>CM077508.1:26650958-27850958 GCA_039654745.1 Houttuynia cordata
AAGCAGATAAGTAATCTAACTTGTATTGCTTTAGTGCATATACTTCTGTAGATCCCCTGTTTTTTAACAGTCTATCAGGTAAGAACCTTCCCCTGTTTTGTATTATTTGACGATAGTGCTCTTGTCTTTGATATACACTTATCTTTGGCTGGAAGAGAAAAACAAAAGTAATTTTTCCTTTTTAGGTGTTAAGAAATATAAAACCTTTGTTAATCATTTGGATATTTCTTTTTAAAAAAAAAAAATTACTTTTGTCTTCTAAATTGGAATAATTACACGATAGGATGGTAGACCTTCCCACTTTGTTGAGTGTCCTATTTCTAAGTATTTCGGGCCAAGTTAGACTCAGATCCTTGGAGTAGATCGTAGACTTATACCTATCACATTTCCTCTGAAGTCTTGACATACATTTACACATTTCTTTCGTCCCATAATATCATTCAGGTGGTGCCAAAAAAAAATTCTTCCAGGTACTACCTTGCAGAGCTTTATTATGTATGCATTGTGTACAAGTTCAAGTAAAAGAATCATTTGGACATTGTGGCCTTACCATCCTTTTCATTCATGATTTTGTATACATGTACATGAATAGGTGGTGATGTAAGTCCTGATGTGCAATTGTCCATGCATACAGGATGAGTCATGTGTGAAAGTGTTGAGAATTGTGCTGAATGCGTGCATACAGATTGTGTGTGCGTGTGTGAGAGAGAGATAGAACCTGGCTTCGTGGTAACTGATCATCATGTATATCCTTTGTGTTGATTATAGTTGTTTGCACCTGACTTCCAGGTAACTGATCATCGTCTATTTTCCTTGTGCTGATCATAGTTGTCTGTACCTGACTTCCAGGCAACTGATCATCGTCTATATCCTTTGTACTGATTATAGTTGTTTTAACAGCATCAAAAGCATCAGTTTCCATTGCAATGAATTCAACATCCTGCATAAATAAGAATTAGTAAGGTTCTAACGCTTCTGCATACACAGAAATGATGAAAACTTATGATTACATCTTTTTTCCAGCTGACACCAATGGAGTCCTCATCTAGCAATTCTGCGCTCACTGGGCACATCAGAAACAACATAACCTGTAGAAGGAAGACAAGTTATCAACTACCAAACTGCAATAATGTACTCAGGAGCGAGGTTAGCATTAAGATTAATATACATAAAATGACAACGCATCACTGTTCATGATAAAGAGCGCAAGCTTAATTGTAGAATATATAACATAGTCAATGTGGATATGAAATCACGCAGGTAGAGAAAATAAATAAATAACAGCTAAGTACAGTAAATTTTCAATTCTGAATCAATATAGCATGTTGATGTTTGGAAATGAGAGTTTCAGCTCAAGTGACTGGAAAAGAATGGTATCTAACCAACCCCAAAACTGAAAAGGCCTGGTTTAACAAAAAGATAAACTAGACCCAGTATTGCCTTCCTTAATACATAGCCCCAAAATCATAACTAGTGTTGCTTGGGCATACAGAACCAAATCACAAGAATTAAAAATTATCAGCATGAGGATTCAGATCTGCAAATGACGAAATGTCACTCTGGGAAGATGTATCTCTACATTCTGACACATAATACTTATTTATAACCATATCCACAAGATATCAAATAATTCAAAAACTCATAACCTAAAGTATGAATATTGAATACATTTCATTATCTAAGCCTCTTGTTCCCAATTGTTGGAATATGGCTTATAATAAGCTGGCAGTTAACCACCTTTTTGCAACGCATCCATTGCAGAACACTATAACAAAACAAAAATCAAGCTATGAAGGTGACATGTATTTCCACAAGTTTAACTATATGTAATTCCACAATTAATCATGCATCAGGAAAATATAGAAATATTCTGAAGTGTAGTCAACAAAATCCACTACAAGAATAACTAACATAAAAACACCATGAAACGATTGATTTATATTCATCATAAGAGCTGAGTCAGATTAATGCTCAAGAACCAAAAGATATATACACCTCCCAAGTCTATTCAGACTACCGCAAGAGCAAGCACATGCAGTACTCAATAATCACAATAAAAACAACCACATCGAAACAGCCAATTTCAGATTATTCCAGCTAATACATACATTTAAACAGCTATATCGACACATAAGACTCAGTAATCGCCATTTCCACAAGAACAGAAAAATAAATGTTCGAAAGTGGGTTTCGCTCAAACGGATTTCAGCAGCGAAAAATGCGGAAATTACAGTGAACGCGAAGAACTCGGAAATCGGTCAGCAGCTAGAAATGCGGAAATCATAGAAAACACAGAAGGTGAAGAAATCCGAAATCGGGATTTCAGAAGCGAGAAATGCGGAAACCATAGTGAACAGAGAAAACCGAATAATGCAAAGAAGAAGAAGAAGATAAAGAAAAGAGAAGATATGGGCTTTCTTGCCTGAAAGAGTGGAAGAGCCAAAGCCACCTGCCGGAGTTGGAGCTGCAGAAGCTTCGAGACGACCAAGACCCCATCACCGCCCGTAAAGGGCAGCCAGAGCGACCAACGTGAAGAATTTGACAAGAACAACACCACAAACGAGAATAAGAAGAAGCAAGAACAAAACTGTGAATCGGCGATTGCGACGAGGACGAGGACGAGGACCCATCTCAGCTTGAACCACGCATGAATTTTGAGAAGAAAAATAAGAAGAACAGAAAGAACAAGAAGAAGAATAGAGTTGTAGACGTCTAGAGCTGCTCCCAGTTTGAGCTACGGAGGAAGTTGAGGAGGTGGAGAACGAGAAAGACGATGAGAAGGGCGGCGACGAAAAGCGCTATTCGGACTCTTAGGCGGAGGATTTCGGTGGCCATCTTGGCCGGAGACGGAGAAGAATCGGTTTCCGGCGAGGATTTCGCCGGAGAGGAGAGGTCGCCGAAGAAGAAGGAAGCGCGAAGCGTCAGTCGTTTTGTTTCTATTTCAGCGGGAAAGGGTCGGAAGTTCGTTTTTGAGTAAATTGGATTAGCCTCCCTGAAAGGTTTTTGTAATTACATTCATCTCCCTCATCTGGACGGCGCACAGAGTGCGCGGTGTGCCATGTGGGATTTGTTCCACCTAACATGAGCCGTCGATGATGGAAATCCGAGTCGCATACGGAGGAGAAATTATTGGGTACAACGGATTGACCACATAAGGTTTATGCTAAGGCACCGGGAGCCGTCTAACGCCGAGATAGACCGCACACATGCAATATTCGTGCTCAAAGCTGAGTGCATGCGCATTGCTTGTGGGCCGTCAATCCCTGGAGTAGTGTGCCTGGAACACCCAAAAATTCCTCCATATGGGGTGAATGTGATCCAGTCGTTGGCGCAAACACGTGTCATGCGGGTGCAAGTCCAGCAAGGCCACCAGGTGGATTGAACAATCACTCTGGTTCTAGGGGTAAGTGGGCCCATCAAGCGTTTGGATGGGCCTGGGGCCCTCTCATCTTCGGAAGGTATGTCGAGCGAACCTGGCATGACCAGCGTTAATAAGTTTGCTACTCCCTCTGTCCAATGGAGCCTGGCTGCATTTGAAAATGAGAGAAATTTGTTGGATTTTAAAGCCCGTGCAAAAAAAACATAGTTCATTATATCATTTGTTGATAGCCTATGGCTGTGGTGTACGCCTAAAACCTAATTATCGCGTGTTTTCTAACCTTAATTTCTGTCATACTATTGACTTTAATATGATGTCTATCCCTAATAGATGGCAAATATTGTGCGATTATTATATCTAACATTTAGGATTATCTCCTACCTTAATATGCTTGAGGGAATTTCAAATTTACGTAAAAATAGTAAAAATAAATGATTGTTTGTATGCATGCTCGAGGGAACTACGGTCTGACAGATTTCGATCCAGCGAGCGCATTAATACAGAAACAGAAAGGCTTAAAGTTAATTAATTCACACAATTTGTAATGCAGACAAGCTTCATTGGACGAAGTATATATGCCCAGACACAACACATGTATAGGGATTCGTACCAACGAGGAGAGGCCGGATACGATAAATTTGGGCCCATAGGTCCACATGCACTTAACATTGAAAATAACAACCAATTCAAGGCTTAGGTTCCGTTTGTTTGATCTGAACCTGAATCTGAAAAGCCTTCTGAAAATTCTAAAAAGCCATTGATCTGAAATTTAGATATTTCTAATCTGAAAAATTGGGGGCGGTTGGAGCAGGGCAGAGAGAGGCCTGCGCTTCTGCAGGCAAGGTCGACTACTGTGGTGAACACGAATCGGTCGTATACTGCCGGGCCGACTTCCAAGGCTCTGCCTCTTCTACGACCGGCAAATCCACTCGGCCAACCCTCCGGCCGGCAAGCGCGCCCGCTCCCGCCTCTGCGACAACTGTAGGGCAGCAACGGTTTCTTCCAGATGCACGACGGACGGACTGCTCCTCTGCCAGGAGTGCGAATGGGATGCTCACGGGAGCTCGTCCCATGTATCGGCTCACGATAGGCTGCCGGTTGACAGGTTTACCGGTTGTCCAGCTGCCCTCAAGCTGGCTGACCTCTGGGATTTCGATATTGCCAAGAAAACTTCTCTGTTTGCGCTGCCTGTTTCTGAGTACTCTGTGCCTCTGGGCAAAAGCAGCAGCAACAGGAGAGGCACAAGCAGAAGCAGAGGATGTATTAGCAGCTGATGGACATGCTAAGGAGCTTCATGGAGTCACGACTCACGACTCATGCAAAGGAGGCCCCCAGCTCTGGCTCAACCAAGGAGTGGGGTGGAGAGTTCCGGTGAAGAGACAGGGGAAAAGCGAGGCTCCGAGGTGGCTGCATCGACCCGCCAACATACCTCCTCCAATCGCAGATAGGCCCGAATCAATTTGAGGGCAGAGCAGGCTGGAAAGCGGCTGGCTTGGCCCCAAACGTGCAGAAAAGCGGCCAGAAATCCCATGCTCCGCCCATTTCTGTACTCTCTTCCACCTCTAGCTCTGCCTTGGCAGTATCTTCTTCCTCCATCGCCTCTCTATTTTCCGGTGTGGGCTGATCTGGGCGGAGGTTGACTGTGATCGATTTGGTCGAAGAGGGCCTGAGGTGGCGGAGCAAGGCGGAAAAAGCTGAGGCTGGGCAGATTCGAGTGGAGAAGGTCGGTCACGGACGAAGCCCCATTTTTTTCAGAAAAATCAGGTCTATTTTGCCATCTGATTTTTATGGTGACATTTTGTATAGTGACTGAATTCAGCCACTTATTTAGCAAGTTAAACAAATACACTGAAAAGTCAGCTTACGGACAGCTTATCAGCCACTTATTCACTTCAGCACTTAATCAGACAAAACAAATGGACCCTTAGTGAAATAATTTTGACTGGCGTAAGAGAGGCCATACCAAAATGAGGCTAATTGTTTGACTGCCATGGAGAGATGGGTACCCAAAAGAGAGTAAAGAACGATGCAGCACTCTAGCATCTGTAGTGAAGTCTAGCTTCTACTGTTTCATTAACCTTCTATCTTTTTTGTACTTTTACAAAAAAACCTTTTGTTTTTCATATTATCAAGGTGTTTTAAGCGATATGAAAAACATCCACTTTCCAATAATGTGGATTATAATAAACTGGTAGGGGACTCGACAAAGAAGCGCAGATACGGATATGGCACATGGGTGCAATACCATGTGTGCCGCTATATGACAATTTTTTTTAAAAATGGAATATGATACGGGGGTGATAGTTATATAAATATACTAGGTTTTACATCTTTAGTTACATTATAGGTTAGTTCTGTCATTAAAAGCTTAATTACAATGAAAAGTCTTCCATTACTTATTTAAGATTTCATGAAGTAATTTATTTTTGGTGTCTCATATATAGTTAGGAGACGCATGGAGCCGTATCGGACAAGCACACAGGTACAATATGGATACGATACAGGTATGGCTCCTATTTTGGAGTATCGGTGCTTTTTAGCCACCTGATAATGTGGATTCTCTTAAATAAACGATACACAAAAAAATAGACTTTTTTTAGTAAACACGAAAAGTAGACTTGCAGAATTGCATAATGTATGGATTTTATCGGTGTTGGAATGGGCTGCTTTTTCGGGTAAATTATAGCATAGATTTTGTTTATGAGGATTGGAGCCCCGTTGAAACAAAACTTGAGCTTTAGGCCCATGTTCGGCAAATTTTATTTTGACAATTCTGGAGATTGGATGATTACTTGCTTACGTATCTCTCCAATCCAAATATTCTAAAGCAATCTAAATAATTTTTAATTTGAGTTTTACATGCCACATTCTTTCTATCCTACATACCTAAATAACCACAAATGGCATGGATTAAACATACAATCTTCTCTGTCCCTCGTTACTCTCTACACTCTATGAATAAATCGAAAATTCTCTCCCGTCCCCCAGTTTTCCAAAAGACATGCTAAGTATCTGACTTGTTTATTATGGGAAGTGGTCTCCGTCTCTTTTATGTAATATGTCGTAGATCGGTGTCCGAAACCCTCTGTCCAAAAAGTCCCCTTCTTGATGGGCATGAACCACGTCGTGATTCTGTAATCGGTCAGGGACCCGTCCCCTCTGCTTAGATGGCCATCTTCTCGGTTTACTACTAGTTTTTTTTACTGATAGGGACTGGACCCTGTTGTGATTATGTAATTTGACATGGACACCGTCTGACGGTGAATGAACTAATGGAAACTGTGACATTGGATGCCGGAGAAGGGCTCGCGGCGCCAGCCTAGTGCTGTCTTGCCTCCGCATAGCCATTGCCATAGTCCACGGCCACTGCGGCCAAATCTTGTTGTTAAAGTCGCCATGCCAAGGATCAAAGAAGCTGAGATTGAATCCCCAAGCTCAGAGATGCAAAGAAGACGCTAGTCTTAGGAAGAATAAGAAGCTGAAGCTGAAGAAGACGAAGCAGTACCTATGGCAGAGTTGCACGATAATCCTAGATTTGAAAATTGGAGAGCTCCCCCTAGACTCACGATACAATGATAGAATTCTTATGAGAAAATAATCTAGGCTCTGTCAAACGGAGTTTGAAATTGCATGTCTATTTATAGATGAAGCTCAGTAAATTGCAGTTGTACAATTTGAATGTTAAAAAAATACAGTTGACATGTAACTAGCATTACTAGCTAATACTGACATGGATAAATGATCTGACCATTAGAAGGAGTCCGGATCTGCTGGTGAAGGCTTCACCAGCGAGGCCCCTAGTGGGTTGTGGATGGTATATAAGGTCCAAGGTTGGCCTTATAAGTTAGGCCCAAGGGCCACCCCACTTTTGTGGGGGAGAGAGATGTTGGACCCATTCACCTAAGTGGGCTAACCCACACGCGCGCGCGCCGCCGTCCGTCCGGCCGGCTCGGTTCGGTTCGGTTCGCACGCGCGGCCGGCCGGGTCGGGTTGGGTTGGGTTGGGTCAACAAGAAAATATTATTTTGGGATCTAATTTATTTTGGTTCAACCAAAACGGGTCTGTTTTATTATGACCGTTAACGGACGGACGCGTCCGTTCAACGGGAAAAGGTTTCAACGGGCTTTAACGGGAAACGGTGTGTTTTCAACGGGATTTCTATAAAGCTTGTAAAAACGGGTTTTTTCAGTACGGATTTTTCCTGCATCTTCTTTTCTTCCTCCTCTTCTCATTCTGTGAAAGTATTACGCATTTGTGGTTCGCTGCGCGTGCTGTTTGGAGTGCTCCTACAGCGCGTGGTTGATCGTCTTATCCTGGGAGGCAGACGCCCAAGAGTCCTAAGCACCGTAGGGAGGGCGAATTCTGTCTTAAGGACAAAGTGTTTCGCTTGATTCGATCATAAACTCTTCTCCTTTATTATCATCTTTGCAAAAGGTACACACAGTTCATCATTAATACAGTAGCAGTTAAGTAATTTTGATAACAAACTTAAGACAGAATTTTACTACTGTTATTTATGATTACTGTGCTGTACTGTAATATACTGTAATTTGTACTGTAATTACTGTGTATTTTACTAAGATAATCTTCTGTGATTTGCAAAGTTACAGAAATGGCTGCTGATGGTACCATACTAATTCCCACTCCGGTGAATGCTCCTGTTCAAGTTAAAGGGGAGAAACCAGAAAAGTTCAGTGGTGTGGATTTCAAGAGATGGCAACAGAAAATGTTGTTTTATCTTACCACGCTGAATTTGGCCCGATTCCTTAAAGAGGAAGTACCCGTTCTCACTAAGGAGAAACGGGAAGACAAAACGGCTGTTGCGGCAGTAGATGCATGGAAACATGCAGATTTCTTATGCCGAAATTATATCCTTAACGGATTGGACAACACATTATATAATGTGTACAGTTCGATGACAAGTGCTAAGGCACTGTGGGAGTCTTTAGACAAGAAGTACAAAACTGAAGATACTGGAACGAAGAAATTCGTGGTTGGCAAATTTTTGGACTTCAAAATGGTGGATTCTAAGACTGTGATAAATCAAGTTCAAGATCTACAAGTTATCCTTCATGAAATTCATGCAGAAGATATGACTTTAAGTGAGTCTTTCCAAGTGGCAGCAATAATTGAAAAATTGCCACCTTCCTAGAAGGATTTCAAGAACTACTTAAAGCATAAGCGGAAGGAGATGAACTTGGAAGATCTGATTGTGAGGTTAAGGATTGAAGAGGACAACTGTTCTTCTGAAAAGAAAACTGGGAGTCATGGCATGGAGGCCAAAGTTAATGTTGTGGAACAAGGGCATAAAAGCAATGGCTTTACCAACAAAAAGAGGAAGCATCCTGGGGGTCAGTCAAACAATGACTCCAACAATAACAAGTTCAAGGGCAAGTGCGATGTGTGTGACAAGATGGGCCATAAGGCTAAGGATTGTTACAAACGGAAGAAACAAGATAGTTTCAAGAAGAAGAAGGCACAAGCCCACATGACCGAAGTGGAGAATCTCTCCACCAATGTGCATGACATCAACCTTTCTGCTGTGATTTTGGAAGTGAATATGGTCACTAACGATAGAGAATGGTGGGTGGATACTGGGGCTACCCGTCATGTGTGCTCAAACAGGAGGATGTTCTTCACTTATCACTCCGTGGAAAATGGTGAACAACTGTTTATGGGCAACTTTTCTACTGCCAAGGTTGAAGGAATTGGAAAGGTGGTGCTCAAGATGACTTCGGGCAAAGAACTTACGCTCAACAATGTGATGCATGTGCCAGAAATTCGAAAGAATTTAGTGTCTGGATCATTGCTGAGCAAGAATGGCTTCAAGTTGGTGTTTGAGTCAGACAAATTTGTTTTGACTAAGGGTGGGATGTATGTGGGAAAAGGGTATCTGAATGAAGGGCTTTTTAAGCTCAATGTATTACCTAATGTATCAGTTTCTAATGTTATGAATGAGAATGCTTCTTCCTCTTATATGATTGAGTCATGTGATGTGTGGCATGGTAGATTAGGACATGTTAATTATGATGCTTTACGTAGATTGATTAATATGGAATATCTGCCTAAATTTAATATTGACTTTAATCATAAGTGTGCAACTTGTGTGGAATCTAAATTAACAAGGAAATCATTCCAAAGTATTGAAAGATGTACTGAACCTCTTGAGTTAATTCACAGCGATGTATGTGATTTAAAACTTGTTCAAACAAGAGGAGGTAAAAAGTACTTTATTACATTTATTGACGATTGCACTCGTTATTGTTATGTATACTTGCTGAGAAGTAAAGATGAGGCTATAAACATGTTTATGCTATATAAAACAGAGGTTGAGAATCAACTTGGCAAGAAAATAAAAGTGCTAAGAAGTGATAGAGGTGGGGAATACGAATCACCTTTTGGTGAATTCTGTTCACAACATGGTATTATACACAAAACCATGGCATCTTATTCACCACAGCAAAATGGAGTTGCTGAACGGAAAAATAGAACTTTAAAAGAAATGATGAATGCCATGTTAATCAGTTCTGGGTTACCTCAGAACATGTGGGGGGAAGCTTTGCTTTCAGCCAATTATATTCTCAACAAAATACCTCATAAGAAAACCTTGCAGACACCATATGAGTTATGGAAAGGTCAAAAGCCTTCCTACAACTTCTTAAAAGTGTGGGGGTGTCTAGCAAAAGTGGCGGTCCCTAATCCCAAGAGGATTAAAATTGGACCAAAGACCATTGATTGCGTATTTATTGGTTATGCCAATAATAGCAGTGCCTATCGATTTCTTGTTCATAAATCGGATATTCCTGATATAAATGTCAATACGGTGATTGAATCAAGGAATGCTTCATTTTTTAACATATTTTTCCGTGGAATTCTACACAAAATGAAAGTTCTCTTAAAAGAACTTTGGATGTTGCAAGAGACACCAGTGAAGACCAAGAGGGAGAAGATGATGAACCTAGACGTAGTAAACGTGCTAGAACATGAAAATCTTTTGGTCCAGATTTTCTAACTTATTTGTTAGAAAATGAGCCTCAAAGCTTTAAGGAAGCCATGTCCTCTCCTGAAGCACAATATTGGAAGGAGGCTGTAAATAGTGAAATTGAATCCATTATGCAAAATCACACTTGGGAGTTGGTAGATCTACCACCAGGTAGTAAACCTCTCGGATACAAGTGGATCTTCAAGAGGAAGATGAAGGCTGATAGATCAACTGACAAATATAAAGCAAGACTTGTTATCAAAGGATACAAGCAAAAGGAAGGTCAAGATTATTTTGATACATACTGACCAGTCACAAGAATAACTTCCATTAGGATGTTAATTGCTATGGCTGCTTTGTATAATCTTGAAATATATCAAATGGATGTAAAAACAGCATTCTTGAATGGTGACTTGAATGAGGAAATATATATGGAACAACCTGAAGGGTTTGTTGTACCGGGTAAAGAAAACAAAGTGTGCAGACTTGTTAAGTCTCTCTATGGGCTTAAACAAGCACCTAAGCAATGGCATGAAAAATTTGACAAAATGATGATGTCAAATGGATTCAAAATCAATGAATGTGATAAATATGTTTATGTCAAAGCTAGACCTGAAGGCTATGTTATTGTATGCCTCTATGTGGATGATATGCTCATTATTGGTAGCAATGATAATATCATTAAAGCTACTAAGAGGATGTTAAACAAACAGTTTGACATGAAGGATATGGGTGTTGCAGATGTTATACTAGGGATGAAAATCACTTGAACATCTGATGGATATATGTTATATCAATCTCATTACATTACAAAAATCCTAGACAAATTTAATGAGAATGATAATCGTCCAGCGAGAACACCTGTGGATGTGACATTGCATTTAAGCAAAAACACGGGTCAGAGCATATCACAACTCCAATATTCTCAAATTATTGGAAGTCTCATGTACCTCATGAATTGTACGAGACCGGACATTGCATACTCAGTAAGTAAACTGAGTAGATATAATAGCAATCTAGGGGAAGACCACTGGAAGGCTCTAGTCAGGGTTCTTAGATATCTAAGATATACTTTGGACTATGGACCGCACTATACAAGGTATCCAGCAGTACTAGAGGGGTACTGTGATGCAAATTGGATATCTGATACAAGAGACTCCAAATCCACAAGTGGATATATCTTTACTATTGGAGGTGCAGCAGTGTCTTGGAAATCTTCTAAACAAACGTGCATTGTAAGATCCACAATGGAATCAGAATTTATTGCACTTGATAAAGCAGGCGAAGAAGCTGAGTGGCTTCGTCATTTTTTAGAAGATATTCCAATGTGGGGGAAACCTGTGCCACCTATATGTATCTATTGTGATAGTCAATCTGCTATAGGTAGAGCACAAAGTAACTTGTATAATGGTAAGTCTCGACATATACGTCGGAGGCATAATACCATAAAACAATTGCTCTCTAGTGGAATAATTTCCATTGAGTATGTTCGGTCAAAAGAAAATATTGCGGATCCGCTAACAAAGGGTTTGACCAAAGAACAAGTGAGCAATTCATCGAGGGGAATGGGCTTGAAGCATATACATTAAGAATCACCATAATGGCAACCCAACCTAGTTGACTGGAGATCCCAAGATCTAGGTTCAAAAGGGACAACCGAATTGTGGGGGATTCAAGGGGAATCACTATGGAGATAAAATCTCGTTCCCATTCCTATGATGAGATAGTGATGCCTGCTGAATGAATCAGGATAAGCATTACTTTTAATGGTTCTCATAGCTTGACTTAGTTCAAGTGGGGTATTGCAGGATGCTCCTAATGAGAATCACCTATATAAGTAGGAAGGGGCCACTTCTATGAGGATTTTAAGGCTAAATCTTCTAGAGCACTCATGAAAACCAGGTTTGTTCGGGGCCAAAATGAACAAAGTCATGAGAACCACAATGTGTCTGAGAAGTGATTGTGTGACTTCTATTGTCTTGGTTTACACAAACGGCTGAACAGTTCAAGACATCACGTTCACTGATTAGCCAGTAAACCCGATAGTCTTCACAAGGGAAGGTTCAAAGCCGAAAGCTACCTCTCCCCCATGCATGATCTTCTCAATATTTGCTTTCACAAGTTTTCTGCATAGTTTTTGCATAATTATCCAGCCAATTCTCATTCATGTGGGGGATTGTTGGAAGTGGGTATTAGTTATAACCCACAATTGGGTATTAAAGAGAGAGAACTAACCCATGTTTAAAACCCACTTACTATAAGATGAATGAGTGAATTGGGTGAAGGATGAATAGTCCCACATCCACACCAAGGATGGGTTGTGGATGGTATATAAGGTCCAAGGTTGGCCTTATAAGTTAGGCCCAAGGGCCACCCCACTTTTGTGGGGGAGAGAGATGTTGGACCCATGCACCTAGGTGGGCTAACCCACACGTGCGCACGCACGCCGTCGCCGCAGCCGTCCATCCGGCCGGCTCGGTTCGGTTCGGTTCGCACGCGCGGCCGGTCGGGTCGGGTCGGGTCGGGTTGGGTTGGGTTGGGTCAACAAGAAAATATTATTTTGGGACAAATTCAATGGTTTGGTTTTCTAATTTATTTTGGTTCAACTAAAACGGGTCCATTTTATTATGACCGTTAACGGACGGACGCGTCCGTTTAACGGGAAAAGGTTTCAACGGGCTTTAACGGAAAACGCTGTGTTTTCAACGGGCTTTAACGGAATTTCTATAAAGCTTGTAAAAACGGGTTTTTTCAGTACGGATTTTTCATGCATCTTCTTTTCTTCCTCCTCTTCTCATTCTGTGAAAGTATTACGCATTTGTAGTTCGCTGCGCGTGCTGTTTGGAGTGCTCCTACAGCGCGTGGTTGATCGTCTTATCCTAGGAGGCAGATGCCCAAGAGTCCTAAGCACCGTAGGGAGGGCGAATTCTGTCTTAAGGACAAAGTGTTTCGCTTGATTCGATCATAAACTCTTCTCCTTTATTATCATCTTTGCAAAAGGTACACACAGTTCATCATTAATACAGTAGCAGTTAAGTAATTTTGATAACATTCTTCTCCTCCTCTTTTTCTTCATTTTCATCTTCTTCTCGCGCTAATTACAGCATGGTCAAAGGTGTGGGCTTTTTGGCTGACGTGGCCATTGCTAGACCAAACCTTGGCCACCCATAGCCATCAAGGTTTTAAAAACCGGACCAGTGACCGACCTGAAATTCCTGCCGGGAATGTCCAACCGGGGGTCAACCCGATGATGATGTCTTTAATA
Organism: Houttuynia cordata; assembly: GCA_039654745.1. Taxonomy (NCBI): domain Eukaryota; kingdom Viridiplantae; phylum Streptophyta; class Magnoliopsida; order Piperales; family Saururaceae; genus Houttuynia; species Houttuynia cordata. The sequence continues at coordinate 26,664,585 of CM077508.1, forward strand.
AAAAAATATATATAAAGAAAAGATGGGGGGGTCAGCCTCGCATGGCCGGGTCACTGGAAGGGGGTTGGGGGTTTAAAACCCAGACCTGACCGATTGGCCGGGTCACCGGTTTGATTGGCTGAATTGTACTAACCTGGCCGAGTCAACCAACCCGGACCGAAAAAGGGTCCGGCTCTGGTCTGACTGGCCGGTCCGGTCCGATTTTTAAAACCATGATAGCCATGGCGCATGGCGAGCTCGGGAAATGTTGACAGAGGATTTTGGGGATCAGTGGCCGTCACTTTACAAACAACGTAACTGGGTGCAGCTCCAATACTCATGAACCCAGTAAACCCGAGATCGGCCTTCTTTTGAGTAGAGGATTACAATGATCATTCATCGGCAATTTGTAAAACATCTAAACAAGGAGCCGTCCCCTGCAGAGAATTTCGATGACTGATCTCTGACTAAGTAACGGGGGACATAGGAGATTGTTGGGGTCCAAATAGCCATGTTCTTTACAATAGCATTGTCGAAGCATGAAAGCATGCATATAGTAGCATATAGATCTTTGTCATTCTGATGTGACAAATATCCACATTCATGTACTACATCACATAGATTTCAGTAAGCATATGTCCACGAGAACATGCATTGCATATGCCTATTCAGTAAGCATATAGCCATTGGTTCGCTTATTTTTGTATTGTCATGTGACCTAAGAGAGGTCATCATTTCTCTATTCTCATGACACTCTCAGTTTCAAGATCATGTTGATGTTGGATTTACTATTTAGCACTTCTTTTCCTCTCATATATTTGAACTTTAAAGAGTTTTAAAAGATCCTTAATTGGCATCAATCTATTTGATTGTTTTTATGGAAATTATTCTTTGATTTTCTTAGATCGGTGGCTGGGCATGGATTTATGTGGCCAAATTAATTAAGACCTTCCCGCCAGAGTACCATTGTAGCCTGCATGAAGTCATTTAAATGTTGCTAACATGTTGAGCATTGGCATTCATGCTTTTCTTTTTTCACTACTTACGGATTTCATACTTTTGCCTGGAACGAGGGAAGTAAGATCAGCAACACTTTTATGTTCTCTTGGCATAAGAGATGTGATCATTAGTTGACATCTATCTTCTGACTGGATTGGCTGAGCATCATTTTGTGGCTAGATACTGGAAGTAGTATCAATATCAACATTTTAATAATTTATTGACGTTGATTTTTTTATCATTATGGTAAAAAAATGACGATGTCTATCACTATCAATATTTAAAACTTCATCTATATTTACTTTTTGGTCATTATTTTGAAATAATTGACCATGCTGTTGGATCATTATTTGTTCTTTTTTCAGAGTGCTTTTTATCCTGATCCCATTTGAAAAACCAACTGTATCTATTAAATCTATTAAGAGTGCCCGAAGGGAGTACAGAAAAAATAGTTACAAAATGATGAAGTTGAAAAGTTACACTCTTGAGGATTCTGAGAATTAGATCATTGATAAGTCTGTATGGATGATCTAGAGAATCATGAGAACGAGAACATAGATAAGTCGGTAAATGTGCTGGATAACAGCGACAACATTGATAAATGGGCAGAGGTGATGAAGGGCAAATTTTATAACGACAGTTTGGCTCCTTAAGATGGGATCATGACAAACTCTGTTTCATTTTTTCTATGAGCCTTAGAGTCCAATAAATTTTGCTCAATTTGTGATGCAGACGAGCTTCATTGGACAGAGGGTGAAAAATTTGCGGCAGAAGAGTTTTTCTTTGGAAGAATTAAATTCATTGAAAAAACGCCAAACTGGGGGAAAAAACTACAGAGATGAGATGAAAAACATCTCAAATAACAAGCTCAAAAGGAAATCAAGACTATAACAAAAACTCAATCGAAGTCTGACAGAAAGGCACAGTGCTGCAGGATGGAACTTTTGAATTTTAACGCTTCATAAACAGATTTAACTTGATGATGGATGCTAGACGTGAATCTGGAGAAGAGGAGGAATCCTAAAAAATCCTTTTATTTCTTTCATACCAAATAGCTGAGATGTAGGCGTTGAAAATATGCTTGAGGAGAAGACCTGAGTACTTGTTAGATTTGCAGAAAGATGGAATCCAAAACGGCTCTTCATTGAAGCTTCTAACAAAATGGGGATGCGACACTTGAATAATAAGTTCCTCCAAATAATTCCACTGAAGTTGCACTCTGGAATTATTTGGAGGATTGTGCCTCCAAATATACCCCCATGTTTCTCATCGAAGAAGTGGCGCATGGTGCAGTTTACCTCAGGCAAGAGCATGAGAAGTGGGTGCCGGGGCATTTCAGCTGCCCACGAAGTCCTGACCGAGTGCTACCACTTGCACACTAGGCCGACTCGGACATCATTGCCATAGGCGGTCAACCTAATCATGACCATTTGCAGAAGCTCGTGTGGTAGATCAGACCAGTTGTTGTGGTCATTGTTGCAGCTTCTCCGCCTCTTTGCTCGGGTGGTTGCCGGCATTGTAGAGACAGAACGTAAAACATATACTGCAACATGGTTTCTCAAGCGTATTTATATTGTTTGTTATTGCCTAATGCCTAATTGGAAGTGTCCATCCCTATGTGTTAGTAGGAGTTCTTTTCCTCAAAGAGAAAACTGAAGTAGCACTCCAATGTAGAAGGGGATTTGGTTTTCCCTTTTATCGAGTCATATGAGCTTGTTGTGCGTGAGTGAGACGTCAGATACTCAAATTCACATAAAGGTTAGTGGGCTTAAATAAAATTCCAAAAACTACCCTTACAGAAATCAACCTACCCAAACCCATTCCACATTTATTAAAAAAAAAGAACGTTGACATTTGGACACAAGAATCACCTCTTTCCTCCGTTATTTTTGCACCCCATCAATAAAATTAAGAATTTCTCACCCTTGCCCCAATTTTCTAAATACTAAGTTGAATATCTTTTACTAGAAGTAGTCCCCGTCATATTTTTGTATTCTGTCAAATATTTGTCCATTGATACCCTCTTCCCAGAAAGCCCCCTTTTCAATTTGTTACTGAATTATTACAGAGAGTGATCCCCATCGCAATTTTGTAACCTTTCTATGATTTATCCTTAAAATCATCTGCTTGGAAAGCCCTCTTCTAAGTTTCATACTGACGAAGAGGGAATCTCATTATGTTTGTGTAATTTGTCGAGGACCAGTGTCCAAAACCCTATGACATGGAGTGAACTACCGTCACTAGATGAGGGTTGTCTACGGCCAACGCAACCAAAAAGGCGACGTATTTGGCTTTGTAGACTGTAGTGGGCAATTAAAGAGTAAGTAGGAAATACAAGCGGAGGAGGAGGAGAGATAACTGGAGAAGAATGAAAAAGATGAAGAGGGGAAGAAAAGGAAGAAAAGGAAGAAAAAAAAATGAGAAGAGAAGGAGGTCGGCCTCTGGATGTTCATTATCGGGTCATTGGTGGCTGAAGAGGGAATGAAAGAGAGAGAAAGTGATTTCAGTGTTGGAGGATGATGAGAGAATTTACAGGGGAAGGATGGGAGTGGGATCAATAAAAAAATAGATGGGGGATGGGGGTAGTGGGGGGACATAGGAGTTTACTGGGGTTCAAATAGTCTTATTAAAAAACCACTCCAAGTTTCTAGATCTTCCGATTTCTGCCTATAACACGCCATCCAAGTCATGAGGGAGGCCAAGGGGCAAGCTTGCAGGGAGGCACAGAAGGAGCTTAAGGATTCTAGGGAGCCCACCCCTCTGGTACACACTGCTGGCATTTACTGCGGTCATGCAAGGGGCAAGATCAGCGGCAATGGCAGTAAAGCAGGAGGCTGACCGAGTGAATGTGGGTGATGCGGTCTGGACGGAGAAATGATCCAGTGGAACGGTTCCACAGGATACATTGGAAGTTTTACACGTTTTAATCCATGCTATGTGCAATGCAGACGAGCTAAATTGAGCTAAATTGGATGGAGGGAGTAGTATGGATTTTATTATCCAATAATTCTTGGGACTTATTTAGGGGCCGTTTGGGGCGTGATTATTGCAAAACATCCAGACTGGATTCTGGATAAAAACTGTAGCATCCAGGTGGATTTTTATATCCAGCTGAAATACGTCATGAGGTGTTTCAGCTGGATATATAAAATATCCAGATGCTACAGTGTAGCAAAACATCCCATCTGGATGTTTTGCTTTTAATCACGCCCCAAACGGCCCCTTAGATTTTTGAAAAGTTAAGAAATTAAATGATCAATTAGGAATTGACTTCGGTTTTAAAAGGTTGACTTTGATTGAGAGGCAAATGGATTCAAAGGACGCTTTGGCTATACGAAAGACTGCCTTGGGCTCACCGACTCTGTGGAGTGTATATAAACTGCCGTTACTCAGACCTTGGAGGACGACCTGATGAGTTTTGCAATTTTTTTATGAGAAATCCCCAAGAATGAAATTCGAAAAAGCAATCATTTTCTTGAGTAAATTTAGAAACAGGCAATAAATTAGTTGAAAGAAAGGGAAAATGGAGGACAGAAGACATGGGTAATAGACCAGTAGAAGTGGGAAGAAAATGTATACCAATGTTGCTGATTGGCATGGTGGAATTATTTCTAACAACTACTTGGTCGCTTCCATTATAAGGTTGTGGGTTGTGGAGTAAAGTCTGGTAAGCCACCATGTGGTGCATTGTGTCAGTGTCGGGCAACCACTGTGATGCACTTGGGAAGGAAAGTCATTCCAGCAAAAGGAGGAGAAACACTATGGGAGGAGAAGTCATTGAGATGGCGGAAGGGGCAATTGGTAGCGAGGTGTCCTTGGTTGTTGCAGATCTGACATATGATGGCAAGATTAGTTGGCGCAAAATTATGTGGACGAGGCAACAACGGTGGAGCAGTGGTGGGAGTGGGAGATCTATATGAAGTTTGGAAATTGCCTCTGGGTTGAAATCGTCCTCTTCCACGATAGTTGCCACGCCCACGCATATAACCACGAGGAGTGGAGGCCCGAGGAGGGAATGATTGTGGTCTGGTAGAGGTAATAAAGGCAGTTGGTGTAGGGAGAAGAGCTGAAGTTGACTGTAATTGCTCTTGGCGAGATTCATGGGACAACAACATTGCAAAGAAATCTTGAAAAGTGAGAGTGGTTGCGCGGGTAGTAATGGCTGTTGTAAATGACTCATAGTCTGAGGAAAGACCGGCAATAGCGTGGTCAATCAAGTCAGCATCTGAAATGGGACAGTCAATTATGGTGAATGCATAAGCCAAAGTTTTAAGGGAGGAGATATATTCGGTGATAGATTTATCACCCTTTTTGAGAGACTGAATTTGTTGGTGGAGAAGTTGTCGACGGGCAGATGAATGGGTGGAGAAGAGGGTGTAAAGGGTGATCCAAATATCATAGGCAATGGCGCAAGTTATGATGTGTGGAAGTATGGTAGGAGAGATCGTAGCATAGAGCCAAGTTTTTAACAGATTATCTGTTTTAAACCATTGATGGTATTCAGGATTACGTATGATTTGGCCAGTTTAAAAAATAATAGTATGAGAAGGAATTGTGACAGGATGAAGGAGGGGCTTGGAAAGATCAAAACTATGGGTCAAACATAAAAACTGGGTTTTCCAAAGAAGATAATTGTCTTGATCCAGTTTGGTGGAAATGAGAGCCTAAATGTTAGAGAGAGAGGGAGTGGGACTATTAGAGGTTGAATGGATAGTAAGGAATGGTTGAGATAAGACAGAGGATGGTGAAAACTCCATGACAGAGGAGGGGATTGTTCTTGGCTCTGAGACCATATTGAACAATATAAAACTGAAAATAATTGCAGACAGTAAATATTCAATTCTCAATAATTGTCTGATGCGATTTGTAGAGATCAACGATCTCACAGTTTATAGAGAAATATAAGAAGAGATGAGTTTACATGAGATCATTCTCATATAAGGAGCATGAGGCCAATCTTTATTGCCGTTAGATTTCAATCGGAAGGTGGATATCAAATAAGTGGGTAGGTGAGTATATCACATCAAGGAGTAGGTGAGATCATTATGGATATTTGTAGCCATCGGATCAAGATCTAATGGCTACGATTCAAAGTGGCCTCATATAAGCAATATGAGAGCGATCTCATTTAAACTTTTCCCATATAAGAAACGGATATTAAGAAGTTACAGACAGCAGTTTTATACAGTTACGATCTAATGGCTATAAAATAAGCGAAATAAAGGGTATAGATGTGCTGCAATTGGAGAAGAATTTCATGAGATGATGGTGAATCTGATCACACGATCTGTTGATATTTATAAGCTTGAACATTAATGGGTGACGAGTGTGGGCTTTTCTGGTTGCCAACATCACTTAATAAGGAATGTTCTACCCCAGTTCAGGTCAATATTGGCAAAATTCCCGTCAGACCAAATTACCTAGCCTGCAATCTGTGTACAAACACATGATAGCAGTGCGTATCATGCGTTCAGGCTGAAACTTGAACCTTGGGAATTATGGGTCGAAAGAGATTTCGGCACCATCGACCTGTACCGGAAACATTCACAAATAAGTGACAGCCATTTCCTTTCTCAAGCAAAGGGCTAGAAGCATGGAAGGTGGTAGTTGATAATGAGCACATACCACTGAACAAAAAAAATAAGGTTACACAACCAGAACTAATATGATAACAACAAACATTGAATGAAGAATTACATTTGAAAGAAAAAAATACAAAAAAATTTTAGATCAGTCAGATAGCCCAATTGGCATAATTAACCAATGGGGACAACCAGGGCATTCTACCCCTGCTACCTTGATCTGGGTGATCGGTTCAGGGTGCGACCACCACCGCCATTCTGTGACCTGTGGTGGCTGGCCGGCTGGGTGGCATTGGGCTTGGGAACCTTAGGCTTTTCTTTGATGGCTTCAATCTGCTCCAAGGACTCCAACACCTCTTGCATGGAAGGCCGGCTTCTTGGGTCTGTATTCAGACACTTGAGGGAAAGCTGTGCAGCCTGCAGTGCACCCTTCATTGGGTACTGGCCGTTGAGGCGCTCGTCCATCACTTTCTCTAGCTTTCGACGATTTGATAGAAATGGTCGGGTCCATTCAATAAGATTGAGCTGTTTACTAGGCCGCTTAGTGTCAAGGGCCCGTAGTCCTGTGAGCATCTCCAATAACACCACTCCAAACCCATATACATCGCTCTTGACATACAAATGGCCTGCAATAGGGAGGTAAGCTTTGATAATGTGATCGACATCAAACCCAATTAATGCTCTTAGAGTGTTCATGAAAAAATCACACTCATTAGCTCAAAACTTATATGTTTGTTAAAGATATAGATTGCAGCATGATCAAATAAAAATACAACCACCTTTTATAGCAAGTAACAACTAGCTGTATTTATACTACTCAAGAAGCCAAAATGAAGAGGCCAGAAATTTGTCTATCATGCCTCCTCCAAAGCACAGATTAACATCTACTCTGTTTGACTCTTAACACAAACAAAATGATGAAATCCATATAAAACCAATTACAATTAACAACTAGCATTATCTAGTGGAACAAATTTCTCGATTCATCATTTTTAGCTTCTTGCTGAGTAGAAGTGTAACATTCAAGACACATAATTAGCCTTAATGCTAAATAGAGACATCATGGCAATCTAAAGGAAATTTTCACTTTTCTTATCTTAAAAAGAAGAACACTTTTTATTATAAGAATTCAAGGGATAGAATTGAATGTACCTGTGGCCACATACTCTGGAGCAGCATACCCATATGTTCCCATGACTCGTGTGGTGACATGTGAATCGCCAGCATCTGGGCCATTCTTCGCCAATCCAAAATCTGATAATTTGGCATTATAGTACTGCAATAAGGACCAATATAAAGAATATTATGTACAGATATAAAGAATATTCTGTAACAGACAGTTTCTTCTTTCACCATTATGAACAAAATTTCTTGAAATAGTCACTTACTGAATCCAATAGAATGTTGGATGCTTTAAAATCTCGATATATAACTTGCTTTTCAGAAGTGTGAAGGAAAGCAAGGCCCCGAGCAGCTCCTATCAGAACTTTGAGGCGTATACTCCATGGAAGTGGATGAGAGACCACTGCACATGATCAATAGATAATTAAAAAACTGATAACTATTGTACAGAGTTCACGAGCCCCACTCTTAGCCGAAGGAGAAGTTTCTAATTTTAATGGCTCTTTCCACTAGGTCATTGACATGGGAATCAGAATGAGAAGCTTTTGCAGAATGAATAAGTACATCATTGGTTACTAAATATTTTTGGTCTAAGGTTTTTTAGTTCCATAGTTGAAGGCTTATGGGGAAACAGCTTCATCCAACACACCTTATATAAAAGGATAATTTAGCACTCTTGTTTGACAGTTGACCAACAAAATTACGTGCACGGGACTCCAATAAATTCAGAATATGTAAGATTCATGTGCAAGAAATCTGATTCCTATTAGAACTACTGTTTAAGTCAATAATGAAATACTTACTTTTAAAAAGATGATTTTCTAAGCTGCCTTTAACCATAAACTCATACACTAAGAGAAGCTCTTTGTCCTCCAAGCAGTATCCTAATAGCTTCACTAGGTTGGGATGAGAGAGCCTTCCCAAGAAATTAACCTCTGACTGCACCATGAATCAGCAAGTCAAATATGATTAGTTCCAGATAGTGGTTAAAGCTAATCCAGAAGTGAAAGTTCCAATTGGAAACAATCTAACAATAGAGTTCCATAATAGATAAACCATAAAACTGACATCGTGTCCCCGCAATGTAACTTCATGGTAAGACTGATACCTAATACTCCCAATTCAAAATTCATGCTGAAATGTACCTTGCGATAGAAAATGCATGCTGAAATGTACAAATTTTACTACTAATGAATAACTTGTAAGCAGCAATCAACAGAACAGGTCAACAAATATCATGTGTCTAACTCATCACAGCTAACACTTAATTATCATGTAACTAACTCATCACAGCTAACACTTTACTTCCCAACTCAAGGATTACCGTCAATATAAAGGTTAGTAACAACCAAATTCTGTAGTTAGTGTGTTTGTAATGGATACTAAAGTGACCATCTTCCCAAACATCTACATAAGGTATAAATCCTGCATATACCTATTTGATCTCTACAGGATAATCAACAAACTAGGCATTTTAATTCTGTCTTTCTCACTATCCATTATTGAGCATAAAACAAGATCTAACCAACAGGGTGTTGGTGTGATGGCCAGGGCACGCTTCCTGAAACCCCCACTCCGTTGGCCACCCACCTAAAGGCTCGTACGCCTCTTGTTATCCAAAAAACAACAAAAAACAAATTCACTCAGGACGCATGTAACCATCGGGAAGGAAGAATAGTAACTATTAGATTGAAGTACCTGCCATTCTTCGAGACCCTGCATGCTCTCCGAATTCAATTTCTTCACAGCTACAATAATACCACTTCCACTTTTTGATGGCGCAAGTGTCTTCTCATCAAGCCACCCTTTAAAAACCCTACCAAATCCTCCTTCTCCAAGAACAGTGTCAGGTCGAAAACTCCTGGTTGCACTCTTCAGCTCCGCAAATGTGAAGATTTTTAAATTGGGAGCAGGTAGGATCTGCCCATGGGGAAAAGCTTTGTCAATGCTACCCAATGAGCCCACACCATTTCCAGAATGCTCACTGCCATTGCCTGAAAACCGCTCGTTGCTGTTGTTCTTTGATGTACTCTTGCCTGAAAGCCGGTCTCCACTGCTACTGTTCTTTGATGTGCCTATAATTTAAGAAATTGAAATTAATGAAGGTAGAGTTGCTTGAGATAGTTATTCAAGGAATGAAGGATCTAAATTAGAACTAAAAGCCACTGAGATGGTACGATTACACCACAAGGTTATGGTGTAATTTGATGGAAGGGAAAACTTGGAGATAATTGATAGTACAGATGCAGCTAGTTAAGAAATTTTAATAATTACTCCCTCCGGTCACTTTTAATTGATACAGTTTTTTTTCAAATACATTAAAAATTTAGTTCATTTAAAAAAAAACTGTATCTATTAAAAGTGACAGGAGGGAGTAGCAAAGTTGCTACTCGGTCCCACTTTAATTGTTCGATTTGGTATTCTAAACTGAACTCAAATTAGTTCATTTTGAAAAACCAAATGGGACTGATGTGGGTCACAAGTGTATTTTCTAATTAACACTCTTAATCTGAAAACTGATGAACTGCAGACCAAGATGGTAAACAGGATTTCCAGATCAGAAATTGTACAAAATGGAAAGCCACCCATTCGAGTTTGAGAAGCAAAAGGAGACTCCAATTGAAGAAAATCAAATATCTTTTCTGCAGAAAACCCAGAAAAAGAAACATTTTTATTAACAGAATGAAAGAGCAGATATATCAATTAACCGTGAACAAGATATGTTCTAACTTTGTTGGATAATTAGATATGCTCTAATTGAAAAATACAATTGATACAAATACTCGGTATGAAGTAAATCATTCAGCCTAAGATAAGCAATAGATCACTTTATTTTAACAATCAGGATTCTGTATATCCCAAAATCAGAAATATAAGCTCTCAATTATCCCAAAAAAGCTCTTTATAGTTACATAAAGAGATTAGAAAAACCAAATCAAGAACAGCCTAAGATTCCAGCTCCAAATGAAGTAGAGATTCACCTGGGCTTGAAGGCCTAATGGTGCTTGGGCTCTGAGAGGTGTTAGCTGAACTCCCCAAGCAATTCCCCATGTCACCTTTCCTCCTCCGCCACTTTCCTCTTCTTCTTCCCTTAAGCTAGGAGCTGACATACAAATAAAACCTGCCCAGCTTTATAACAAGGCAGGAAACATGAAAAGAAGAGAGCTCTGCAGCCAAGAGGATTTCAAAAAGGTGAGAAGCTTAGCTTTTGGAAGAAGGAAAATGAGATGGGTAGGGGCAGAATCAGAGAAGGGAGCAAGAATTTTCCTTGCTTCTTCTTCAAAGACTTTTTTGCTTCTCCTTGATATTTAAGGTTATCTATCTTTTTCCTTGTTTTCAACTTTCCTTTTCATCCGACAGTAGAATTTCCACTTTTTTAACTGGAACAGCTTTTGGTGGTTATTTATGTTCTTTTTTGTTAAAGAAGAGGCCGGCCGTTCAAAGTTAGCTGCCTGTGATTCTGAACTCTGAAAACTACAAAGAGACGTCACGTTTCATCTCGAGATGGACTATTTGGATAGCCAGACCAACACGGGAAAATGTGCAGAGAACCAGCCCCAAGTTATAGGATAGAAAATAAGGGAAATTTCATGAGCAGGAAAAATTATCCAGTGGAACTGATGCACGGGACACGCGGTGGATAGGTCCATTCGATGTTTAACACGTTTTAATCGTTGTTAGCAAGATGTCAAGATCTGAGTTATTTGATATTCTATTACTAGTTTATGACAGTTTATATGTCATAAACTGAATAGACCTATGCATATGCACAGGCCGCATGGTGGAACAGTTCCACTGAAGGATCAGGTAAAAGGAGAATGGAAACTTAGTAGAACAGTGTCACAACAGTATGTCATAACATTGATTCAACATTATCCGAACAGTGACTATACGTTATCATAAAATCCCTTTTAAGGGGTATTTCTAGATATCACATATACAGATTTAGCAATCAGGTAGCTATCCGATTTCTAAATATTTGCTTGACGCCTGCCTGATTCTGAATACTGATGTGTCATAACGTTGATTCATCAGAACATTAAGATTCTACATTATCATCGAATCGATCAAGGGGCATTTCAAAATATCATAAAACATAAATTTAGCAATCTGGTATCCGATTTCTACATATTTGCTTGATGCTTACCCAAATTTTCTGAAAGAAAAAAAAAAAGAAAAACAATAACTCTTTCAATCTAAAGACCACCTAAGGCGTCCCAGATGAAGTGCTTCCTTTCAACTCTTTTAAACAAAATAAAAAAAGAAAAAAAAAGATACAATGTTGATCGGATATATAGTTAGACTACTCTTCTAAGTAAAATTTAATGTAAAATCACATTTAAGCTAAGAACATGGAACACTGGATTGACTATTTGCTTAAAACCGTTTGAAAAGGAAAACAATTATTGTACAATGGGTTTGTTGTACAGATTTGTAGTACCATTATCAGCTTTAAGCAAGGAAATATGTTGGCTTCCTTTCTTCTTCCTCGTCCATTTATATCTGTTTACTGGTTTTTTATTTTTGTTTATTTTTGCTTAAAATTTTAAATTATGCACACTTGCCACAAGTGGGCTACAATGTCCAAACCTTTTGCAAAAACGCATGCCCGCATGGAAACCCTTTGCTTCTACCATGGAGTGCAGGAAAAATAATTCGTAGCAAATTTTGTATTTTTCAATGTAGTATGTGGTATAATTCGTCTTTGCCAAAACTAGTTTAACTCATCGTCCCAAAAACAAAACAAAAAATCGTCAGTGCAAACAAAATATTCCCTCTTTTCCAAAATACTATATACATTTGATAAAATTCTCATTTTTATTGGACCATGAAGCCCACAAGGAAGTCACATGACTTCTTTTCCCTGATATTCCGTCCAATTCGTATGTTCATTCGCGAACCAAGTTCAAGTCAATTCTCCTAAGTCTCCTTTAATTTTGGAAAAAAGGAAGTGACACAATTTGGCAAAATGTACACAATATTTTGGAACAGTGAATATAGTATTTTAGAACGGATGGAGTATTAACTTAGCCCAAAAACCCCCTCGACGAGGTGGTAAAACACCTGCCTTCGACATGAAAGTTCCATTTTCGATTTGGGACCAGGGCATCTATGGGCTGGCTGGGATAGGGTTGAGTTTCTTAGGTTTTGGGTAACTCAATACGCACGGGTGGTTGTTGGAAAAGAAGAAAAAAAGATATTAACTTCTTTTTCCTTTTTTACCGTTTCTTGGCTGAATTTTCAATTTTTGACTTAATATAGTGACATGAGCACCCTAGTGTTACCATTTATCTTGCCTCATTGATATTCTTTGGACTTTGTTTGGAGTTTGAACCCAATGAATTGAATGACAGTTGTAACATCTTATGAGAGGCTTGAATAAGGGAAGTATAGCAGCACTAAACTAAGGTAGAAGTAACATAGCGGAAAAAAGAAGTCATTACATCAGCAGTGTAAACACATGCTGGCACTTTGTGGTACCAACCATGTGGCCCCTTTGGGCCAAAATTGTCATATATTTTAGGTCCGAGATCCATGTCTTCTGGCAGGCCGGCCACACTATTAAATCAATGTTGAAAGAGCTGATCAAGGAATTCTAGTAACTCGGTATTCTTTGTGGTCCTAGGGTTTAAATCCTTGTAGTGCATAGTGAGCATGTATGAGCCTTACAAATATAATCCTCCCCATATTAAGGACTAGTTCATTTTTAGAAACCAAATAGGACACTTGATAGGGAACGGAACGGAATGGAGTATAAAGAAAAGAAGGCTAAGAGTCATCATTAAATGATAAAGCTTCCTTAGCACAATTTTTACACTTATAAACCCTCCGTCCCATTTCCATTGACTGATTAGATTAATCACAGTGGACTAAAATTGTAGCACTATTAACTTCGGAGGGAACATAGTGTTCTCCCTCCGGGCACTTTTAATAGATGCAGTTGGTTTTTCAAATGAACTAAAATCAATTCATTTGAAAAACCAACTGTAGCCATTAAAAGTGCCAGGAGGGAGTCCTAGTTTGTGCATACTCATGAATTAGCTATCCTATATCACACTGGTATACATTGTTCACTTCAATCTTGTTAATGAAATGCAACCATTAGTTGGATATAAAACTCAAATCTGGAAGAAGCGTTACTTATGGGACTATGGGGATGTGACAGAGAGTTTAGTAAGAATAACAATCTCTCTTATTCTTGCTGCAATGACTCTTACGCTGTGATATTCAAACGTCAATTGTAGGGCTATTAGGGATGTGACATGGAGTTAATGAAGAAGAACAACCGCCTTATTCGTACTGTCATGACTCTTACGATGATATTCAAAAGTCAATTAGTTATATGGATGTGACAGATAGAAGAACAATTCTCCTATTCTTGCTGTCATGACTCTTACTGTCATATTTTAATCATATTTGACTTGAATTGCTAAATCGGTCCTTGTCTTTCACTACTACTATTTTGTTAAGAAGTGATGAATGGTCTTATCTGCTCGTTCTTTTGCCTGAAAACAAGGGATAGGCATGAAGTACTGCAAATCAAGGACTTATGCAATCATATCAATGAAATTTGGATAATGACTCATTGCTCATTTTTCTTGAAAAGATGTTTAAGATATTTATCATATCAATGAAATTTGGATAATGACTCATTGCTCATTTTTCTTGAAAAGATGTTTAAGATATTTTGTCTTTTAGATGCTATCATGAAATGCCAGTTCGCTGATACATCGGTATCGGTCCCTACATGATATTCCTAGACCGAACAGTCTCGGCCGGTGTGGTTTTTCCAAATATCGACGATATATGGCGATATATCGTCGATATATTGGCGAGTTGGACCGATATATCGGTTTCATTTTTTTTTCTTATCGGGGCTGTCGAGACTCAGAGGGGCGAGGGCTCAGGCTGTCGACCGAGGGCGAGGGGGGAGTCGGGACGGCCAAGCAAGGGGGAGAATTTCCGATCGAGCGATGGGGGATGGCCGAGCGAAACGGGAGAGGGAGATCCGACTCGGCGACGGGCTGAGCTACGGGCGAGGGGCGACGGCCGAGCGAAAAGGGAGAGGGAAAGAGGGAAATCCGAGGCCTCGGCGACAGGTTGAGCTACGGGCGACGGCTGAGCTAGGGGCGAGGGCTGACGAGCGAGGGGTGAGGGGCGACGGCCGAGCGAAAAGGGAGAGGGAAAGAGGAAGATCTAAGGGCGGAGGGTCTCGGCGACGGGCTGAGCTGCTGGTGACGGCTAAGCTACGGGCGACGGGCCGAGCGAAAAAGCCAGCCGGGTACTCCTCTCTAACCGTTCAGTGCCTCTTCTGCGGCCGCCAGGTACTCCTGTGCCTCTCTCTCTCTCTGATTTGTTAAAGATTTATGCTTTTTTTCTCTTTTCTCCTCCCTCCTAGTGCCTTTTTTCCAATTTCTATCTTTCTATGTTGTTCTCATTTGGTAGCATGAAAATCGGATTAAATTCATCATGGTCTTGTATTATATCAGCGTTTGTGCGTGAATTTGAAGAGGTCAATGAGGAGGGAATGCGGTTTTCTTTAAGAACCCAGCTATTGAGAATTAGTGTTGATTTTAGTTTTACTGCCGATCTGTACGATGAACCTTAATGTCTGTGTAGCATTCTCCGCAGTGAGAACGTGGGATGTATATGTGTCTGTCTAAGGCAGAGGCCAAATATTGTTCTTTTTCTTTGTTAATGAATAATTGCTTGTTTGAGATAAATTGACAATTACGTAGTTGTATTGAGCTATGGATTCAAGATGAAAAAATGAATTCTAGCACTATAATAGTATATGAAGGCATAACTATGCAATTATTGTGCCACTCCTTTAAAGAGTCATATTATGAATATATATGGTAACATTTTATTATTTTAAATAGTGACAAAACTTAGATTGTGGTGATTGTATCATTGTTGATTATGTCATTGTTGATTATTGTAGATGATTGAACTTTTACAGGAAATGCACTTTGTATATATGATTGAAAATACAAGGGAGATTCTGTCGAAATTTTCATAGAAATCTATTCATATTAGAATGCTTATTTTGTTTGTAAAAGATTAGTGTCACTCCTTTGAAGAGTCATATTGTGAATATATATGGTAATATTTTATTTTAGACCACCGATAATTTTTTACATAATATCTTCGATATATCTCCGATATTTTTTCTCTCTCGCCGACCGATATTTTATCGATATCCGATACGACATTCCATGGATGCTATAACTGCTTTTTAACCAAAATAAAGGACTGCTTTTTAACCAAAATAAAGGAGAGAAGAGAACTCGCCTCACTTGCACCGCAACGTTCCAAACCCATTTTTGAGCCTTCGCATGGGCCCATAACATCATGGCTGCATACGACTAGACTAGCGCTCTTAGGTGTGAGCCTTAGCCTTTATAACGGTAAGATAACTAAGTTTCCCAAAAGCTCGAGTTAGTAAGAAACGTTCTAACATCCCCTTTACGTGCAAGGGTCCACCAAGCGCGACACATGGAACATAATTGATATAAACACATTCAGCAAGACTAAAACTGAGGACCTCCATAACATAGAGCTCAGATATCATATAAAGTAACCAAGTTTCCCAAAAGCTTGAGCTTTTAGGAAATATAAATCTTTATTATATATATTTTACATCCTAACACTAGCATTATTCATCTTCTTATCTTGTTAGAAAAGGATCCATGTTTTTCGGATTACTAGTTTATGGGTAGCTAAAAACACCGTTCTAAACCAGAATAAATATTTTCAAATATAGTTTTATTCTATCAATTTCATAGGTATAATAATCAAGTACTCCCTCCATCCAATTAAGTTAGTCTGCATTACAAAATGAGTCAAACCTATTGGACTCTAAGGCATGTATAAAAAAACCGGAGTTTCTCTACCCCTAGAGAGCAAGCCCCGCTGTCCAATGTTGGACCCATTTTTTTTTTCAAATCCAGACAAGCTTCAATGAATGCGTATTATCTTCCGATAATTATCTTTGTATCTAATGAGAATTGATAATATTTTTTAAAAACGAATAATGATAACAAGAGTCATTAATGTGAGCCAGTTAACACGCATGGGCAGGCACTAGGGCATCACGGCTGTCGGATTTCAATCCAACACTTCGCAATGCCCTGCAATCGCGCATGAGCTGGGGCATTTGTTAGCCTTCTCCTAATTGCAATTCATATGCATGGTCAACTATAAAGATCAACAAGAAACAGTAACTTTGATCATCCGGTCCAACCAAATACAATTTCTTGTCTAACCGGTTCATCCATCAACCCGGCCCACGATATCTTCCCCGATCATCTCACCCCGCAACAAAACAACGCGATTTCTCGTGAAATTGGAAAACGGCGCGACAGTCCACACGTGCCGAAATTCTATCCACTGAAAACCCTACACCTGTCCGTGTGATTTATGCGTGGCCGCCTCCGACGTAGCAGATTCAAGGTGGAAAGTGGGCCCATATGTGGTACGCGCCGCACCATTCTTGCGAAAACACTAAACTACCCCTAGATAAACACCAAATTAGCATTCATAACCTGGGTCGGGTCACGTCACCCTAGGGGGCCGGAACCGGGTCAATTTATGTCATAATCAAAGGAATATATAAGGGGCTCGAGAGTCACGACTTGTTCCATACTCGGATTCTTTGACTATGTCCTCTTACACTGGATTGTTTCTCTTTTATTATTTGATGCTTAATTCTGATAATTTAGTTACAAATTTTATAAAGAAAGGATATGGAAAGAGTTAACATTGATCCGATGGCTCACGTGGAAGTGTACACCTTAGCTCTACAGCCTCCCCAGCCTCTGTCCGCAAGGAGGCTTGTGAGAATACACTCCACAAAATAGAAGGCAAATAAGGAAAATACTTCCTCTTTTAAGTCAAGGGAGTAAAAGTGATAACATGTACATATAGCACCAAACAAATGTAAATGAAAGTGCTAAAAAAAGGGTTCAATACATGCTAAGGAGTACGCCGCCACAAATTTTTTTTAAGGAGAATGCTTTGAGCAATTAGCATATATAGTTGAGAGTTCACCGTCTATGCTAAAATGACTGTCTTGCCCGTAGAATAATAATGATAGGATTTAGAAATGTGAACAGGCATAGCCCAGCTTTGACAAGCTGTTCTTGGTTAGTCAAAATATTTGTTTAGCAAAAAGTTATGACGATCAGTTCTCCATAGATTCATAGACAGCAACATAAATCTTTTTGTGTTTTGATAACGAGGGGTGTCCAAGTCCTTAAGATCCGACTGGAAGGGGCAAGGCAACCGGCTTCTTCTAGATTAGAGAACTAATTAAAGCTAATACTCCCTCCGTTCCATATTAATAGTCTGATTTGGTATTTTGAAAACTAAATCAGACTGTTAATATGGAAGGGAGGTAGTATTAAACAAGACGTGATCCACAACTTTGATTGAATAAGAGCAGCAGACATTGAAATTCACATATTTAACCACAAAACATTGGAAGCTCAGAAGGACCCAAGCTTTTTTATTGCGGTCATGCTTGCAATAGTCATGGTCCCATGGATAACGTACCAGCCTGGGATTGAAAAAGAAAAACTTCCTCTAGCATTTTCTTCCTAGTTACAAAGGCGCCATTAACTCATATGTTCTGTTCTGGTCTAGCAGCCTATTATAAGAGCACATTGTTTAACACTACCCTACTCGTGAAGTACGTCTTTATTTTTTTAGTATTCTTAGGTAAATATGTTCTGTTCTGGTCTAGCTACCTTTTAGTAGAAAGCTCCAACGTATGCGCTTTTCCTAGGGTTTGGTCCTTCCTTGGGGAGGGGATACCTCGTACCAAAATTAAAAGAAGAGAATGATGTGATTCATGCATTTTTTTTCATAAGTCATTTATGGGATCACTTTTTTTTTATGACTCCTTGTTTCCATCAAAAAGAAAAAAAACACAGAAGGGGATGAACCTCAATTAGTGGGCAGTAGACAGTGACATTGTGCCATTAGGGTGGATTGTACTAGTCAAGCATGATGCATCACATGGTCTACTTTTTATTCACTTTTGGTTCCTAGCGTTTGTAAATTAATAATCTAGTCGATCTGGTGTAATTCAAAGAGCTAAGATCTAGCTTATGATCTTGTTTTACGATTGCATGACAGCAATAACAAGAGACTTTATCTACTTTAAAACCGCACTTACCAGAATGTAAACCCAAGAAGTTAGTGACAATGTTTAAGTGCAAGATTAACAGACTAAGCAGATTCTAAGTATGTATTATAGTTTGATTGTTATATCCGACCGAAAAGGTTCGGAGAGAAGACACAAGTGCACGAGTAACACACTAGCACACCTTTAAAGTTATAATCAATGTCAGTAATAAATAAAAAGTTATAATCAAAGTGCAAGAGTAACACGCTAGCAGCTTCTGGTTAATTATAGATTAGTTATGGTGTAGTAATAAGTTAACGGAGCTAGCAAATCAGCTGTAAAAGCTTTGAAAAGAAGATTCTTTGACAAGAATTTAGCGTCTTTTGGTCTTTTTTATAGCAAGGAAAGAAAAGTGGAGATCCATGTTTCGATGGATATTGACCTTGTCCAACCCTCTTAAAAGGGACTCGTCCAATCCAATGTAATCAATCATGTCTTTAAGACAAATCGACGATTGCTTTAATTTGTTTTAACAAAAAAGAAACGACCGCCATTCACCCATGCCATCTACATCCAAGGTCAACAAGAAAAGGAAAGGAATTTGGAGTCTTGGACAATGTATTTTACACAAATAATTTCTTTGCACTTAGAAGTATGATAGTTGTTATTGTTCTCCAGCTTTTATTATTGATGAATGAATTGATTTAGATTTCATATTGGCATTATGTTTTTGTTTGAGTGTTAATGCCAACTAGAAAGCTCAACTCGACTCGAGTCACTAGAGCTCGAAGTTGGACAAGCCAAGCTTAATCATACCTTTGCTTGGCTCAGCTTAGATCAAAGCTCGAGAAAAGCTAAAAATCACCATTTCCATATTATTTTTCCCTATGTGCATGCTTATATTACATTATATGTATAGATTTTATGTCATTCAAATCTTATTATACCTTGTCATTTTTCATTTTTTCGTATAAAATTACCTCAATCTTTGTGTTGAAAGAGTTGGATAATGTGTCTCATGAGAACTAAGACTATTTTTTTAGCATCTATGATTAGAACACATATATAATGGTCTATCCTTTTAGTATTCATAGTCCGGAATGTGGACATGAAAACCAAAATTAACTAAACCAAGCCGGCTCACGAGGTAGAACGACTCGACTTGACTCGGCTCAAGCTCTGCTCGAATTCGAATTCGAAATTGAAATTTCAAGCTCAAGCAGAAACAAAGTCCTAAAGCTTGGCCCGACTCAGCTCATTAACACCTCTACTACCTCCTGAAGTTATAATATTTTTTGGATACATTTATTCATTGATGCCATCAACTTGATGGTATACTCCCTTTGTCTGACATTAATAGTCCAATTTGGTTATGAAAAAAACAAATTTTGGTGAAAGGAGTGATGCTTTATCAAAATACATGATCTATCTAGAAATAATTGGGTATTTAACAAAATGAAACCAGCAAGGTATGTAAGGAATTTATTTTGTAATCCAAGCCAAATTGCTTGGATGTTAGCTAAACTTCAAGATTATCTAGTAAACTAATACATTGGTGAATGTGAACCAATTCGTTCTCTATTATGGAAAAAAATAAATAACATTTAGTCCATCTATCTATGAACTGAAATCTAGCAAACATTTAGAAGAAACTTATCCTGCGGGTGTTGTACATGCCTGAGGGTATTGGCGCCTGTTATGGTTCTTTAATATGCCGGTTGCACTATTACACAACTAAGAAAACCACTTACCCCCTAAGAACTAAAACATCCTTGCTAACAGAAAAAAATACGAAAAATCTAAAAATAGGAATTAAGGTTCATGCATCTTGGATGAATTGATTTCAATGTTGTTCAACAACTTTATTCATTGTTGTCTTTTTATAAGGAAGCACATCTATGCTTTAGACTAATGAAGTATCTGCACGTTCTTAGGAAACCTCACTTAAATTTCCAAGATTGCATGTGAAGCCAGTTCAAGGGAGACTTAATATCAAAGCATTCACATGGCTGGCCAAGAGTGATAACTGATGCAGCTTGATACATAGATGTGTACAAGAACCAAACATAAATAAAACAATAATCAACAAGAGATACTTTTGGCAAATGGATGACCATATACAAATACAAATATACAACTGAATTGGGCGTGAGGCCACTGTATATGATCTATATATGAAATATGCATTTTATTATCTCTTAAACTTATGTTTTTGCTAGTGTTTGGTTAGAATAACTACTACTTTAATATAGTTTTTGGTTTTTGTAGGAAACAAGAGCAAAACGCAGAAATGGGGCAAAACGCGATTCTAATGATTGAATATTCATAACTTCGATTGCATATCTCTGATGGGACTGATTTAACCTTCATTTTAAAGTACACAAATTCAGCTTTCCAACGCCACTGACTGTTCGTAATTCGGAGTTCTGAGCAAAAAGTTATGATCATTTGAAATATCGCACGCAAAAGAGACACGATTAAAGAGAAGAACCGTCAAGATGAGATTGAATGGATGAGATCGATACAACGGGTTTTTGTGTAATAAAGAAAAAAAAAGGAATATGAACCGGCCCCGTTCCGGTCCGGTTCGGTTAAAAAAAAAAGAAAAAGGCAAACCGGCCCGAGCCAAAGCTCGGGCCTTTCGTCCAGAACGGAGGCGCTCGAGCGCCGGTGAAGAACAGCCGGCGAAGGGCCGGCCAGGACTGAGCGTAGGCAGGACATGACGACGGCTGGGCTGGTTTCACGGCGGCGATGGAGACTTGACGACCGGAGCTGGGCGGCGATCGGAGCTGGCGTCGACTGGAGAAGAAACAAAGATGATGGCGATGGGTT
This sequence comes from Houttuynia cordata, assembly GCA_039654745.1. Taxonomy (NCBI): domain Eukaryota; kingdom Viridiplantae; phylum Streptophyta; class Magnoliopsida; order Piperales; family Saururaceae; genus Houttuynia; species Houttuynia cordata. The sequence goes on from CM077508.1 coordinate 26,686,230, forward strand.
CCGGCAAAGGGCAATCGAAGCGGCGGAGCAGAACAGACAAGAGGCGGCCATTGGCGAAGGCGGAGCTCGAGCTGAAGGCGATGGCGGCAGAACGGCAGTCGTGGCGGAGTAGGAATTTGAGAGACGTGCTCAAATTGGATTTTGAAACGGATTTGGGACTCTGTTAAAAACAGAGCCGTGCTTCGATTTCATGACGGATTTGAGTTTATCCAAATCCGAAATTGGCGAGAATAGGACACTCTTTCGAAGCCAATAAATAGAGGAGGAACTGGACTGGTTTTGAGAACGAAAAAAAGCTTTACACAAAGAATAACAGAGGATTTTCAGGCCGGAAAAAAACAGAGTGTAGGAGAGGAAAACAGACCGGATTCCGGTGCTGTTTCTGCCGGATTCCGGTGGCATTTTGGTCGGAAGAGGGAGAGGGAGAAGAAGTAGGCCGGAGGAGGGAAGAAAGCTACGATTTTTGGGCTGTTCTTGAACTGCTACAGTAACGGCTGCGCGAGGAAGACGATGAACAGTGCATGAACAGTACCCGTGAACAGTGAACAGTATTTTTCGGTGAATAGTGCAAAACGACGCCAAGAATCAACAACGTTCTCCTTGTCCGATGGCTGGCTAAATCCTTGTCCAAGGCATAGATGAAACCCGAGTAAATTGGTTGTATCGTTTTCTTTCATCTTAATCTTAATTTACCTTGATTGGTGTATAAATCTTATTATAGAATCACTGTTAATTTATTGAGATTTATTCTATGTGCTTGAGAGAGGCTAGAGTGAATTCTTGTTAATTTCAATCTGAGGAATACTTGCGTGTCCGAGAGGAATGTAAGTAGACTAAGGTGTTATAAAGGAATAAGATTTCATTGGTTTATGCTCGAGAGAGATAGATCACAGTTCCATATTTTAATTGCTTATGTGTTACGTCCGAGAGGAGAGCACTACATTTTGAATTGACAAGTATATGTCTGAGAGGAATATACTAGCCAATCAGAAATTTATTCAAAAGAGAGAGACGATAAGCTGGTTTATTGTGTGGTGGATTTGAAGCTTTGGCACTTCTCCATATTAGTTAAAATCCATTTTAAAGTAGTTAAATTTTATTGCTTTCTCTAGATTAATTAAAACAGAATTTACTTTCATTTGAATTTGGTAAAATATTAGTCCGTCCCTGAGGTTCGACAATCCTTTAATACTCACTATAGTACAATTGCCTTGTGCACTTGCAAGGGTTTAATTTTCTGATTTGTGGATGTGTGATATTTTGGTTCGGTTGATGAATGCATGGTGAAGAAATGTCTTCACCTTACTATGGATTTCGCCATGAGAACCCATATAGGAGCTTTAATGATTATTGTTCTTCACACACACCTAATCCCCCTCCCTATGAAGTGCCCTACCACCCACGACCCTTATATGCTGATACTTACAACCGTGGGTGGGATAATTACTCTAATTTTTGGAGTGGCACATCTTCCCTACAATATACAACTCTTTATATGTCGGAACCATGTGCCCTCTGTTTAAGTCATATTCATACCCCAGTGGAGTGCCCTTTGGCCGATGAGTACCCTGATTTTATACGCAAGTATGTTAATGAGGCCCAAAGTCTTCATAGGTGGGAGGATCATCCTAATAACCCTTGGGAGCAACCCAACCCTGAGCCCACTCTTCATCAGGCCCCTAGACAAGATTTTCTAAGCCCACACCTGCCTTACCAACCAGCCACTGCTCCTCAATTTGGCCATCCCACTGGACAATTTACCTTAGAAAACCAAATGAGCCAATTATTAGCTCTTGTAGCTGAGATGGCAGCCGAGATAAAAACTGATATAAAAACTGAGATAGAATCCAATCACAGAGAGCTGAAAAGTGAACTAAAGACCCATGCACAGATTGTCCATTCTCACACACAAGCTCTTGCCAACATTGAAATACAGTTAGAACAGGTAACACAGGCCATGAATATGCACGAAGAATGCATTTTACCTGTTGAGCCCCAATATCCGATGGGCCAATTTTTTGATGAAGGGATCTGTGTTTCCCCTGATTATGGTGTTACATCCCTTCATAATGCCCAAAGGTTTGACAATAAGTTTGAGTGGGTTTTACATAATGATCAAGAGGGTGTAGAAATTAAAGAAGAAGTGAGTGTGTTGATAGAACCAAATTTTCAACCTTCTTCTATATCTGAGGAGTTGCAGTCTACGGCACTATCACCAGAACCTTCTATTCCTGAAACACCATTCATACCATGTCTTGACCAATCTAACTCTTTGTTTAATGAACATAACTTGGACTGTTTCATAGATAGTTTAGTTGATTCACTAATTGAGGAAGCTTTCCCAATTGGGTTACTAGAAGAGGCTCCTAAGGCCAATATGGTTGATGTGGGGGAGGAGGTTCCCTTTATATTAAAATTCTCTGATGACCTTCTTTCATAGTTAATGCAGGGACCCCTCTTTCCAAAGCTTCCCCACCCACCACTCCATCCTTTTATTCCACGATGTGCTCCATAATTTGGCAACAATGATAGGAGTGTGTGGTGCAATCATTTAATTGATCCAGGTTGATGACTTGATAATCTGGCCCCTACAAAAGATTGTGGCTACATCTGGCTGAAGACGTTAAACTTAGCGTTTGGTGGGAGGCAACCCACGTATTCAGGTGTATTCTCTCCCTTATTTGATCTTCTTTGTTTATATGCTCATTGTCATGCTATATTTTGTTCACATTGAGGACAATGTTCATAATAGGTTTGGGGGAGGGAATATTACTTGTATAAAAATTAAAAAAAATCATAAAAAAAAAATCATAAAAATTTTGATTAGTTTTTAGGTTGTTTGTTAGTATTTTTCTCAGGTTTTGATAGTTTATCCCGTAATAATGCATGTTACAATTCTTAGGAGATTAATTTGCATTGGAAGTGTGAGTAAGTATACTGGAGGATAGATACACTTAACTGAGCATACCTTTCTATTACAGTCCTCTTGGAACAAGTACTTAAACTAAGAAAATTCACTCACACACACTAGTTACATAAAGTAATACCATCTAAAGATTTGTTGAATGCTAATTTACAGTGGGATGTCTTTAGTCATAGTCATTGGATGATGTGTAGTTATCTGTTGAGCTTAAAAGATCATGATAGACCATTTACTTGGCTATGGCAAGGGATTGGAACCGGAAATAGGTTGAGAGTATAATACAGCCTGGACAAAATAAAGATGTGCTGAAAATATGAATGATGAAAATGAAAAAAATGCGAAAAAATGAAAACAAAATGAAAGAAAAGGGGCTGCTTGACTTTATAGGATTAACTTAGGCTGATGCTCGGGCCCGAAGCGGTCTCTTAAAACCTAATGCCCTAAGCCAACTGGCTGGGAGTCATTGGCCTGAGTCATTGCTAAACCTAAGCATCTTGAAGTCAGGCCTTACACAGTCCTAGCGAGAAAAGAAAAAAAAAGTCTATGGTGTATTATCCTCTCAAATCTAGAATGTTGGACCCGAAGGAGGCGCGCAGATTTGTGCTATCATGAACCTAAAGATTACGATGACTATGTAGATTCTGATATTCTTTGGTTAATGGGTAACACTGGATATGTGTAAAACAGAAATTTAGAATGTATTGCTATAATATTCTACACTTTTACTATTTACATTATCACGCTATATTATAATTGAGCAGAAATTTCCAAGATGAAAGTGTGGAATAAAACCACTTACTTGAGGGCTTCTATATTCCTGTTGATTATGAACCAAGTACATGTGGTTGATTTTCTTAAGCATTGTAGTGTGCATTTGTCGGGATAATAGGTTTGTGTGTTTTATAATATTTTATTTATTTTTACTTTATTTTTGTACTTAGGCTAATTAGATTAATAAATACATGTTTGTGGGTAGCATGGCTGCAAACCCTCACGAGACAACACTCATCCTACTAGGGCCACCTAGAGGTTTAATGGCTTGTTGCATACGCTCAATGCAATCGTGTTCCCTACGAAAGTGGTGTTTACTTTTATACATTAGTTCCTTTAGTTGTTTGTTTTATTTTGTTTTATTTTGTTTTGCTAGGGACTAGCAAAATCTAGGTTTGGGGGTGTGATCTATATATGAAATATGCATTTTATTATCTCTTAAACTTATGTTTTTGCTAGTGTTTGGTTAGAATAACTACTACTTTAATATAGTTTTTGGTTTTTGTAGGAAACAAGAGCAAAACGCAGAAATGGGGCAAAACGCGATTCTAATGATTGAATATTCATAACTTCGATTGCATATCTCTGATGGGACTGATTTAAGCTTCATGTTAAAGTACACGAAGTCAGCTTTCCAACGCCACTGACTGTTCACAATTCGGAGTTCTGAGCAAAAAGTTATGATCATTTGAAATATCGCACGCAAAAGAGACACGATTAAAGAGAAGAACCGTCAAGATGAGATTGGATGGATGAGATCGATACAACGGGTTTTTGTGAAATAAAGAAAAAAAATAAAAAAAAAGGAATATGAACCGGCCCCGTTCCGGTCCGGTTCAGTTAAAAAAAAAAAAAAAAAAAGGAAAACCGGCCTGAGCCAAAGCTCGGGCCTTTCGTCCAGAACGGAGGCGCTCGAGCTCTGCTCGAGCGCCGGTGAAGAACAGCTGGCGAAGGGCCGGCGAGGACTGAGCGTAGGCAGGACATGACGACGGCTGGGCTGGTTTCACAGCGGCGATGGAGACTTGACGACCGGAGCTGGGCGGCGATCGGAGCTGGCATCGACTGGAGAAGAAACAGAGATGATGGCGATGGGTTCCGGCAAAGGGCGATCGAAGCGGCGGAGCAGAACAGACAAGAGGCGGCCATTGGCGAAGGCGGAGCTCGAGCTGAAGGCGATGGCGGCAGAACGGCAGTCGTGGCGAAGTAGGAATTTGAGAGACGTGCTCAAATTGGATTTTGAAACGGATTTGGGACTCTGTTAAAAACAGAGCCGTGCTTCGATTTCGTGACGGATTTGAGTTTATCCAAATCCGAAATTGACGAGAATAGGACACTCTTTCGAAGCCTATAAATAGAGGAGGAACTGGACTGGTTTTGAGAACGAAAAAAAAGCTTTACACAAAGAATAACAGAGGATTTTCAGGCCGGGAAAAAACAGAGCGTAGGAGAGGAAAACAGACCGGATTCCGGTGCTGTTTCCGCCGGATTCCGGTGGCATTTTGGTCGGAAGAGGGAGAGGGAGAAGAAGTAGGCCGGAGTAGGGAAGAAAGCTGCGATTTTTGGGCTGTTCTTGAACTGCAACAGTAACGGCTGCGCGAAGAAGACGATGAACAGTGCATGAACAGTGAACAGTATTTTTCGGTGAATAGTGCAAAACGACGCCAAGAATCAACAACGTTCTCCTTGTCCGATGGCTGGCTAAATCCTTGTCCAAGGCGTAGATGAAACCCGAGTAAATTGGTTGTATTGTTTTCTTTCATCTTAATCTTAATTTACCTTGATTGGTGTATAAATCTTATTATAGAATCACTGTTAATTTATTGAGATTTATTCTATGTGCTTGAGAGAGGCTAGAGTGAATTCTTGTTAATTTCAATCTGAGGAATACTTGCGTGTCCGAGAGGAACGTAAGTAGACTAAGGTGTTATAAAGGAATAAGATTTCATTGGTTTATGCTCGAGAGAGATAGATCACAGTTCCATATTTTAATTGCTTATGTGTTACGTCCGAGAGGAGAGCACTACATTTTGAATTGACAAGTATATGTCTGAGAGGAATATACTAGCCAATCAGAAATTTATTCAAAAGAGAGAGACGATAAGCTGGTTTATTGTGTGGTGGATTCGAAGCTTTGGCACTTCTCCATATTAGTTAAAATCCATTTTAAAGTAGTTAAATTTTATTGCTTTCTCTAGATTAATTAAAACAAAATTTACTTTCATTTGAATTTGGTAAAATATTAGTCCGTCCCTGAGGTTCGACAATCCTTTAATACTCACTATAGTACAATTGCCTTGTGCACTTGCAAGGGTTTAATTTTAAACGATCAGTATACACATTTTTTCATCTTCGAATCCTTCATCCCAAACCAGAAACCAAATAGGACACTTAGTCTGCGACGGGGATTAATACATAGTCCTATGTTGGTATATTAAAACATAAATCCAAATTTTGGTACATCGTGAGACGGCCTCCTTAAACCTACCCACAAGGTGCCATAGGTCCGAGCAAGGCTAGACCGTCGGACCTCTCCCTCCACAGGGGACAGGCCCTATAGCTACCACCACGCTAATTGGTGGTCTGGGAAACATAATCTAATAGGCACATGTTTAATTAGGTGTTTGATTGTATAATGACGATGGGTTTAGGCCATAGATTGGTTAAAAATGGAATTGGAACCTTGAGGCCCCGTAGGGACTGGCCCAGTGAAATAGCATTTGAGGCATCCCAATATAGGGAGAAATTATTAGGTACGCGCGTATGGGGAAGTCATGCTCACCACTAACAGGTGATTGACATGATTCCCTTACTTTCCCTTACTTGTTATGAGGGCCCACGAGGGATAAAAAATTGAAAATCTGTCAATCACCCATTGGAGATGAGCACAATAACTTCTCCAATATAGGAGCACACTCCAAACAGCAAGTTCTCTGTCCAATCATCATAACAACAAATTAAAATAGTGAGCCTACTGTTTGGTAGAGATTGTGGCGTACACCAGTTGTAGCGAAGATCAACATTTTGTATGGAAAATCTGTCAAAAAAAAAATCAACAAAGAGGATAACTTGGATAAAAATTTTCAATGGAACACCTTCCCCTATTTAGAGCGCTACGGTTCACATATCTGGGGGGACACCTTTATGATCTAGCAAAAAAATGTTTATTACAAGTTTCAGTTCTCTTTATTTTCAAAACAAAGCTTTATCCCAGGAGGAGCATATGTGGTTCACCGCGGCGTATATGAACACAATGTGGACCTTATCTTTGAGGATGAAAGAAATTAACATCCTGAGATTATGCTCCTAGCTGCTGTGTCTTTAGAGTCATTCAGAACAGTAGATAATTTAGCATCAACGGCTAAACACCTAAAAGATCTATTGTATAACCTCCTTGTAACACAGCACAAATATGCAGCGAGAGCTTACTTCTATTGAAACATATTTGTCTTTAGGGTTATTCAGAACAGTACTTTGGTTAGATTTCTATTCATGTTGATGGTTGAAGAAACACCCTCCCCCTCCTTCCTTTTATTGCTCCCACTTTGTTTGCTGACCTTTTCAGTCGATCTAGCTTTCCCTTGAGGTTGGGGCCTTCTTCCTTTGAAAAACAATTGAGGGGGCGACAGAGGGACTGATGTTGGTGCCTATATCATTCAAAATGCCAATATTCATGAACTTTTTTTTTAAAAAAAATCAGACATTGCTTTCTAGGCATGCATTTGCATCAATATAGCAGCACATATTAATGAACTTGGTAGAATTCCCAAAAACATGTTCCTGCCCACCCATGTGGGTCACCACTATATATCATGCATGGATCTAATTCGTATACACCATACACAAATTAATTTATGATCATATACACCTTACACTATAAAAAATGAAGAAGAAGGATTAGTGTGCCTCACAAGGTCAGGAACTAATTTCTCTCTTCTCCTAGGTTCTCTCTCCTTCAATCCCTTCTCTTTATCTTTCCAAATCACCTAGTTTCTCTCTCTAAGGATAAGTTGGGAAGCGGTAGGGAAACCTCCCCAATGAATAAGGAAAAGTTGGACTACCTCGCTGATACATTCAACGAAGAACTGGTGGAGTTTAGGTTGATGGAGTTTGAATTGCTACAAACATTCACTATTTAGAGTTCATTCATTAGCCAATAGTGTAGTTTGCTTAGGCTGATAATTCAAGGATTTGGTTGCTAATCTTGGCCTTCTGTTTGGCAACTCCGTGGGCTTAGTACTTGAGCTTGTAGAACTTTTGTGTGCATCAAACTTGTCCATAACCTTAGCTGCTATCTAAACTACATAAGATGTTGATTTTAATTTCCTCCAATTTTCCATCATGAACACTCATAATTCTTAGATCTCGTACAAATTAAAGGAAGCGCGTATTTCACATTGAATTGTTCATGCCAATACTTGGCAAAAATTTATACATAGTGTAGAGCAAGCAATGGCATGCAAAAGGAAGATCATCACGCATTATGCAGGTTATCACTCATTATGCTGATTCTCAAGCATATCAATTCGTTCACAGCACTGCGTGTTCCCTGCGTCATTGGTCACAAATCGTCGAGGCTCAAAAGTCGTGAGATTGTCATCTCATATTGGGCTTGAGATGTGTTTTCTTCCGCTTTTTTGCAGGGATGGATTTTCTTTCTATTGGTAACCTGGGCCGGCAGTAGGGCTGTGAGCCCATACCTAAGCCTAACAAATTGAATGGGAGGGTGCGGAACTTGGAACTTGGAAGGTTACTCTTCACCCTCTTAGTGGCCCAGAACATGCATGGTGTAGAAGGCCCAGTAATATGCAGGACCCGTCTAAGCACTCATTGTTTGCAGTCCATCCAGACGGCCCAAACAAAGCAGCGCTTTTTCGCCAAAACCCACTCGCTGACGAAGCCCACAATAGCTGCACTATATGATGACATTTTTTATTTACTATACATGATGAGATTTGGACACAATAATCAACATTTTATACTCTGAATGATTTAAATGACTTAAAAATTTCTAATTGGTTAGATTTGTGCACTCATGTGTTGTTCAATCGTGTTAATAAATATGCCGTCTCAAAAAAAATTTCATAAATGTCATATACTCCCTCTGTCTCATTTTGTTAGCTCTATTTCGGAAAAATAGAGATTATGAGAATGAAAAACTTAAATCGAGTAATCTCTTTTAAGTACCAATCACCTAAATTACTATATCACTCCCAAATGTTTCTACGTCAGCAGCCAGCTCGGCTTTGTGACTGATAAACAAGAAGAAGATTTATGCACTTTGGTTAAAAGCCAAAAAGTATATCAAAATGCGCAAGTTGTATTAATCTATTAAAGAAAGGGAAATATCACAAATTGTGCTTTTTGTCTTTCATGGCATAAAGATTATTAATTATAACTGTCTAAGTTATGCAATTTGTAGCTGTACCTATCTTCTAATTATCTAGTTCTTATCCATGAAAAATCTTCATTACTAGTTATTACTACAGTTTCAATAGTTGTTGAATCAAAGATTAGTTCATCAGCATCTGACACTTTGTAGTTTGTATTACCAATTTGTCCTAAATAGATCAGCAATTTTTCGCCGTGTACTTCAAATTATATTTAGTAGTTAAGCGTTGAATGTGCATCGTTGGGATGGACTTTTCTTTGTCACTGAAGAATATGAACTGATTAAATCAGCAACTGTATGTCTTAAACTGATCATTGGCGTTCAATCTCCACACAAAAGAATGTCTAAAACTTTGAACTATAGAGGTTTCATCGATAAGGTAACTTGTTCTTTCTTATCGGCTTGGGTTGTTTGCAACTGCATGTGACAGACCCCAATTGGCAGTCGGCCTACCCGAAATTTGCATGGGGAAGTCCCATCGATGGTTCACCTACCATGACCTACGTCGATCCGAAATTCTATTATCAACAAAGGACCTCTCGCTTGCCTCTTCTTCCTTCTCGACATCAAATCTATTTCCCTTCCTCCCACTCTTCTCTAGCTAGCTTTTCTCAATTTCAATGGAAGCACCAAACTATGAATTAAGATGTTGTAGGAGACACTCCGAAAGCCAAATGGACCTCCCTGGACGTGTCCCTCTTTCCGGCCTCACTATAGGAGAAAAAATGCAACCAAATAAGGCTAATAATATGAGACGGAGGGAGTAATTCCCAGATTAGAATTGAGCAAAAAGAGAAGTCTGAACCTGCAATCCATAAATCAATTCTTGTTTTTCTGGTTGAGGTATGAGCTTTTTAGTTGGGACATGGAGTACTTAATTTCTCTTCCTTTCAATTTGAATGAAATTGCTAAGCACATTATCTCTGATGTCAGGAGCTCTTCAAAGGGTTCATCATGGCTGTACATGATAAATTGGGGCCCGTACTTCGTCTATCAATGGTATATAAATTGCTAACGTAGAGAATCAGCATGGCTAGTTCAAAACCTAGTGGTTTATATAAAGTAACTAAATTGAATCAGTATTGAACAGTGGTTTGCATCACTTATTATTCAATCTGTCATCCTCCCCCAGGTCTATTCTTTTTTCGTAAGTTAATCTTCATCCCATAGAAGAAAAAAAAGTTAATTTCGCAACCGCCCCTTTATCCCACTCTCAGTTAAGCACTTCCCAACTCTGGTTTTCACGCCACCCATTCAAAGAAAATGGCAAATAGAAGTGGGAACTGTTGTTGCTTCTTGCCGGCAGCCACCGAGAAGCCCTCGCAAAGGCAAAGTGAAGGAGGCAGCTCGAACACATGCTATATAGAGGCTGGGGCCGATTCTTTGGAGCAAGGTCAGGGTCAGTAGGCCCACCACCAAGCGTTCGAGTTGAGTAATGATATTAATTAGTACACTTTTCTACTCTCTTTTTTCCTACCCCTCATTTTGGCACAAGTTGATTGGTACGTCAACCCATGAAGCCACTCCTCACATCTTTGAGGTTTGGTGCTTATTTGTAGAGAAGAATAGTAATATCATTACCCTTCGAGTTCCCTTCCATCAAATGTACGTCGACTTTGCTCCCTCAAAACAACCAAAAACCAAGGAGGTTTGTCATTATGCGCGCATTTACTATATTTAAATGTTTCTTTTGATTGAGACCTGCTTCAAGCTTACCACCAAACCTAGCGCTTTGATACCATGGTCTTATTGAGAAGCGAAGTTATATTAAATACTCACTCCATCCGGAATTATTATCACCATAATTTTTTTTAAATGCTCTTATCGTGATAATAATTCCAAACGGTGGGAATGCTTTATGAGATTTATTTAATCGGGCATGTGTCTCGATCTATCATAGTAGTAAGGAGTAGTCTCTCTTCTCTCTGGCCGTGATGGACTCCCCAATTGGCCACAAGCTCTGCGTCATGGCTTTTAGAGCCGATTATAAAGTCAATCTCTGCTTCGCCTTTCACTAAACCAAGGAATGTTATCGCGTCGATATATTGGCGATATATCGGTTCTTAGTGATATATCGGCGATATACTAAAAAGAAAAAAAATGGTTATATTGTAATGCTGTATACTTATGTGGTTGATTATTAAAGATTTAATAGACAAATTGTTATATTGTAATGTTTGTAATCTTTTTTTTGTTAAGTAGTGCATAAATTTGTATTTTGATGATCAAACTCTTATGTTGTAGATTGTGTCATTACTTAGTGAAACTTAGATATCTTATAAACATACATTGTATTTACTTGTTGATTGTCCTATTGCTGACTATTACAGGTGATTAAACTTTTATAAATTATGTATTTTTCACATATAATTGAAAATACAGGAGAGACGTTGCCGAAATATTTATAAAAATATATTTATATAAGAATACCTATTTTACTTGTATAAAATTAATGTCACTCATTAAGAGTCACATTGTGAATATGTATCTTTGTCCTATCCGATTAACATTCCTTGCTCTAGACAGTGACGCATCCTAAAAGGTCAAGGTTGATGCTTGGAATCTCAACAAAAAAGCGTGTACTTTTACCTGAGTCCGAAACTTCTGCTTCCATTCTTCCCTGTCGGTCCTTTTCGCTTTCTGATAGATGCCACCCGCTACGAAAATGCGACCCATTGAATTTGTGTAGTTATTACGTGTGGTGTTTTCGTAAATTATGAGGAAAGCGGGGTATGGAGGTAGATGGGTTTAGGGTCCTTCGCTCCTCCCCATTTTCACATATGAAAGGGTCAATCTCATCTCATTGACCGCAATATCGAGCATATGATTCCATCGTCCGACGTGGTCGGGCTTCTTGCGCGCCACGTACATTTGTCATTATGCGCCAATCTCATCCCCAGCCAAGCTTACACCAAGGTTTCGTTATTCACAGTTTCTTTCATTAAATACTTTATTATGAGATTTAATCTGGCGTGCGTGCCTCAGAGTCTCTCTTCTCGCTCTCCAACTCTGGTTAACACACCACCCATTCAAGCAAACGGCTGCGGAGGGAAGTAGTAGTAAGGAGTAGTCTCTCTTCACTCAGGTTGATGTATGCAGGCACGGGTATTCCAACCGATCGACCTACTCCCTGTATTAATAGATAACGTCGTTGGACCAAAATAATATGAACAAAACAACATGTATTAATAGATCAACGGCTTCCAAATGATGCAAATTAAATTCAGTGTGGAAGCTACTAATCAGTATTAGTTAGATTTACTTTGTGCTCATTATTTTAAGGATAATAATACTCTGATGGATGGAGGGAGGGTACTGAACAGTGACGGATCCCGAAGAATTAATCAACACTGAAATATGACGTGCATGTCACCCGGATAACCAATTGGTCTACTACTCTGAGACAAAAGCGTGTACTTTTCGAAGTGATAAGTGTTAATTCTTTCTCGCTTTCCTTGGCCCAGGCATTACAGGGCAGCCGTTCAAGAAAAAAAGCTCCACAATCTCCCTTCCGCACTACCATATATTCTGTAGGTTCTTTTATATCTTACTCTCTCGGGCTTCTTTTCGTACCGCCCTCAGATCATGATCAACGGCTTCGATTAACCGACTAACATCATTCAACGGCTTTGATTAACTGACAAACATCCTGCGTCGGCCACTGCAATCTTCTCCTTCTCCCTATTATAAATCTGTCTTCCTTGGTCCTCATTAGTCATTAGGGACTCGTCTGAGTGATATCTCTCTCTCTCTCTCTCTGGCCGCGATGGACTCCGCGAACGACCCATGGAAGCTGCGCATCTTGGCCGATAACTCCTTGAAAGACAAGAAGCCAAGAAGCTTGCGCAGCTGGCCGTGCAACTCCCTTCCGGCACCTCCGAGTCTCCCTCCCCAGACGGGGTCATCAGCTTCTAGCTTCCGCTTCAACTACCCCGTCCCCTCGATGCCGGAGATCGAAATGCCAATGAGCTTTTCAGGTGACGGAAGCTCGTCCTCCTTAGCCAGATTCTGGCAGCCTCGGTCGTGGCTGGAGGTGCACATTCGGCTCAGGGGAAGCCCGCCTCAAGAGCTCGGAAAGAAGCAGATCATGAACTCGGAAACGGATACTAATCAGAGTCGTCTGCTCATCCCCATGGAGCTGCGCGAGCGTATTTTAGATTACGCAACCGAGCTGGAGAGGCAGAGCATCCATTCTCCAGGCGGCCTAGAGGTTATGGTTCTGGATTCCCTGGGTCTTCGGTACGATATGATGTGTAAGTTCCGATCAAGCCAGAAAGGCATGGTTTTCAATGGCCGCGGTTGGAATGAGTTTGCCAAGAACAACAATCTGCAACTCGGCCACAAGCTCTGCGTCATGGCTTTCAGAGCTGATTATAAAGGCAATCTCTGCTTCGCCTTTCTCTAGTGCTTTGGTTTCTGGTATGAGGCCTAGTGTATGTAGGATAATCATCTGTTTTTCCTTTTCTTATTATATGTACCGAGTGTTAGGAGGTTTGCAGGGACTTAAAAAGTGTAAGTTATCAGACACGAGGATCGAGTTCTTTGAGGCGGGAGAGAAGGTAACTCCTGCAAAGAGAAGATGAGGGATTTCAAGTACTGGCTCATGTTTCCTCTTCTGAAACAATGGCAGTCTGCTGTATGTTGGGGCAAAAATAGTCTGACATGTGATGTTGTAGTTCTTGCAATGATTAATAAATTTGTGTGTTTTAATTTCCATATAAAGTATAGAGTCTATTAATTTCAGAGAATCTTCAATAACAGATTATCTGTTATTTTGTTATTGATCTCGCATGCCCATTAACCCTAGTATATCTGTACAGAAGCCACCAAAGAAAAGTGTTTGATGTGACCGTAAAATTCATTAATGGCTTGACGAATTGATTCATGCCTTTTCTATTCTTTTTTAAGTTTGAAGCAGATATTGTTATCTTTCAATATCTGCTTGACCGCATGGCCGAAACGCTTGACTGCTTGTATAGAAATAGGCAAGAAAAGTCATAAAAAAAAAAGAAAGAAATAGGGGCATTGCTTGAATATAGTCATTACTGATTATCCTTTACCGTTCTCCCTCCAAATAAAATAGATGCACACGCAAGTTCATACAAACTTGAGAAAAGGTCAGGCTTGGTGCTTGGAACCTATATTATATCTGAGTTCCACATAGTTTATAGTTGTAATCCAAGTTCCCCAAAGTCTAGGTGGTACAACTCACACAATTTGATGTTAAGACTTTGGCCGACATGCCATAGCTTCATAACCTATTGAAAGGAATATTCCAAACGTTCCTCATTTGCTAAATATTGCATATCTCAAAGTTGACAAGTGGTTTACCACACAGTAATAACTTGTTCATCCTAATTAAGGACCGCTAGGACATCCTCCATTAGTAGGAGCCATCGATCATGAGGATCGACACCCCACACACACACTAGAGCATATTGGATCCAATAATGCTTTTGCACACATATCCTCGCTTGTGCGTGTGCATCATCCTTGTCATAAGGTTGGGGCTTTCACTTTCCATAACCTTCCCCATTCATAATTTTAACTAGTGGGACAAGCTAAATATTTCTGAGATTTAAATGAATCAACGGTTCTAGCATGGATGTCGCTCCCTCAAAAACCAGCCAAGAAGCCGCATATTCAGGATAGGATACCTTATAGAAAATAAAATCTTTCCAACTGAAGGTAAAAAATTGACCAAATTGCTAATTAAGCATAGCCTAATCTTCTCTAAATCCTCACATCTGATCCCACCATATTATTATAAGCATAAGTCAGACTTGATACGTATGTTTCAACTAGTGCGTTCTAGTTAAGGAGCCGAGCCAGCCTGACTTTGTCACATTGCTGGGCTCAAGTAATTAAGCTGGACCTATAGTTCAAGAGAAATTATCCGGTGGAACTGTTCTACCACGTGGTCTGTGGGGAGGTCTGTTCAGTTTTTGACATATATACCAGTGGTAGTGGTAGAATGATTGTATGATCAGATCTTGACATTTAGCAAGCCTTAAAATGTGTCGACCATCCAGTGGACCTCTCCACCAGGTGTCTTGTCGAACCGTTCCACTGGACAATTTCTCACAGTTCAAAGCCTCGAACCAAGTTGCCTTGAGTAATAACCGTTTGTTTGATTTCTTCTTAGCTAAAAACTTACGAAGTTAGCCATAACTGCCTGAACGAGGGTATCCTCTTCGGCATGTGTCCTCGGTAAATGAAGTCATTCATGAATCAATTGTGGACTGTATCCTCATATTTTTATAATCGTCCACTAAAGCAATTGAATTATAAATTAAGCTTTGGTAAAGTCACATCTTATGAAGAATTGTACCAATGGATTTATTTCCATAGTAGAGAGAACTCACGGTTGAATGAGACAAATCACATCTTGTAATACCAACCTCCAGAATCCAGCCACAACCTAGTGGACCCTATATAGGGCCCGTTTGGTTGGCCCAATTTAGAATCCAGCTTCTTTGAGGAGATTTTCCCAAAGAAGTCGTATGAGCTTCTTGCAATGGCAGTTGATGTAATTTTTGAAAACTGACAATGGTACTTTTAAAAAAAAAAAAACAGAAACAGAGCCATCATAATTTACAACAGCCCCTGTCAATTTTTGAAAATTACACCACATGCCATCATTACTTAAATTCCAAACCAAACACCAATTCTACTTCATTTTGAAAATCCAACTTCACTACTTCTAAAAGTCATAACCAAACGGACCCATAATGTGACTCTAGACCCATATGGATACCAAGACCTATATTAGTAAAGATGATAAAAAAAACATATTTTTTGTCCCACCAATATTCATCAAGAAATCAAACCACCCAATCCAAAAAAAACAATTTTTTGATTGGATGGAAAAGATTGAGGACTTTTTTTTCCACTTTTCCTCTTGTTTTCTCCGTACTAATTTGGGGCCCGTACATCATCTATCAATGGTATATAAATTGCTAACGTAGAGAATTAGCATGGCTAGTTCAAAACCTAGTGGTTTATATATAGCAATTAAATTGAATCGGCTTTGAATAGTGGTTTCCGGCTTTGCGCTAGCTGAGGGACAGAAGAGGACTCCGATGCATCACTTATGATCCAATCGGTTGTCACTTGTCACCCTCATCCAGGTCCATTCTTTTTTCGTAAGTTTTCATCCCATAAAAAAAAAATTAATTTCGCAACCGCCCTTTATCCCACTCTTCAGTTAAGCACTCCCAACTCTCGTTTTCACACCACCCATTCAAAGCAAAAGGCAAATAGAAGTGAGAGCTGCTTCTTGCCGGCGGCCACCTAAGAAGCCCGCGCAAAGGCAAAGTGAAGGAGGCAGCTCGAACACATGCTATATAGAGGCCGGGGCCCATTCTTTGGAGCAAGGTCAGGGTCGGTGGGCCTACCACCAAGCGTTCGAGTTGGGTAATGATATGATTCCATTTTCTGTTGGGATTGTCACATATAAGATGGCTAAAATATTATTAAATTATGTACATACAATTGACAAATATACATGTGAAATATTAGAAAGTGTATAAGAATTAGAACCAGGTTCGAGGCACGCTATGCATTGTCCTTGAAACAGATACGTCGCCCTCCGTGCACTGACAATTAATAGCGTTCCGTTCTCGAGATACAACGAACCACACCGTCAATTTAAATGTGCACTTCAAATCAAACTGACTGGATCTTGATCAGAGGAGATTCTGTTGCTCAATGATGGATGATGAATTAAGAGAGAAGAAGAACAAGTTTTTCTTTGTTGTCTGTAATCTTTTTATGAGAAAAATCGTTTTCTATTTATAAAAGGTCTCTGTTAGGCTTATTCTGGAAGAAGAGACGCAATTTTTCGCAGAAAAACGACCATTTACTCGCTGTAACCGCTCAGCCGATCGATCGTGTTATAAGCCGATCGATCGATCGCTTTATTAAGCCTGAAATTACGATCGATAATCTTATCGCGGTGCACAAATCCTAATATTCTAGTAACTACGATCGATCGTTTTCAAACCGATCGATCGAACCAATGCGGAAACCAAATTGCAGAAAATTACAGTAATTACGAACGATCGGTTATCACGGTCGATTATTACACGATCGATCGCGTTATTTTGCCGTTCGATCGCTGTATTTTTTTAACTAATTTATTTAATTTCAAAATATTTTCCTACTCCGTCATGCTGCACAAGTTGATTGGCATGTCAGCAGTGCCTTTGCAACTACCAACATCATTCAACGGCTTTGATTAACCGACAACATCCTTGGACGGCCAAGGCAACGAGCTTCCCCTTCACCCTATATAGATCTTAACATCTGCCTAGTGCTCTCTCTCTCTCTCTCTCTCTCTCTCTCTCTCTCTCTCTCTCTCTCTCTCTCTCTCTCTTCTCTCTCTCTCTCTCTCTCTGCGGCCTTGCCGAACCGATAGAAACTGAAGATCTTGCTCGACGCCATCTCCTCCACCACTGCCAAGAAGTTCATGCAACTCCTCTGCAGCACCTCCGAGTCTCCCTCCGCCGAGGAGGTTCGAGCCTTTGCACTTCGGCTTTCACTCTGCTTAATTATCTGACCTCCTTTTCCGGCAGGCAAACAGGAGCTTTTCGGTCGGCTGAAGGTTATTCTCCTCCTCCGGATTCCGGCAGCCTCGATCGTGGGTGGAGGCTCACGTTCGGCTCAGGGGGAGCCCGCCTCAAGAACTAGGGGAGAAGCAGCTCACGAACTCAGATACGGGCACGAATCAAATCCATCTGCTCATCCCCAAGGACCTGGGCGAGCGTATTTTAACATACGCAAAAACGATGAGGCGGAGCATCCAATCTCCCGGCGGTCTAAAGGTTTGTGTTCTGGATTCCGTGGGTCGTCAGTACAATATGGTGTGTAAATTCCGATCAAGCCAGAAAGGCATGGTTTTTAATGGCCGCGGTTGGAATGACTTTGTCAGGAACCTCAGTCTGCAACTCGGCCACAAGGTCTGCGTCTTGGCTTTTAGAGCTGATTATAATAAAGGCGAACTAGTGCTTTGGTTTCTGATACGAGGCCTAGTGTTTGTAGGATTACTCAGTGAGATGAGTTTACATGAGATTGTTCTCATATAAGGAGCATGAGGCCAATCTTTATTACCGTTAGATTCCGATCGGAGGGTGGATATCAAATCAATGGGTAGGTGAGTGTGTCACATCAAGGAGTGGGTGAGAACATTATGGATATTTGTAGCCATCAGATCAAGATCCAACGGCCACGATTCAAAGTGGCCTCATATAAGCAATATGAGAGCGATCTCATATAAACTTTTCCCTTACTAAATTTGTGTCTCTAGATTTCCATATCAAGTATAGAATCTATTAATTTCAGAGAATAATTATCTAATATCCCGCCGCCATCTCAACATACGCGCCGGTTAAATAAAAAATATAGGTGGGTAGTCAACGGTGTGGGTGTTTTTTTATTTTTCTTTCTAATCAATCCCAGACGTCATACCACCATTTATTAGTATATCATCTGAACAGAAGCCACCAAAGAAAAATGTTAGATATGACGGTAAAATTCATTAATGGCTTGAGGAATTGATTCATGTTCTTTCTATTCTTTTAAAGGTTCGCAGATATTCTTATTTGGAAAAATTTTAAATGAGATTGAGGCTAATTATATTCGTAGCCATTAGATCTTGATCCGACTGCTACAAACAGTTACATAGAATTCACTCACTCGCTATCACTTACTCATCGATTTGATATCTACCATCAGATCGGAATTCAATGGTCTAAAAAATTGACTTCATTCTTTGAGAGTGATCTCATGTAATTTTCAATATCTGCTTGACCACAAATCACTTGACTGCTTGCATAGAAATGGAGAAATAGGCAAGCATGTTTTTAATACTAAAGACATTGATTTATATTGTTGTAACGATTACGCGACTCTGTTTGTTGACACTTCATTAAATAGCATGTGTGTGCGCACAGCGCGAGCATGTGTCTAATGTGTTCATGTTGGATGGCTATCCCTGATGTTGCGTCGTTGATGTTAAAACTTATGTATAGCCTAATCTTCTCTAAATCCTCACATCTGATCCCACCATATTATTATAAGCATAAGTCAGACGATACGTATGTTTCAACTAGTGAGACCAACATTAGTAAAGATAAATAAAAAAACATTTTTTTCGTCTCACCAATATTCATCAAGAAATCAAACCACCCAATCCAAAAAAACAACTTTTTGATTGGATGGAAATGATTGAGGACTTTTTCTTCCACTTTTCCTCTTGTTTTCTCCCTTTTGTTTAGTACTCCGAACGTCCCACTTCAATAGACCCATTTTTTTTTTTCCAAAATCAGCGACGAACTAATTTTTGTGAATTTGAAATATCAGATGGGAAAATTAATATGCGATTGATGGAGTGCATAAAAATTATGGATCTCAATGAGTTGAATAGCACTTGGTATCGACTCAACATCTTTCTCTTTCGTTCCTAGAGTTGCAAATGAAGTTTGCATTGCCTTGCAAGGCATGCGCAACACATTCAGAATTCAATGGCTTGGAACGGTAGTGTGCCAAAAAATTTCATTGTTTTCTACTTTATATGTTAATTGTCCCACCAGTTCTTAATTTATGAAATTCGTTTATCAAAAAAAGGGGAATAAAAGATGTAACCATCTGGATTGTACCATGATGCTGAGGGGGTTGGCCGCGGATGGGATCAAGAAGAGAATGTGTTGAATGAGAGTTAGTCATGAATGGGTAATCACAACATATGATTTTTGTAACCCTTTTCGTGGTTGGCAATTCATGCGTACAAATTGAAGCCTAATTGCATTCCGTGAACATTTTAGCCCCTTGCACACTTAAGAATATTGTTGTCAAACTGTTGAGATAAGTATACCATACAACAAAATTGTCCTCAATGCTTCAATCTTAAAATGTCATTGAATACTCCTTTTGTCCGGAATGATTATTAACATAAGTCTTTTCAAAAACAACTAAAATTAGTTCATTCGGAAAACCCTTACGTTGATAATTATTCTGGATGGAGGGAGTATCAAAATGAAATTGCACTTACAAATTAGAGCACTCGCTTTACTAATTCGGATAAAGTATTTAATAGAATTTGTCATAAGTTTGAGATTAGCTCATAATGACAAACCTACGTGGCCTATTGTGTCATGGCTACCACCCCTGGGTCGTCCTTCCGGTTACCTTTTTCCAGTTGCCTCCACAGGCTTTGATCTTTGGTGGTATGAGAAATTATTGGGTGTCCCTGGCACAATACTCCAGGGCACTAGGGAGCCGCCGATCTCCATGCTTGACGGTGGAACATATGCTTTAGGTATGCGCTCAGCTGTTTTGGTATCAAACAGCTGGAGCGCACACAGCTGTATGCGCTGTTGATTTTTCATAAACAACGGCTTCTTATGACCTTGACATAAAACTGACATGGTAAGGCGCTTGCACTCAATAATTTCTCAAGTGGTATAAGGTGTGAAGAGTCAAAGGTTGGAAGCAGGCATGACCATCCCCAAGCCAAGGCTGGAGAATCAATTTCCAAATTTCCACCCATCGGTACTGTGCGCGCAAGAAAGTTACAGGCTTTGCACTTTGGTATAAATAGGTCTCTTTTCCTCTTGTTTTCTCCCTTTTGTTTAGTACTCCCTAGCTATGTCCCACTTCATTAGTTCCATTGATTTTTCTCTAATTGAACGACGAACTAATTTTAGGTATTTGAAAAAGACAAATGGGAAATATGGGATTGAGGGCGTACAAGAAATTAATGTACCCCAATGGGTTGATGAACTCTTGTCGTTTGTCTAAACATCTTTCTCTTCGGTTCCTGGAGTTTCAAATGAAGTGGTGCGTTGCCTTGCAAGGCATGCGCAACACATTGTGAACTCAATGGTGTGGAGCGGTAGTGTGCCAAATTTTCTTCATTGCTTTCTACTGTATGAAGCTAATTCTCCCACAATTCTTGATCTATGAGACTCGTTTATCAAAAGGATAGGAATAAAAAAAGTGACTATCAGAGGATTGTACCATGATGCTGGAGGAGCGGATGGGATCAAGAAAAGTATGTATTGAGTCAGAATTAGTCATAGCTATAAACGTATACGTTGGTTTTCAAAGCTGCACACAATGGACCCCGGTTAGCAGTCGGCCACCCAATTTACATAGTCAGTGGATATCCACCGTCTTTGTATTTTCAGATGATATATACAGATTCTGTATAAGGGGTGTCGGTTGGCTAAACCGTGGGGTGGTGAACTCCTTGTGGATACCAAAAGCCAAACCAAAATACAAAAGCATTCCAACATAGAACTATTAGGCGGCCTCACTGATTGCCCTTTTTTGGGGAGGAAAGTGGAGAATGGGATGGAGAAAGTGGAGGGCCTTGATGGATAGGAGGGAAGGGCACCAGGGTGATACGGGCAGTGAGAGAAGAGAGGAGTCTGGCTAAAAGTGTGCGAGCACCACCACACCGGGATGAAGAGGCAATAGACCGCGGGAGGCTAAACCGGGAATGATTCCTTTGAGAAAGACCAGACCATGATCATGTGTATAGTTGTGTCATATGTTGGATTCCTTTTTCTTTGCTAGACAAGAAAAAAATAGAGACCACATATTCCATCCTAATTAAAGGAGAAGTGGAAACTACTTCAAATATATTGGAGGATTCATTACTGAATATCCTTTGGTTTTTCTCCCTCCAAATAAAAAAGATGCACACACTTCATTGGAGCTTATATTAAAATGAAACAAAAGGTCAAGCCTGGTGCATGGAAGCCTATATTATATATGAGTTCCACATGATTTATAGTTGTCCGGATCTGCATCAAATTGGTGTATGGATTTTGAATTGGTATACATGTGCAACTCCTCCATGGATTAAGATTAATACATTGAACGTAGAAGATTGTGTCTGAATTTGCATGTTGTTGTAGTGAACAACTTAGAACTTGTAACTCTTTGATTAATAAAGAAGCAATATTGATGGTGAGTTGAAATCATTTCTTTATGAGTTACAATTTGGAGTCCAGACTCTTTGATTAATAAAGACGTCGAGGCTCAGGACTGATTGAAAGGTAAAACAGTCCACTATGGGATTAATGGTGATATAGTTTGCGTGTCTCATGGCATCCATTTACTCCCTTAATAGTTGCTACGGATGCCATGGCATGTGTAGAGATAAATTGTGACGACCTAATTTTGCTTAAAAAAGTTGACAATTAAAATTCGGAATCATGGGTCTAAATTACTTAAAGGGAGCAAAACGGAGCATAAGGAGAGAAATACCTGTCGTACTTAGATGCGAGCCACGCGTGGCGCACCCACACTTGCACACTGAGTGCCCGTATAGGCAATGCAATACAAATGGTGGCGCCATATTTTTTTGTTTCCTATTTACGAGTTACCTAACTGAGGGAGGATTACTAAATGAAAAGTACTAAATTTGGAGGAATCTATGAAACAACTCAAACTCTTAACTATATGAGGAAGTGCTATACAAGAACTCTTATTTGACATGAACAGGGAAAGTATATGAGAAAATCCCGGATGGAGAGACACACTGAGAAGAGATGTAGATTCATTTTCCTCAATCTCCCATGTTCATGAATATTTAGATTCTTAAATCTCATACCAATTACAGAAGGCACCTGTTAAACTATTCATGTCCCACTAAAATGGGTAAAAGCTTACACACAGTGAAGAACAATAGCATGCAGAAGGTATAGCTGATCGCGCATTATGCAGTTTGCCGCGCATATTTGTTCAGAACACTAAGTGCCTGCTTCTTTAGGTCACAATATATTGATGCTCAAAAGTTGTGAGATTGTCATGCCATAGTGGGCTTTGGGTGTGTTATATGTGGGTTTGTGTTTTCTGACATGAATTTTCTTTGTATTGTCAAGCAAACTTGTTTAAACTCCAATGTTATGAAGTTCAGAACAGGAGGATGGCTGTCAGCCCATACCCAAGCCCAACAACGTGACCAACTAAATTAAACGATAGAAGGCCCGTGGAAGGTCGCAATACGTGCATGGTGTACATGGGCAAGACGGCCCAAGCAATTATGCAATACTCGATGCAGACCTGAATCGACCAACCACCACACTAGTGGGCTAGTGGGCCAGTGGCTTGATTGGCGAAGCCTATGGATTTGCATGTAGGCGTTAAAACCGGGAATATGTAGAATTTTTGTAATTTGCAAAAAAAAAAAAACATTGTAGGACCCTTGTTCTAGGTGAAGTGGCATTAATCCATGGCCCAATACCGAAGTTGGGTTTACCCGGTCAATCCTCCCGCCCAAGATTATTTTCACATGTTCTGGCTGCCACCATTTGCTTAGTAACTATGATTATGAATATAATGATTCAATTAACGGAACATGAGCAACGTGAATACGGTTTGGATGGGGACGAGACCTTGTGTGTCCGACCAATATTGCAAGTCAAATTAAGATAGGCCAAACGAGATTAACATATCCGTTTCAGAGAGGTGGCACAGGGTTCAATCAATTTTATTATCGGTTGATTATTTTAAAAATAAGCTAATTAAACTTCATTCGTTTAAATTTCCGTTTCTTATCTTCTTATTCTGATAGAACCGCTTTTGTTTTAGAATTCATTGTGGTTGCCAAAACTGATTTTTTGGAACTTCATTAGAGCCCCTCTTATGCTCCTCGGCCAATTCTACCTTCGTTCCAAATTCAGGCATAGAATAGTCCTAAATAGATCAGCAATTTTTCGCCGTGTATATTTAGTAGTTAAGCGTTGAATGTGCATCTTTGGGATGAACTTTTCTTTGTCACTGAAGAATATGAACTGATTAAATAAGTAACTGTATTAAACTGATCATTGGCGTTCAATCTCCACAGAGAAGAATGTCTAAAACTATGAACTATAGAGGTTTCATCGATAAGGTAACTTGTTTTTTCTTATCGGCTTGGGTTGTTTGAACTGCATGTGATAGACCCCAATTGGCAGTCGGCCTACCCAATTTGCATGGGGAAGTCCCATCGATGGTTCACCTACCATGACCTACGTCGATCCGAAATTCTATTATCAACGAAGGACCTCTCGCTTGCCTCTTCTTCCTTCTCCATATCAAATCTATTTCCCTTCCTCCCTCTCTTCTCTAGCTAGCTCTTCTCAATTTCAATGGAAGCACCAAACTATGAATTAAGATGTTGCAGGAGACACTCCGAAAGCCAAATGGACCTCCCTGGATGTGTCCCTCTTTCCGGCCTCACTAGAGGAGAAAAAATGCAGCCAAATACAAGCCTCCTTAATAATCATTTCTTCTCAAAGAATTGGCATTCTCAAGTTCACCAGAGATGGTTGATCATTCGCTCCTCGCATGATCTCTTCAGGCAGAGTGGACAGGTCCCCCCCTCCATTGTTAAGCACTCAAGCTCTTGGTTGGTCTCTTCAAAGGAAGTCTTTCATCTTCTCAAGTACTACAAAGTCAACAGTAGATCAGCTTGGGACGTGTCCAATTAAAAGAGAGCTTCTATTTTTGTGTGTGTATTCAAATAGTACGTCCCATAATAATAGCAGCTTCATGTCTCTCTAAAGCTATTGTGAATTGAGGCTGACTTCTAATGCAATGAAACTGCTAGAAAAGTGTTCGTTTCTTCATAACTTCTGGAATTAAAGCTTTTTGGATATGTATTAGCAATGTTTTTTCTTTTTTGGTTTCTAGGTGTTTTCATTTCCTAGGTTTGTTCTTTGGTCGCTTTTTGTGCTCTCTGTTTTAAGGGGCCTGGATTGCAGTTCTTTGTCTTTTTTTTTGCGTCTTTTTGGCTTTTAAATAAAATTTTCAATCATCCAAAAAAAACAGCTTCGTGTGGAAAAAATTTGTCCCTTATTAATAGCTCCATTTGGGCTCAATTTGTGTTACAGGACACTAAAACAGATCAGGACAAGTATTCCATTCTCTTAGCAGTGGGTCCCACCACCATTTTATTAAAATCACTCTCTTTCTAAATGGGGCTAATAATATGAGACGGAGGGAGTAATTCCCAGATTAGAATTGAGCAAAAAGAGGAGTCTGAACCCGCATCCTATAAATTAATTCTTGTTTTTCTGGTTGAGGTACGAGCTTTTTAGTTGGGACATGGAGTACTTAATTTGTCTTCCCTTCAATTTGAATGAAATTGCTAAGCACATTATCTCTGATGTCAGGAGCTCTTCAAAGGGTTCATCATGGCCATACATGATAAATTGGGGCCCGTACGTCGTCTATCAATGGTATATAATTTGCTAATGTAGAGAATTAGCATGGCTAGTTCAAAACCTAGTGGTTAATATAAAGTAATTAAATTGAATCGGCATTGAATATTCGTTTGCGCTAGGTGAGGGACAGTAGAGATGCATCACTTACTCATTTACTATATCCAAATTTTTCTTTTTGATTGAGACCCTGCTTCAAGCTTACCACCAAACCTAGCTAGCGCGTCTTTTTGACGAGCAAAGAGACCCCCTTCGTCCAGGATACTACCTCTTCCGGAATTATTATCACGATAATTTTTTTTAAATGCCCTTATGATGATAACAATTCCGGACGGAGGGCATACTTGATAAGATTTATTTAATCAGGCATGTGTCTCGATAGCTTTTACACCAAGGTTTCGTTATCCACAGTCGGTGAGCGTATGAGCGATGAGATTGTCGCGATCATCAGCCAAGCTTTTTTCATTAAATATTCCAACTCATACCAATCTCATAGTCTGGCAACTCTCTCGTCTCACTCCTCAAATCTCTATTCTCAGAGATTAAATACTTTATTATGAAATTTAATCTGGCGTGCGTGCCTCAGAGTCTCTCTTCTCGCTCTCCAAAACTCTGGTTAATGCACCACCAATTCAAGCAAACGGCGGCGGAGGGAAGTAGTAGTAAGGAGTAGTCTCTCTTCTCTCTGGCCGCGATGGACTCCCCGAACGGTCCATGGAAGCTGCACATCTTGGCCGACAACACCTTGAAAGACAAGAAGCCAAGAAGCTTGCACAGCTGGTGCAACTCCTCTCCGGCAAATCTGAGTCTCCCTCCGCCGACGGGGCCATCAGCTTCGGACTTCCGCCTCCACTCCCCCGTCCCCTCGATGCTGACGCTCGCAATGCCAATGAGCTTTTCAGGTGGCGGAAGCTCGTCCTCCTTCGTTGGATTCCGGCAGCCTCGGTCGTGGGTGGAGGCTCACGTTCGGCTCAGGGGGGGGCCTCCTCAAGAGCTCGGGGAGAAGCAGATCATGAACTCAGATACGGACACTAATCAGAGTCGTCTGCTCATCCCCATTGAGCTGCGCGAGAGTATTTTAGATTACGCAACCGAGCCAGAGCGGCAGAGCATCCAATCTCCCGGCGGCCTAGAGGTTAGTGTTCTGGATTCCGTGGGCCGCCGGTACAGTATGATGTGTAAGTTCCGACCTAGTCACAATGGCATGGTTTTTAATGGCCGCGGTTGGAATGACTTTGTGAGGAACCTCAGTCTGCAACTCGGCCAGAAGCTCTGCGTCATGGCTTTTAGGGCTGATTATAAAGGCGATCTCTGCTTCGCCTTTCTATAGTGCTTGGGTTTCTGATATGAGGCCTAGTGTTTGCATGATTATCTGTTTTTCGTTTTCTTATTATATGTACCGAGTGTTAGGAGGTTTGCAGGTACTTAAAAAGCGTAAGTTGACAGAGAGAAGAGGATCGAGTTCTTTGAGGCGGGAGAGAAGGTAACTCCTGCAAAGACAAGATGAGAGATTTCAAGTACTGGCTTATGTTTCCTCTTCTGAAACAATGGCAGCCTACTGTTTGTGTTGTTGTAATGATTACTACATCTGTGTGTTTTTTGTTATCAAAAAAACAAATTTGTGTGTTTTAATTTCCATATAATGTATAGAGTCTATTAATTTCAGATAACCTTCAATAACAGTAATTATCTGTTATTTTGTTGTCCAAGAATATTAACAATTAGATTCGGGCGGTAGATGGAAATTCTCCAATAATATTAACGTTTGAAGCGCCTCATCTTCCTTCCTTCTTGACGTTTAGACCATTGTTACATCTTTGCATAATCTCTCTATAAGAGGACCAGGCTCATAATCGGTGGGATCATAAACACATTACATTCCACTGATTTTATGACAAATGTAATTCTTCCTGTCTCATATTGTTATGATCATCGTATTGTCGGGTCCATCAATTTAATTATGTTAAGATCTCTTATTAGTTTCTTACTCTAATTAGAATTTTAAATAAATTATTATTTTTCTTCATTAATTGGATTCGTAGGACTAACTCTTATGTCAATTAAGATTATAGTTTATAGTCTATAAATATGTAAAAAGTTTTCTCTAATTCATTATGCTTGATCAATGAAAATTAGAGTCATTTAAAGTAGTTTAAATTTAATCTCTTTTAGCCCTAATCCTAGTCTTTCTACTCTCTCTCTCTCTCTTTCTCTCTCTCTCTCCGTTGTAGACGAGAGTCTACATCATTGGGGCAGTTCTCGATCCTCCGTTCCCACCCAACCCACCCTTGCTGCCGCTATGACCGGCGCCCGTAGGAAGAGTCCCGACCCACTGTCGACGTCCTCCGGGCCCTCTTCCGTGACGCCTACTCCATTAGACTTTCACGCCTTCCCAACCATGTTTCCACCACCGAATGTTCCCGCTGGCATGCAATTGTAGCCTCCTGGCATGCCGCCTTGGAGGGGTATTGTGTCGCTGGGCACCTTCGTAGCGGACTCACCAATGTTGGTGTTCTTCCAGTCGCCAGCCTTTGGCTCACTGGCGCTGCGCCTCCACGCCGTGTCCATCCCACAGTTCACTGACGTTGTGCCCCCTGCCTCCTTTTCAACAACCTCTCTGCAGGGTCTGCTGGAGCCTATGGCTTTGACCGTTCAAACCTCTGATGTCGTAGGCTTGCCTCCCCAGCATTCTGTTACGGGTGTGCCTCCTCCCAACCATGCCGCCTCGCGCAAGGTGAAGCCTTTCTGGTTCAAGGCACCTCCCTACACTACACCAGCCCGAGCAGGCACTCCTCCGGCCAGATTTTGTCCTCCGTCCCTCCCACTCCAGTAGCCTCCACCGTGCAACATCTCTGCTTCACCTAAGGTGATGACTTTCGGCCCTGATCATCTCCCAACCTTTTGCCAGGCCACCATAACTGCCTCCAGAAGACTCGATCCCCATTGTCGGAACTTCCGTTGCCACCGCCATACCCGCCACCACCAAAGCCGTCACCTTCAGAACCACTGGCGTGCTTCCGACTGCCAGATTCACCGCCTTCCGATCTTGTGTCTAGCATGAATCCACATTTCCCACAACCGATGCCTCTGTCATCGTATCTGCTGCCTGCAGTACCACCGTCAAAGCCACCTCTCATTGAGGTCCTCCAGCCCTTTATGGCCGGCGACACTATCTTCTGGCTTGGCACCACCATCGCCTCTCTCTTCTCGTCGACTAGGGCTCTCGATCTGCAAGGAAATGGTGGGTGGAAAGATACAAAAGAAGAAGCCTCTTGCTTCTGCAGGTGTGAGTCTCTATAAGGGGGGTGTGCCCTTCCACAAATCTAAAGGTCAGCACATCCTAAAAAAATCCTTTGTTGGTGGACAATATTGTCGATAAGTCAGGTATCAAGCCCACAAATGTTAATCTGGAAAGTAGACCGGGTTGGCTTGATTCAAGCTCTACACCTCAGTTTGGTTCAACATCTTTAAATTTTTTTTCAAAAGGGTCTTGTGTGGCCCATTCTTTGTTCCAAGCTTTCTCGAATGCATACTCTACGTCAAATCGGGCCCATGCATTTATGAATCCAATTCCAGCTAACAATTCGTCTATCGGAGCATTGGTAGTCCTACCATATTTTGATGAAGTTGAGTCTCGCGCATTCTGGCCTTCGATGAAAAAAGATAAGCACATTGAGGACGAGGTGATGCAAAAACATTGGTGGAATGTTATGACCGTTGTAGTGCCGGGTCCACCAATTTAATTATGTTAGGATCTCTTATTAGTTTCCTACTCTAATTAGAATTCTAAATAAGTTATTGTTTTCTTTCATTAGTTGGATTCGTATGACTAGACTCCTATATTAATTAGAAATATAGTTTCTAGTCTATAAATATATAAAGGGTTTTCCCTCATTTATTATACTTGATTAATAAAAATTATAATTATTTAAAATAATTTTAATTTAATCTCGCTTAGCCTTAATTCTACTCTATCTCTCTCTCTCTCCATTTAGACAAAGAGTCTACATCACATGGACATATACTTGACTTATCTTGGTCCTCATCGAACTAGTCCTCACTCTTGTATGAAAATGGCGTACTTTGATCCATTGGCTTAATTAAACTGACAATAGACGTTCCCGCCTAGCGATCACACGCCTAGATTTGCCCTTCACTTTCCCTTTCTCGGGGAATAGATGTTTTTTGAAGTCTCTGATGTTGACATGTGCCCGGTGCATCAACCTATATTAATAGATAACGTCGATAACGTCGCTGGACCAAAATAATGTGAACTAATCTATATGGATTAATCGATCGATATTACGGATTGGCCCCCTCTGATAAGGCGTCAATGACCCAAACAAGAGCCGCACCTGAATTGTCACGATCAAAGCAAGCTAGAATAACCTTAGAACCCCATGAAATGGTGATGTTTCCAGGGTGTTCATGGCTGTGTCACCTTAAAGCTGGAAGAAAAAGAAAATGAAGAAGAAGTTGCAGCATTAAAGTGCCACGGTCGTGAGCACCCTAAATACAAATTAAATACCATTTCAAGCCGTTCAAAGGTTGGTCTAAGTTGCTACCACCGGGGGGACTCAGAACTTTCCTCAGCTTGGGCCATCGGCCATCGGAATCCAAAACAGCTGGCCAACGTGTAGTATCAAACAACTTTATTCAACGGCTTCCAAATGACACAAATTAAATTCCGTGTGAAAGCTACTAATCGGTATTACTTAGATTTACTTTCTGCTCATCATTTTAAGGATTTAATACTCTTGACTCTCTGGGCCCGTTTGGTTGGCCCAAAGAAAAGAATCCAGCTTCTTTGGGGAAATCTCCTCAGGAGGAGATTTCCCCAAAGAAGTCACATGAGCTTCTTGCAATGGCAGTTGATGTAATTTTTGAAAACTGACAATGGTACTTTAAAAAAAAAAACACAGAAACAGAGCCATCATGATTTAAAACAGCCCCTGTCAGTTTTTGAAAATTACACCACATGCCATCATTACTTAAATTCCAAACCAAACACCAATTCTACTTCATTTTGAAAATCCAACTTCACTACTTCTAAAAGTCATAACCAAACGGACCCTCTCACTCCTTTCCCACTGATTCTCTCGGGCTTTCTTCCTTTGGTACTGCCCTCAGATCATGATCAACGGCTTTGATTAACCGGCATCAATCAACGGCTTTGATTCACCAGTATCACCACTCTCTCGGTCCTTTTCCATCTGTCTCTCTCGCTCCTTTCCCATCTGACTCTCGGGCTTTCTTACCGCCCTCAGATCAAGATCAACGGCTTCGATTAACCGACTAACATCATTCAACGGCTTTGATTAACCGACTAACAGCCTTGGTTGGCCACTGCAATCTTCTCCTTTTCTCTACTATAATTCTGCTTTCCTTGTCTTCATGAGAGGCTCGTCTGAGTGATCTTTCTCTCTCTCTCTGCCCGCGATGGACTCCCCGAACGGCCCATGGAAACTGCACATCTTGGCCGACAACACCTTGAAAGACAAGAAGCCAAGAAGTTTGCGCAGCTGGTGCAACTCCTCTCCGGCAAATCCGAGTCTCCCTCCGCCGATGGGGCCATCAGCTTCGGACTTCCGCCTCCACTCCCCCGTCCCCTCGATGCTGACGCTCGCAATGGCAATGAGCTTTTCAGGTGGCGAAAGCTTGTCCTCCTTCGTTGGATTCCGGCAGCCTCGGTCGTGGATGGAGGCTCACGTTCGGCTCAGGGGGGGGCCTCCTCAAGAGCTCGGGGAGAAGCAGATCATGAACTCGGATACGGACACTAATCAGAGTCGTTTACTCATCCCCAAGGAGCTGCGCGAGCGTATTTTAGATTACGTAACCGAGCCGGAGCTGAAGAGCATCCAATCTCCCGGCGGCCTAGAGGTTAGTGTTCTGGATTCCGTGGGTCGTATGTAAAATATGATGTGTAAGTTCCGATCAAGCCAGAAATGCATGGCTTTCAATGGCCAAGGTTGGAATGCGTTTGCCAAGAACAACTATCTGCAATTCGGCCACAAGATCTACGTCATGGTTTTTAGAGCTGATTATAAAGGCAATCTCTGCTTCGCCTTTCTCTAGTGCTTTGGTTTCTGATATGAGGCCTAGTGTATGTAGGATTATCGGTTTTTCCTTATCTTATTATATGTAGCGAATGTTAGGAGGTTTGCAGGGACTTAAAAGGGTAAGTTGACCGAGAGAAGAGGATCGAGTTCTTTGAGGAGGGACTCCCGCCGCGGGAGAGAAGGTAACTCCTGCAAAAAGAGAAGATGAGAGATTTCAACTACTGGCTTATGTTTCCTCTTCTGAAACAATAGCAGTCTGCTGTTTGTAGGGGCAAAAATAGTCTGATATGTTATGTTGTAGTTGTTGTTGTAATGATGACAAAATTTGTGTGTTTTAATTTCCATATTAAGAGTCTTTTAATTTCAGATAATCTTCAATAACAGTAATTGTCTGTTATTTTGTTCCTGACTCACTTGTCATAGAAACCCACCCATTAACCCTAGTTATCTGTACAGAATCCACCAAAGAAAAGTGTTAGATGTGACGGTAAAATTCATAATGGCTGGCGAATTGATTCATGTTCTTTCTATTCTTGTTAAGGGTAGGTAAGTATGATTCATCAGCTTTGTCAGATCTTTGATCGGTTTAACATTAATTACTTGAGCTTATATAAGTTGCATGTGACCAATCTTATTTAAACTTTTTTTTTGTTATTTTTTAATATTTGCTTGACCGCATGGCCTAATCGCTTGACTGCTACTATAGAAATAGGGAATAAAAATTATAAAAGAAAAAAAAAAGATAAATAGGCAAGAATGTTTTGAGTACTACCAACATTGTGTTGGTTTGATGGCCGAGGCGTTGCCCCTTGAAGCAAAGGTCCTGGATTATATTTCCAATTTCGTGTGAGCCATGTTTGCACATGAGGGGATTGGCAGCAAGATACAATGCTCTAAGAATTCGGTTGCCCTACTCCTTCTAGTCGGGTCCTAAGGAGTGGGACACAAATAAAATGTTTTGAATACTAAAGACATTCATATTGTTGTAATGATTGCGCGATTATGTTTGTTGATACTTCATTATATAGCAGAATGTGTGTGCGCACAGCACGCGCATGTGTCTAATGTTATATCGTTGATGTTGGATGGGCTATACGTGATGTTGCTCGTTGATGTTAAATCTTATGTACAGCCTAATCTTCTCTAAATCCTCACATCTGATCCCACCATATAATAAAGCATAAGTCAGACTTGAGACGTATGTTTCAACTAGTGCGTTCTAGTCAAGGAGCCGAGCCAGCCTGACTTCGGCTCATTTTGGGCTCAAGTAATTAAGCTGGAACTATAGTTCAAGTGAATCTTAGCTAAAAACTTAAGAAGTTAGCCATAGCTGCCGAAACGAAGGTATCCTCTCCTGCATGTGTCCTCGGCAAATGAAGCCATTCATGAATCTATTGTGGACTGTATCCTCATATTTTTATAATCGTCCGCTAAAGCAATTGAACCATAAATTAAGCTCTTGTAAAGTCACATCTTATCAAGAGTTGGACCAATGGATTTATTTCCATAATAGAGAGAGCACACGATTGAATGAGACTATTTAGTCCATCATGCAAATCACATCTTGTAATTTTAGTAAATTTTGAAATATCAGATGGGAAAATTAATATGAGATTGAGGGAGTGCAAGAAATCTATGTATCTCAATGAATTGGAGAGCACTCGTCGTTCGTTGTTCGTCTCGACATTTCTCTTTCGTTCCTAGAGTTGCAAATGAAGGTGTGCATTGCCTTGCGAGGCATGCGCAACACATTCAGAATTCAATGGCTTGGAGCGGTAGTGCGCAAAATTTTTTATTCTCTTATTGGGTCGCACCACCATTTTATTGAAATCACTATTTTTCTAAATGGGGCTAATAATATGAGAGGGAGGGAGTAATTCCCAGATTAGAATTGAGCAAAAAGAGGAGTCTGAATCCGCATTCTATAAATTATTTCTTGTTTTTCTGGTTGAGGTATGAGCTTTTTAGTTGGGACATGGAATACTTGATTTGTCTTCCTTTCAATTTGAATGAAATTGCTAACCACATTATCTCTGATGTTAGGAGCTCTTCAAAGGGTTCATCATGGCCGTTCATGATAAATTGGGGCCCGTACGTCGTCTATCAATGGTATATAAATTGCTAACGTAGAGAATTAGCATGGCTAGTTCAAAACCTAGTGGTTAAAAAATTCTCCACGTGGACCAGATTGAAAGCGAAAACCATGCCGCTTTAAATTAAAAACCTCGAAAACATAAAAATTATATTTGAACATTGACGAATTTGCCACCTCAATTAATATAACACACATCCCTAAATGCTCACATGAGCAATTTTTTTTATACAATCACTTCAGCAACTTCTAAAATGAAGCAATGCGACTCATTTTTCTACTAGACTTGCCACCCCATACAATAGAACACCGGCCACATTTAATCATCTCAAGTGCAATTTCATCTACGATAGATAATTATTACTTGCTTTCATAATGACAGAGGTCTAATTGCAGTATATGAAATTGGAGGTGGTATATGTCAACATGTCTTATACTCACTATCAGTATCAAGTATGGCACTATTAAAAAGCATTCATAATAAGAAACTTATCACATAAACTCAACCTAATCAGTCATTTACAAAGAAACCCTTTTCATATGACAACAAGAAATCCTAAATTACAATCAATGTAACAAGCAACCCTACTGTGTCAAGATAGGGAAAGCCACAGTCCAAGAATACAAAAAAAGAAAAGATCCAGCCATATAACTAAGGCATGTACATGCTAAAGAAAGAAAATAGAAACCTAATGCATGTTGTCAAAGTCTACTTCGCCATATCCAATATCCACATGCACTTCAATATGCAACACCTCACGGCCTTCTTGTGGGGCCTCCTGCGCCAACCGGGTCCCGTCTCTCGCAATCTTCTAAGACATTATGCACATGCACTACAATATCCACATGCACTTCAATATGCAACACCTCACGGCCTTCTTCTGTGTGGCCTCCTGCACCAACGGTCCCGTCTCTCGCAATCTTCTTGGTCAAGTAGTCATGTGCCCCACTTTGGGGTGACCAACATGGACAAGCATTCTTTGGGATTCTCCTCGTCCAACAAGAGCCTCTTCTTGGTCACAAACCTAATAATGTAAACTAATCTATATGCATTAATCCATCCGATATTAGGGATTGGCCCCCTTCGATGAGCTGCCAGCGTTTTTGGTTTCCGGCGCCGCCCTGATAAGGTGTTATTGACCCAAACAAAAGCAGCAGCTGAATTGCCACTATCAAAGCAAGCGAGATTAACCTTGGAACGCTTTGATAAGGTTTTCAGGGTGTTCACGGCTGTGGCACCTTAAGGTGGAGTACAAAGAAAA
This sequence comes from Houttuynia cordata, assembly GCA_039654745.1. NCBI lineage: Eukaryota > Viridiplantae > Streptophyta > Magnoliopsida > Piperales > Saururaceae > Houttuynia > Houttuynia cordata. The sequence goes on from CM077508.1 coordinate 26,720,940, forward strand.
TGAAGCAGAAGTTGCAGCATTACGGTGCCACGGCCGTGAACACCCTAAATACAATACCATTTCAAGCCGTTCAAAGGTTGATCTAAGTCTCTAACATCGGGGGGACTCAGGACTTTCCTCCGCTTGGGCCATCGGCAGAAATAAGATACCGGAGATCCCAAACAGCTGACCAACGTGCAATATCAAACAACTTTGTACAACGGCTTCCAAATGACACAAATTAAATTCCGTGTGAAAGCTACTAATCGGTGTTACTTAGATTTAATTTGTGCTCATTATTTTAAGGATAATAATACTCTGATGGATGGAGGGAGGGCAACGACAGTGGCGGATCCCGTAGCATTATTCAACACTGATATTTGATGAACTCTGTTGTTTCAGAATTAGACCAATTCCTACATGACGGAATCGCATGTAATGAAAGACACAACGACCATCCAATCCCTCCCTGCTCTTCATTCTTTTGATACATCCCTCAAATCATGATCAACAGCTTCGATACATCATTCAACGGCTTTGATTAACCTACTAACGTCCTGCGTCGGCCACTGCAATCCATCTTCACCATTGCTATAACATAGGTCCTCATAACAGACTCTCTCTCTCTCTCTTTCTCTCTCTCTCTCTCTCTATCTAAAATCTCTTTGCGCCATGGCCTCTCCGGACCGGCAGAAACTGAACATCTTGCTAGACGCCATCTGCCACGTCGAGCAGGAAGCATCTCCTCCACCACTGCCAAGAAGCCCATGCAACTCCCCTCCAGCACCTCCGAGTCTCCCTCCGCCGAGGGGGTTAGAGCCTTTGGGCTTCGGCTTCCACTCTCCCGTCCCATCGACGACGGGGAAGATTGCAACGCCGATCTCTGCTTATCCGACCTCCCTTTTTTCAGGCAGGCAATCAGGAGCTTTTCCTGCGTCGGAAGGTCGTCCTCGTCCTCCAGATTCCGGCAGCGTCGGTGGTGGCTGCAGGCTGACGTTCGGCTCAGGGGGAGCCCGCCTCAAGAGCTCGGGGAGAAGCAGCTCACGAACTCAGATACGGACACTAAACAGAGCCGTCTGCTCATCCCCAAGGACCTGGGCGAGCGTATTTTGACATACGCAAAAACGTTGAGGCGGAGCATTCAATCTCCCGGCGGTCTAAAAGTTAGTGTTCTAGATTCCGTTGGCCGCCGGTACAGTATGATGTGTAAGTTTCGACCTAGTCACAAAGGCATGGTTTTTAATGGCCGCGGTTGGAATGACTTTGTGAGGAACCTCAGTCTGCAACTCGGCCAGAAGCTCTGCGTCATGGCTTTTAGGGCTGATTATAAAGGCGATCTCTGCTTCGCCTTTCTATAGTGCTTGGGTTTCTGATATGAGGCCTAGTGTTTGCATGATTATCTGTTTTTCGTTTTCTTATTATATGTACCGAGCGTTAGGAGGTTCGCAGGGACTTAAAAAGGGTAAGCCACCAGACACGAGGATCGAGTTCTTTGAGGCGGGAGAGAAGGTAACTCCTGCAAAGAGAAGATGAGAGATTTCAAGTACTGGCTTATGTTTCCTCTTCTGAAACAATGGCAGTCTGCTGTTTGTATTGTTGTAATTAGGGCTGGGAATCGGGTCGGGTCGGGTAAAATAGGGTCGGGTCGATCATTACCCTACGTAAATAGGGTCGGGTAATTACCCGACCCTATTCATGAGTAGGGTCGAGAATGGCCGACCCTAACCCTACTTGGCTCGGGTCGGGTTGGGTAATGACCCGACCCTACTTTTTTTTAATTTTTTTAAATACTTTTATTCTATTTTACCACCAAAATTACCTGTCCTCATTTGAACGACGGATTATTTTGGGAGGAGGGAGTTTATGAATAGAGATGGTTTACATACATGAATAAAAGTGAATACACAAACCATACCATGTTTTTTTATTATATATAATGCTAACCATCCCATGGTAGGTAGTTGTTGCCAAAAACAACAAAAACAAAAACAAATCACAAGTTAGCACGTGCGTGCACTTTCAATAGTAATCCCCAAACTTAACTACATAAGTAAACCGAAGTGTAGTCAACCCCGCTGATTTTTATTTATTTATCGCTGCATTTAACTCATAAGAAAAAGAACATATCTACATTTCTTCTCACCAATAATTACGAATCTATTGGGAGTATTACTTACGAATCTCACAAGAAGTTTCTGTACAAAAAACACAAATTTGGACAATTACACATTCATTAAGATTGTTGATTAAACTCAGGAATAAAAGGGTATTATTTGGATCTCACTCGAAATTTTCTGTTCCACCCCTTTCACTTTCAATAGTAGTTTAGATTCTTCTCTCACGTACCATTTCATTCTTCGAGTAACAGAAGGCACAATGCGACATCATAGAAAGACTTAAGAAAGAACACAAAACAAATACACCAGAGAGGTCAAAAGTAAAGAACTCACAAAAACATCAATGATAAACCAGAGAACAATTATCATATATCAACGGACAACAGGACAAGGTGTGCTTGACATAGTTGATCAAGGTTAGGTTAATTTCCACACGAAAACGGCAAACAACCGGTGGATTCTCAAAGAGTGAAAGCATTAAGATCAAAACTAATCGGCAAGGGGCATTAAACTTATAAAATTTAAGGCCAAGCAAGGTCTCTGTTCCCTTCTTTTCTGCTCTTCCCCCTTCTATAATCGATCTCTGCATCAGATATCGACATGCCAGATGAACGGCTTCTCTTCATAAGTTTGACATCCTCCATTTTTTATATAAGATCCTCTTCACTCACCTGAGGATGATTGCTTCTCCCAGTTGACTTGTCAGGTTTAGAATCTGAAAGTATGCAAAAAAAAGAAAAAAAAAACTCATGTTAGCTTACAACTAAATGGTTGACAGTAGCATGTGTACAATCCTCTGGGTTGGTTGTGGAGTGTAAAGATACAAAAGTTGTGGAGACTGAATCAATATGGCCAAGGACAAATACATAAACAATATACACTAATAAAAAAGCAGAGCTGCTACATGGTACAAGGCTCTCACTTAAGACAGTATAATCTATCAAAAATACATGAGAGGATTATCTTTCCCATATGAATAAACATATAGACCTAGAATAAACATATACGCCTAGAATAATTTTCATCAGCAATTATTCTGAAAACCTTTTAGTATGTCCAGGGGGGTGGAAAAGGTAGGCTATGAAATTTCAACCCTTTCAGCCTCCTTCAGCGGGTCCTAAAAGGGGTTGTTCATATTAATCTGTTAATTCCCTTTTGGAGAAAAAAGTTTCTGTTTTCCAGGAAAGTATGCTCCAATGCCTAATGGTTTTATCTCAGTGTGACCCATGTCACATTGCATATACAATATTCAAGTCACTTGCAGTACCCCATGCACTGAATGCTCAACCTGAATATATGCTCTTGGGTCCTAACTTTTCAAGTTCCTTGAGCTGCAATTTTGCAAAACGTGAAGCAACAATTTATCCAAGACAAAAAATTCTAAAAAGTATATTAATGTATATGCTGTCAAAATTTCTCAATATATACATCTCAAATCATTGACAAGATGCAAAGAAAATTTACTTATGCTGACATGAACAAAGTACATTAACACTTCTGGCTGGCAAGGGAATTTGGATTAAATGAATCACAAGCAATAGAAGATCTAAAAAACAAACTCCACAGTACTAAGCATGAATCTTATCCAACCACTTGAAAAACGAAAGGTTACCCAAATAGAGATGCCATAACACCCCAACTGGTATCCACATTTGTCCAACTATGAAAATGAAGATCAACACGAGGGTGAAAAATTGAGAAGAACTTACAAGAAAGAAGTCCTGAGATTCATAGAAGATCTGAAGGATCTTCTCACGCTTCTCCTCCAGAGAAAGGCCTCTTTTCTTCGACTGTGCAGCAAACAAAACACAAACAATTAGACGAGCTTTCCAAGTACCTAACCATCGCATGACGATACCAGCAACCAGAAAAATCTACCATAAAACTGCGAAGAAACAAATGCTAAAAAGCGGAGAAGGAGATGAGGATTGAGGAGAGTACCTTGAGGGGAAAACCTAAAAATCGGAAAGAGGAGAAGCAGCAAAGCCGCCGGGGACGAGCTCCGCCTCAGACCTTTATAGAAGCCGAAGAAAGATGATGCTTTCCTCGCCTAGTCGCCGGGGACAAAATCCCTTCTGGCTTTCCTCATCTATATGTCGTAGAAGATGATGCTTCTAGACGAGGAAAGTTCTTCCGGCTTCGGAGAAGGTGCGTGCACCTTCGAGGCTGGGCGTGCGTGCACTTTCGGAGAAGGTGGGACGAAATCCCTTCCGGCTTTCCTCGTCAATGATGCTACGGGAGAGGGTGGCGGCAGCAGAAAGGGCGAGGAAGAGGAGGAGGGCCGAGAGGGAAGTGGAGGGCGGCTGAGGAAGGCAGGAACTATGTTTAGGGTTGGCTTTAAGGCTTGAGATGGGTCGGGTCACACATTACCCGCGGGTAATTACCCGACCCGACCCGCATTTCGAACGGGTAACAGCAGTTAACCCGCATCCCGACCCTATTTTGCAATAGGGTCGGGTCGGTGACTCGGGTCGGATAATTTTAGGGTTGGGTCGGGTCGGGTTTGCGGGTCGGGTACGAAATTCCCAGCCCTAGTTGTAATGATTACTAAATGGGAAAAGTTTATATGAGATCGCTCTCATATTGCTTATATGAGGCCACTTTGAATCTTAGCCGTTGGATCTTGATCTGACGACTACAAATATCCATAATGATCTCACCCACTTCTTGATGTGACACACTCACCTACCCACTAATTTGATATTCACCCTCCGATCGGAATCTAACGGTAATAAAAATTGGCCTCATGCTCCTTATATGCGAACGATCTCATGTAAACTCATCTCTTACTAAATTTGGGTCTAGAGTTCCATAAGTATAGAATCTATTATTTTCAGAGAATCTTCAATAACAGAAATTATCTAAATTTTTTTCTTGATTTCTCTTTCTAATCAATCTCACACGTCATACCACCCATAAACCCTAGTATCTGTACAGGAGGCGCCAAAGAAAAATGTTAGATGTGACGGTAAAATTCATTAATGGCTTGAGGAATTGATTCATGTTTTTGTAAGGTTTGAAGCGCTTAAAAAATGAGGTGAAAAATCACGGCCCGGATTTTTAAAACCATTTTTAAATTAGAGTAGTAGCAGAAAACCAGAGGATTACTCCTCAATACGATAAATCATGAGTTGAAAAATTTTTGACTAAGCATCTAGGCTGTGATAACTGGGGTTTACAAATATGGATATAAAACCATATATACATATAGTACTACAAGATGCAAAGTCGATTAAACCAACGCAAGTCCTCTAAGTGCAAGTCTGTCATCCATCTCAAAATAAACTAGAAATAGTTGGCGCTCACGCCTTAATACAAAGTCTAGAACAAACCTGGAGCAGGAGATATACTAAGAAATCTGAACGTCCTCACCACTAGGCTCCCAAGTGCCACGTGAAGTCAATCTTCTATAACAGCACCTACATCACATAAGAATGCTGAGTATAAAAATACTCAGTGGGATACCGTAACCCAATCATCATATCAAAATCAACACACCAATAGTTGCACTAATATCTTATGCAGCCTATTACAGAGTTCCACTTGATTCTTTTATTAATCTTTCAAGCAAAATCTTTTATTGCTTCCCAAGTTCAAGTTCAATAATTAAGTCTTTGTCCCATAAAGACAGACTCACTGAATGTCATACCTATATGACAGACAGCACGAAAACTGTCACGGCCCGGGTTTTTAAAACTATTTTTAAATCAGAGTGGTAGCGGAAAACTCGAGGATTGTTCCTCTAAGCGATAAATCATTGGTTGAAAAATTTTCGACTAAGCATCTAGGCCGTGATAACTGGGGTTCACAAATATGGATACAAAACCATGTGTACATATCTTAATACAAGATGCAAAGTCGATTAAACTAAAGCAAGTCCTCTAAGTGCAAGTCTGTCGTCCATCTCAAAATAAACTAGAAATAGTCGGCGCTCGCGCCTTAATACAAATCTAGGACAAATACTACAACAAAAATTTCCATTAGCGACAGCAAAAACTGTCGCTAAAGGCCATAATTCGGTTGATATTAATCTTTAGCGACAGTTTTCCACCGTCGCTAGCACCGTTGTTATAGGTGGCGCCGCTAATGATACAACGACAGGAAAAGGGCAATCCGTCGCTAAGAACACGTGCGACGGATTGTTTGCGACAGTTTATTGCCGTCGAGACAGTACTTTTGTGACAGTTGTAAACCGTCGCAAAAGATCTTCTGTGGCAGTTTTACCCCTACCGTTAACAGCCGTTAAGGAGAATCTATACCGGCGGAATATGGTTTAGCGACTGTTCTATTCCGTCGTTAAAAAGTTACGAAAAATAAAAAAAAACAGTGCGACTGTTTTAGCAGCCAATAAAAGCTGTTTCAATATAAGAAAAATACTATATAATAAATAATTTTGTATTGATCAAATAACAACTCTACAAGGTCAAACACATCAATAACTCTTAATACAAATTTCAAATATTTGGAAAACCTATGACAAAATAATGCACACAAATTACACAAAAAGAACACAAATTTATTACATCCCTTGACATTTGACAATGCTCAGCCCAGAGAAGAAAATGATAGAGCAGAGATCATAGACAAGGCCGGTCTTATCTGAGCAATTCATAGTGATCACATTGGGCTTCTCTGGGTGTTCCAGCTCCCTGATCAAAGCCATGATGAATTACAAATCAGCAGACATCTTACTGTGAGTATTTGGCTTCACAATGTAAGTTCCCTCAAATTTATCACGCCCTACTATGTTGTCCCATTAAACATATATGTTATTGAGATGTGGAGATCTTTATAGGGAACCACATACCTTGTGTTCGTAAAAATGACTAGCTGGGTCGCACTATCGATTCCCAAAACCATAGCAACTTCAAAATTCATGAACAAAAATAAATATCCCTTCACTATCAATTCCCAAAACTATAGCTTACCCTTCCTACATACAATACATCTTTACCAGACTTTGGAGTCTTCATTGTCGCCATTTTCTGCTCTGCTGGGTCCTGGATCACAATGACAACATAAACAAAAGATGAATGAAGTAGCTTGGTGAATAACACTCTTACAACTTTCTCAAATGACAAGGGCATACACCAAACATGACTGTGCTCTTTGTCTTTCGACGTCTTATTGTTCTTCCATTGGATGTTTCTACTTCATATTCATGATAAGGTAGGGTATCATAAATCATATGGGGAAAAAGGAAAAGAAACGAACAATTCAATTCTATACTACCACAAACCTGCTTCACTCAAACATAGACCCTACTATTTTTGTTAGGCACTGTATATTTAAAATGAATTCTTCAATAATTATAACTCAACCAGAAGACAAAAGACATCAAACCGAGTTGGAGAGAAATGAGTTGGTGAAGTATGACTCATAAGTCAAATCACGGAGCAAAAATCTATTAACTGACACTAGACATTCCGGATGAAATCTAGTTGATCTAAATCCAAAACTGCTGCATCACAGCTGGAGGGTTCTGTCGTCAGACTTGTTGTACAAATACAAATAGCCCTTTCCTTTATGTGTACAAAAACCGCCATACATCTTGCATACTACTGTACTAAAGATGTGTGCAAGTCACAACTTCCTCCACATTCTCCTCCTTCCACCCAACTATAAGACAATACGAGCATAATTAAAATGTGTTGAGGCAACTATACTCACACAAATGATGAAGTCAGCCTGGAAACCCCACTAAATGGGCACCAATGGACTCCAAAAGCCTGTAGAAGGGAAACAATTTCACAGAGAAATAAGAAAAATGGTTTTTAAGAAAGCCAAGACAAGACATGAGTAGACCACATTTTCATAAATAAACTATAGGATACTTCTTCCTATGGTTGGGTCAATAACAGAGCAAAATTCGAGACACAATAATATAAATTGAAAGCTACAAAGCATGACAAGTTAGTTTGCACATATACATAACTACAAAACTGGGCAAATACAAATCAATATCTTCCTTTCCATACAAATTTTAAAAAAGGACACAATAAAACAAAACCTTAATTGCCATAAAAGAAACTCCACAGACATAAGAGTGTAAAGAGGCATTATATGAAGAAGTGGAAGATCACTCGCACTCATTGATTCCATCATGCAGCTCATTTCAGTAAACTTTAACACTGAAGAATTGATCTACAATGTCAAGATGAATATTTCTTTATCAGGAGCTTAAAAATAGAGATTACAAACGGATATTAAGAGACCGATGAATTTCCTTATACATCCACAAAAAAAAAGACACACGCAACTGGAATTTTAGTGGAATGAATTTGTAACCAATGCCTTCGAATTTATGCCATTTCGTAATGGTGCTTTTGGATTTTCCCTAATTACCCAGAACCTATCAAATCTTTAGTTCCCATCTAAACACACTATTAGTGTAGCCAAGCATGTCACTTTCAAATTGCCCTATAATAACTATCTCAGGCATTAATGATTCTAGCCATAAAGAATTTGGTTTTCAACAAAGAGGATAAAATTTTTCTTAGTTCATCTAAGGTTAGTTCAACTTAGCAAATTTTACTACTTCAATATACCCATTTTTTTCTAATACAAGAGCTTGTAAACCTGGAAAACAGTAGAACAGATAGTGGAGAAGGTACATCATTAAAGCAGCCGGCAGCCATGCCATGGTTTTATTTTCTAGTTTATACTGCAACTAATTTGTGTCAATAAAAAATATTTACTTTATTGTCCGATCAGCAACAATCAGAGTGTAAAAGGCTAAGTAACTATATTGTAATCAGTACCAGTTCGGAGTAACTTAGATCATAAAGATCTTCATCATGTGGCCAGTCATTTATATTAAACTCTGGAAATGAACGATGCCCATTTGCATAAAGCCATTGAACTTTCTCAATTTTGCGGGAATTAGGGCATTGCACAGTCCCTTTGCATTGAATGCGGAACCAATACACTCTGCACACATCAATAAACGAGTTAAAAGAATGCACTCTATTAGAGCTATTCTATTTCTAAAGCACAATCTTATTACAGTATTCATAGATACAATTGACTTAACATAAGTTAGCCATTATAAATCCATAAACATACTGTAAAAGACCTTATTAACTTCACTTTCAAAGCTAAACCGTGAAGAATGCATGCCTCAGAACCATCTGATAATTAAATAGTTACCAAATAATGGCAATTTCAACTTGAAAAAATTACACCCTTCAGAGTTGTGCTTATACTTTCATCAATAATCTACAGGTCAACTAACCATTTGATTGTCAGTAAGGCATGATATTTCCAGTAAATGTTTAATTTCTACCTCCAACTTGGATATGACACCCTCCAACTCTATCTTCTTTGATACCAGTTCCTGTACCTGATGTTCCATTTTCCCAACTTTCTCTTCAGCCAAACGGCATTCCTCAGCATGTTGTACCATCTAAAATTCTTGGACTTTGTGCAGCTTCCCCACCTTCTTCTTTAGCTCTTCGATCTCTGACCTAAAAACATCATTTTTAGAAGAGAAACATCTTAAAAATCAAGCATGTTTATCCATCTATTTACCTGGCTCTGGCCCTCCATCACCTCATTGCCCTCCACCTCCGAGACTAGACCGCCGCCTCCTCGTAGCCCACTCCGGATCCCCCGGGGCCACCGCTTCCTCTGGCAGACAGTGGGTGGGAGGCAGAGCAAGGGATGGCAAGAGGCAGAGCGGAGGGTGGCCCTGCTTGACACTGAGGGTCGGGGGAAGAGGGGGTGAAGGATCGGGGTAAAGTGGAAAAGGAGAGGGCAGTGGTCGAGGTCGAGGTGAGAGGGTCGCGGTGGCCGGGATGCAATGGTGGGAGAAGCGGAGACGGCAACGCGACAGCATCGGGGAGAAACGGTAAGGGGGAGATGCTGGGGTTTAAAAATCAGGGTTTTAATCCGACGGCTTGTAATCTGTCACTTTAACTGTTTTAACGGTGAAGATTAAATCCTTAACGACAGATTAAAATCTGTCACAATAACCGCCGCTACTGAGACTTTCTCTACGACGGATACATTTCTGTCGTTAAATTTCCGTCGTTAATGTTCCATTTAGCGACGGAGTTTGTTTGACAGTTAATTTCTGCCGATAATGATATCAATAATGACGGATTTTAATCTGCCGATAAAAATCCGTCGCTACACCCCATTTTTGTTGTAGTGTTAAACCTGTAGCAGGAGATATACTAAGAAATCGGAACGTCCTCACCACCAGGCTCCCAAGTGCCACGTGAAGTCACTCTTCCACAGCAGCACCTACATCACATAAGGATGCTGAATATAAAAATACTCAGTGGGATACCATAACACAGTCATCATCACATCAAATTAGGATTTGCATTAACATATTATGCAACCTATTACAGGATTCCACTTGAATCTTTTGTTAATCTTTTAAGCAAGTCTTTTATTGCTTCCCAAGTTCAAGTTCAATCATTAAATCTTTGTCCCATAGACAGACTCACTGAATGTCATACCTACATGACAGACAGCACGAAAACACCGTGACTATCATTCCGGTTAATACCGGTAATCACGACACGCCCTGAATTTCTCAAGGGTGACTGCCTCGCCCATTCCTTACCTTAGAAGGTATGACCGTCGGAAGGGTCTGGCTCCACATCAGCTCCTAGACTCGATGTGGGTCGGGAAACGCAGCCTTCTAGGATGCTAACGTCTCCAATGTTGTGCACAGTAAACCACCTGGCAACTAAGGCTCAGGATGTGTGGCTCTCTCTAAAATCCATAAAGAATAAGCACGCTCTCTCTAAAATCCATAGAGAAGAGGTAACAGCTTAAGCCTGGCCAATAAAATATGTAATACTCTCTCTAAAATCCATAGAAAGATGCAAACATGGCCAAAATAACATATCATTGTTCTCTCTAAAATCCATAGAGATATATAACAGCTTAAGCCTGGCCAATAGACGTGGTCCTTATTAGGTACCATGACGCAGAGCTTCCACTAGTCGAAAGATGTGAATGCTCTCTAAAATCCATAGAGAGATACAAACGGCAGAGCTTCCACCAGTCGAAAGATGCAACATCACCCCAATCTATTCCTTGTGATCCTTAATAGGTATCACAGTATTACTAGTATGAAACTATCACATATCATTCACAACTGTTGGCTTAATAGCTCAACAGATAGCCTGACCTTTGACTTAATAGTCATTCAGTCGCTTGATCGGAAGTCACTCCCACTCACACACTGACTCCCAATTCCAAGGGCATTTTAGTCTTTATCTTGATTAGGTTCTTCCCAACCCTCAAGCTCAGCCCTCAAGTCATCATTTTATTATCGTTCATAAAATGATTATGTCTCTAAACCATCTAGGTTTATTAGTCGGGTTTTTCTTTACATTTAAATCCTTAGCTATTTGTCATCATAACATAAGGAACTAAGGCCCTTAATACCATAACATCACACACATACCATTTAGGGCTTGCAATTATTTATTAAACAGCTCAAAATTACTAAAAAGAGCCTATGTACCATTCTGGCTCTGCATGTACTATACTGCATTCAGTTACACAGACGGTCATGCTTCACCGTCAGTTGTGGGCAGTTTTAACTGTCGGTTGAGGTCCACCGGCAGTTCAAAATCTAAACCAGCTTATGAACCGGGTTTATTATTGAACCGATTCGATTTATAACTGGATCGAACCGGGTTCGGTCTCCCTGAACTGGTTTATTTATTGGACCGGGTTCGGTCTAATCATGGACCGAACCAGTTCAGTTTAACTATTACCGAACCGGGTTCCGGTTCGGTTTGATGACCCGGTCCAGAATTCTTGGACCGAACCGGTCGTCCAGAATTCCAGGAAGACGACCAGTTCAGTCGTCTGTTGATGCGAAGGTGGCGGCCGACACAGCCGCCGTCGTCGGGCCGCCACCGGCCAGCCGACGCCGGCCTCGTCTCCTCCTCTCCTCCCCCATAGTCAGGCCGTGATCCGGCAGGTTTTGGGGAGAGGAAAGGAAAGTGGCAGCAGCAAAAAGCTGTTGCCTTTGCTTTTCCCCCTGTGGCCGGCGGCCTGACGGAGGTCGATTCGACCCCCGCAGATCGCCGTCGGCCCCGCACCTCCTCCTCCTACCTTCCCGTCACCTCCATAGACAAAGAAACCCAAAAAAAATGGAACTTTGATGCATGGCATGGGATCCTACCTCGCGCCGTCGATGACGATCCACAATTGTTGGCTCAATAGCTCAACAAATAGCCTGACCTTTGACTTAATAGTCATTCGGTCGCTTGATCGGAAGTCACTCATACTCATACACTGACTCCCAATCCCAAGGGCATTTTAGTCTTTATCTTGATTATGTTCTTCCCAACCCTCAAGCTCAGCCCTCAAGTCATCATTTTATTATCTTTTATAAAATGATTAAGTCTCTAAACCATCTAGGTTTATTAGTCGGGTTTTTCTTTACCATTTAAGACCTTTGCTATCAGTCAGCAAAACATAAAGAATTAATGCCCTTAATACAGTAACATCACACACATACTAATAACACACTAATTAGGGCTTAAAATTATTTATTAAACAGCCCAAAATTACTAAAAAGAGCCTATGTACCATTCTGGCTCTATATGTAACATACTACATTCAATTACACAGACAGTCAAGCTTCACCGTCAGTTGTGGGCAGTTTTAACTGTCGGTTGAGGTCCACCGGCAGTTCAAAATCTAAACCGGCTTATGAACCGGGTTTATTCTTGAACCGGGTTCGGTCTGAAGGTGGACCGGGTTCGGTTTGAAGATGGACCAGACCGATTTTGAAAGTAAACCGGACAGGGTTTGGTCTAACCATGAGTCGGGGTCGGGTTAGACTCTAAACCGAACTGGTTTGGTTTGGTAATAGAACGGTCCGGTTCGGGCACATGCCGAACCGGACCGATCGTCTTCCTCAAGCAGACGATCGAACATGGCGGCTGCAAGCTCTGCTTGCCGCCTCCGCCGCTGCTACTGGCGGGCCGGTCGATTCGGCGACCGCCCTCGGTGATCCAACTCCCCTCCTCCCTTCCTCTGTCTGGGGTAGAGCTCATCGGAGAAAGAAAAGACGGCAGTAGCAAAGCTGACGCCTTTCGGCCGCCGCCACTGTCGCGTCAGCCATTTCGGGCTGGAGGGCCTTCTGATAGCTTTGGCCCTCCTCCCCGTCACCTCCTTCATGCCTTTCACCCTCCATACGATGGCAAAGGCGACACCTTTTTGGGTTGTCGCCTTCGCCATCTCCGTCGCCGGGACTGGTGCTCGGCATTCCCAGCCTTCCCAAGGCGGTGGAAGAACAGCAGACGTCCCGCCGGCTTAGTTCCCGCCTCCATCTTTTCCCCTTCGCCACAGTTCTGCCGCGGCACTGCTAGTCGGCCCGTGCCGCAGGGATCTCGACTTCTCATTGTTGCAGCGCTCTCCGTCGGTTCGCGCAGCTGGTGCTGCAGTTTCCCCCACCGACGCCACCATCACCTCCTCCGTCGGAATAGCAACCCAACAAACATAACTCAGATGAAAGCATGTTACGAAATCCAACCTTGCATGTCGAATCGCCCCCCGCCGGAGGTCCTTGAAGTTGCCGGAGTCGTCGTCGGACGTTGGAGGTCGTAGGGGTTGTCGAACTCGTCGTCGTCGTCGTCGCCGGCATTGCCCGAGGTCACTGGCCCTCCCCCTGCTGCTCCTCAACTTCTCCCTCACTCTGCCTCTCTCAACTTCCTCTGTTTAGAACTAAGAAGCTTAACCTCCTTCACTCCCTTTTCTTTATTAAGACCAAAACGAAAGCCACTTGGTTCCCACTGTAACACCCGGTATCGACTGCATTACACCTGGCCTTTCTCCAGGTACTAGGTGTTACAGAACCTATCTTATATATATCTGCGTTCCACATAGTTTACGGTTGTAATCTAAGTGTACCACAATCAAGGTAGACCAACTGACACAATTTGCTGTTAGACTTAGGCCGACATGCAATGGGATCACCAGCGAGGCCGCTGGTGAAGTTTCACTTCCCGTACGATAATATAAAATCTACGGCGGTCAAAAGACACAGTTTTGACTGAGCGCACGTTATATCCGTACGCGCCATTGATTTCGTATGATCGACGGCCGGTAAAACTTAAAGCAGGGTCTCAATCTAAATAAAATTTTGGATATAATAACTGCGTGCATAATGACAAACCTCCTTCGCATAATTCGTGAGGTATAAGGCCCCCCAATTGGAGTTGGACAGATCGATTGCCACCGCCTGTTTTTTATATATATATAATGATGCGTGTCCGAAATATCAATAACTTCAATAAGCCAATTTATTTCTCGTTAGACTCTGCATGTCATTAGATATCAATATCTTCAATCTTCTTCCAAAATAGCAATCTTTTTTATGTTTCAACTTCAATAAACTTGTTATAAGATGCCTCTTTAGCTATTGGCATCTATGAAGACATTTAACAAAATAGGATGCGGAGATGTATTTTATACCATTAGATGAGTGAACATTTATCATGGTCCAACTGCAACAGGCCTCTTTGACTTCCACACTCTTCCTCGAGCACACAGCAGCCAAAATTATCAGGGAATCCCAGTCTCCCCTAGAAGCACTATGCCAGCAAACATGTTTTGCAAAATTTTTTGCTGGGTAGGTATGACACCCCCTAGGAGGAGCACACTCGTCTCATGGGGAGCCCGCCTGTAGATCAAGAATTCGGAGAATTTTAAAGTGCGCAACCAAGCTAGACCATCATCCAATTAGATAAAACGAAACACATCGACCTGTAGGAACAAAGAAGAGGAAAAACAACTTACTCAAAGTAATGACTTACCTGATTATATTGTTTTCGTAATTACAAAGAACACAGTAAGTGATTCATTTCATGAAAGTGAGATGCAAATAATGTTCCTCAAAAAGTACACACCACATTTGATCTTACAAAATAAAAGCAACTGTAGATGATGACCAGCTACAGAAAAGAAATTTTTCTTCATCTTGTGATTCTGATACCCCAATGACTTTTTGAATCTTTTGATTATTCCCTTCAAACGTTTGTTCAACCAGCGGACGATGGAGGCCAATGGTTGCTGTTGAGTGAGACGTGAAGGCTTTAGGTCCTTCCTTGTTCGCTCTCGAGAAATTTTCTCCAAAATTAGACTTAAGATACCCATACAAACGAGATGAGCGTCACACGTGCAGACAAACTATGACGATCTAGATTTTTTATATAAAAAAAAGTTGTGCGATAAAAATTCGGAATGATCATCGTGGTTTAAATTTCGAAAAGAGTGCAAAACAAAGTATTAGGGGACAAACTGATGTAGACTCTCGTCTACAACGTAGAGACAGGAAGAAGATGGCGACGACATTAACCCACTGCAAAAAGGAAGACAGCTTCAAGTCTTTCGAATTCATCTTCTTCTTGAACGCCATCTCTTTGCCGGCTAGACATTCCTCTCGTCTTAAAATTCCGCCCATCAACATAGTATGGAGGAGAGACAAAGGACGAATCTTTTTGGGGATTGGCCCAATTCAAAGGAGCCCAGTTTCATAAAAAAAGTCCAGTTTGGAGACCAGGCCCATGTCCAATTGCCCTTTATGGGAAAGAAGTTCCATAATGAGAAGCTAAGATAAATGACAAAAAAAAGAAGGAAAATGCTTTTTCTCCCGCTTTATTCTCACGGCCTTCTCACATGCCCCTCAATGGCAATGCTGTGGGGCCCATTTTCATTGGCTTTTACCGCGTAAGGTTGGCCGTGATGAAAAAGTATAGCATTACTAAAAAAACAAGAAGAAGAAGCATAAATGTGGCCAATGTGACACATCATAGTTGATCACATTGGGAATGAAGCACAAATGACCAAACAAAAGTTATGTTGATGGGCATGGTTCCAATTTTATCAGATGAGAGGGCAAACTCAGCATCGAACAATAAGCTATGTAGCCCCAATGGACCTGGTCTCCAAACTGGACTTTTTTTATGAAACTGGGCTCCTTTGAATTGGGCCAATCCCCAAAAAGATCCGTCCTTTGCCTCTCCTCCATACTATGTTGATGGGCGGAATTTTAAGGCGGGAGGAATGTCTAGTCGGCAAAGAGATGGCGTTCAAGAAGAAGATGAATTCGAAAGACTTGAAGCTGTCTTCCTTTTTGCAGTGGGTTAATGTCGTCGCCATCTTCTTCCTGTCAAAACACTGGATGGATGGATCCTTGAGAGCCGCTACATATAAGAAAAAATAAAAGCATCAAGAGTTAACGTTGCAAAGGCTTCCATTTGGCCCAACTATTGTGGAAATTATATGTAACACCCGAAAAAATTGGTATGTTTACTAAACTGCTATTTTAGGAAACTGGTCTAAAATAGAAAAGTTTAGCTGTCTATTTAAATTTTTTATTATGTCATTTGATTTAGTATATTGATTGATTGATATAATGCACGATGAATTGCATAATCGATAGACCCAATTAAGCAAGACACCAAGGCGCGAGGACTAGTCCTGGCGTTGAGGCTGGCCTGGCGCCAGGGGCTGAGTACACCTGACGCCAGGAGTGGGGCCAGGCGCCAAGGTACGAGTTCAAAGTGCCTAGACTCGTATGTACAACACGAGTTATTATGATAGAATATGGTAATATGAGAAGCTATGTATGGTAAGTTAATTATATGTTGATCAGCAGAGGAGGAACCAGGCGCCATACGCACTGGGCACCAATGCCACCTGGACGCCAGTGAGGGCATGTGGCTCATGAAGGGTTGCGTGTGTGTGCAACGAGTTGGTTAAGACGTGTGGTTCATGGTCTACGCGAGACGGATTAGCATGTCGTGTACGCTGGACATCGGAGACGTGCAACCGTGGGACACGTGCCAAGACACAGAGGCACTGGACGTAAGACCACGTGGCCACATGTCATGGTCGCTTTGCTCACGTGGGTGATGTGGCACGTGGTGGTTATCAGATGGTTAGAGAGAATCTGGGTAAAAAGATGGGATTTGATCTCACTTTGGCAACTAAGAAAAGACTGCGGTAAATCAGGAAATTACCCGAATTGGTTGGCATTATTTAAGAGAGTAAATCTATAATTGGAGGAGGATATTATGTGAATATCCAATAGCCAATCAGAAGGGATTACACAAATAGGTGGGGTGTCCAAGTGTAGCAAGAGAAGGTTAAGCAGTTTCGTAATCGGGTGATTGAATCAATTAAGAGATTTAGTTTAAAATTTAATTCCAAATCCAAACTGATTTGGGATTTTATAAGGGAGGACGTCATTGGCCAAATTAGGAGTGTGATTTGATCAATGGATGGGATTAAAAGGTAGGTGGGTTAAGGGAGGAAAGTGATCTAAAGAAGGAGATATCCTAATTGGAATAAGATTTGGTATAAAAGCACACATGAGGGGGTGTTCCACCTTGTTGGCCGACCTCTACCTTAGTGTGCTTCCTTTTGATTTTTCTTCTCCTTTCCCTACTCCAAACCAGCAACACTTCAAGCCTCTATTTCGATTCAAATCTCTTCCAATTCAATAGTTGAAGGTGGCATTGAGAAGAGGAGGCGATGAGCTACTCGAGGAAGCAAGAAACACTTGTAGTCGAGATCGGTAGGATGGTTTTTCCTACTTCTTTTATGATTCTTATTTTGATTATCAAAGATCATCTTTGGGTTGTTATATGACTGATATCATGCCTTTGTATTCATATTGATTTCGATTCAAGTTTAGTTTACGAAGGAATTTCATACTAATATGATATATATGTGTGTATTTGAATCTTTGTGGTTGATATTCCTTCCAACTTCATATGCTAGTACCTAGAGGGTACCCCCATGCTGTTTGGATGTATATTGACTCGATTTCATGATCATATAGATCTTGTCACATTCTGTCCATGTTAAGTTGTCATGTTTTTTGATCGAGTTACTCATTTTTCAAAGTCGTGTAAGTTCTATAATGGGTAAGTAGCCTTAATCATAATTAGAATATGGACTATTATTATGAAACATGTCAATCCTTGTGTCATGACCTTCTGGTTAATTGAAATAGCCTTTTTGTGATATGTCAGTTCTCATAATTGTGCGTGAAGGTGTCCGGAGTTAGTGGTCTTGTTTGAGTAATGCTTGTATTATCAAGGTAATAGCCGTAATACTAACATAAGTTGGTTCGGGTGGTAACCTACACATTAAGACATGTAATTACAAACTGACAGAACTCTCAAGGCTCTATAATGAACCTATGAAGGGTGTACTTATGGCTAGTAAGACTCTAGTAACAAAAAATAAGTGATAGTTTGATTAAGATTAATGACCTCGGCTTGAACTGTTTCTGTGCCGACAGTCTATAATGAAATAATCATAATTAATTACAGAAAATCAGAAAAATAAACCGTCTATGAGGTTAAAAATTAAACTCATAGGGTTAACTCAAGTAAAAATGTAAGAGTTTAATTCAAATTGTACTGATTGTGGGGACAGTCGGAATTGGGCTGATTTGCATAAGATAGTTTACTGTAATTAAGGTATAAGACACTAATACATATTAATACTAAATAATATTGTATGAGGATTATTACAGTAAGATTGGTTAGTTAAAAAGATCGACATTATGGAATAATACAAGGTGACCTAGTGTTCAAATTGTCTTTAACCGTTGAGTATAGCTTGGTGTCGGTTAAGTTTCCAATTAGAGACCAAACCCTCAAACTTTATTATTTCTTTTCGAAGTTGGACATGTGGTCTTTATATTCCGTTGATTTTGGGGGTGTCCCTATCTAGGGCTATTCATAGTATAAGTTGTTAAAAGTATTAAAAACCTATTGATACTCTTGTGGCGACTCATCTGCTAATTGAGATATTAGAATCTCATTAGTTCTCTTGTGGTGAGTTGTATTCCAATGAGAGATATTTATGTTTCATCTGTACTCATAGAATGAGTCAATTATCGGTAAAAGATACCTTGAATTCCAGAGAGTTGCGACCTCTGTTCTTTTGAGATATTGTTTAGTTTGATATTAAATTGTTTCTCCACTAGAGACCTTACGAGGATCTCTCCAAGGTGAAATCATAGTATGCTCAGAGAGCCATGCTAGATCCTATGTGATCTCCGATTATTTTTGGAACCTAGTTCCTACCCGAAGGGAGGCAATACATACGTTTAGACTGTATGATATTACGGAAGGTCTGCAGTCTCCGCCCATTGTGTCCGTAAACACTGATGGGGCTAATATCTTAGACGCATGGCCGGGTTCCGAATGGAGAACCTCTAGGGTGATTCTAGTAATCAGCCACTTGCGAGTGGTAAGTTCAATGAGCGAAAATTGAAATCTCCTTACACTATGGATGCCCAGAGGTATTATTGGTTGACTATCTTCTTCCTACACTTTTGATGTTCAGAGTCTTGATCATGGTAAATTCTCTCCTTACACTGGTGGTTGTTCGGAGTCATATTGATTGATATTTTATCCCTATACTTGCGAGTTGGGATTGTTATTGACTGACTTTTTCATTCAGGTAAAGTAAACCTTGTGTTCAGTCCTGATGTTATTAGATATTTCATTCTCTTTTGATCATTCCTTTCTTCATGTTATCTATTATACCTCTGGTGGATTTTTATATCCTATTGAGTATATGAAGTACTTATGCATCCTCTTATGCAGGCATGAAAAAGGAGTGTAATTCAGGATAGATTGCAGTTGCAAAAAAGTGTGCTGACTACATTGGAAAAAGAATTCGAGATTATTTATTACTTTACTTATTTTGATGAACTTTTATGAATTTGTGGCAAGTGTGTCCAGAATTGTTGTGGTTCAGTTATTGATATTTTAATGGTTGTGTTAAAGTTTAATCAGAAACTTTATATTTTCATTTCTTATATGTAACAATGTTTATTTTGAGACTGAATGACGGCGACATAAAGGGTCTTGTTTCGGGTGAGGATTACCCTAATTAGAGATGGTTCTTACGTATGTTGAAAGAGCATGTTGTCCTTGATAAGATCTTTATCACTATCATATCCGATCGACATAAAGGGTTGCAAAAGGTTGTGCCAGAGGTGTTTCCACATCCGCATTTTTGTCACCGATATTGTCACGCCCCGGGCACCGCCCGATCCGAACCGAATTTGGTCCAAGAGTCGAACCGGCACACGGGGGCGACGTTAAGGAGATATAGCAGAAGACTTATGCCCCTCATATGGCGGTCTCATTAACAGAGTTACGCAAACAATTTTGAGCAAGAGTAAATAAGAGGAATAAAGGTAGACTTTAACTCAAAATAACTCGACAAGTCATTAAACCCACAACTACAAACATGAGCAATCAAACCGGGCTCGAAACAAAGAGTCCACAAGTATTGGTCATAAGTCTCATCATACAATAATATAACAACTAAAAAGAGATAAACTAAACCAAGTCAAAGACATCCATGCCTAATCCCGCTCTCTCTACGATCGCTCCTCAAAGAGAGGATCCTGTTCATCTGCGGTCGTACCACGCAACCTCAAAACAAAACAACGAAAGAGGGGTGAGCATAAAACTCAGTAATGGTTTTAACTACAATTGGTAATAATAAGAAATCATACGGCATTATAACATAGCAGTGGATCCATAATCGACATGATTATCTCATTATCTAGTCATGCATGTATAACACATAAACCTGCATAACCATATCTCATTCACATACTCCCATATCATGCATTCATAACACGTAATCCTGCATAAAGATATCCCATTCTCATGCTTCCATCTTGATCAGGCATTCATATCTCATAAATTTACCCTGCATGTCCAAAGTAATCAACACATGGTACAATCATGTATTTATATCTCATAAATTCACCCTGCATGTCCAATATACCCATCACCTGGTATAATCATACATTCATATCTCATAAATTCACCCTGCATGTCCAAAGTAACCAACACATGGTACAATCATGCATAACATTGCAATAAGCATGTATCTTCACAATGGTGAATGCCTCCATCAAGGAGTAACACAATATTGCCATAAAGGTGGGACACAATCAAGGCCACGAAGGCGTATCGTGGTCCGGTTCCTACACAGGAACAAAGGGATTTGTCAATCTCAACAAGCTACTCGCCCTGGACAATCTTGGCAAAGGATGCCCGAATCTCACATAGAGAAACTAGAGCAGGTGTGTTCGCCCTGGGTAGTCTCTTGCGGTGTGGGAGAGCCCGAATCTCTTCACAGAGAAACTAGAACACGTGGTAGCTGGTGCACAAGAGCCTATCACCCAGGTGCTTAGTGTCTGGTTTTTGACATCTCAAATCTCCGCAAGGCGAGTCCACCCTTGCCCCCCATATATCTTAATCAAACTCAACTTGGGGGGTGAACTTGTTTCAGGAAGGAATGAAATCGAAAACATGTCCTTTCGGACCAACCAAATTTCGATTAATCCATCGATCGATTAATCTGGCATACAATCTCACACATTGCATACAATCGATCAATTCCATTTAAACAACGATAAAACTTCATCCATGAAGTCCAATACATAATGCATGCTATCATGATATATCCGTGAGCAATCCTACGTGGGTTCCAACACATGGAACATGCTCTCAATCTATCCCCTCATGCATCATATTCGAAGCATAATCAACTAAAATCTCATAATAGATTCTCATGTGTGTATATACTTATGCATATTCTAATCAGATGATTCATGCTTCAACATAAACTCATTGAGCAATCTTTGAATGCTTAAATACCTTTCAAAAATAACGATTCCAAACCGACATCAAAGCAATTTCTATCATCACGCTTAAATCCATCCATGTAGAGTTGAAGGCTTACCCCTACAAGCATGCTCTTTTACCATACAATAAACCATAACATGAATCAACTCAATTCCTCATAAGCCATATGACCTACACATGAACTATGCATTTTATAAGCCCTTTAACCTATGTTTAGGTTGGTGTTTGATTAGAATTAGTAGTACTTTAATATAGTTTTTGGTTTTTGTAGGAAAACAAGAGTAAGATGCAGAAATGAGGTAAAAAGTGACTCTACTGTTTGAATCTTTATAACTTCTCTCACAGATCTCTGATTGGATGATTCAAATCTCGTGTTAAATTTCAAGAAGTCAACTTTCCAATGCCACCGAACACATACAATTAGGAGTTCGGAGTAAAAATTTATGACCATTCGAAAATCGGGCTACAAAGACAAGCCAAGAAAACGATTGATCGCGGGTCATCTCTTCCATTTTCAAATTTTCAAAAACCGAGACTCGATTAGCACATCTTGAAAGTTTAATACATGCCTCAAACATTAACAAAAAACCATCAAACATTCCAGAACATATCCACATATCATTCTAAGATGAAACCCCAAGAAATCATAGCAAAAGATTATCATTTATTAAATCCACCATTAAAGCCCCAAACAAGAACACCCATTGAAGTAAAAACTATTAAAACAAGTCATTCACTACCCAAAGATGAGATTGAAGAACCCATTACCTTGACTTGATTAGAATGAACCTTCGATCACCTCCAACACCTTCCAAAAAGACGATTTTTAAGTTAATACACTATTAATCTTGATTTAGCTTTGAATACCAAAAGAAAACCTTAGATCTAAGGCTTTGGAATCATAAAAACAAGATTTTGAAGATTAGGGCTTAGAGAAGAGTTATAAAAGAGTGATTTTTATGCTTTCAAAATGGATTGAAACAATGAAAAAATCAAGATTAAGGAATGATTAAGAAAACTTTAAAGAAAATAAGTAAGGATTAGGCTAAATACTTTTAATCTTTTCCTTTTCAAGTAATGGAGAAAGAGGCTCCTAATCTCCCAGCCAAACCTATTCCCAAATTGAGAAAGGGCACAACACTTTCCTTTTATAGAAAAAGTTGGGGTAACTTTAAGTAAAATGTGGGGTAGAAATAGGGTTTTTGGCTAAAATTGGAAAATTTGGCTATTTTAATCCGAAATTAAGTGCAGAAAATTCTAATATTTTTATAATGATTTTCTTTAATGTCTGGGGCATTTTGGTTGCAAAAACCTAATTTTGGACAGCGGGGCCCGCAGGGGTCTCGTCAAACCCTAATTTTTTTTAAAATTGCTGAAAAATCAGAAAAATCCTAAAAATACAAGTTTGATACAAAATCACTTAAAACTCATGTTTGTGAAGTTGATTTTGCTTAAAACCTTTATAAACTCATTTATTTTTAAAAAACAACCTTAGTTAAATCGTAAAACCCTTAAATAACAAGATAACCAATAAGTAAAATTAAAATAAACCAGTTCAAAGGTGAGAGTCCTTACAGATATTGTATGCAACACATCAAGACAAACTATCATCAGAAGTTTAAAAATGATGTATTGACGAGGTTGATAGGGGAAGCTACAACTGTGCTTACTGTAGACGAGTTTGATGAGAAGATGAAACTTATCGGTGCAGAAAGTCCAGAACGTCCACGCAGTAGGAGAATACATAATGCGATGGATAGTGCGGGCATACGTGCAGATGGTCGATCTCATTGCCATTGTGGGAATTGCAACCAAGTTGGTCATAACAGGCGCCATTGCCAAAACACGCTGCCTACTGATTGATACTTATATACAATGATCTTTATATATAAATTAACTTGTTTATACATTCTTTGAAGTTATTATTAATTGTTAGTTTCTGTGTAGATATTATGGACCTAGGACCGATTGATCCCTCCGTCCTCACAGAGCAGAGCTCGCACAGATCTGATGGCATATGGAAAGAGAGGTATGTGCATAATCATTATCTCCTTAGTTTTAAATATTGCATATATCATTATCTTCTAATTGTACAGTACTTTTCATGTGTATAGGATCCCGGGTGCATTGAATGCACCGAGCACTGGCAAAATGTGCACCATTGGCTAGTTGATGCGTGCATTTTGCCGTACATAGAGATGGTAGGATTTGGGCACTTTACTCGGTTACAGTATATCAGGATTGATAGGGCTCTCATCACTGCCCTAGTTGAGATATGGCAGAGGAGACGTAGACATTTCACTTGCATTTGGGGGAGATGACTATAACATTACTGGATGTTGCTGTATTACTCAGCTTGCGCTTTGATGGCATTGCGATGAGTTGTTCGACTATGGGCATTGACTGGAATGAGGTATATGAACACCTTCTTGGACGGGTACCTCCACGTGAAGCATTGAAAGGACGAAATAGGGTAAGTCTTTTGTGGTTGAGAGAGCAGTTCAGTCGCCTGCCGGAGGATGCCACAAAGATTGACGTCGAGCAACATGCACAAGCATATTTACTCTATATGCTTAGTAGCACTATATTTACCGATAGCAGCAGTAGCCATGTGCACCCCATGTATCTCCTTTTGTTAGAGGATTTGTACACTGCGGGACAGTATGTATGGGGTAGTGCTACCCTCGCTTACCTGTACAGAGAGTTGGGAAAAGCTTGTCAACCCAGCACATTAGGGATTGCCGGGTGCGTCACCCTCGTCCAGGTAAATTATCAATAATCTTTGACTACTATATTTATCATAAGTATAACATTTGATTCACGTTGGGTGTGTATGTGTCAAACAGCTATGGTCGTGGGAGAGATTGCATGTCGATCGTCCAAACATTATGAACACTCCACTAGATGGTTTATCACCGTTAGGAGTTCGGCATGCGTTATATATTTAAGTTATTTGATGATCTTGTATTGACATTTTAGATAATTTGTTCCTCATCTTCGTTATGTTAGGTGAACTGCGAAGAAGACAAAAACTGTGAATCCTCACAGTGTCTTGGCGATGTATAGATCGGAATTAAACTATCAACGATCCGGCCAAGTATTGGTCGATTATATTGCACGTGTTATGAATATGACGAATGTACATTTCACAAAAAAGTTAAGTATAATCTTTATATGTTGTGTAGGTAATATGGCAACCATATCATGATGATGTGTTAGCGCAGTTACCTGGAATATGTACGGATGGAGCGCATGTGTGGCTATTGATCGTTTAATTATAAAACTCTTGCAAGTGCACAAGGCAATTGTACTACAGCGAGTATAGAAAGGGTTGTCGAACCTCAGGGATGGATTAATATTTTACCAAAGAAAGCTTCTCTTACTCCTCTCTAGCCTCCAATATAGCTTAAAGGTGATCTCCAAGTTGGTCTCCAAGATAGCCCAAAACATTCTCCCATAAGGCCTATTTATAAGTTTGAAGAGAAACCACGAAGTCCCCTTCCAAATCCGAGTCAAAATAGGTCTTATTTCAATTTTTCCGCACACGGCGTTCGATCGCTCCGTATTGCCGATCGTTCGCCTACCGATCGATCACAATTCCTTCGTTATTTTCTTCCGATCGATCATTATGCCGATCGACGTCGTATGATTCCAATCGATCGTTGTTACTTTCTTCTGCAGATCAAAAACTCCAGTAGATACGATCGATCGTTTTTATTCCGATCGATCGTTTCCTTCAATAACACTGTTTTGCACTGAGGCAATCGGATCGCATTGAATGTTCGATCGATCGTAGTTACTGTTCATGAATTTCAAATGGCTATAACTTTCTGCTCCGAACTCCGAATTGCGTGTAGTTGGTGGCGTTGGAAGGCTGACTTCTTGTACTTTAAATGAAGCTTGAATTAGTCCAATCAGAGAGCTATACACGAAGTTATGATGATTTAACCATTGAAGTCTATTTTCACCTCATTTCTGTGTATTACTCTTGTTTCCTACAAAAACCAAAAACTATATTTAAGTAGTAGAAATTCTAATTAAACACTAGCATAATCATAAGTTTATGAGATAATAAAATGCATAATTCATGTGTAGATCAGCTATCTAGGATGCCGCTTATATGTGTTGACATCATCGATATGCATGTTCCGGATCGGGTCATGCAGCAATTTGGATTAGAGCAAGTTCCCCCCCCCCTCTTGTTGTGGAGTTTATTGAACGATTATCGCGCTGAGGCTGAGGGAGTTTTGATTGGAAGTCGCATCATGCGGCCTACATTACTAGATGGGACGATCGGATGACCACTCTCGTTCAGGGGGAGCCTGCTATGACAGAGCGAGATGTGGATAATGCATATATGAGATGGTACTTGAAGATTACCAGGAGACTTATCATGCCACCTGTGCATGAGGTGGAGATGTTATATCAACCGCGGGGCGACGCTGAGCGGGCATTGGTGAGTATCTTTTACATCGTACTTGATTTAATTCCCTGTTGGTCTCTGCATTGGTGAGTATATAATATATATTTTTTTCCTTTCTAGCTTACTTGTGTGAGACAGACATTCGCTCAGACGGATGGAGCTTTGGTGGACGGATCCTATGAGAGCTTGCTAGCGGCATGTCAGACGCTACATGATATCTCTGGACATGTTCTTGCGAGTTTGCCAATTGCTTCAACCAATTATGATAGAGATTCCAGGATTTGAGGTTGTTCCAGGACCTTTATCAGCTTCTAGGACTAGAGGTTGTTCCGACATTGTGACATCATCAGCCGACACGACATATATATTACGCATATCATAACATTAAACGTATATGGGAAGAGGTTTAAAAGAGATGATTTGGAAGGCGTCGGTTCATAAGAAAAAAAACATGAATTGCTTGAAAGGCGTCGGTTCAACTGACGCCTTTCGGGTCAGTTTTAAAAAAAAAGCCACGCTGGCACCTGCGTGGTTTGTCTAAGCACCATTTCGGGAAATATTTACTACAATGCGTCATTTTGGAAAAAAAAAATTTATAATTTTTTATATAATATCCCCTGAACTAATCTATATGCATTAATCGATCCGATATTACGGATTGGCCCCCTCCGATGAGCTCCCAGCGTTTTTGGTTTCGGACGCCCTGATAAGGTATTATTGACCCAAACAAAAGCAGCATCTGAATTGCCACTATCAAAGCAAGCTAGATTAACCTTAGAACGCTCTGAAATGGTGACGTTTTCAGGGTGTTCACGGCTATGGCACCTTAAGCTGGTGGAAAAAGAAAATGAAGCAGAAGTTGCAGCATTACGGTGCCACGGTCGTGAACACCCTAAATACAATACCATTTCAAGCCGTTCAAAGGTTTATCTAAGTCGCTACCATCGGGGGACTCAGGACTTCCCTTCTGAAAGCTACTAATCGGTTTAGATTTACTTTATGCTCATTATTTTAAGGATAATAATAGTCTGATGGATGGAGGCAATGGACAGTGACGGATCCCGAAGGGAAAATGTTTTGTTGACCGAGTTTGGGGACCAGACAGTGTTGCATTAATGCAAACTTGTAATCTTTGATCTTTGCATTAATGGTCCTAATGCAAAGATTACAAGTCTACTTGTAATATTTGATCTTTGCATTATTCAACACTGAAATATTTGCATGTACCCGGGGGGGAGGGGAGGGGACAAAACTCAATTCCTACACCACGAAATATTCTCGAGTTTCTCTCTCTAAGGTCTCTTCTGGGGCCATGTTTGCACCGCGTCCGTACGATTTTGGTGGTGGTGGTGGGAAGGGGAAGATGGAGGGATGTGGGAATGCCTGTATTTACTGCTCTCCCCATCGTTTCCCGTCGCTCTCCATCTTCTCTCTCTCTCTACTCTGTCGCCCTGCCTGTCTCTCTAAACATTTGCTATTTTATGGACTTCGGTTTTTCTCTCTCTAGAAAAACGCTTTTTCTTTCACTCCTTTTCCGTCTCTCGCTCCAACATTCTATCGGCCGGCTGTCATCTTCTCACATCATGATCAACGGATTTGATTCACCGGCTAAGTGGGCCACTGCAATCTTCTCCTTATTATATGTACCGAGTGTTAGGAGGTTTGCAGGGACTTCAAAAGGGTAAGTCATCAGACACGAGGATCGAGTTCTTTGAGGCGGGAGAGATGGTAACTCCTGCAAAGAGAAGATGAGGGATTTCAAGTACTGGCTCATGTTTCCTCTTCTGAAACAATGGCAGTCTGCTGTATGTTGGGGCAAAAATAGTCTGACATGTGATGTTGTAGTTCTTGCAATGATTAATAAATTTGTGTGTTTTAATTTCCATATAAAGTATAGAGTCTATTAATTTCAGAGAATCTTCAATAACAGATTATCTGTTATTTTGTTATTGATCTCGCATGCCCATTAACCCTAGTATATCTGTACAGAAGCCACCAAAGAAAAGTGTTTGATGTCACCGTAAAATTCATTAATGGCTTGACGAATTGATTCATGCTCATTCTATTCTTTTTTTAGTTTGAAGCAGATATTGTTATCTTTCAATATCTGCTTGACCGCATGGTTGACTGCTTGTATAGAAATAGGCAAGAAAAGTCATTAAAAAAAAAGAAAGAAATAGGGGCATTGCTTGAATATAGTCATTACTGTTTATCCTTTACCGTTCTCCCTCCAAATAAAATAGATGCACACGCAAGTTCATACAAACTTGAGAAAAGGTCAGGCTTGGTGCTTGGAACCTATATTATATCTGAGTTCCACATAGTTTATAGTTGTAATCCAAGTTCCCCAAAGTCTAGGTGGTACAACTCACACAATTTGATGTTAGACTTAGGCCGACATGCCATAGCTTCATAACTACTGAAAGGAATATTCCAAACGTTCCTCATTTGCTAAATATTGCATATCTCAAAGTTGACAAGTGGTTTACCACACAATAATAACTTGTTCATCCTAATTAAGGACCGCTAGGATATCCTCCATCAGTAGGAGCCATCGATCATGAGGATCGACACTCCACACACACACTAGAGCATATTGGATCCAATAATGCTTTTGTACACACATCCTCGCTTGTGCGTGTGCATCATCCTTGTCATAAGGTTGGGGCTTTCACTTTCCATAACCTTCCCCATTCATAAATTTAACTAGTGGGACAAGCTAAATATTTCTGAGATTTAAATGAATCAACGGTTCTAGCATGGATGTCGCTCCCTCAAAAACCAGCCAAGAAGCGCCGCACATTCAGGATAGGATACGTTATAGAAAATAAAATCTTTCCAACTGAAGGTAAAAAATTGACCAAATTGCTAATTAAGCATAGCCTAATCTTCTCTAAATCCTCACATCTGATCCCACCATATTATTATAAGCATAAGTCAGACTTGATACGTATGTTTCAACTAGTGCGTTCTAGTTAAGGAGCCGAGCCAGCCTGACTTTGTCACATTGCTGGGCTCAAGTAATTAAGCTGGACCTATAGTTCAAGAGAAATTATCCAGTAGAACTGTTCTACCACGTGGTCTGTGGGGAGGTCCGTTCAGTTTTTGACATATATACTAGTGGTAGTGGTAGAATGATTGTATGATCAGATCTTGACATTTAGCAAGCATTAAAATGTGTCGAACATCCAGTGGACCTCTCCACCAGGTGTCTTGTCGAACCGTTCCACTAGACAATTTCTCACAGTTCAAATCCTCGAACCAAGTTGCCTTGAATAATAACCGTTTGTTTGATTTCTTCTTAGCTAAAAACTTACGAAGTTAGCCATAACTGCCTGAACGAGGGTATCCTCTTCGGCATGTGTCCCTCGGTAAATGAAGTCATTCATGAATCAATTGTGGACTGTATCCTCATATTTTTATAATCGTCCACTAAAGCAATTGAATTATAAATTAAGCTCTGGTAAAGTCACATCTTATGAAGAATTGTACCAATGGATTTATTTCCATAAGAGAGAGAACTCACGGTTGAATGAGACAAATCACATCTTGTAATACCAACCTCCAGAATCCAGCCACAACCTAGTGGACCCTATATAATGTGATTCTAGACCCATATGGGATACCAAGACCAACATTAGTAAAGATAATAAAAAAAACATATTTTTTGTCCCACCAATATTCATCAAGAAATCAAACCACCCAATCCAAAAAAACAACTTTTTGATTGGATGGAAAAGATTGAGGACTTTTTGTTCCACTTTTCCTCTTGTTTTCCCCCTTTTGTTTAGTACTCCAAACGTCCCATTTCAATAGACCCATTTTTTTCCAAATCAACGATGAACTAATTTTTGTGAATTTGAAATATCAGATGGGAAAATTAATATGCAATTGAGGGAGTGCAAGAAATTTATGTATCTCAATGAACTGAAGAGCATTCGTTGTTCGTCTCAACATCATTCTCTTTCGTTAGTGTTGAGCAAAAAGAGGAGTCTGAACTACCGATAAAAAAAAAGAGGAGTCTGATCCCGCATCCTAAAAATTAATTCTTCTTTTTCTGGTTGAGGTACGAGCTTTTTAGTTGGGACATGGAGTACTTAATTTGTCTTCCTTTCAATTTGAATGAAATTGCTAAGAAATTGTCTCTGATGTCAGGAGCTCTTCAAAGGGTTCACATGGGCGTACATAATAATTTGGGGCCCGTACATCATCTATCAATGGTATATAAATTGCTAACGTAGAGAATTAGCATGGCTAGTTCAAAACCTAGTGGTTTATATATAGCAATTAAATTGAATCGGCATTGAATAGTGGTTTCCGGCTTTGCGCTAGGTGAGGGACAGAAGAGGACTCCGATGCATCACTTATGATCATGGTTTTCAAAACCGGACCGGACGTACATCATCTATCAATGGTATATAAATTGCTAACGTAGAGAATTAGCATGGCTAGTTCAAAACCTAGTGGTTTATATATAGCAATTAAATTGAATCGGCATTGAATAGTGGTTTCCGGCTTTGCGCTAGGTGAGGGACAGAAGAGGACTCCGATGCATCACTTATGATCATGGTTTTCAAAACCGGACCGGACCGGCCGGTCCGACCGCGGAGAACCGCAACCGGCCGGAAAACCGGTCCGGTTCGTCCGGTTTACCAAACCGGCCGGTTCGGATTATAATAATAATTTTTTTTGAAAAATTTTTTACAAGAGGGGGGATTCGAACCTCAGACCCCCCCTGCACCCATATAACCTTAACCACCTGAGCTACATTTGTTTTGATGTTAGTATTATACAAATATATATATTTATCACTTATTTTACTTAAACTAGCCAAACCGGTTTGACCACGGTTTGACCACGGTTTGACCGCGGTCAAACCACGGTCCAACCAGACCGGCCATCAATCCGGTTCGATGGCCGGTTCCGGTTTTGAAAACCTTGCTTATGATCCAATCGGTTGTCACTTGTCACTTGTCACCCCTCATCCAGGTCCATTCTTTTTTCGTAAGTTTTCATCCCATAAGACAAAAAAGTTAATTTCGCAACCGCCCTTGATCATGACCCAACGCCCTTTATCCCACTCTTTAGTTAAGCACTCCCCAACTCTGGTTTTCACACCACCCATTCAAAGCAAAAGGCAAATAGAAGTGAGAGCTGCTTCTTGCCGGCGGCCACCTGAGAAGCCCGCGCAAAGGCAAAGTGAAGGAGGCAGCTCGAACACATGCTATAGAGAGGCCGGGGCCCATTCTTTGGAGCAAGGTCAGGGTCGGTGGGCCCACCACCAAGCATTCGACTTGGGTAATGATATGACTCCATTTTCTGTTGGGATTGTCACATATAAACGGGCTAAAATACTACCAAATTATGCACATACAATTGACAAATATACATATGAAATATTAGAAAGTGTATAAGAATTAGAACCAGGTTCGAGGCACGCTATGTGTTGTCCTTGAAACAGATACGCCGCCCTCCGTGCACAGGCAATTAATAGCGTTCCGTTCCCGAGATACAACGAACTACACCGTCAGTTTAAATGTGCACTTCAAATCAAACTGACTTGATCTTGATTAGAGGAGATTCTATTGCTCAATGATAGATGGTGAATTAAGAGAGAAAAAGAACAAGTTCTTCTTTGTTGTCTGTAATCTTTTTATGAGAAAAATCGTTCTTTATTTATAGAAGGTCTCTGTTAAGCTTATTCTGGAAGAAGAGACGTAATTTTTCGCAGAGAAACGGTCATTTACTCGCTGTAACCGCTCAGGCGATCGATCGGGCGATCGATCGTGTTATAAGCCGATCGATCGATCGCCTTATTAAGCCTGAAATTACGATTGATCATTTTATCGCGGTGCACAAATCTTAATATTCCAGTAACTACGATCAATCGTTTTCAAACCGATCGATCGGGCCAATGCGGAAACCAAATTGCAGAAAATCACAGTAACTACGAACGATCGGTTTATCAAGGTGGATCGTTACACGATCGATCACGTTATTTTGCCGATCGATCGCGTTATTTTGCCGACTAATTTATTTAATTTCAAAACATTTTCCTACTCCGTCATGCTGCACAAGTTGATTGGCATGTCAGCATTGTCTTTGCAACTACTAACATCATTCAACGGCTTTGATTAACCGACAACATCCTTGGTCGGCCAAGGCAACGAGCTTCCCCTTCACCCTATATAAATCTTAACATCTGCCTAGTGCTCTCTCTCTCTGCGGCCTTGCTGAACCGATATAAACTGAAGATCTTGCTCGACGCCATCTCCTCCACCACTGCCAAGAAGTTCATGCAACTCCTCTGCAGCACCTCCGAGTCTCCCTCCGCCGAGAGGGTTCGAGCCTTTGCACTTCGGCTTCCACTCTGCTTAATTATCTGACCTCCTCCCTTTTTCGGCAGGCAAACAGGAGCTTTTCGGTCAGCTGAAGGTTATTCTCCTCCTCCGGATTCCGACAGCCTCGGTCGTGGGTGGAGGCTCACGTTCGGCTCAGGGGGAGCCCGCCTCAAGAGCTAGGGGAGAAGCAGCTCACGAACTCAGATACGGGCACGAATCAGATCCATCTGCTCATCCCCAAGGACCTGGGCGAGCGTATTTTAGCATACACAAAAACGATGAGGCGGAGCATCCAATCTCCCGGCGGTCTAAAGGTTTGTGTTCTGGATTCCGTGGGTCGTCAGTACAATATGATGTGTAAATTCCGATCAAGCCAGAAAGGCATGGTTTTTAATGGCCGCGGTTGGAATGACTTTGTCAGGAACCTCAGTCTGCAACTCGGCCACAAGGTCTGCGTCTTGGCTTTTAGAGCTGATTATAAGAAAGGCGATCTCTGCTTCGCCCTTCTCTAGTGCTTTGGTTTCTGATACGAGGACTAGTTTTTGTAGGATTACTAAATTGGAAAAATTAAGTTTTAGTCCAACTTGTTAAAGTTTAACCACTTTAGTCCCCAAGACTAAACTGGTTAAACTTTAGAAAGTTACCTTGGTCAATGACCAAAAGGGCATAACAGAGGGGCTAAGAGCCCCTAATTGTCCTTCCAGTTGAAGGAGACGGAGCAGTTAGTGGCTGGGGAGCCTTGACTGCCCCCTTCTTCCCCAACAGCTTTCTGCCCGCTTCTTCTTCGTCCGCCATGAAAGCCCCATAACCGAGCTCCAAAGACTTTCATCCGGTGGTTTTTCTAACTCCATTGAAGTTCCAAACCCAAGAAAGCTCTTGCGGCGAGCCCATATTTTCACTTCTCCTTGTATCTGAGATGGCGGAAGTAATGGAAATGGCGACAGCCACCTCCAGCAGCAACATTCTAGGCATCCAAAGTGAAGACGATGATGGTGGACAAATCTGCATAACCCAAACGGTGGTTGCAGACGAAGGTAGTGGACATACCGGCGCAACTCGTACGGCGAAAAAATTAAAAGTAAGTAGGATTGTAGGGAAGCTACTCTTTTTCTTCTCATTTGATCTGTCTGGTCATTGCTTGAATGTCTAAGTAGCGATGATAGGTCGAGTAGCTTAAGTTATGAACTGTAAAAGAGGTTGTGATAATCCCTATATAGATATGTTGTGATGACAAAGTTATGATTTGTATAATAGGTTGTGGTCATGTATAGATAGGTTGTGATGACTTATAGATATGTTGTGATGGAATGTTATATTATCGCTTGTTGTGATAGCACGTAACTTCAGTTGTGATGTCTATTAGCTTCAGTTGTGATGAATGTTGTGATTCAGTTGTGTTGTAATTAATGCTGTGATGACTGTTGGCATGAGTTGTGATGCTATGTTGTGACAGCGCTGCTATGTAAGTTGTGACCTATGTTGTATTCTTCTTATTTATTTTGCAGCTTCAGGATGAAGTAGGCAAGCTTAAAATTTTGGTTTGCTATTGTGGGAGTATTGAATCCAGCCCCAGTGGAACTGTGAAGATAATTGGAGGTAAAAGCACGGCATTGTCACTAGAAGAGGATGAAACTTTGAGTTCATTTGTGGAAAAAATTGCTGATGCCTTTAACGTTCCTTCCAACAATTTGAGTATTGCATACTTGTACCCCGATGTGTATGAGTTGACTTTCTTGATATCCGATAAGGGAATGGCTGACTTTAGAGAGTTATTCCGTGGAAGATTTTGTAAGGTGCTGGTGACCCATGATGGAGATCAACGACCATTCATGAGTTCTCAGGATAGTGTGTACAAGTGCAAGGTTAATCCTCTTCCCACTAGTGGTAGTAGTCAACCAACACCACTACGTTCGAGAGTTTGGGATAACAACTTGGTAGGGGTTGGGCAGCATTTTAAAGACCAAGTTGAAGTTAGGAAGGCATTGAAACAACTCTCTATTTCCAAGAACTTCTCTTTCAAGTATTTGAAGAACACGAAGCGTCGGGTTATGGCGTCATGCAGGGTTGAAGGTTGCCAGTGGAAAGTGAATGTGAGCTTCGAGCAAGCTTCAGGTTTATTTGTGGTGAATGAGTATGAAAAACTCCATACATGTGCTAAAGGGGTAAGGAAAAAGTATCACCCTCATGCTTCACAAAACTTGGTGTCGGAGCTCATTTCCAGTAAGATAAAAGATACACCCTCGTATTCCACATCTGAATTGGTAAAAGATTTGCGAAATGACTATGGGTTGAGCATCTCATATCAGAAAGCATGGCGTTCTAAGGAGGTTGCCCTTAATTCTTTGTTTGGTGATTATAAGGATTCTTACAATGACATCCCTTGGTATTGCAACAAAGTAGTGGAGACAAACCCGGGGAGTGTAGTGAAGTATGAGGTTAATAGAAGAAACAGGAAGTTTTTACGTTGCTTCATCGCGTTGAACGCATGCATTCAAGGGTTCCAACATTGTCGACCATTGCTTTTTCTTGATGGGGCTCATCTTTATGGGAAGGCAAAAGGGACTCTTCTAGCAGCCACTGCAGTTGATGGAGGTAACCACATCTTCCCCTTAGCCTATGGAGTTGTTGCTAATGAAACTAAAGATAATTGGTTGTGGTTCTTACAACATGTGCGACATGTAGTTGGCTTTGCAAGGGTATTCACATTGGTATCCGATAGGGACAAAGGGCTGCTCGAAGCGGTTGCAAAGGTGTTTGGGGACGGATTCCATGGCTATTGTGTGCGACACTTAGAGTGCAACTTACTGAAGACAGGTTTGAAAGGGCACAAGGTTAAAGGAACAAAAAAGGCAACGAAAAAATAAATTGCGTACATGATTAATGATGTTGCAAAAGCAAGTGATATGCATGGCTATCACGTTGCATTAACTCACCTCTACAAGCATTCTAAAGTAGCATATGATTGGGTCATGGCAAATCAACCTGAGAATTTGTGCAACGCCCTCTTCCAAGGTGAGAGATATAACCACCTTTTAAATAACACTACTGAGACTTTCAATAAATGGGTCAAGCCGGAGCGCAACATGCCAATTCTTGCTTTGCTTAATGGCATTCGGATGAAGATAATGATCAAGATGAACGAAGCGAGAAAGGCGAGTAAGAACTGGGATTCTTACCTAATTCCAGAAGTCAACGACCGGCTCAATGAACTGACCAACCAATCTCGGAGGCTATTGGTTGCGGAGAGTAATGAGAATGTGGTGGAAGTGGTTTCAGAGGAAGGACATTTAAGGATGAATCTCACTGACCTCACTTGTACTTGCAGGATGTGGAAAATTGAAGGTACGCCGTGTATCCACGCATGCGCTGCCATATCTGCCAATGGAGGATCACCAGCGTATGCTTGTCGAGGGGATTATTGGACTACTCAGTGCTATAAGGACACATACAGTGAATGATAATGTTTACATTACTTTTATGGCTTGTAATGATAATGTTTACATTACTTTGTAGTTTGTAGAATAAATCATATCGTAACTGCATATCGCAACGCAATCACAACTGCAACGCAACCTGCTATCACAACATGCATTAATCGCCACAACTCAATCACAAGGAATGAAGAAGCTATGGGAAATTACTGTATGTGGCAGCAACAAGCCTATCGCAATGCAATTACAACGTCAACACAACCTACTTTCACAACATATATAAGTCTCCACAACTCAATCACAACGTCCAGTTACTGTTTGTGATAGCAGCAAGCCTATCCCAATGCAATCACAACCTCAACACAACCTTCTATCACAACATGTATAAATCGCCACAACTCAATCACAATGACTGAAGATGCTGTGGGAAATTACTGTGTGGCAGCAACAAGACTATCGCAATGCAATCACAACGTCAACACAACCTGCTATCACAACATGTATAAGTCGCCACAACTTAATCACAATGCATGAACTTGTTACTAGAAGTTACTATTTGTGGCAGCAGCAAGCCTATCTCAATGCAATTACAACCTCAACACAACCTGTTATCACAACATGTATAAGTCGCCGCAACTCAATCACAACGCATGAAGAAGTTACTCGAAGTTACTATTTTTGGCAGCAACAAGTCTATCCCAATGCAATCACAACCTCATCACACAATGTACAAGTCATCATAACCATCAAGGACACCTGCTATCACAACATGCATAATTTACCACAATTCAAAGTAATCACAACAATGCATAAGTCATCACACAATGCACAAGTTATCACAACCCTCAAGGAAACCTGCTATCACAACATGCATAAGTCACCACAATTCAAAGTCATCACAACAATGCATAAGTCATCACACAATGCAATGAC
The DNA here is from genome assembly GCA_039654745.1 of Houttuynia cordata. Classification (NCBI taxonomy): domain Eukaryota; kingdom Viridiplantae; phylum Streptophyta; class Magnoliopsida; order Piperales; family Saururaceae; genus Houttuynia; species Houttuynia cordata. The sequence goes on from CM077508.1 coordinate 26,757,843, forward strand.
AACCTCAAGGAAACCCGCTATCACAACATGCATAAGTTACCACAATTTGAAGTCATCACAACAATGTATAAGTCATCACAACCCTCAAAGAAACCCGCTATCACAACAAGCATAAGTCACCACAATTGAAAGTCATCACAACAATGCATAAGTCATCACACAATGCAATCACCACCTCAAGGAATCCCGTTATCACAACACGCACAAGTCATCACAATTTAAAGTCATCACACAATGCACAAGTCATCATAACCCTCAAGGAAACCCGCTATCACAACATGCATAAGTCACCACAATTCAAAGTCATCACACAATGCACAAGTCATCACAACAATCAAGGAAACTCGCTATCATAACATGCATAAGTCACCACAATTCAAAGTCATCACACAATGCATAAGTCATCACAACCCTCAAGGAAACCCGATAATCCAACATGCATAAGTTATCACACAATGCAATCACAACCTCAAGGAAACTCGCTATCACAACACGCACAAGTCATCACAATTTAAAGTCATCACACAATGCACAAGTCATCACAACCCTCAAGGAAACCCGCTATCACAACACGCACAAGTCATCACAATTTAAAGTCATCACACAATGCACAAGTCATCACAACCCTCAAGGAAACCCGCTATCACAACATGCATAAGTCACCACAATTCAAAGTAGTCATCACACAATGCAATCACAACCTAAACGAAACCCGCGATCACAACATGCATAAGTTACTACAATTCAAAGTCATCATAATAATGCATAAGTCATCACAATAATTCAATCACAACCTCAAAGTCACCACAATTCAAAGTCATCACAACAATGCATAAGTAATCACAATAATGCAATCACAACCTCACGGCAACCCGCTATCACAACATGCATAAGTTACCACAATTCGAAGTCATCACAACAATGTATAAGTGATCTGTACATGAAATATGTATTTTATTATCTCCTAAACTTATGTTTCTGCTAGTATTAGATTAGAATTATTGCTACTTTAATATAGTTTTTGGTTTTTGTAGGAAACAAGAGTAAAACGCAGAAATGGGGTAAAATGCGACTCTAATGATTGAATATTAATTACTTTGGTTGCATATCTCTGATGGGACTGATTTAAGCTTCATGTTAAAGTACACGAAGTCAGCTTTCCAACGCCACTGACTGTTCGCAATTTGGAGTTTTGAGCAAAAAGTTATGATCATTTGAAATATCGCACGCGAAAGAGACACGATTAAAGAGAAGAACCGTCGAGATGAGATTGGATGGATGAGATCAATACAAGGGGTTTTTGTTTAATAAAGAAAAAAAATATAAAAAGAAATATGAACCGGTTCAGAGTCCGGTCCGGTTTAGTTAAAAAAAATAAAAACCGGCCCGAGCCAAAGCTTGGGCCTTCGTTCCAGAACAGAGCGTTCGAGCTCTGCTCGAACGCCGGCGAAGGAGCAGTGGGGCAAGGTGGGGCTGAGCTCTATCCGGCAACGGAGAAGTCGGTAAGGCTGGTGACGGCGATGATGACGACGACGGCGGACTGGACCGGTGGCGATGACCATGACGGCGAGACTCGACGAAAGAAAAAAAAAAAAGAAAACAGAGCTCTGTTTGAGAGAGATGAGCTCACCGGTGCCGGAGATGGTACGGGTGAAGGCTGACGATGAAGCTTCATTCGACGGCGACGGATTCACGGCAGAGCAGCCCACGACGAGAGTTGATCTCAATCGGGAAAAACGGAACAAAACCGTGCTCAAACAGGAAACCATTCAAAATAAAAATACAGACGGTTTAAAATTGAAAATTTCCGGATTTGATCTCAATTCGATTCCAACTTGGACAGGGAATCAACTAAGAGTTGGATTTGAGGTTTCAATCGCCTATCAAAACTGAGCTTTTGGCCGAGAAGAGGGCTGGAACGGAGAAATTTCAGAGCTTTAACAGAGCCAAAGTCGCCGAAAAAACCAGAGCTTTTGGGTCGTCTGTTTGCCGGAATCCGGTGGCTTTGGGCCGGAAGAGAGAGAGAGAGAGAGAGAGGAAGAGCCGCCGGAGAAGAGGAAGAAAGGGTGCAACTTTGGCCGGAAAAGGAGCGATTTTGGACTGCTACAGTAAATCCGCCATTTGCTACAGTAACTGCCGAATGGAGAAGACGATGAATAGTGCACAGTGAACAGTACCCGTGAATAGTATTTTTTCGGTGAACAGTGTTGCTACAGTGATTTTGAACAGTACTTTCCGGTGAATAGTAAACAATGACTCCATCGAATCAACAACGTTTTCCTTATCCAATGGCCGGCTAAATCCTTGTCCAAGGCGTAGATGAAACCCGAGTAAATTGGTTGTATCGTTTTCTTGATCTCAATCTTAATTTTTACCTTGATTGGTGTATGAATCTTATTATAGAATCACTGTTAATTTATTGAGGTTTATTCTTTGTGCTTGAGAGAGGCTAGAGTGAATTCTTGTGAGTTTCAATCCGAGGAATACTTGCGTGTCCGAGAGGAACGTAAGTAAACTAAGGTGTTATAAAGGAATAAGATTTCATTGGTTTATGCTCGAGAGAGATAGATCACAGTTCTATATTTTAATTGCTTATGTGTTACGTCCGAGAGGAGAGCACTACATTTTGAATTGACAAGTATATGTCCGAGAGGAATATACTAGCCAATTAGGAATTTATTCAACAGAGAGAGACGATAAGCTAGTTTATTGTGTGGTGGATTCGAAGCCTTGGCACTTCTCTATATTAGTTAAAATCCATTTTAAAGTAGTTAAATTTTATTGCTTTCTCTAGATTAATTAAAACAAAATTTGCTTTCACTTGAATTTGGTAAAATATTAGTTCGTCCCTGAGGTTCGACAACCCTTTAATACTCGCCGTAGTACAATTGCCTTGTGCACTTGCAAGGGTTTAATTTTAAACGATCAAGTTTTTGGCACCGTTGCCTGGGACGGCACAGTAGTTTACTGAATTATTAGCATAGTTAGTCTTAGAGTAGTCTAGTTTAAATTAGATTTCTTTTTAGTAGCTTAATTGCATTCTTCTTCTGTTGCAGGATTAAGAGAAGACGTGGAATCCTCGCCAACATTGGAAGGGCCATCCCTTCCCATAGTTTGCATTCTCTCATCCTTTCTCTTGTAGATAAATTTGGGTGCTTGGTGTTTTCCATTTTCTTTGTGGGATTGCATTACGTGCTAGTTGTCGCTATTAGGATTGCTACAGGTTTTATTGCTTTATATTGTGCATGCATGGTCGTCGTTCCCTGAACCCCGACCTGGCCTTTTACCCTGATCCTGAGCGACTGTCTAGAGCCTTTAGAACTCACAGCAACCCAATCTTTGAAACCCATCTTATGGCAGACAACATGAATCTTGGGGGTGGGAATGGCCTAAACCAGAATCCAGTAGTGCCTCATGCCCGTACCCTACAAGATTATTACAGGCCTACCACCTACACCTCCCCCTCCTGCATAATCTTACCAGAAAATGTAGCTAATTTTGAAATTAAGCCCAACATCATCCAGATGCTGCCCACCTACCATGGCCAATTAAATGAAAACCCCTATAGGCATCTCCAAAATTTCCTAGAGGTGAACACAACCTTTAAACTTACACTGTCTGATGACCAGGTGCGCCTTAGGTTGTTCCCCTTCACCTTAAAAGATAGGGCCAAGGAATGGCCATACTCCCTTAAGCATAACTTCATAACCACTTGGGAGGAACTTCAGGCCGAATTCCTCAAGAAATACTTTCCTGTGGGGCGGACCAATAAGATCCGCCATGAAATCATCACCTTTACCCAGACACCTAATGAACAATTCCATGAAAGCTGGGAGAGGATGAAAGCCTTACTCCGGTCCTGTCCCCACCATGATGTGCCCAAGTGGCAATTAGTACAGAGATTTCATGAGGGTGTGTGCGATCAGCATAAGACCATAATAGATGCCTCATGTGGAGGCACATTCATGAAGAAAACCCCGGATGATGCTTGGGATCTACTAGAGGACTTGAGCGAAAACTCTTTACACAGTGCTACCCTCTATAGATCTGAAGGCCATATGCCTGGTAGGAATGCCTCAAGGGGAGGCATATATGATGTCAAAGCCACCAGGAGCCAAGAACACCAAGTGGCATCCCTTACAGAGAGGTTTGACAGGTTTTTCTCACAGACTCCACAATTTATGTCAGCCTCTCATGATGCCTGCACCATCTGTGCTAGCCCTATGCACACTATAGTTGACTGCCCCTCTGCCTCCCAATATCCAGATCTTGTACAGGAACATGCCAACTTTGCACAAGGATATCCTACAGCCAATAACCCCTATTCAAATACCTACAATCCGGGGTGGCGAAATCATCCAAATTTCGCCTGGAGACAACCTAACCAGGGTCCCAATTTTAATCATGCCCCAAGACAGGAATTCCAAAGCCAATCTCAACCTTATCAACCATCCTCCACTCCTCAATTTGGCCAATCCAACAAGAAACCATCCTTAGAAGACCAGATGAGCCAAATACTAGCCACCCTAATGGAGATGAAAATCGACCAAAAATCTCAGGCCCAGCTTGTCCATTCTCATACACAGTCCATTGCTAAAATAGAAACCCAATTTGGACAGCTGGCCCAATCCCTGAACCGTAGGGAAGCGGGTACCTTGCCAAGTCAACCACAGCAGAACCCTGGAGGACAGTTTGCTGTCGAAAGTTCCCATTGTCCAAATGAGCAGGTACAGGCCATCACTACCTTAAGGAGTGGTAAGCACATTGATAATCAGGTTAGGAACCCATCCATAGGTATTGCAAGTGAAACATCTTCCCCAGATACACCTAAAGAAACCACTCATAACCCACCTATCTTGGTTAGTCTCCCACCACAGCAGGATGCCCCTACGGAACCCACCAATGAAAAATCCTATATCCCTAGGGCTCCCTTTCCCCAATGCCTCAACAAACCCTCCCCGTTTAGTAAGTCCCATCAAAGAATGGAGGAAATGTTAGAGGTGTTCAAGCAGGTCAAGATAAACCTTCCCTTATTGGATGCCATCAAACAAGTACCTGCTTATGCCAAGTTCCTGAAAGACCTATGCACCCAAAAGAGGAAAGCCAAATCCAACATCACCCAAAAGGTCTTTTTGACTAACCAAGTGAGCTCTTTGCTGACCAGTGAAATGCCACCAAAATTTAAGGACACAGGTGTCCCTGTTATCTCTATTGTCATAGGTGACCATACCCTTAGTCGAGCTCTCTTGGATTTAGGGCCAGTGTCAACCTCCTCCCGTACTCTGTATATGAACAACTTGGTTTAGGAGAGTTACAGCCCACCTCAGTCACCCTTCAGTTAGCAGACAGATCCATCCGCCGACCCAGAGGTGTTATAGAAGATATTCTTATAGGAGTTGATCGGTTCTACTTCCCTGTTGACTTTGTAGTCTTAGATATGGAACCAGTTGCCTACTCCAAATCCCAGATTCCTGTTATCCTTGGTCGCCCTTTCCTAGCCACAGCCGATGCCACAATTAACTGTAGGTCAGGGCTCATGAACGTCTCATTTGGAAATATGAAAGTTAAGTTAAACATCTTTAGTGCTTCCCAACAATCCTCTAGCAACGCTGCGTGTATGATGGTAGATGACCTAGATGACCTAGTTCAGGAGTACCTCCCCTTTGCTGTGCTTAAGGATGCCTTAGAGCATACCCTTTTCTATGACTGGCTAGATGCATATGAGGGCACACCTGACCTCGAAGAGGTCCATCACCATTTAGTGGCTGCCCTATATCCTGGACATATCCCATGGAGACCCCACCCCGACCCTCTTCCTGTGTCCACCGCCCCACCACTTAAACCTTCCATAGAATCCCCACCTACACTTGAGCTGAAACCCCTTCCTAGCTCTCTGAAATATGTTTTCGTAGGACCTGATGACACCCTTCCTGTGATTATCTCCTCGAGCCTATCTACTGATCAGGAAGCCCAGTTGTTGGAGATCCTTACCACACACCGGCGAGCTATAGGGTGGACAGTGGCTGACCTCCGGGGTATAGACCCCTATGTGTGCATGCATCGCATAAACCTAGAGGACCAATCTAAACCATCTAGGGAGGTGCAGAGACGGTTGAACCCTCACATGAAAGAGATAGTGAAACTTCTAGATGCCGGTATCATATACCCTATCTCTGATAGCGAGTGGGTGAGTCCTATCCAAGTTGTACCTAAAAAATCGGGCATCACGGTGAAACCAAACTCAGAGGGTGAACTTGTGCCAATACGAGAGACCACGGGCTGGCGGGTATGCATTGATTATAGGAAGTTGAACTCTAACACCCGTAAGGACCATTTCCCTCTCCCATTCATTGACCAAATCCTAGAGAAACTAGCGGTCCAAGAGTTTTATTGCTTTTTAGATGGGTCCTTCGGCTATAATCAAGTGCCAGTTTTTCCAGGGGATCAGGAAAAGACGACTTTTACATGCCCCTTCGGTACATTTGCGTATCGTAGGATGCCTTTTGGTCTTTATAATGCCCCTGCTACGTTTCAGCGATGCATGATGTCCATCTTTTCCGACATGATTGATAAATTTTTGGAAGTTTTCATGGACAATTTTTCGGTGTTTGGCGCTTATTTTGATGAATGCTTGCACAACCTTGCTTTGGTTTTAAAACGCTGTGAGGAAACAAATTTAGTGTTAAATTGAGAAAAGAGCCATTTCATGGTTCAACAGGGGATTGTGCTTGGACATGTTATATCAAAAAGGGGTATAGAGGTTGACAAGGCCAAGGTTGACCTGATTGCTAATTTACCACCACCTACATCAGTTAAGCAAATATGGTCCTTCCTTGGCCATGCAGGGTTATCTCGTCGATTTATCAAATATTTTAGTAAGGTATCACGTCCACTATGTCACCTTTTAGGTCAAGACGTGCCATTCGAATTTGATGAGTCATGCAAAGAAGCTTTTACAAAGCTCAAAACCCTCTTCTCTAGCTCCCCTATCATTAAACCCCCTGACTATACACTGCCTTTCGAAATAATGTGTGACGCATCTAATTTTGCTGTAGGGGCAGTGTTAGGTCAACGCATCAACAAAATTCCTCATGTTATCTATTATGCAAGCAAGACACTCACAGATGCACAATTGAATTATACTACCACAGAAAAAGAGTTGCTTGCTGTTGTGTTTGCATTAGATAAGTTCAAGTCATATCTCCTGGGTAGTAAGATCATCATCTTCTCTGATCATGCAGCCTTGAGGTACCTTCTTTCCAAGAAGGATGCAAAGTCAAGGCTGATCCACTGGATCTTACTCCTGCAGGAATTTGACTTTGAATTTAAAGATAAAAAGGGTTCTGAGAATGTCGTGGCTGATCATCTATCCAGAATTCCTATTCCTGATTTGCATAGCCATGACCCTCTACAAGATTCATTCCCTGATGAGCAGCTCTTTGCTGTCTCCACTACATCTCCACCTTGGTTTGCACATATTGTGAATTATCTTGCTGTGGGTCAAATCCCAACCTTTTGGTCTAAACATGATAAAGACTTATTTTTCTCACGAGTCAAACATTATTATTGGGATGACCCTGACCTGTTTAAGGTATGTGCTGACCAAGTCATAAGACGATGTGTCCCCGAGAGTGAGTTTCATAGCATCTTATCTTTTTGTCACTCTCAGGCCTGTGGTGGGCACTTCGGTGGAAAGAAAACTGCGGCCAAAGTACTTCAAAGCGGTTTTTATTGGCCAATTCTATTTAAGGACACCCATGCTTATTGTCAATCTTGTGATAGGTGTCAAAAATTGGGAGCCTTGTCTAAAAGGAATATGATGCCCTACAACCAATTTTGATTGTTGATTTATTTGATGTTTGGGGTATTGATTTTATGGGACCTTTTCCACCATCTTTTGGTCATACATACATTCTTGTTGCTGTTGATTATGTGTCTAAGTGGATTGAAATTATTGCCACTAGGACCAATGACCAAAAAGTTGTGCTGGACTTTCTGAAATCTAACATTTTTAGCAGGTTTGGAACTCCTCGAGCTATTATCAGTGACGGTGGTTCTCATTTTTGTAACAGGTCTTTTGAAGCTCTTCTCAAGAAATATTCTGTTACCCACAAGGTTGCCACACCATATCATCCTCAGACGAGTGGCCAAGTGGAGGTTTCAAATCGCCAAATCAAGCAGATTCTTGAGAAGACGGTTCACCCCGATAGAAAGGATTGGTCCTTAAGATTGAATGATGCATTATGGGCCTACCGAACAGCATTTAAGACACCTATTGGCATGTCTCCCTACAGATTGGTATATGGCAAAGCTTGCCATTTACCTGTTGAATTGGAACACCGGGCTTATTGGGCTATTAAGGCCTACAACTTTGATATGGATAAAGCCGGTGAGGAGCTAAAACTCCAACTGAGTGAATTAGAGGAGATGCGCTTTGATGCATATGAGAATGCCAAACTCTACAAGATGAGGACCAAAGCTGTACATGACAAGATGATATTCAGAAAGTCCTTTTAGCCTGATCAGAAGGTACTACTTTACAACTCTAGGCTGCACATATTTCCTGGGAAGCTCCGATCTCGGTGGTCTGGGCCTTTTATTGTCAAAGAAGTATTTCCACATGGTGCTGTTGAGATTTATAATCCAAAGGATGGGACTACATTCAAAGTCAATGGTCACCGATTGAAACCATATCTCGAGGCTGTGACAGATATTGATGTGATGATTGTATACTTGGATGATCCGGCAATTACAGATTGATTGTGGCTACGTCTGGCTGAAGACGTTAAACTTAGCGCTTGGTGGGAGGCAACCCACGTATTCAGGTGTATTCTCTCCTTTATCTGATTTTCTATGTTATATGCTCATTGTCATGCTATATTTTGTTCACATTGAGGACAATGTTCATAATAGGTTTGGGGGAGGGAATAGTGCTTATATAAAAACAAAAAAAATTAAAAATTGAAAAATCATAAAAATTTGGATAGTTTTTAAGTTGTTTGTTAGTATTTCTGTTAGGTTTTGATAGTTTATCTCGTAATAATGCATGTTACAATTCTTAGGAGATTAATTTGCATTGCAAGTGTGAGTAAGTATACTGGAGGATAGATACACTTAACTGAGCATATCTTTCTATTACAGTCCTCTTGGAACAAAGTGCTTGAACTAAGAAAATTCACTTACATACACTAGTACATAAAGCAATACCATCTAGAGATTTGTTGAATACTAATCTATAGTGGGATGTCTTTATTCAGAGTCATTGGATGATGTGTAGTTATCTGTTGAGCTTAAAAGATCATGATAGACCATTTACTTAGCTATGGCAAGGGATTGGAACCGGAAATAGGTTGAGAGTATAATACAGCCTGGACAAAATAAAGATGTGCTAAAAAAAAGAATGCTGAAAAATATGAATGATGAAAATAAAAATGCGAAAAAATAAAAACAAAATGAAAGAAAAGAGGGCTGCTTGACTTTATAGGATTAACTTAGGCTGATGCTCGGGCCCGAAGCGGTCTCTTAATACCTAATGCCCTAAGCCAACTGGCTGGGAGTCATTGGCCTGAGTCGTTGCTAAACCTAAGCATCTTGAAGTCAGGCCTTACACAGTCCTAACGAAAAAAAAGAAGAGAAAAAAAAAGTCTACAGTGTATTATCCTCTCAAATCTAGAATGTTGGACCCGAAGGAGGCGCGCAGATTTATGCTATCATGAACCTAAAGATGACGATGACTATGTAGATTCTGATGTTCTTTGGTTAATGGGTAACACTGGATCTGTATAAAACAGAAATTTAGAATGTATTGCTACAATGTTCTACACTTTCTACTATTTATGTTATCATGCTATATAATATTTGAGCAGAAATTTCCAAGATGAAAGTGTAGAGTAAAACCACTTACTTGAAGGCTTCTATATTCCTGTTGATTATGAACCAAGTACATGTGGTTGATTTTCTTAAGCATTGTAGTATGTATTTGTTGGGATAATATGTTGTGTGTTTTGCAATATTTTAATTTTTGCTTTGTTTTTGCACTTAGGTTAATTAGATTAATAAATACATGTTTGTGGGTAGCATGGCTGCAAACCCTCACGAGACAACACTCATCCTACTAGGGACACCTAGAGGTTTAACGGCTTGTTGCATACGCTCAATGCAATCGTGTTCCCTACGAAAGTGGTGTTTACTTTTATGCACCAGTTCCTTAGTTTGTTTGATTTTATTTTTGCTTTGTTTTGCTAGGGACTAGCAAAATCTAGGTTTGGGGGTGTGATCTGTACATGAAATATACATTTTATTATCTCCTAAACTTATGTTTCTGCTAGTATTAGATTAGAATTATTGCTACTTTAATATAGTTTTTGGTTTTTGTAGGAAACAAGAGTAAAACGCAGAAATGGGGTGAAATGCGACTCTAATGATTGAATATTAATTACTCCGATTGCATATCTCTGATGGGACTGATTTAAGCTTCATGTTAAAGTTCATGAAGTCAGCTTTCCAATGCCACTAACTCTTCGCAAATTTGGAGTTTTGAGCAAAAAGTTATGATCATTTGAAATATCGCACGCGAAAGAGACACGATTAAAGAGAAGAACCGTCGAGATGAGATTGGATGGATGAGATCGATACAAGGGGTTTTTGTTTAATAAAGAAAAAAATATAAAAAGAAATATGAACCGGTTCAGAGTCCGGTCCGGTTCAGTTAAAAAAAAATAAAAAAAAGAAAAACCGGCCCGAGCCAAAGCTTGGGCCTTCGTTCCAGAACAGAGCGTTCGAGCTCTGCTCGAACGCCGGCGAAGGAGCAGTGGGGCAAGGCAGGGCTGAGCACTGTCCGGCGACGGAGAAGTCGGTAAGGCTGGTGACGGCGACGATGATGACGACGGCATACTGGACCGGTGGCGATGACCATGACGGCGAGACTCGACGAAAGAAAAAAAAAGAAAATAGAGCTCTGTTTGAGAGAGATGAGCTCGCCGGTGCCGGAGATGGCACGGCTGAAGGCTGACGACGAAGCTTCATTCGAAGGCGATGGATTCAAGGCAGAGCGGCCCACGACGAGAGTTGATCTCAATCGGGAAAACAGGAACAAAACCGTGCTCAAATAGGAAACCATTCAAAATAAAAATACAGACGGTTTAAAATTGAAAATTTCTAGATTTGATCTCGATTCGATTCCAACTTGGATTGGGAATCAACTAAGAGTTGGATTTGAGGTTTCAATCGCCTATCAAAACTGAGCTTTTGGCCGAGAAGAGGGCTGAAACGGAGAAATTTCAGAGCTTTAATGGAGCCAAAGTCGCCGGAAAAACCAGAGCTTTTGGGTCGTCTGTTTGCCGGAATCTGGTGGTTTTGGGCCGAAAGAGAGAGAGAGAGAGAGAGGAAGAGCCGCCGGAGGAGAGGAAGAAAGGGTGCAACTTTGGCCAAAAAAGGAGCGATTTTGGACTGCTACAGTAAATCCGCCATTTGCTACAGTAACTGCCGAACGGAGAAGACGATGAATAGTGCACAGTGAACAGTACCCGTGAATAGTATTTTTTCGGTGAACAGTGTTGCTACAGTGATTTTGAACAGTACTTTCCGGTGAATAGTAAACAATGACTCCATCGAATCAACAACGTTTTCCTTATCCAATGGCCGGCTAAATCCTTGTCCAAGGCGTAGATGAAACCCGAGTAAATTGGTTGTATCGTTTTCTTTATCTCAATCTTAACTTTTACCTTGATTGGTGTATGAATCTTATTATAGAATCGCTGTTAATTTATTGAGGTTTATTCTTTGTGCTCGAGAGAGGCTAGAGTGAATTCTTGTGAGTTTCAATCCGAGGAATACTTGCGTGTCCGAGACGAACGTAAGTAAACTAAGGTGTTATAAAGGAATAAGATTTCATTGGTTTATGCTCGAGAGAGATAGATTTTAATTGTTTATGTGTTACGTCCGAGAGGAGAGCACTACATTTTGAATTGACAAGTATATGTCCGAGAGGAATATACTAGCCAATTAGGAATTTATTCAACAGAGAGAGACGATAAGCTGGTTTATTGTGTGGTGGATTCGAAGCCTTGGTACTTCTCCATATTAGTTAAAATCCATTTTAAAGTAGTTAAATTTTATTGCTTTATCTAGATTAATTAAAACAAAATTTGCTTTCACTTGAATTTGGTAAAATATTAGTTCGTCCCTGAGGTTCGACAACCCTTTAATACTCGCCGTAGTACAATTGCCTTGTGCACTTCCAAGAGTTTAATTTTAAATGATCAATAAGTCATCACAATAATGCAATCACAACCTCAACGAAACCCGCTATCACAACATGCATAAGTTACTACAATTCAAAGTCATCACAACAATACATAAGTCATCACAATAATCCAATCACAACCTCAAAGTCACCACAATTCAAATTCATCACAACAATGCATAAGTAATCACAATAATGCAATCACAACCTCACGGCAACCCGCTATCACAACATGGATAAGTTACCACAATTCGAAGTCATCACAACAATGTGTAAGTTATCACAATAATGCAATCACAACCTCAATGAAACCCGCTATCACAACATGCATAAATTACTACAATTCAAAGTCATCACAACAATATATAAGTCATCACAATAATGCAATCACAACCTCAAAGTCACCACAATTCAAAGTTATCACAATAATACATAAGTAATCAGAATAATGCAATCACAACCTCACGGCAACCCGCTATCACAACATGCATAAGTTACCACAATTCGAAGTCATCACAACAATGTTTAAGTTATCACAATAATGCAATCACAACCTCAAGGAAACCTACTATCACAACATGTATAAGTTACTACAATTCAAAGTCATCACAACAATGCATAAGTCATCACAACTCAATCACAATGAATGAAAAAACTACTGTAAGTTATTGTATGTCACAGCTGCAATTCTATTACAATGCAATCACAACCTAAACACAACATGCATAAGTCACCCCAACTCAATCACAACTATGCATAAGTCACAAGAAGTTACTGTATGTGGTACCAGCAAGCCTGTCGCAATGCAATCACAACCTCAACACAACCTGCTATCACAACATGTATAAATCGCCACAACTCAAAGTCATCACGAATTAAGGTGTTGAAAGTCTATCACAACTTAATCACAACTTCATGTGTCGTCAAACTCAAAATATATCACAACCTACAGCACCAATCTAACGCAACCTTATATGTCCATCACAAGTTAATTACATCACCAGTATAATGTCAAATGTAACCTCGCCATACTAACATCACATATTCATATCAAAACAAATCAAGTCTATCACACAATTGGTACATAGCCCTCGATCTTAGAGACTACGTACCACACCAACCATTTTCTAAACTTTTTGACGTTGAACCTTTGAAGCTCATCGTCGAGCGCATTCTTCAACAAATAGTAGCACATGAAAACCCCACAATCATTACTGTTGCACTAGGTCTCAAGAACCTCCACCAATTTTGTCTTCCATTTTTCCCATGGTCCTTCCTCAAAATCGACTTTCATGACATATTTAGAATGCCGCCTCATAGCCTTGAAGAACAAGTTGATTTCATTAGCAACATTGGGTCTAGTATTCATACTATCATATATAAAAGCTTTCTTTTGCTCTAGCCTGAATTCTATCAAGCACCAATGTTTGTCTTTAAGCACAGGCAACATCCACTTCTTGCAGCGTAATGCATTATACCCATTTGGTCCTCTCAACCCTGCACTCACCTCCCGATGCGACTCTCTTGCAGGATACAACGCTTCTGTATCGCCATCCAGATCGGGATGCGCATGATCGTTTAAAATTAAACCCTTGCAAGTGCACAAGGCAATTGTGTACCTCAGTGAGTATTAAGGGGTTGTCGAACCTCAGGGACGGATTAATCTTTTACCAAATTCAAGAGAAGATAGCAATGTTGATTTTAGACTAAGAAAGCAATGAACTTTAAACTAAACTAAGCTGAGATTTAATCAATGTGGAGAAGACCAAGGCTTCGAATCCACCACAATAACTAGTGTATTGTTTCCCTCTCTCTTTTGAATAAAGATTTCCAATTGGCTAGCATATTCCTCTCGGACATACACTTGTCAACTCAAAATATAGTGCTCTCCTCTCGGATGTAACACATAAAACAATTAAAACATGGAATTGTGATCTATCTCTCTCGAGTATAAACCAATGAAACTTTATTGATATATAACACCTCAGTCTACTCACGTTCCTCTCGGATACGCAAGTATTCTTCGGATTAAAACTCACAAGAATTCACTCTTGTCTCTCTCGAGTACAAAGAACAAATCTTTATTGAATTAACGGTGATTACACAATAAAATCCATACACCAATTAGAATAAAAACATAAGATGAGAGAAAAGAAACTACACAACCAGATTATTGGGCTTCATCTATGCCTTGGATAGGAGTTTAGCCAAGCATGGGAAGAGAATCTATCATCTTCATCTTCATCATCTTCTTCTTCCTTTGCTCTAGCCTCCAAGGTCTCAAATTGCTCTCTAGGTTGAATATGTGGTGCCCAATACGTTCTCCCTTAAGGCATATATATAGGGGTGAAGGAAAACCCTCAAATCCCCTTCCAAATCCAAGTCGAAATAGGCCTTAATTCCGGTTTGCCGCATACGGCGATCGATCGTACGTATTGACGATCGTTCGCTGGCCGATCGATCGCTATTCCTTCGTTATTTTCCTCCGATCGATCGCTTGCCGATCGACGCCGTATGATATCGATCGATCGTAGTTACTGTCTTCGGCGGATCAAAAATTCCAGTAGATACAATCGATCGTTTTGATGCCGATCGATCGTGTCCTTCAATACAGTGCTTTTGCGGCTCTAGCGATCGATCGCAGTGATTTCCGATCGATCGTAGTTACTGTTTAGAAACTTCAAATGGCTATAACTTTGTGTCCTGAACTCCGAATTGCACGTGGTTGGTGGCGTTGGAAAGCTGACTTCTTGAACTTTAACATGAAGCTTGAATCAGTCCAATCAGATATTTGTAGACGAAGTTATAATAATTTAACCATTCGAGTCACTTTTCACCTCATTTCTGTGTATTACTCTTGTTTCCTACAAAAACCAAAAACTATATTAAAGTAGTAGTTATTCTAATCAAACACTAGCATAATCATAAGCTTAGGAGATAATAAAATGCATATTTCATGTATAGATCACACCCCCAAACCTAGATTTTGCTAGTCCCTAGCAAAACAAAATAAAACAAAATCAAACAAACAACTAAAGAACTAATGCATAAAAGTAAACACCACTTTCGTAGGGAACACGATTGCATTGAGCGTATGCAACAAGCCGTTAAACCTCTAGGTGTCCCTAGTAGGACGAGTATTGTCTCGTAAGGGTTTGCAGCCATGCTACCCACAAACATGTATTTATTAATCTAATTAAGCTAAGTGCAAAAACAAAGCAAAAATTAAAACATAGCAAAACATACAACCTATTATCCCGACAAATACACACTACAATGCTTAAGAAAATCAACCACATGTACTTGGTTCATAATCAACAGGAATATAGAAGCCCTCAAGTAAGTGGTTTTATTCCACACTTTCATCTTGGAAATTTCTGCTCAAATATAATATAGCATGATAATATAAATAGTAGAAAGTGTAGAACATTGTAGCAATACGTTCTAAGTTTCTGTTTATACAGATCCAGTGTTACCCATTAACCAAAGAACATCAGAATCTACATAGTCATCGTAATCTTTAGGTTCATGATAGCACAAATCTGCGTGCCTCATTCGGGTCCAACATTCTAGATTTGAGAGGATAATACACCATAGACTTTTTCTTTTTTCGCTAAGACTGTGTAAGGCCTGACTTCAAGATGCTTAGGTTTAGCAATGACTCAGGCCAATGACTCCCAGCCAGTTTGGCTTAGGGCATTAGGTTTTAAGAGACCGCTTCGGGCCCGAGCATTAGCCTAAGTTAATCCTATAAAGTCAAGCAGACCCTTTTCTTTCATTTTGTTTTCATTTTTCGCATTTTTTCATTTTCATCATTCATATTTTCAGCACATCTTTATTTTGTCTAGGCTGTATTATACTCTCAACCTATTTCCGGTTCCAATCCCTTGCCATAGCCGAGTAAATGGTCTATCGTGATCTTTTAAACTCAACAGATAACTACATATCATCCAATGACTATGACTAAAGACATCCCACTGTAAATTAGCATTCAACAAATCTCTAGATGGTATTACTTTATGTACTAGTGTGTGTAAGTGAATTTTCTTAGTTCAAGCACCTGTTTCAAGAGGACTGTAACAGAAAAATATGCTCAGTTAAGTGTATCTATCCTCCGGTATACTTACTCACACTTCCAATGTAAATTAATCTCCTAAGAATTGTAACATACATCATTACGGGATAAACTATCAAAACCTAAGAAAAAGTACTAACAAACAACCTAAAAAACTAACCAAATTTTTATGATTTTTTCAATTTTTTTAATTTTTAATTTTTTTATACAAGTAATATTCCCTCCCCCAAACCTATTATGAACATTGTCCTCAATGTGAACAAAATATAGCATGACAATGAGCATATAACAAAGAAAATCAGAGAAAGGAGAGAATACACCTGAATACGTGGGTTGCCTCCCACCAAGCGCTAAGTTTAATGTCTTCAGCCAGACATAGCCATGATCTTGTGTAGGGGCCAGATTATCAAGTCATCAACCTGGATCAATTAAGTGATTGCACCACACACTCCTATCTTTGTTGCCTAAGTATGGAGCACATCGTGGAATAAAAGGATGGAGTGGTGGGTAGGGAAGCTTTGGAAAGAGGGGTCCCTGCATTAACCAGGAAAGAAGGTCATCAGAGAATTTTAATATAAAAGGAACCTCCTCCCCCACATCAACCATTTTAGCCTTAGGGGCCTCTTCTAGTAACCCAATTGGGAAAGCTTCCTCAATTAGTGACTCAACTAAACAATCTATGAAACAATCTAAGTTACTTTCAATAAACAAAGAGTTAGATTGATCTAGACAAGGTATGAATGGTGTTCTAGGAATAGAAGGTTCTGTTAACAGTGTTGTAGACTGCCACTCCTCAGATATAGAAGAAGGTTGAAAATTTGGTTCTATCAACACACTCACTTCTTCTTTAATTTCTACACCTTCTTGATCATTATGTAAAGCCCACTCAAGCTCATTGTCAAACCGTTGGGCATTATGAAGGAATGTAACATCATAATCAGGGGAAAAACAGATCCCTTCATCAGAAAATTGGCCCTTCGGATATTGGGGCTCGACAGGTACAATGCAGTCTTCGTTCATATTCATGGCATGTGTTACCTGTTCTAACTGTATTTCAATGTTGGCAAGAGCTTGTGTGTGAGAATGGACAATCCCCGGCAACGGCGCCAAAAACTTGATCGTTTAAAATTAAACCCTTGCAAGTGCACAAGGCAATTGTGTACCTCAGTGAGTATTAAGGGGTTGTCGAACCTCAGGGACGGATTAATCTTTTACCAAATTCAAGAGAAGATTGCAATGTTGATTTTAGACTAAGAAAGCAATGAACTTTAAACTAAACTAAGCTGAGATTTAATCAATGTGGAGAAGACCAAGGCTTCGAATCCACCACAATAACTAGTGTATCGTTTCCCTCTCTCTTTTGAATAAAGATTTCTAATTGGATAGCATATTCCTCTCGGACATACACTTGTCAACTCAAAATATAGTGCTCTCCTCTCGGATGTAACACATAAAATAATTAAAACATGGAATTGTGATCTATCTCTCTCGAGTATAAACCAATGAAACTTTATTGATATATAACACCTCAGTCTACTCACGTTCCTCTCGGATACGCAAGTATTCTTCGGATTGAAACTCACAAGAATTCACTCTTGTCTCTCTCGAGTACAAAGAACAAATCTTTATTGAATTAACGGTGATTACACAATAAAATCCATACACCAATTAGAATAAAAACATAAGATGAGATAAAAGAAACTACACAACCAGATTATTGGGCTTCATCTACGCCTTGGATAGGAGTTTAGCCAAGCATGGGAAGAGAATCCATCATCTTCATCTTCATCATCTTCTTCTTCCTTTGCTCTAGCCTCCAAGGTCTCAAATTGCTCTCTAGGTTGAATATGTGGTGCCCAATACGTTCTCCCTTAAGGCATATATATAGGGGTGAAGAAAAACCCTCAAATCCCCTTCCAAATCCAAGTCGAAATAGGCCTTAATTCCGGTTTGCTGCATACGGCGATCGATCGTACGTATTGACGATCGTTCGCTGGCCGATCGATCGCTATTCCTTCGTTATTTTCCTCCGATCGATCGCTTGCCGATCGACGCCGTATGATACCGATCGATCGTAGTTACTGTCTTCGGCGGATCAAAAATTCCAGTAGATACGATCGATCGTTTTGATGCCGATCGATCGTGTCCTTCAATACAGTGCTTTTACGGCTCTAGCGATCGATCGCAGTGATTCCCGATCGATCGTAGTTACTATTTAGAAACTTCAAATGGCTATATTAAAGTAGTAGTTATTCTAATCAAACACTAGCATAATCATAAGCTTAGGAGATAATAAAATGCATATTTCATGTATAGATCAACGCACGCCTCCAATCTTCATACTTTTTCTCTTCTGTTGCGCAGAAAGACTGCATAAACGATATTATGTCAGTTAGTCCACATCACAACATATGTAAACATGGCTAGAAGAAATAATCACTGTCACACAACTAACATCACAACCTATGCATAGAGGGTGACAACCTGAACTACAAGATATAATCACAGCTACACAACTAACATCACAACTAATACTGATCATCATAATATGATATCACAACCTATGCATAGAGACTAAGCTTCACAACATTCAATAGTGATGATATAGATAAATAATAAAAGTAACTTACAATCCAATGGGGGTCAAAAATGTGAATAGTGGGGTTTCCATCTCCATTCAAATCCTTCATGGCCAAGTCAGTCACATCGCTGCGAACTAATGCTACAAATGCATCGACATAAAAATTGTCAACCCACCCAGGGGTAGCACCTTCATCTTTAGGTGCCACTCCCGGGAACCCCGACCACCTAAGGCTTTGGAGGTGGAAGACCTTCACTTGAATCCCACAAGCAAGACCAACATTTATAGTGTTGCCCATATCTCCTCCATTTGGAGGTGGGATCGTCCAAATATGGTCAACCATCGCCTCTTCCGCTGTGGCGAGTGGGAAGTCCTCGTACTCATCCCCCTCCCTGCGATTTTTTCTGATAGCATTGGGGACGTAGTATGGTGATCTATGATGTGCTCCGGCAACGGAGCGAGTGGCATGGTTATGAACTAAGGGGGAGACAACAATTGAGCTATCTTGTGTCTTCTCCCCCTCCACACGCGCTAACAAGGCATCCTGCGACATATGAAATAAAAATGGTTACTCATAACAACAAGCATTTAACTAAACACAACATATCTATAAGTCATCACAACAAGTAGCAGAAGAGTAAACTTACCATAAGAGACTTAAGGTCGAGGACTGGAATCAACTTGGGGAGAGCAAGTGTCGAATCAGATGTGATAGAGATGACAGAGGGTTCTTTCACAAATGCACTTCTTGGTTCTCCTCCTTCAACATGAGTGAAATTGAGGGAGATGACTGAGAGGTCCCTATTATGAGGGACTCGTGAGTCTTCCAACTGGGCTGCAAGGAGATCATCTATTGTGTGAGCAGGTGCAACACTGTCGGCCCTATTGGTCGGAGTAGCATTAGGCGAGGAGGCACAATCTTCCTCATCATTATCATCCCCAAATGGAAGCTTCCGTGGTTTGAACGGTGATGTCTTTTTAGCTTGTGTTTTGAACCTCTTGGAAGCAGGGATTGCGGGGGACTCTAGGTCCTCAATTGGGCTCCTTGCAAGGGGGACTTTGCCTCGTGTGGACTTGTCTGCCATATCATGTGCATCTCTTCCTACCACTGCATGGGCCTCTTCTTGTTGGTCTTCTTCTCCAGACACTTGTTGTTGTGCCTCTTCAGTCCGACCCTTTTCCTCTTCTCCTGTACAACCCACAATTTTCTTTAACTTTCTCATCTCCACTTCTAATACACGGCACCTATGATTTGTCGACATTATCTCCCTCTCCAGTCTGTTCTTCATCACATTTACATTGTTCTTCATCACATTTACATCCTTGCGCAAACCCTTGTTGACTTCATACATTTGCATATTGGTCAACATCAAGCTATTCACAAGGTTGGACAAGCTTTCAAGGGTGACAGGTCTGCTCTCCAGTAGCCTGCGAACTTCTACAATGAAGACAACATGACAAAGATTACAACCTAATTTCGACATAGATTACAACTGAAAGAAATATCATCACAACTCAATCCCAACCTTTATCAAATCATCCAGAAACCCGCTATCACAACCTACATTTACACTATTACAATGCAATATACGACATCTAACACAACCTAAGTAAAAGCACAACCACTAGCACAACTTCATATGGGATCTATCACAACCTATAAATATAGCATCATAAGTCAATATCCGAATCTGTATATAAGCTATCACAACCTACATTTTCATGACATAGATCACAACCAAAAGATATATCATCCCAACCCCAATCACAACCTCTTGCATAAGCCATCACAACCTACATTTACACCATCACAATGCAATAATATCCCTGGGCTAGGGATGTCTACAATGCATTGTGGAATGGCGTTAGTAACGCCTATGAGGATAAGGAGGAGAGGAAAGATCGATATAATTTGTTTGGTTGTGGAGCTGTTTTACAGGTATGTTGTATCTTATGCCTTGTGTTCACTATTATAAGTTGTGGTTAATTATATTGGGTTGTGAGGATACTAACAGTTGCTATTACAATTGACTTGAATGTTTGACATGTACAGGTTTGGTTTTTTGAATTGGCTGAGGCCAAGTTTAGAGACTTTGGGTGGTTGATACAGTCAGATAAGGAGGAGGATCAATCATCCAAGTTAAAGAGGTGGAGTGTCAACGTTGCCCCTGACACATACGAGGCTGGTATGGCCTTGGATACAGAGGGCTTGGCTGTGGAGATTGTCTTCATCGACGATGAACAAGCATCAGACTTTTTCATCATGGGGCAGGATGTGGCAGGGGACATCGAGGAAGGATGCCACAAGGCTGATGAGCTACCTCGCAAGAGGCAGCAAAGAAAGAAGAGCAAGGTGAAGAGGGTAGCTGAGGCACCAGTGGAGGAGGCTCTTAGGAGCCGTGCCGGAGTGAAGCTTTCAAATGAGGGGCCCGACAGTGGCTCAGATACTCAATCGGAAGACATCCAACAGCTTGGCAGCAAACGCAGACGACAAGCTACCAATGAGCAAGCTAGTGATGCTTATGTCGAAGGTACTTGATTGTGACCCAGTTGTGTTTTTTATACATAGGTTGTGTTAGATATCGTATATTGTGTTTTGCTGCTGTAAATGTAGGTTATGATAGCCCTTATAATGTTGTGATGGATTATATGCAAAGTCGGACATTCAATTGTGGTGCTATATTTGTAGGTTGTGTTAGATCTCATATTGAGTTGTGATAATATCTCTCTAGGTTGTGATAGTGGTTGTGTCCAATATATGAATAAACTGATGTTTGTATAACTGGCCTAGGTAGAAGGAAGACAGCAATGCAGTATAGCAAGGCCAACCTTGCCCTATTATTTACCTTCAACTTCTTGTTGTTAAACTTTTCCTTTATCATTTTTGCAGTAATCTTACTTACTCTCACCCCAGGGAACATCCTCTCCTGGAAGGTGGGGCCCTTTGTGCGCTGCAATGATTTCCTTCCGACTAGAAATCCATCATGCAGTGGCAACTGCAGTATCATACTAACGTCTATCAGCTTCAGAGTGGCTGACCGCCTGCCGATTCTGAAAGTTAAGCCGCTTATCCTCCTGGCCAGCATGTGGCCAATTAGACGATGACAGACCATTGTGTCTGTCATCTCAAAGAAGACTTTGAAACAAGTTTTCATTACTTGCTCATGGACCGCTCCCTTCAAATCCGGGATGAGGTTCAGCACTTTTGAAGTTGAGCATCTACACTCAACTCTCCCAATCTGTAAAATGTAATGAATGTAATATTAAGTACACATAAAGCACAACCAAATGCATTTAGGGAATAAACACAAGTTCATTGCAACCATAACACAATTACAGCACAATGTCAACACAACCATCATATAACCGATGCATCCCAACCCTACAAAAGCACTATCACAATGTCACTAAATTTCATCACAGCGCATGACCAACACAAGGCCCTCAACTTTCTCATCACAAGTTCTACACAACTACTACATATTTTCATCACAACCATAACCGCATTCATCAAAACTTAAAAGGAGTTGAACATATAAGCACATCTCAATCTATCACAACTTGTTAAACATCATAAAACAAACACATGCAACTCAATACAACCATTACTCTTGTCCAACAACCCCAGCCTTCAACGTTAGCCATCTCAGGTTGTACACAACTGCTACACGTTTCTATCCCAACCATAAATGTATTCATGAAAGTTGAACATACAGACACCTCGCAAGCTATCACAACCTATTAATATCATAAAACAAACACATGCAACCCAACACAACTACAACACAATGTCAACACAACCATCATATGACTGATGCATCCAAACCCTACAAAAGAACTATCACAATGTCACGAAAATCGATCATAGCTCATGACCAACACAAGGCCCTCAACTTTTCCATCACAAGTTCTACATAACTACTACACGTTTCCATCCCAACCATAAATGCATTTATGAAAACAGTTGAACATACAGACATCTCGCAAGCTATCACAACCCTATTAAACATCATAAAACAAACACATGCAACCCAACACAACCCATTAAGAAATATTATACAATACATGAAACCCTCGACAAGCACAAGCCAAGAGCAAGAAAAGCATCAAATAATTATGAAAAGAAATATCTTTTACTTAAAAAAAAGGTCTTTGTACTTACTTTGTCTTGCCGGCAGGAAGTAGAAGCTTCTGCCATTGAGGGCACCGTTATGAGGGGAGAGCTATTCCGCTGGGGAGAAAACGAGGGAAGAGCGCCGCTGGTAAGGGATACAACGAAGGACAGCGCCGTCGCGAGGGGAGAGCGTTAGGAGACATTGCTGCCGCGAGGGGAGAGGGCAAGGGGACACCGCCGCCACGAGGGGTGAGTGCCGCTATGACACGAAGGTCGCCGCCGTGATATGGGTGCGCCGAGGATGGTTGCGGTGTGAAGGGGAGCGCCGCTGGCACTGAGGGGTGTCACCGCCGTGAGACAAGGGAGGTCGCCACGAGGAGGCGGTCTAGACTTGCGAGATGGTTGGGACGCAAAAGAGAAGAAGGAGTTTAAGTTGTGATGGAGAAACATGAGGTTTTGACTTTAAAAACCCATGTGGACAGTTTTTTATTTTTGAAATCACGTGGGTTAAGACATGGAAAAGGACGTTCAAACGGCGTTGTTCCACGCGCCGAAGGGTAATTTTGTTATTTTTAAAAAAATTGAGTGTGTTGGAGCTCGTGCGGGACTGAAATGGATATGAAATTCTGGGTACTTTGTACCAAAGTGGATACCATATTTTCCCCTTTGTACTATTTTGGTTAAAATTCACCTACTTGGACTAAAATGTAAACCACCCTACTAAATTTGTGTGTCTAGATTTCCATATCAAGTATAGAATCTATTAATTTCAGAGAATAATTATCTAATATCCCGCCGCCATCTCAACATACGCGCCGGTTAAATAAAAAATATAGGTAGGTAGTCAACGGTGTGGGCGTTTTTTTTATTTTTCTTTCTAATCAATCTCAGACGTCATACCACCATTTATTAGTATATCATCTGAACAGAAGCCACCAAAGAAAAATGTTAGATATGACGGTAAAATTCATTAATGGCTTGAGGAATTGATTCATGTTCTTTCTATTCTTTTAAAGGTTCGCAGATATTCTTATTTGGAAAAAGTTTAAATGAGATTGAGGTTAATTATATTCGTAGTCATTAGATCTTGATCCGACGGCTACAAACAGTTACATAGAATTCACTCACTCGCTATCACTTACTCATTGATTTGATATCTACTATCGGATCGGAATTCAATAGTCCAAAAGATTGACCTCATTCTTTGAGAGTGATCTCATGTAAACTGCCCTCTTATTATTTTTCAATATCTGCTTGACCACGTGGCCTAATCGCTTGACTGCTTGCATAGAAATGGAGAAATAGGCAAGAATGTTTTGAATACTGAAGACATTGATTTATATTGTTGTAACGATTACGCGACTGTGTTTGTTGACACTTCATTAAATAGCATGTGTGTGCGTACAGCGCAAGCATGTGTCTAATGTTATATTGTTCATGTTGGATGGCTATCCCTGATGTTGCGTCGTTGATGTTAAAACTTATGTATAGCCTAATCTTCTCTAAATCCTCACATCTGATCCCACCATATTATTAAAAGCATAAGTCAGACGATACGTATGTTTCAACTAGCTAGTGAGTTCTAGTTGAGGAGCCGAGCCAGCCTGACTTTGCCTCATTGCTGGGATCAAGTAATTAAGCTGGAACTATAGTTCAAGGGAATCTTAGCTAAAAACTTAAGAAGTTAACCATAGCTGCCGGAACGAGGGTATCCTCTCCGGCATGTGTTCTCGGTAAACGAAGTCATTCATGAATCAATTGTGGACTGTATCCTCATTTTTATAATCGTCCGCTGAAGCAATTGAATCATAAATTAAGATCTTGTAAAGTCACATCTTATGAAGAATTGGAAAAATGGACTTATTTCCATAGTAGAGAGAACACACGATTGAATGAGACTATTTAGTCTATCATGCGACAAATCACATCTTGTAATACCAACCTCCAGAATCCAGCCACAACCTAGTTGACCCTATAGAATGTGATTCTAGACCCATATGGATACCAAGACCAACATTAGTACAGATAAATAAAAAAAACATTTTTTTCGTCTCACCAATATTCATCAAGAAATCAAACCACCCAATCCAAAAAAACAACTTTTTATTGGATGGAAATGATTGAGGACTTTTTCTTCCACTTTTCCTCTTGTTTTCTCCCTTTTGTTTAGTACTCCAAACTCCCACTTCAATAGACCCATTTTTTTTTCCAAAATCAACGACGAACTAATTTTTGTGAATTTGAAATATCAGATGGGAAAATTAATATGCAATTGATGGAGTGCATAAAAATTATGGATCTCAATGAGTTGAAGAGCACATGGTATCGACTCAACATCTTTCTCTTTCGTTCCTAGAGTTGCAAATGAAGTTGTGCATTGCCTTGCAAGGCATGCGCAACACATTCAGAATTCAATGGCTTGGAACGGTAGTGTGCCAAAAAATTTCATTGTTTTCTACTTTATATGTTAATTGTCCCACCAGTTCTTAATTTATGAAATTCGTTTATCAAAAAAGGGGAATAAAAGATGTGACCATCTGGATTGTACCATGATGCTAAGGGGGTTGGCCGCGGATGGGATCAAGAAGAGAATGTGTTGAATGAGAGTTAGTCATGAATGGGTTATCACAACATATGATTTTTGTAACCCTTTTCGTGGTTGGCAATTCATGCGTACAAATTGAAGCCTAATTGCATTCCGTGAACATTTTAGCCCCTTGCACACTTAAGAATATTGTTGTCAAACTGTTGAGATAAGTACACCATACAACAAAATTGTCCTCAATGCTTCAATCTTAAAATGTCATTGAATACTCCTTCTGTCCGGAATGATTATTAACATAAGTCTTTTCAAAAGCAACTAAAATTAGTTCATTCGGAAAACCCTTACGTTGATAATTATTCTGGATGGAGGGAGTATCAAAATGAAATTGCACTTACAAATTAGAGCACTCGCTTTACTAATTCGGATAAAGTATTTAATAGAATTTGTCATAAGTTTGAGATTAGCTCATAATGACAAACCTACGTGGCCTATTGTGTCATGGCTACCACCCCTGGGTCGTCCTTCCGGTTACCTTTTTCTAGTTGCCTCCACAGGCTTTGATCTTTGGTGGTATGACCGTATGAGAAATTATTGGGTGTCCCTGGCACAATACTCTAGGGCACTAGGGAGCCGCCGATCTCCATGCTTGACGGTGGAGCATATGCTTTAGTCATGTGCTCAGCTGTTTTGGTATCAAACAGCTGGAGCGCACACAGAAAGCGTATGCGCTGTAGATTTTCCATAAACAACGGCTCCTTGTGACCCTGGCATTAAAAGTGACATGGTAAGGCACTTGCACTCAATAATTTTTCAAGTGGTATAAGGTGTGAAGAGTCAAAATGTTGGAAGCATGCGTGACCATCTCCAAGCCAAGGCTGGAGAATCAATTTCCAAATTTCCACCCATCGGTACTGTGCAAGAAAGTTCCAGGCTTTGCACTTTGGTATAAATAGGTCTCTTTTCCTCTTGTTTTCTCCCATTTGTTTAGTACTCCCTAGCTATGTCCCACTTCATTAGTTCCATTGATTTTTCTCTAATTGAACGACGAACTAATTTTAGGTATTTGAAAAAGACAAATGGGAAATATGGGATTGATGGCGTACAAGAAATTAATGTACCCCAATGGGTTGAAGAGCTCTTGTCGTTTGTCTAAACATCTTTCTCTTCGGTTCCTGGAGTTTCAAATGAAGTGGTGCATTGCCTTGCAAGGCATGCGCAACACATTGTGAACTCAATGGCGTGGAGCGGTAGTGTGCCAAATTTTCTTCATTACTTTCTACTGTATGATGCTAATTCTCCCACAATTCTTGATCTATGAGACTCGTTTATCAAAAGGGAAGGAATAAAAAAGTGACTATCAGAGGATTGTACCATGATGCTGGAGGAGCGGATGGGATCAAGAAGAGTATGTATTGAATCAGAATTATTCATAGCTATAAACGTATACGTTGGTTTTCAAAGCTGCACACAATGGACCCCGGTTAGCAGTCGGCCACCCAATTTACATAGTCAGTGGATATCCACCGTCCGTGTATTTTTAAATTATATATATACAGACTCTGTATAAGGGGTGTCGGGTGGCTAAACCGTGGGGTGGTGAACTCCTTGCGGATATCAAAAGCCAAACCAAAATAAAAAAGCATTCCAACATAGAATTATTAGGCGGCCTCACTGATTGCCCTTTTTTTGGGGAGGAAAGGGGGAGAATGGGATGGAGAAAGTGGAAAGCCTTGATGGATAGGAGGGAAGGGCACCAGGGTGATACGGGCAGTGAGAGAAGAGAGGAGTCTGGCTAAAAGTGTGCGAGCACCACCACACCGGGATGAAGAGGCAATAGACCGCGGGAGGCTAAACCGGGAATGATTCCTTTGAGAAAGACCAGACCATGATCATGTGTATAGTTGTGTCATATGTTGGATTTCTTTTTCTTTGCTAGACAAGAAAAAAATAGAGACCACATATTCCATCCTAATTAAAGGAGAAGTGGAAACTACTTCAAATATATTGGAGGATTCATTACTGAATATCCTTTGGTTTTTCTCCCTCCAAATAAAAAAGATGCACACACTTCATTGGAGCTTATATTAAAATGAAACAAAAGGTCAAGCCTGGTGCATGGAAGCCTATATTATATATGAGTTCCACATGATTTATAGTTGTCCGGATTCTCCAAAGTCTACGGGTTCCAATTGAAGCAACTTGGAATCAAATTAGCTTGTTGAACGCACACAGGATTTAAAATGTCCCAGTGCAATTTCCTTGTGGTGTTTTGGCAACCTAGGGATTTGGACATGTTGATTCATAGAATCACATCCTTTAAGGTCACATCAATCAATTGCTTTGAGATAAAAAATTACATATTTTGGAGAAGGGATTTGAATTTGGCTCAAATCTCACCCTAAATCCCGTCATTTAGAACACTTTTCTCAAACACTATATGTAATTTTTTATCTCAAATGCAAATCTCATCTGCATGTGATTTAAAAGGATGTGATTTTATGAATCACACCTTTAAATTCAAATCAAGGTTGCCAAACACACCCTGGATCAAATTGGTGTATGCATTTTGAATTGGTATACATGTGCAACTCCTCCATGGATTAAGATTAATACATTGAACATAGAAGATTGTGTCTGAATTTGCATGTTGTTGTAGTGAACAACTTAGAACTTGTAACTCTTTGATTAATAAAAAAGTAATATTGATGGTGAGTTGAAATCATTTCTTTATGAGTTACAATTTGGAGTCCAGACTCTTTGATTAATAAAGACTTCGAGGCTCAGGACTGATTGAAAGGTAAAACAGTCCACTATGGGAACAATGGTGATATAGTTTGCGTGTATCATGGCATCCATTTACTCCCTTAATAGTTGCCACGGAAGCCATGGCATGTGTAGAGATAAATTGTGACGACCTAATTTTGCTTAAAAAAGTTGACAATCAAAATTCAGAATCATGGGTCTAAATTACTTAGAAAAGGGAGCAAAACGGAGCATAAGGAGAGAAATACCTGTCGTACTTAGATGCACACTGAGTGCCCGTATAGGCAATGCAATACTAATGGTGGCGC
Organism: Houttuynia cordata; assembly: GCA_039654745.1. Classification (NCBI taxonomy): domain Eukaryota; kingdom Viridiplantae; phylum Streptophyta; class Magnoliopsida; order Piperales; family Saururaceae; genus Houttuynia; species Houttuynia cordata. Next base: position 26,786,473 of record CM077508.1, read on the forward strand.
CATATTTTTTTGTTTTCTATTTACGAGCTACCTAACTGAGGGAGGATTACTAAATGAAAAGTACTAAATTTGGAGGAATCTATGAAACGACTCAAACTCTTAACTATATGAGGAAGTGCTATACAAGAACTCTTATTTGACATGAACAGGGAAAGTATATGAGAAAATCCCGGATGGAGAGACACACTGAGATACAGAGAGATGTAGATTCATTTTCCTCAATCTCCCATGTTCATGAATATTTAGATTCTTAAATTTCATACCAATTACAGAAGGCACCTGTTAAACTATTCATGTCCCACTAAAATGGGTAAAAGCTTATACACAGTGAAGAACAATAGCATGCAGAAGGTATAGCTGATCGCGCATTATGCAGTTTGCCGCGCATATTTGTTCAGAACACTAAGTGCCTGCTTCTTTAGGTCACAATATATTGATGCTCAAAAGTTGTGAGATTGTCATGCCATAGTGGGCTTTGGGTGTGTTATATGTGGGTTTGTGTTTTCTGACATGAATTTTCTTTGTATTGTCAAGCAAACTTGTTTAAACTCCAATGTTATGAAGTTCAGAACAGGAGGATGGCTGTCAGCCCATACCCAAGCCCAACAACGTGACCAACTAAATTAAACGATAGAAGGCCCGTGGAAGGTCGCAAATACGTGCATGGTGTACATGGGCAAGACGGCCCAAGCAATTATGCAATACTCGATGCAGACCTGAATCGACCAACCACCACACTAGTGGGCTAGTGGGCCAGTGGCTTGATTGGCGAAGCCTATGGATTTGCATGTAGGCGTTAAAACCGGGAATATGTAGAATATTTGTAATTTGCAAAAAAAAAAAAACATTGTAGGACCCTTGTTCTAGGTGAAGTGGCATTAATCCATGGCCCAATACCGAAGTTGGGTTTACCAGGTCAATCCTCCCACCCAAGATTATTTTCACATGTTCTGGCTGCCACCCTTTGCTTAGTAACTATGATTATGAATATAATGATTCAATTAACGGAACATAAGCAACGTGAATACGGTTTGGATGGGGACGAGACCTTGTGTGTCCGACCAATATTGCAAGTCAAATTAAGATAGGCCAAACGAGATTAACATATCCGTTTCAGAGAGGTGGCACAGGGTTCAATCAATTTTATTATCGGTTGATTATTTTAAAAATAAGCTAATTAAACTTCATTCGTTTAAATTTCCGTTTCTTATCTTCTTATTCTGATAGAACCGCTTTTGTTTTAGAATTCATTGTGGTTGCCAAAACTGATTTTTTGGAACTTCATTAGAGCCCCTCTTATGCTTCTCGGCCAATTCTACCTTCGTTCCAAATTCAGGCATAGAATAGTCCTAAATAGATCAGCAATTTTTCGCCGTGTATATTTAGTAGTTAAGCGTTGAATGTGCATCTTTGGGATGAACTTTTCTTTGTCACTGAAGAATATGAACTGATTAAATAAGTAACTGTATTAAACTGATCATTGGCGTTCAATCTCCACAGAGAAGAATGTCTAAAACTATGAACTATAGAGGTTTCACCGATAAGGTAACTTGTTTTTTCTTATCGGCTTGGGTTGTTTGAACTGCATGTGATAGACCCCAATTGGCAGTCGGCCTACCCAATTTGCATGGGAAGTCCCATCGATGGTTCACCTACCATGACCTACGTCGATCCGAAATTCTATTATCAACGAAGGACCTCTCGCTTGCCTCTTCTTCCTTCTCCATATCAAATCTATTTCCCTTCCTCCCTCTATTCTCTAGCTAGCTCTTCTCAATTTCAATGGAAGCACCAAACTATGAATTAAGATGTTGCAGGAGACACTCCGAAAGCCAAATGGACCTCCCTGGATGTGTCCCCTCTTTCCGGCCTCACTAGAGGAGAAAAAATGCAGCCAAATACAAGCCTCCTTAATAATCATTTCTTCTCAAAGAATTGGCATTCTCAAGTTCACCAGAGATGGTTGATCATTCGCTCCTCGCATGATCTCTTCAGGCAGAGTGGACAGGTCCCCCCCTCCATTGTTAAGCACTCAAGCTCTTGGTTGGTCTCTTCAAAGGGAGTCTTTCATCTTCTCAAGTACTACAAAGTCAACAGTAGATCAGCTTGGGACGTGTCCAATTAAAAGAGAGCTTCTATTTTTGTGTGTGTATTCAAATAGTACGTCCCATAATAATAGCAGCTTCATGTCTCTCTAAAGCTATTGTGAATTGAGGCTGACTTCTAATGCAATGAAACTGCTAGAAAAGTGTTCGTTTCTTCATAACTTCTGGAATTAAAGCTTTTTGGATATGTATTAGCAATGTTTTTTCTTTTTTTGTTTCTAGGTGTTTTCATTTCCTAGGTTTGTTCTTTGGTCGCTTTTTGTGCTCTCTGTTTTAAGGGGCCTGGATTGCAGTTCTTTGTCTTTTTTTTGCGTCTTTTTGGCTATTAAATAAAATTTTCAATCATCCAAAAAAAAACAGCTTCGTGTTGGAAAAAATTTGTCCCTTATTAATAGCTCCATTTGGGCTCAATTTGTGTTACAGGACACTAAAACAGATCAGGACAAGTATTCCATTCTCTTAGCAGTGGGTCCCACCACCATTTTATTAAAATCACTCTCTTTCTAAATGGGGCTAATAATATGAGACGGAGGGAGTAATTCCCAGATTAGAATTGAGCAAAAAGAGGAGTCTGAACCCGCATCCTATAAATTAATTCTTGTTTTTCTGGTTGAGGTACGAGCTTTTTAGTTGGGACATGGAGTACTTAATTTGTCTTCCCTTCAATTTGAATGAAATTGCTAAGCACATTATCTCTGATGTCAGGAGCTCTTCAAAGGGTTCATCATGGCCATACCTGATAAATTGGGGCCCGTACGTCGTCTATCAATGGTATATAATTTGCTAATGTAGAGAATTAGCATGGCTAGTTCAAAACCTAGTGGTTAATATAAAGTAATTAAATTGAATCGGCATTGAATATTCGTTTGCGCTAGGTGAGGGACAGTAGAGGACCCCGATGCATCACTTACTCATTTACTATATCCAAATTTTTCTTTTTGATTGAGACCCTGCTTCAAGCTTACCACCAAACCTAGCTAGCGCGTCTTTTTGACGAGCAAAGAGACCCCCTTCGTCCGGGATACTACCTCTTCCGGAATTATTATCACGATAATTTTTTTTAAATGCCCTTATGATGATAACAATTCCGGACGGAGGGCATACTTGATAAGATTTATTTAATCAGGCATGTGTCTCGATAGCTTTTACACCAAGGTTTCGTTATCCACAGTCGGTGAGCGTATGAGCGATGAGATTGTCGCGATCATCAGCCAAGCTTTTTTCATTAAATATTCCAACTCATACCAATCTCATAGTCTGGCAACTCTCTCGTCTCACTCCTCAAATCTCTATTCTCAGAGATTAAATACTTTATTATGAAATTTAATCTGGCGTGCGTGCCTCAGAGTCTCTCTTCTCGCTCTCCAAAACTCTGGTTAATGCACCACCAATTCAAGCAAACGGCGGCGGAGGGAAGTAGTAGTAAGGAGTAGTCTCTCTTCTCTCTGGCCGCGATGGACTCCCCGAACGGCCCATGGAAGCTGCACATCTTGGCCGACAACACCTTGAAAGACAAGAAGCCAAGAAGCTTGCGCAGCTGGTGCAACTCCTCTCCGGCAAATCTGAGTCTCCCTCCGCCGACGGGGCCATCAGCTTCGGACTTCCGCCTCCACTCCCCCGTCCCCTCGATGCTGACGCTCGCAATGCCAATGAGCTTTTCAGGTGGCGGAAGCTCGTCCTCCTTCGTTGGATTCCGGCAGCCTCGGTCGTGGGTGGAGGCTCACGTTCGGCTCAGGGGGGGCCTCCTCAAGAGCTCGGGGAGAAGCAGATCATGAACTCGGATACGGACACTAATCAGAGTCGTCTGCTCATCCCCATTGAGCTGCGCGAGAGTATTTTAGATTATGCAACCGAGCCAGAGCGGCAGAGCATCCAATCTCCCGGCGGCCTAGAGGTTAGTGTTCTGGATTCCGTGGGCCGCCGGTACAGTATGATGTGTAAGTTCCGACCTAGTCACAAAGGCATGGTTTTTAATGGCCGCGGTTGGAATGACTTTGTGAGGAACCTCAGTCTGCAACTCGGCCAGAAGCTCTGCGTCATGGCTTTTAGGGCTGATTATAAAGGCGATCTCTGCTTCGCCTTTCTATAGTGCTTGGGTTTCTGATATGAGGCCTAGTGTTTGCATGATTATCTGTTTTTCGTTTTCTTATTATATGTACCGAGTGTTAGGAGGTTTGCAGGTACTTAAAAAGCGTAAGTTGACAGAGAGAAGAGGATCGAGTTCTTTGAGGCGGGAGAGAAGGTAACTCCTGCAAAGACAAGATGAGAGATTTCAAGTACTGGCTTATGTTTCCTCTTCTGAAACAATGGCAGCCTACTGTTTGTGTTGTTGTAATGATTACTACATCTGTGTGTTTTTTGTTATCAAAAAAAACAAATTTGTGTGTTTTAATTTCCATATAATGTATAGAGTCTATTAATTTCAGATAACCTTCAATAACAGTAATTATCTGTTATTTTGTTGTCCAAGAATATTAACAATTAGATTCGGGCGGTAGATGGAAATTCTCCAATAATATTAACGTTTGAAGCGCCTCATCTTCCTTCCTTCTTGACGTTTAGACCATTGTTACATCTTTGCATAATCTCTCTATAAGAGGACCAGGCTCATAATCGGTGGGATCATAAACACATTACATTCCACTGATTTTATGACAAATGTAATTCTTCCTGTCTCATATTGTTATGATCATCGTATTGTCGGGTCCATCAATTTAATTATGTTAAGATCTCTTATTAGTTTCTTACTCTAATTAGAATTTTAAATAAATTATTATTTTTCTTCATTAATTGGATTCGTAGGACTAACTCTTATGTCAATTAAGATTATAGTTTATAGTCTATAAATATGTAAAAAGTTTTCTCTAATTCATTATGCTTGATCAATGAAAATTAGAGTCATTTAAAGTAGTTTAAATTTAATCTCTTTTAGCCCTAATCCTAGTCTTTCTACTCTCTCTCTCTTTCTCTCTCTCTCCGTTGTAGACGAGAGTCTACATCATTGGAGCGGTTCTCGATCCTCCGTTCCACCCAACCCACCCTTGCTGCTGCTATGACCGGCGCCCGTAGGAAGAGTCCCGACCCACTGTCGACGTCCTCCGGGCCCTCTTCCGTGACGCCTACTCCATTAGACTTTCACGCCTTCCCAACCATGTTTCCACCACCGAATGTTCCCGCTGGCATGCAATTGTAGCCTCCTGGCATGCCGCCTTGGAGGGGTATTGTGTCGCTGGGCACCTTCGCAGCGGACTCACCAATGTTGGTGTTCTTCCAGTCGCCAACCTTTGGCTCACTGGCGCTGCGCCTCCACGCCGTGTCCATCCCACAGTTCACTGACGTTGTGCCCCCTGCCTCCTTTTCAACAACCTCTCTGCAGGTTCTGTTGGAGCCTATGGCTTTGACCGTTCAAACCTCTGATGTCGTAGGCTTGCCTCCCCAGCATTCTGTTACGGGTATGCCTCCTCCCAACCATGCCGCCTCCCTCTCTCGGCAATGACACCTCGCGCAAGGTGAAGCCTTTCTGGTTCAAGGCACCTCCCTACACTACACCAGCCCGAGCAGGCACTCCTCCGGCCAGATTTTGTCCTCCGTCCCTCCCACTCCAGTAGCCTCCACCGTGCAACATCTCTGCTTCACCTAAGGTGATGACTTTCGGCCCTGATCATCTCCCAACCTTTTGCCAGGCCACCATAACTGCCTCCAGAAGACTCGATCCCCATTGTCGGAACTTCCGTTGCCACCGCCATACCCGCCACCACCAAAGCCGTCACCTTCAGAACCACTGGCGTGCTTCCGACTGCCAGATTCACCGCCTTCCGATCTTGTGTCTAGCATGAATCCACATTTCCCACAACCGATGCCTCTGTCATCGTATCTGCTGCCTGCAGTACCACCGTCAAAGCCACCTCTCATTGAGGTCCTCCAGCCCTTTATGGCCGGCGACACTATCTTCTGGCTTGGCACCACCATCGCCTCTCTCTTCTCGTCGACTAGGGCTCCCGATCTGCAAGGAAATGGTGGGTGGAAAGATGCAAAAGAAGAAGCCTCTTGCTTCTGCAGGTGTGAGTCTCTATAAGGGGGGTGTGCCCTTCCACAAATCTAAAGGTCAGCACATCCTAAAAAAATCCTTTGTTGGTGGACAATATTGTCGATAAGTCAGGTATCAAGCCCACAAATGTTAATCTGGAAAGTAGACCGGGTTGGCTTGATTCAAGCTCTACACCTCAGTTTGGTTCAACATCTTTAAATTTTTTTTCAAAAGGGTCTTGTGTGGCCCATTCTTGGTTCCAAGCTTTCTCGAATGCATACTCTACGTCAAATCGGGCCCATGCATTTATGAATCCAATTCCAGCTAACAATTCGTCTATCGGAGCATTGGTAGTCCTACCATATTTTGATGAAGTTGAGTCTCGCGCATTCTGGCCTTCGATGAAAAAAGATAAGCACATTGAGGACGAGGTGATGCAAAAACATTGGTGGAATGTTATGACCGTTGTAGTGCCGGGTCCACCAATTTAATTATGTTAGGATCTCTTATTAGTTTCCTACTCTAATTAGAATTCTAAATAAGTTATTGTTTTCTTTCATTAGTTGGATTCGTATGACTAGACTCCTATATTAATTAGAAATATAGTTTCTAGTCTATAAATATATAAAGGGTTTTCCCTCATTTATTATACTTGATTAATGAAAATTATAATTATTTAAAATAATTTTAATTTAATCTCGCTTAGCCCTAATTCTACTCTATCTCTCTCTCTCTCCATTTAGACAAAGAGTCTACATCACATGGACATATACTTGACTTATCTTGGTCCTCATCGAACTAGTCCTCACTCTTGTATGAAAATGGCGTACTTTGATCCATTGGCTTAATTAAACTGACAATAGACGTTCCCGCCTAGCGATCACACGCCTAGATTTGCCCTTCACTTTCCCTTTCTCGGGGAATAGATGTTTTTTGAAGTCTCTGATGTTGACATGTGCCCGGTGCATCAACCTATATTAATAGATAACGTCGATAACGTCGCTGGACCAAAATAATGTGAACTAATCTATATGGATTAATCGATCGATATTACGGATTGGCCCCCTCTGATAAGGCGTCAATGACCCAAACAAGAGCCGCACCTGAATTGTCACGATCAAAGCAAGCTAGAATAACCTTAGAACCCCATGAAATGGTGATGTTTCCAGGGTGTTCATGGCTGTGTCACATTAAAGCTGGAGGAAAAAGAAAATGAAGAAGAAGTTGCAGCATTACGGTGCCACGGTCGTGATCACCCTAAATACAAAATACCATTTCAAGCCGTTCAAAGGTTGGTCTAATTTGCTACCACCGGGGGGGACTCAGAACTTTCCTCAGCTTGGGCCATCGGCCATCGGAATCCAAAACAGCTGGCCAACGTGTAGTATCAAACAACTTTATTCAACGGCTTCCAAATGACACAAATTAAATTCCGTGTGAAAGCTACTAATCGGTATTAGTTAGATTTACTTTGTGCTCATCATTTTAAGGATACTAATACTCTTGACTCTCTCACTCCTTTCCCACTGATTCTCTCGGGCTTTCTTCCTTTGGTACTGCCCTCAGATCATGATCAACGGCTTTGATTAACCGGCATCAATCAACGGCTTTGATTCACTAGTATCACCACTCTCTCGGTCCTTTTCCATCTGTCTCTCTCGCTCCTTTCCCATCTGACTCTCGGGCTTTCTTACCGCCCTCAGATCAAGATCAACGGCTTCGATTAACCGACTAACATCATTCAACGGCTTTGATTAACCGACTAACAGCCTTGGTTGGCCACTGCAATCTTCTCCTTTTCTCTACTATAATTCTGCTTTCCTTGTCTTCATGAGAGGCTCGTCTGAGTGATCTTTCTCTCTCTCTGCCCGCGATGGACACCCCGAACGGCCCATGGAAACTGCACATCTTGGCCGACAACACCTTGAAAGACAAGAAGCCAAGAAGTTTGCGCAGCTGGTGCAACTCCTCTCCGGCAAATCCGAGTCTCTCTCCGCCGACGGGGCCATCAGCTTCGGACTTCCGCCTCCACTCCCCCGTCCCCTCGATGCTGACGCTCGCAATGGCAATGAGCTTTTCAGGTGGCGGAAGCTCGTCCTCCTTCGTTGGATTCCAGCAGCCTCGGTCGTGGGTGGAGGCTCACGTTCGGCTCAGGGGGGGGCCTCCTCAAGAGCTCGGGGAGAAGCAGATCATGAACTCGGATATGGACACTAATTAGAGTCGTTTACTCATCCCCAAGGAGATGCGCGAGCGTATTTTAGATTACGTAACCGAGCCGGAGCTGAAGAGCATCCAATCTCCAGAAATGCATGGCTTTCAATGGCCACTGTTGTTATTTTAATTAATCTCTTAATTTACTCGCAAGTGTACGAATCGTGTTTGGAGTATAGTCGCACAATTCTTACGAGGTCGAACCCACAGGGACTTGTGTAGCGGAAATCTAATCGAATCCTAACTAAACCCTTGACCAAACTATGAAACTTGTAGAAATTGATTAACTAACTAACGACTAATTAAAATCAATTAACGGAATAAAAAAAACTAAACTTTATCAAATTAACAAAATACTAAGGCTTTGGAATCGGCATGCAATAAATTATAGAGAACCCTAACCCTTCAATCATTTATCATTCTCCAAATACTCGTAACAATCTAGAATCCTATTCACGTTGTTACGGAAGATTTTACTTTAATGCACAATTACTCATACAAAAATCACGTCCTTCATGCTATTTAAATTAACAACTCAAATCACTAGATGTATCCACTTACGAGTAAATCACAACTAGTATCCGATTTGTTATTTAACCAATTAAAATAAGCATGCATTGACAATAGTAATTCCAAATCATAGCAAAAACATGATTAATGCTATATCCGAAACTAACTACGCAATTAACACAAGAACGCATAAACAATTAATGCATAATTCTATAATAAAAATATCAACTTTCATGAATATGGGAATCCCTACAATTACTGCAGCCTCATCCTAGCCTTAGCAACTGACTTAGCCAATCATACTAACAAAAACACATGCATAATTCATAAAATTCATCTCCATTAACAATAGAATTCACTTACAAAAAAAAACTGATGAGGTAAAACGAAAATACACCGTACTGTTCTTTCTCTTCTCAGTCGACTGTCCAGCAATAGTCGTTACAAACTCGATCTTCAAATCAACACCAACACAGCAGCAGATGAAATCCAAAGTAAAAAAAACAAACTGAAACTAAAATTTGAAACTGTAAAAACTTGTTGAAGAAACTGTCTCGACTCCCCGTTCTTGCTCTCTGCTCTGTTTTTTATCGACTGCCACAGTCCACCCAATCTCCTCAAATCAGTAAGTATTCCAAAACCAATCTCGTGTGAAAATACCCTCCAAATAGCTGCCTTCCAAATCAGTCAATTCGCCCTTCAATTTCTCCTCCAATCGCAGTAAAAATCCCATTCTTACTCCACAAAACAAAACCGAAAAAGCACCGAAAAATAAAGTTTTCCTTTTGCTGATCCAATTCCACCCTTCTTGAACTTTTCAATGGATTTGAAAATAGCAGCTTACCATAGCTGAAACAGACCCGAATCTGAAGCTTCCTTGACGCCTTGCAACATTCCCGATTCAGCTTTGTTGCAACGAGTTTCCAAATCTAAATCTTTCCATCTTCTGCTTCTCATCACGCCGCCTCTCTCGCCTCTGCGCCGTCGATATTCGCCATCAGCCTTCTTCATCGCCGCCGATCCTCATCCGCTGCCATCGCCATTTCCCTCTTTCTCGAACCCATCCGTCAACCTCGACTGCCGCCACCGCACCTCAGACCAGGGCCCCTCATCGCCGGAATCTTGCTGTGGAGTCATCTCCGTCGGAACCCAAAGCCTTGCCCATGGTCTGATTTCGCCATGAGCCTCCATCTTCGCCTCTGTCGGCCGCTCGAACAGAGCTCGACAGAGCTCGTCTGTTAGAACCCGACTGAACACCCGAACCTTTCGCTCGGGTTTTGTTTTTCTCTTTTTTTTTTTTCAGTGAACCGAACCAGCCCAACGACCCGCTCTTATTTTGCTTGTTCAATTGCTTGGGTTAAAACCCGTTGTATCAATGTCGTCCGTCGAATCAAATCTGAACGACTCTGTACTCTAATTCCACGCCCGTCTTCTCTTGACTGACTCATCAACGGATCAGATCTTTTCTGCGAGTGATATCAGCTCCTGGGTCCGTCTAATGGCTTCACTTTTGGCTATTCAGCAGTATGGGCACTTGAACCTACAAAAATAAAACATGTCCCACATTAGACGTACCCAATATAAAATTATATAACATGTCTAAATGGAGTCATTTAAAGCAAAATACTTATTCAATTCCTAATTACTCAACTAATTACTAAAACTTACTTTATTCCTTATTTTAACTGGAAATTATGACTAACAAACAGGTAAAAAGGCATATAAAAAATGTGTATTTTTCATGCTTAACAAATACCCCCAAACCTAGATTTTGCTAGTCCTCAAGCAAAACACAAAAGAAAAATAATAAAACTACTCAAAAATAAATGCCACTGTCGTAGGGAATCACGATTGCATTTAGCATATGCAACAAGCCTTTTAAACCCCCAGGTGTCCCTGGCTGGACGAGTGAAGTCTCGTGAGGGTTTGCAGCCATGCTACCCACAAACATGTATTTAAAATTAACCTTATTCTTTATCTAAATGAGAAAGAAGTCAACTAAACATTTCAAAACACAGAACCTATTATCCCTTCAAATACACACTGCAATACTTAAGAAAACTAACCACACGTACTTGCATTTATAATCAACTGGAATATAGAAGCGCTCAAGTAAGTGGTTTTATTCTACACCTTCATCTTGGAAATTTCTGCTCAATATGATATAGCATGATACTTTAAATAATAGAAAGTGTAGAACATTGTAGCAATACACTCTAAATCTCTGTTTCACACAGATCCAGCGTTACCCATTAACCAAAGAACATCAGAATCTACATAGTCATCGTAATCTTTAGGTTCATGATAGCACAGATGCTTGCGCGCCTCCTTCGGGTCCAACATTCTAGATTTGAGAGGATAATACACCATAGACTTTTTTTTTTTCATTAGGACTGTGTAAGGCCTGACTCCAAGATGCTTAGGTTTAGCAATGACTAAGGCCAATGACTCCCAGCCAGTTGGCTTAGGGCATTAGGTTTTAAGATGGACTGCTTCGGACCTGAGCATCAGCCTAAGTTAATCCTATAATAGTCAAGCAGCCCCTTTTCTTTATTTTCGTTTCTATATTATTTTTTTTCAGCCTATATATTTTCAAGCACATCTTTATTCTGTCCAGGCTGTATTATACTCTCAACCTATTTCCGGTTCCAAGCCCTTGCCATTGCCAAGTAAATGGTCTATCATGATCGTTTAAGCTCAACAGATAACCACACATCATCCAATGACTCTGACTAAAGACATCCCAGTGAAGATTAGTATTCAACAAATCTCTAGAAGGTATTACTTTATGTAACTGGTGTGTGTGAGTGAATTTTATTAGCTTAAGCACTTGATCCAAGAGGATTGTAATAGAATGCTATTTCTCAGTTAAGTGTCTCTATCCTCCAGTATACTTACTCACACTTCCAATGTAAATTAATCTCTTAAAAATTGAAGTATGCATCACGAAGGGATAAACTACCAAAACCTATAAAAATACTAACAAACAACCTAAAAACTACAATTTTTTTTTTAATTGCAAAATTTAAAACAAGCAAGAAAATAACTAAGATATCCTAAACAAATATCTTCCTATACCCCCAAACCTGCATGAAACATTGTCCTCAATGTAAAAAGATATGAAATAAGTACTGAGGAAAATAAATAGACGAGGGAAGGAAAGATAGTACCTGCACTCCACTGAAACGCTATAGTATCTATCAAAATGAAAAGAACAAGTGAAGCACAAGAATAGCATAAGAAAAATAAACACAAAAATAAAAATTCTAAAAACTTGGGTTGCCTCCCAGTAGCGCTAAGTTTTACGTCTTCAGCCAGACACAGCTATTAATTCACTCATTAATGGAAGATACAGGTTCTACCAAGGATTTAGCGTGAGACCACAGAGAATAAAAATATGACCAAATGACATCTCACAAATTGCAAATGAATGTTCCCAGTCTTCTCTTCAATATCTCCCACCTAGACTCTCTGGGGAACAAAAACGAATATGAAATGGGAACAACATTGACAGCAGCTATGGGCCCCTGAAGATCAAGCTCATCTATGGGTGAGTCATCCATAGTCCCCGCTAACTGATGTGGTAGTAATGGTGCCCAAGGATAGACGACTGGAATATCTAAGTCTGGACTCAGTGGATGTTCATTCACTACTTCTTCTAACTGTGCAGGCATCACCCATAGGTGTAAGAATATGGCAGCCATCTAGATATCCTGTGAGAATCATGAACCTAAAAATGTGAGTGATGAATAGTGAAAAATAAAGCACACAAAGAAAACTAAACCCACTAGGCACAAAATAAAGTACTGCAACTTTAGTCATTATAAGTCGGGTCTGCCAGACTCAATTCATCAATCTGAGGTTGCTGCAATTCCAAGAATGGTTTAAGACGATGACCATTAACTTTGAATATATCACCATTCTTTGGGTTTTCTATTTCAACTGCTCCATGAGGATAAACAACAAGAACTATAAAAGGTCCTGTCCATCGAGACTTCAATTTACCCGGAAACAGATGTAAACGAGAATTGTATAAAAGAACTTTCTGCCCTGAAGTAAAAGATTTTCGCAGAATATTTTGATCATGAACCTTTTTCATACGATCCTTGTACGATTTTGCACACTCATGAGCATCATTACGAAGGTCATCCAACTCATTCAATTGCAGTTTCCTTTGAATTCCTGCTCTATTTAAATCAAAATTCAGGTGCTTAATTGCCCAATAAGCTTTATGCTCAATTTCAACAGGAAGATGACAAGCTTTCCCGTAAACAATACGGTATGGAGACATTCCAATGGGAGTTTTAAATGCAGTACGGTAAGCCCACAAAGCATCGGTGAGTCTCAGTGACCAATCTTTACGATTAGGATTGACTGTCTTTTCTAAAATATGCTTAATCTCCCTATTAGAAATCTCAACTTGACCACTTGTCTGGGGATGGTATGGGGTAGCAATTTTGTGGGTTATGCCATATTTCTTCATTAACTGTTCAAAAACCCTATTACAGAAATGTTTTCCCCCATCACTTATGATAGCACGAGGAGAACCAAAACGTGCAAAAATATTGTCTTTCAAAAATTGGACCACCACTTTGTGGTCATTGGTTTTGCATGCTATGGCCTCTACCCATTTAGAGACATAGTCTACCCCCACAAGGATATAAAGATTGCCAAAAGAGTTAGGAAAAGGTCCCATGAAGTCAATACCCCATACATCAAAAAGGTCTATAATCAGGATTGGGGTTAAAGGCATCATGTTACGACGTGAAAGTGCTCCTAACTTCTGACATCTTTCACATGCTGAACAATAAGCATGACAGTCTTTGAAAATAGTAGGCCAATAAAATCCACACTGCAAAATCTTTGCAGCAGTCTTTTTAGAACTAAAATGGCCCCCACATGCTTGATCATGACAAAAAGAAATGATGCTTTGTTGATCATGTTCAGGAATACATCTCCTAATAATCTGATCGGGACAATACTTGAACAAGTATGGATCATCCCAAAAGAAATACTTAACTCTGGACAAAAACTTGGATCTATCTTGGGAAGACCAATGAGATGGAATTTGTTCAGTTACCAGATAATTAACTATGTCCGCAAACCAAGGCAATTGGGACACTGCAAGTAATTGCTCATCAGGAAAAGATTCAGTTATGGGCAATGATTCATCAGTAAAATCAACTATCAACCTAGATAAGTGGTCGGCTACAATATTTTCGGAACCTTTCTTATCCCGAATTTCAATATCAAATTCTTGTAGCAATAATATCCATCGGAGAAGACGAGGTTTAGCATCTTTTTTAGATAAAAGATACTTCAATGCAGCATGATCCGAATAGATATAGACCTTTGATCCCAATAAGTAAGACCAAAACTTATCTAGAGCAAAGACTACTGCCAGCAACTCTTTATCAGTTGTAGAATAATTAAGTTGAGCATCATTCAATGTTTTACTGGCATAGTAAATCACATGGGGAAGTTTATTAATTCGCTGCCCCAACACAGCACCAATAGCATAATCAGATGCATCGCTCATTATCTCAAAAGATAGGCTCCAATCAGGTGGCCGAATAATAGGTGCAGATGTTAACTCTGATTTGAGTTTCTGAAAGACATTATTGCAAGCATCATCAAAGACAAATGGTGTATCTTTTGCAAGAAGATTACACAAAGGTCTTGAAATTTTACAAAAGTCTTTAATGAATCTTCTGTAAAATCCAGCATGGCCTAAAAATGATCTGATTTCTTTCACAGTTCGTGGTGGTGGAAGATGTGAAATCAAATCAACTTTAGCTTTATCAACTTCAATGCCTTTATTAGATATAATATGCCCAAGAACAATTCCTTTTTGAACCATAAAATGACATTTCTCCCAGTTAAGCACCAGATTCTTCTCTTTACACCTTACTAACACTAAAGATAGATGGTGCAGACATTCATCAAAATTAGACCCAAAGACAGAAAAATCGTCCATGAATACCTCTAAAAATCGCTCTACCATATCAGAGAAAATGCTCAACATACACCTTTGAAAGGTTGCAGGTGCATTGCATAGGCCAAAGGGCATGCGACGGTAGGCAAAGGTACCAAAAGGACACGTGAAAGTGGTCTTTTCTTGGTCTTCAGGGGCTATGAGAATTTGGTTATAACTAGAATAACCATCAAGGAAGCAATAATATTTATGTCCCGCTAACCTTTCGAGCATTTGGTCAATGAAAGGAAGGGGAAAATGATCTTTTCTTGTCAAAGCATTCAATTTCCTATAATCAATACAGACACGCCAACCCGTTTGAACTCGAGTTGGCACTAACTCATCAGCATCGTTTTTCACAACAGTTATGCCAGATTTTTTCGGCACAACTTGAACAGGACTTACCCATTTACTATCAGAGATTGGGTAGATAACTCCTACATCTAAAAGCTTAAGGATTTCAGCTCGAACAACTTCTTGCATTACAGGGTTAAGACGCCTTTGGGATTCACGAGAAGGCTTGGCATCATCCTCCAAATGAATTCTATGCATAACAACAGAGGGACTGATGCCTTTAATATCTGCAATGGTCCACCCTATAGCTTCTTTGTGCTTTACAAGAACATCAAGTAATTTACACTCTTGAGCCACATCTAGGTCTGATGCAATAATGACAGGTAAGGACTCAGCAGGACCTAAATAAGCATATTTCAGAGTATCAGGCAGTGGTTTCAGGTCTAATTTAGGTGGCTCAACACTAGATGGAACTACTGGTGATGATGATAAAGCAAGAGGCTCCACTTTTGGTTGCCACCGTTCAGTACTCATCAGAGGTACAGACTCAAGCAATGAGTTTACTTGTTCAATTGACTGATCGATATCAAATTCACAACCAAAATGTGTTAAGCATGCCTCTAAGTGATCTTGGGAATATGTTTGAAGAAATGTTTCATGGACAAGTGTTTCAATCAGGTTTATTTCATTCACATCATCCATGTCAGGTGGTTGTTTACTGATGTCAAAAATGTTCAATTCCACCTTCATATTCCCAAAAGAAATTTGCATCACTCCATTTCTACAATTAATGATAGCATTAGATGTAGCTAGAAATGGACGACCCAAAATGACAGGTATTTGCCCACTTATGTTTAGAACAGGCTGAGTATCAAGGACAACAAAGTCCACAGGAAAATAAAATGTATCAACCTTAATCAGAACATCCTCAACAACACCTTGAGGAATTTTAACCGAACGGTCAGCTAATTGAAGTGTCATTGTCGTGGGTTTTAGCTCTCCCAAACCTAATTGCACATACACAGAGTAGGGCAATAAATTCACACTTGCCCCCAGATCTAACAAGGCTCGCTCAATCTGATGTTTCCCTATCATGCATGAAATTGTGGGACAACCAGGGTCCTTATATTTGATAGGAAATTTACATTGAATGACAGAGCTGACTTGTTCTGCTAGAAATGCCTTTTTAGGAACATTATTTTTCTTTTTGACAGAGACTAGATCTTTCAAAAATTTTGCATATGAAGCCACTTGTTGGTTTGCATCTAGAAAAGGAATGTTTATTTGTATTTGTCTAAACACTTCTAGAATATCTCCATATTGTGCACCTTTTTTAGGTTCGACTAGTCTTTGCGGATAAGGTGCCCTAGGTACAAAATTCCTAGGTGGAGAATCACTGTCAACAGTTGGAGAAGAATTAATGTCTTTAGTCTCTATTTCAGTCTTAGTGTTCTCACTTTCTTTTTCAGACATTTCAATTTTATTATCAATTTGCTTTCCAGACCTAAGGGTAATAACTGATTGAACATGTTCCTCATTCTGTGAAGAATTGGAGCTACTACCAATGGAAAATTGGCCCTTCTGGTTAGGCACAGGTTGACTAGGGAATCTCCCTCTCTCTCTTTCTGCTAATTGAGTAGCCAATTGACCAACTTGAGTCTCTAACTTGGCAATTGCTTGAGTATTCATATGTGTAGAGTTCTTCATCTCAAGCATAGCTTGGTTAGTTGACTGAATAACTTGGCTTGTGGATTGGATGAAAGATTTGAGAGTGTCCTCTAACGAGGATTGTTTTTGTGTAAGACCCTGAGATTGAGTGACAGGTTGTTGATATTGGGTAGGAGGTTGAGACAAAGCTGGATAAGGTGGGTTATTCTGCCTAAACTGATTATGCATGGGTTGCATGGGCTGCCCACCTATATTCATAGGTGGTTGACTTTGTCTCCAGGAGAAATTTAGATGATTTCTCCAACCTGAATTATAGGTTTCAGAGAAGGGATTTCCTGTCGGCTTCCCATAATTGTTTAGAACATTTACTTGTTCTGCATAACACTCTGGATAAGTATTCATGGAAGGGCAGTTCAGAGATGTATGCATCGGGCTAGCACACACAGAGCATGCTTCATTCATGTTGAGAGCATTGATGCTTCGGTTCAAACTCAGGGCATCTATTTTCTTGGTTAACGCATCAAGTTTGACCTTAACATCTACGTCCTCTTTAATCTCGTAGAGACCTCCTTTCTTAGGAGCTTGATGTTGTCTCTCCCTATGACCTGCAAAATCCCACTGTTGGGACCTTTCAGCTAATCGCTCTAAGAAGTTATAAGCTGCTTCACCTCCTAAGTCTAAGAAAGCACCGTCATTCATTGATTCAATCATGTTGCGGTGTGTTTGAGTTAAACCATTGTAAAAGTGTTGTATTAACCTCCATGTTTCAAACCCATGATGTGGACATTTTAGTAAAAGGTCTTTAAATCTTTCCCAACTCTCATAAAATTTTTCATTTTCATCTTCCATGAAGTCAGTGATTTCTCTCTTTAATTCGTTGGTTTTAGCCATTGGGAAGAATTTGGACAAGAATTTGCTCACCAACATATCCCATGTTGTGACAGAGTCAGCGGGAAGAGAATTTAACCATGCCTTGGCCTTGTCCTTCAAAGAGAAGGGGAAAAGGCACAGACGAACAGACTCATCAGAGAAGTCTGTGAACCTAAAAGTTGCACAAATTTCTAGAAAATCCTTTACATGCATGTAAGGATCCTCTCTGTTAAGACCATGATAATTGGGCAAAAGTTGAATTATCTGAGGTTTTAATTCAAAATGCTTTGCAGAGGTTGCAGGCAACACTATGCAAGATGGAGGGTTGATTGTGATCGGAGAAAATAACTCCCTCAGAGATTTCTCAGGTTGATCTTCCATTTTGAATGAAAGATCAATTTTAGTTTCACTATTCTCTAAAGGATTGGAATTATTGCTAACCAGACGCAGTGTGTGATCACGTCTCCACGTGGTCATCCACCGTCAATCAACTCTCACGTGTTTAAAATTTTTTAATTTTTTTAATTTTTTAATTTTTAATTTTTATTTTTTAATTTTTATTTTTTTTTTGACCTAAAATTAACTGCAAGGGTAAAATTAGTCTTAGAATTTGATTTCCTACAAGTCCCCGGCAACGGCGCCAAAAACTTGTTGTTATTTTAATTAATCTCTTAATTTACTCGCAAGTGTACGAATCGTGTTTGGAGTATAGTCGCACAATTCTTACGAGGTCGAACCCACAGGGACTTGTGTAGCGGAAATCTAATCGAATCCTAACTAAACCCTTGACTAAACTATGAAACTTGTAGAAATTGATTAACTAACTAACGACTAATTAAAATCAATTAACGGAATAAAAAAACTAAACTTTATCAAATTAACAAAATACTAAGGCTTTGGAATCGGCATGCAATAAATTATAGAGAACCCTAACCCTTCAATCATTTATCATTCTCCAAATACTCGTAACAATCTAGAATCCTATTCACGTTGTTACGGAAGATTTTACTTTAATGCACAATTACTCATACAAAAATCACGTCCTTCATGCTATTTAAATTAACAACTCAAATCACTAGATGTATCCACTTACGAGAAAATCACAACTAGTATCCGATTTGTTATTTAACCAATTAAAACAAGCATGCATTGACAATAGTAATTCCAAATCATAGCAAAAACATGATTAATGCTATATCCGAAACTAACTACGCAATTAACACAAGAACGCATAAACAATTAATGCATAATTCTATAATAAAAATATCAACTTTCATGAATATGGGAATCCCTACAATTACTGCAGCCTCATCCTAGCCTTAGCAACTGACTTAGCCAATCATACTAACAAAAACACATGCATAATTCATAAAATTCATCTCCATTAACAATAGAATTCACTTACAAAAAAAAACTGATGAGGTAAAACGAAAATACACCGTACTGTTCTTTCTCTTCTCAGTCGACTGTCCAGCAATAGTCGTTACAAACTCGATCTTCAAATCAACACCAACACAGCAGCAGATGAAATCCAAAGTAAAAAAAACAAACTGAAACTAAAATTTGAAACTGTAAAAACTTGTTGAAGAAACTGTCTCGACTCCCCGTTCTTGCTCTCTGCTCTGTTTTTATCGACTGCCACAGTCCACCCAATCTCCTCAAATCAGTAAGTATTCCAAAACCAATCTCGTGTGAAAATACCCTCCAAATAGCTGCCTTCCAAATCAGTCAATTCGCCCTTCAATTTCTCCTCCAATCGCAGTAAAAATCCCATTCTTACTCCACAAAACAAAACCGAAAAAGCACCGAAAAATAAAGTTTTCCTTTTGCTGATCCAATTCCACCCTTCTTGAACTTTTCAATGGATTTGAAAATAGCAGCTTACCATAGCTGAAACAGACCCGAATCTGAAGCTTCCTTGACGCCTTGCAACATTCCCGATTCAGCTTTGTTGCAACGAGTTTCCAAATCTAAATCTTTCCATCTTCTGCTTCTCATCACGCCGCCTCTCTCGCCTCTGCGCCGTCGAGATTCGCCATCAGCCTTCTTCATCGTCGCCGATCCTCATCCGCTGCCATCGCCATTTCCCTCTTTCTCGAACCCATCCGTCAACCTCGACTGCCGCCACCGCACCTCAGACCAGGGCCCCTCATCGCCGGAATCTTGCTGCGGAGTCATCTCCGTCGGAACCCAAAGCCTTGCCCATGGTCTGATTTCTCCATGAGCCTCCATCTTCGCCTCTGTCGGCCGCTCGAACAGAGCTCGACAGAGCTCGTCTGTTAGAACCCGACTGAACACCCGAGCCTTTCGCTCGGGTTTTGTTTTTCTCTTCTTTTTTTTCAGTGAACCGAACCAGCCCAACGACCCGCTCTTATTTTGCTTGTTCAATTGCTTGGGTTAAAACCCGTTGTATCAATGTCGTCCGTCGAATCAAATCTGAACGACTCTGTACTCTAATTCCACGCCCGTCTTCTCTTGACTGACTCATCAACGGATCAGATCTTTTCTGCGAGTGATATGAGCTCCTGGGTCCGTCTAATGGCTTCACTTTTGGCTATTCAGCAGTATGGGCACTTGAACCTACAAAAATAAAACATGTCCCACATTAGACATACCCAATATAAAATTATATAACATGTCTAAATGGAGTCATTTAAAGAAAAATACTTATTCAATTCCTAATTACTCAACTAATTACTAAAACTTACTTTATTCCTTATTTTAACTAGAAATTATGACTAACAAACAGGTAAAAAGGCATATAAAAAATGTGTATTTTTCATGCTTAACAGCCACGGTTGGAATGCGTTTGCCAAGAACAACTATCTGCAATTCGGCCACAAGGTCTCCGTCATGGTTTTTAGAGCTGATTATAAAGGCAATCTCTGCTTCGCCTTTCCCTAGTGCTTTGGTTTCTGATATGAGGCCTAGTGTATGTAGGATTATCGGTTTTTCCTTTTCTTATTATATGTAGCGAATGCTAGGAGGTTTGCAGGGACTTAAAAAGGGTAAGTTGACCGAGAAGAGGATCGAGTTCTTTGAGGCGGGACTCCCGCCGCGGGAGAGAAGGTAACTCCTGTTATTAAAATTATACTTACTGCTACTGTATGAAGGATGATAGATCTGTGTACCTTTGCAAAGACGAAAAAAATCGTTAGAAGAAATTTATGATCGAATCAAGCGAAACACTTTGTCCTTAAGACAGAATGAGCCCTCCCTACGGTGCTTAGGACTCTTGGGCGTATGCCTCCCAGGATAAGACGATCAACCACGTATTGTCGGAGCACTCCAAACAATACGCGCAGTGAACCACAAATGTGTAATGTGATCTAACCCAAGCGAAGGTTGATAAATTGTAATATATACTCGGTAAGTCCGAGGTCGAACCACAGGGAATGATGTAGGATTATTCCTACTTCAAACTAATTTAAAACCACTTAGCTTAGCAAATTAAAGTTCTTATCAGAAAATCTTGTAGAGAAATTGTAATTTAATTAACTACTAAAATAAAAATTAAAAATTCAATTAAAATTAACTAGAGATAGGAAAGATAATCGATGAGAGATATCAAAGCTTCAAGGATCAATTATTTAATTCATATTCTACGTCTATTTAATTACGCAATTAGATTCAAATAATGATTTGACCTAATCGGAAGATATTTCATTCACATTCATCATAACCATTAACATAAAAATATCGATCGAAAGTTTATCATTAACAAGCTCAGTCTACTAATCACAGGGAATTATAAGCATTCGCCGTACCTTACGTTAACGACAAATCAAATAATTGTATAGATTATGACTTTATCAAAACATCGCATTCAATCAAATAAGCATTAAACACTTCTTTATAGACGTAAAACTACTAATCAAATAACGTCACCTCTAGCTTTGACAAAAGATTTAGCTATTCATGTTCAAGAGAAAAATCAGATTTAGATTTAATTGCATCGGGAAAACACTGTAGGAAAACACTATTCACGGGACACTATAGCAAATCACTATTCATAGAACACTATTCACTGTCTTCTCCGATCAGCCGCACTGTAGCAAATCGCGTGCACTGTAGCAGATGCAAAAATCCGATTTTTTTCTTCTCCTTCTCTCTTCTTTCGATTCCTCTTCCTACTCTTCAATTTCCGTCTTCGATTCCGGCCAAGAACACGGCGAAATCACGACCCAAACACCGCCGCAACAGCTCTGTTTTTTCCGAAACAGAGCGTCCCGAACCGTCAAAAATCCTCCCAGAAAATCCGTCCTTCGATCCCAAAAATCCTCCTTTATTTATAGGCTTCGAGAGAGAGAGTCCTCTTCGCGTCGATTTCATTTGGATAAACTCAAATCCGTCGCGTAACAAGCACGGCTCTGTTTTTAAAACGAATCCCAAATCAGCACGACACTCTGTTTTCCTTTTTTTCTGTTTCATTTTCTTTTCCGGTCAGCCTGCCGCCCGTTCCGCCTTCAAGTCGAGCTCCGCCGTCCAATGGCCGCCATCAAGCTCAGGTCAATTCCGCCGCCGTCTTGCCGCCGTCATCTCCTCTTCTCTGTTCTGCTCCGCCGCTTAGCTCAGGCCGCCATCTCGATCGCCTCCAGCTCCACCGTCTAACTCTGCCCATCGCCGGCACCATGTCTTGCATCGCCGTCGTCGAGAGCCTCAGCTTGCCGTCTCACCCTGCCGGCACTGGCCCATTTGTCATACCCGAGCCGATGGCTCGGGTCGTTTCTCTTTTTTTTATTTATTTCTAAACCGAACCGGACCGGACGTTTTAATTCCTTTTCTTTTTTTTCTTTTTCTTTAATAAAACCCGTTGTAATGATCTCAACCGCCAAATCAAATCTGCACGCCCATATTTTAATTTCACGCCCGTCTTCTTTTAAGTAGCTCATCAACGGTTCAGATCTTTCAATACGCGTGATATCAGCTCTTGGGTCACTTTGGCATTTCGAAACACGTCTAATACGCTCGTCTGCTACTGATCTGCAATTCGCATTTTCAAACCTGTAAAATCAAAATCAAACTAAAATTAGACGCATAATAAAAATATGATTCCTTAAATTCAATAATGATCTAAAATAGTTAATTAGAGTAATTTAATTATTAATATCCTAATTACTACCCTAATCACAAATAACCCGTTTTATTCATGTTCTAACATAAAAACTACACTAGCATATAGGTAAATAAGGCATATAAATATGTATATTTTATGCTTATCATAATGCTTTCACATAAGAGAGGAGGAGAAGGATGAAATGTCAGTCAAAACCATATAGAAAAACTAGTTTTCTCAAGCTTTATAGAAAACCCGTTGAAAATACACCCTTTCCCATTAAACGGACGCGTCCGTCCGTTAACGGTTATAAGAAACTAAACCGGACCCATTTTCATTGAACCAAAATAAATTAGAAAACCAAACCAATAGAATTTGTCCCAAAATAATATTATCTTGTTGACCCAACCAACCCAACCCAACCCGACCCGGCCGTGCGTGCGAACCGAACCGAACCGAGCCGAGCAGGCCGGCCGGACGGCGGCGGCGGCGGCGCGCGCGCATGGGTTAGCCCACCTAGGTGCATGGGTCCAACATCTCTCTTCCCCACAAAAGTGGGGTGGCCCATCACCCAATTCACTCATTCATATCAATAGTAAGTGGGTGTTAATATGAGTTATAACTCTGCCCACCTAGGTGCATGGGTCCAACATCTCTCTCCCCCACAAAAGTGGGGTGGCCCTTGGGCCTAACTTATAAGGCCAACCTTGGACCCTATATACCATCCACAACTCCTCTTTGGTGTGGATGTGGGACTATTCATCCTTCACCCAATTCACTTATTCATATCAATAGTAAGTGGGTGTTAATATGAGTTATAACTCTCTCTTTAATACCCAATTATAGGTTATAACTAACACCCACTTCTAACAATCCCCCACATGAATGAGAATTGGCTGGATAATTATGTAAAAACTATGCAGAAAACTTGTGAAAGCAAATATTGAGAAGATCATGCATGGGGGAGAGGTAGCTTTCGGCTTTGAACCTTCCCTTGTGAAGACTATCGGGTTTACTGGCTAATCAGTGAACGTGATGTCTTGAACTGTTCAGCCGTTTGTGTAAACCAAGACAATAAAAGTCACACAATCACTTCTCAGACACATTGTGGTTCTCATGACTTTGTTTATTTTGGCCCCGAACAAACCTGGTTTTCATGAGTGCTCTAGAAGATTTAGCCTTAAAATCCTCATAGAAGTGGCCCCTTCACACTCATATAGGTGATTCTCATTAGGAGCATCCTACAATACCCCACTCGAACTAAGTCAAGCTATGAGAACCATTAAAAGCAAAGCTTATCCTGATTCATTCAGCAGGCATCACTATCTCATCATAGGAATGGGAACGAGATTTTATCTCCATAGTGATTCCCCTTGAATCCCCCATAATTCGGTTGTCCCTTTTGAACCTAGATCTTGGGATCTCCAGTCAACTAGGTTGGATTGCCATTATGGTGATTCTTAATGTATAGGCTTCAAGCCCATTCCCCTCGATGAATTGCTCACTTGAACCTTCCCTTTTGCTTGTATCCTTTGATAACAAGTCATGCTTTATATTTGTCAATTGATCCATCAGCCTTCATCTTCCTCTTGAAGATCTACTTGTATCCGAGAGGTTTACTCCCTGGAGGTAGATCTACCAGCTCCCAAGTGTGATTTTGCATAATGGATTCAATTTCACTATTTACAGCCTTCTTCCAATATTGTGCTTCAGGAGAGGACATGGCTTCCTTAAAGCTTTGAGGCTCATTTTCTAACAAATAAGTTAGAAAATCTGGACCAAATGATTTTGATGTTCTAGCATGTTTACTACGTCTAGGTTCATCATCTTCTCCCTCTTGGTCTTCATTATTGTCCGTTGCAACATCCAAAGTTCTTTTAAGAGAACTTTTCTTTTGTGTTTCCCACATGTTCTGAAGTAACCCAGAACTAATTAACATGGCATTCATAATTTCTTTTAAAGTTCTATTTTTCCGTTCAGCAACTCCATTTTTTGCTGAGGTGAATAAGGTGCCGAGGTTTGGTGTATAATACCATGTTGTGAACAGAATTCACCAAAATGTGATTCATATTCCCCACCTTTATCACTTCTTAAAACTTTTATTTTCTTGCCAAGTTGATTCTCAACCTCCGTTTTATATAATAGAAACATGTTTATTGCCTCATTTTTACTACTTAGCAATTATACATATCAATAAGAACAATCATCCATGAATGGAACATAATATTTCTACCATCCATAGTGGGATTAACATGGCAATTCAAAACCATTGCTACATATCACACGACAAGCAATGATAATTTGTTTCAATTTCATGAAAAGGCTATCTGTTGAAGTTAGATTGCTTACATATATCACATTCCATGCATATCAATATCACACCAAAGAACAATTTTAAATATTGCATGTCATGCTTGTTCTCAATCTTAACATGCCACTTTTTCCTTCAAGTGTATTAAATCAAGCATTTTTATACTTTAAACTCATACCAAGTAAAGGACCCAAAACTGGGAAACAGAACGTAGGAGTTCCACTTACTTGGACTGGAGTTTGATATACTGAACCGGTAGCGGGAGTTGATTGGTGCTATGTGAAACCATCCTTTCACGGTTCCCTCCGCCATACTAACCGGGAGAACAAGGCTTTCGCCAGGATCTCACGGTTCACTGCACGACTTGGAACGGGCTAGCCAGCAAATTCGATCTAAGACCCAACCCAGTAAAGCCCGGTTCCGGTCATCCATGCTCAGCTCGGTTTTCTTATTTAATATGAAATCAAACCAGGCCATCAATTGGGCTGAACCGACCCATCATCTTCCCCAAATGAACTTCAATCTTGGGTTTCTGAAACGACGCACAGAGGGCCAGAGGGTGCGTCCCAGCCTCTCCAACGCGCACACCCCCTCGCCGCTCCTGCGACAGGTGAGGACGATGACGAGGAGAGGGCCAGCGGCGGAGGAGGACTGCTCACGGAGGATCCGCTCCGCTCGTCGAGAACCCCTTTCAGCAGCGGCGATCCAGCCACTTCGAGGAGGCGCAGATCTTGGAGGCGATCGGCGTAGCCGTTGGGCTGCAACTCCGATGGCCTTTATTCCATCGAAGGTGGTGGCCTTGACAGGGTCCCCAAGGCCCTACTATCCTCGTTCTGAAAACAGAGGATCCTCTGCTCTATTTCAAAGCCAAAACCACTAATTGTTCATTTGGGATATGCTTCTCGTGATTCCACCAATGGTGGCAACGAGACGACCACCATCTCGCATGTGCACTTAAGCATCGGTGGGTCGGCGAAGACTTGGCCGGAGCGCCGGCGATACTATGAGCTCTGGTGGGAGCAGGGGACGGAGCGTGGGTTCGTCTAGTTCGACAAGCCGCCCTTCCTCAGTAGCCTCTTCCGCCGCCACGGCAAACTGCCGATCAAATCGCCATCATGCGGCCACTCCGTTGGCCCTACGATGCTCTGCCAGGACTCAAAGGCCCTGCCTTTTGCCTTCTTTCACCGTGCTTGTGCAGTGGAGGTCTTGCTGAAGCCGGGATGGTCCCAGAAGAGGAGATATGGGAGGCGGGGCTGGCCCGGAGGTAACTCTGGTCACCTCGTCGTGGATGGTGCATGGCAGAGGCTGCTCGACTCGGAGTCGCTTTCGGGGAGATGGGTGCTCACCTCAACGACCAGACCTTCGCCACTGGTGACGACGGTCTACCACCCGGCCCGCCGCGCATTGTTGGAATTTCAGTCTCCAGTATCTACATGTATTCTTGAAATTGCAGTCTTCCATCATCACTTCTAACTGAAATTGTTGGAATCTCAGGCATTCCTTTGTCAGATAGTCTTCTTCCCTCGGTCGCTCGTTGTATTCATCACAAACGCAATAAACATTTTGATGTGTGAGAAACCAGACCACAGAAATCACAGTAGCAAAATAAAATATGGAAAGAAAGCATTCTGTCTTAAGATTGTTATTAAAATTATACTTACTGCTACTGTATGAAGGATGATAGATCTGTGTACCTTTGCAAAGACGAAAAAAATTGTTAGAAGAAATTTATGATCGAATCAAGTGAAGCACTTTGTCCTTAAGACAGAATGTGCCCTGCCTATGGTGCTTAGGACTCTTGGGCGTATGCCTCCTAGGATAAGACGATCAACCACGTATTGTCGGAGCACTCCAAACAATACGCGCAGCGAACCACAAATGTGTAATGCTTTCACAGAAGAGAGGAGGAGAAGGATGAAATGTCAGTCAAAACCATATAGAAAAACCAGTTTTCTCAAGCTTTATAGAAAACCCGTTGAAAACACACCCTTTCCCATTAAACGGACGCGTCCATCCGTTAACGGTTATAAGAAACTAAACCGGACCCATTTTCATTGAACCAAAATAAATTAGAAAACCAAACCAATAGAATTTGTCCCAAAATAATATTATCTTATTGACCCAACCCAACCCAACCCGACCCGGCCCGACCGGCCGTGCGTGCGAACCGAACCGAACCGAGCAGGCCGGCCGGACGGCGGCGGCGTGCGCGCATGGGTTAGCCCACTTAGCTGCATGGGTCCAACATCTCTCTCCCCCACAAAAGTGGGGTAGCCCTTGGGCCTAACTTCTAAGGCCAACCTTGGACCTTATATACCATCCACAACTCCTCTTTGGTGTGGATATGGGACTATTCATCCTTCACCCAATTCACTCATTCATATCAATAGTAAGTGGGTGTTAATATGAGTTATAACTCTCACTTTAATACCCAATTTTGGGTTATAAGTAACACCCACTTCTAACAACTCCTGCAAAAAGAGAAGATGAGGGATTTCAACTACTAGCTTATGTTTCCTCTTCTGAAACAATGGCAGTCTGCTGTTTGTAGGGGCAAAAATGGTCTGATATGTGATGTTGTAGTTGTTGTTGTAATGATTACAAAATTTGTGTGTTTTAATTTCCATATTAAGTATAGAGTCTTTTAATTTTAGATAATCTTCAATAACAGTAATTGTCTGTTATTTTGTTCTGACTCACATGTCATAGAACCCCACCCATTAACCCCTAGTTATCTGTACAGAAGCCACCAAAGAAAAGTGTTAGATGTGACGGTAAAATTCATTAATGGCTTGACGAATTGATTCATGTTCTTTCTATTCTTGTTAATGGTAGGTAATTATGAATCATCACTGTTATATCAGTTTAAGATTACTTGAGCTTATATAAGTTGTATATGACCGATCTCTTTTTAATATTTGCTTGACCGCATGGCCTAATCGCTTGACTGCTAGTATAGAAATAGGCAATAAAAATTATAAAAGAAAAAAAAAAGATAAATAGGCAAGAATGTTTTGAGTACTACCAACTGTGTTGGTGTGATGGCCGAGGAGTTGCCCTTGAAGCAAAGGTCCAGACTTCGAACCGCCGCTCTGTTGGCCACCTACATAGATTATATTTTCGATTTCGTGTGAGCCATATTTGCACCTGAGGGGATTGGCGGCAAGATACAATGCTCTAAGAATTCGGTTACCCTATGCCTTCTAGTCGGGTCCTAAGGACTCGGACACAAAAAAAATGTTTTGAATACTAAAGACATTGATATTGTTGTAATGATTGCGCGATTATGTTTGTTGATACTTCATTATATAGCAGAATGTGTGTGCGCACAGCGCGCGCATGTGTCTAATGTTATATCGTTCATGTTGGATGGGCTATACGTGATGTTGCTAGTTGATGTTAAATCTTATGTACAGCCTAATCTTCTCTAAATCCTCACATCGGATCCCACATATTATTATAAGCATAAGTCAGACTTGAGCCGTGTGTTTCAACTAGTGCGTTCTAGTCAAGGAACCGAGCCAGACTGACTTCGGCGCATCTTAGGGCTCAAGTAATTAAGCTGGAACTATAGTTGAAGTGAATCTTAGCTAAAAACTTAAGAAGTTAGCCATAGCTGCCGAAACGAGGGTATCCTCTCCGGCATGTGTCCTCGGTAAATGAAGCCATTCATGAATCAGTTGTGGACTGTATCCCATGGAATTCCTGCTCGCCGATATATCGGCGATATATCGGCGATATATCGGCGATATATCGGTATCGGTCAAATACCGATACACCGATACCAAACGGTCTCGGTTCGGGTGGTTTTTCCATATATCGCCGAGATATCGGCGATATATCGGTTCGTTTTTTTTTTTTTTTTTTTAACAGACTGAATCGAATCGAGTTACTCGATTCAGTCTGAAATCCCAGTCGACGGGTGAGGGCTGAGCTCACGGGACGGGTGAAGGTTGAGCTCACGGGACGGGCGAGGGGGCGAGGGCTGAGCTCACGGGCGAGGGGCGACGGGCTGATCTCACGGGCGATGGGCTGAGGGGGCGACGGGCGACGTCGAAGGGGCAACGGGCGAGGGCTGAGACCGATCGTCGAAGGGGCGACGGGGCGAGGCCGCGAGGGACGACCGACGGGGCGAAGGCCGACGGCCGATCAATTGTCGAAGGCTGACGTTGTTACCAATCTAATTGCGAAATAAAAGGTATTTCTACTTTCAGATCGTCTGATTCTCAAGTAGTATAATCCTGTTTATTGCGAACTGTTTTAGCATCTAAAAACATCTGCTTGTGCATACTACTTCTCAGTTTCTAAGGAATAGCCTGCTATATATGCTATTAAATCAAAAGACATCAAGTGCTTTGTAAACTATTTAGTAACCTAAATGGAGGCTAATTATGATAGATGAAGTGATGATTGATATGGATGATCACTTATATGATTATGCTTAAAGATACAGGTCGCCCTTGTTTCTCTGCTAGCATTTTTGGGCCTGAAGGTGGAAATAGATATTTGGGCAAGGGTGGAAGAATTAAAGTTTTGAGATCTCATAGCCAAGTTTTGGTAGGTTTCAGTTGTCTTATTAGCATATTTTTGCATTAGTGGAAAATAACGTAGCACTTTGTTTGCAATAAACAGGATTTAAGATGGCTACCTTATCCTAAGTGTTGCCTTATCTTTTTTGCATTATTATATACCGTATGCTGTCCTCCAGTCAGGCAAAAGGAGTTCATTATGGCTACCTTATCCTAAGTGTTGTTTGAGATAAATTGGCAATTAAGTAGTTGTATTGAGCTATAGATTTAAGATGAAAAAAAGTATTCTAGCACTATAAATTTGCTCATATTATAGCACTATGGATTTAAGATGGCTACCTTATCCTAAGTGTCTCGTATTTGCTCAATTTTGATTTGTTGTTTATATAGACAATGGACAAAGGTTGGGAGCATGGCACTCAAGTAGGGGCGCATGGCTCGCGATGTAATTATTGCTTAAAAGTTATGAAAACTGGCGGAGTTTCGAGGTTGAAGGATCATTTAGCCGGTAGCGAGAAGGATGTTGCAAAATGCAAAGAGTGTCCTCAACTTGTTCGTAAAGAATTGCTAGAATTGAAAGAAACAAATAAAAAGAAGGCAGCTCACTTTAGAGAAGGGAAGAAAAGGGTTCTCGATGAGCTTAGACACTTTGGACATGAGGCAGATGTTGAAATTAGTGTGTCCGATGATGATGAACACGAAGAAGCAAGGGATCATCGCGAAGCAAGAAGGCACGATGAGCAAACACAACAAGTTAGTGATGGAAGTAGGCCTCAAAGAGGTATACATGCTTTGTTGAAACGAAGCCAGAGTAGTAAGGGACATGCAAGTTCTAGCAGTGTCCAACAACGTCTGGCAACTTCGTTCAATCCTGGCTTGAAAGAAAGGTTTAAAAAGGCAGTGTCTAGGTTTTTCATCTACAACCATGTCCCTGCACATGTGGCAAATGATTATCACTTTCGTAACATGATAAAGGAAGCGCAAGACATTGGAAAAGGAGTCCTTCCTCCTAGCCCAAAAGATATACTCGGTACGTATTTGGATAAAGAGGTGGCTGATATGGAGAAAAGAATGCAAGGGATAGAGCTAGAGTGGAAAGAATATGGTGTCTCTATCTTGTGTGATGGATGGACAGGGCCAACTAAAATGTCTATAATCAACTTTATGGTATACTGCAATAGAAGAGTATGCTTCATTGACTCGGTTGATGCATCGGGCAAAGAGAAAAGTGCAAACTACATCAAAACTATAATTGAGGAGCAGATCCATAAAGTTGGGAAGGACTATGTGATACAAATTGTTACAGACAATGCCTCTAACTTCAAAAAAGTGGGCAAGTTATTAATGGAGGAATACAACTTGTACTGGACACCTTGTGGTGCGCATTGCCTTGACCTTATGTTTGAGGCTGTTGGCAAGCATGGGTTTGTGGGAACAACTATAGGAAAAGCAAGAGAAGTGACCCGATTCATCTATAACCACGATAAACTTGTTTATGAAGTGAGGAATGCTTGTGGTCGTGATTTACTTCGTCCAGGTGCCACAAGATTTGCTACAAACTACCTAGCTTTAGAAAGCTTGCAAAGAGAAAAAGGTAGATTACGAAGTTTCTTCACAAGTGATACGTGGGAGGCTTGTGGTTTTAATAATCACCCAACTGGTAGACTTGTAGAGGCAATTTTGTTAGATAACGACTTTTGGAATGGAGTTAAAGATACACTAGCATCATGACACCCATGCATCAAATTCTATGGGTCTTGGACAATGAAAAATTTCCTACATTAGGTGGAGTTTATCATGCAATACAAACAATGAAAAAGGCTATTCAAATAGCATCTCCTAGGTCTTACAAATGGGTTCACAAAATTATTGACCAAAGGTGGATGAAATCAATGGATGAACCTTTGTACAAGGCTGGTATGATTTTTAACTAATCTTTTTTCTTTATTATGTACAATCGATTTGAATCTTATTTGTTTGCTCTTTTATGCAACATATTACCTCAATCCTAAGTACCATTACGAAGAAAAGCTTGGATATAATATAGAATTGACTACAGCAGTGCATGAGGTATACAATAAATTATTCCCAATGTCACCCACGGCGGGCAACATCGGCAATGAGGTACATTAGTGTAATCACATGGTGTCTTAGTGCTATGTAACTTGTATATCGGCCTCAAATTATTCATGAATGAACATTGGTCCACATATTACCCTTTTTCGAGAAGCACGAGGCCGATTTGGAGAGTTCTATGTAGTGGAATCAAGGAAAAATATGCTACCCGGTAAGTGTTATATCTTATGATTGTTAGTGTTATGTCCATACTCTACTTTAGATATGTCAAGTTCTAATTGAAAGTTTTTTCTGATACAGGCAATTGGTGGTTTATGTATGGAACTATGTGCCCAAGTTTGAGATTGTTGGCAGTTCGTATTCTTTCTCAGACAGCATCGTCATCACCTTGTGAGCGAAATTGGAGCACGTTCTCTCTTATCCACACAAAACCAAGGAATAGGTTATCATATGAAAAGTTAAAAAAATTAGTGTATTTCCATTATAACATGAAGTTAATTATAAAGGCAATGGAGCATGATCATATGAGACATGGCGAAAGTGAAGAAGATCCATTAGATAAATTTAACCTAATGTCACGAGTGGATGGAGATGACATAGGAAATTCTTATGCTGAGTGGTTTGCTGAAAATACAATGGATGAGGATGATGGGCGACCTGATCCAGTGATTGCTTCGGCATCACAAGATGTTGGAATAGATGTTGATAGGGCCACAGAGAACATTATGATGTCGGAAAGAAATGAGGAGACATCAACCCGCCACATGCATACAGATTACCCACCCTCTGATGATGATGACAACCTAAATACAACAGACAGTGGTGGAGATGATGGTGATGGAGGCCATGGAGGTGGCGATGGTGGAGGTTATCATGATGGAGGGGGAGGTCAAAGTGGCGCCTATTACTTGAGTCCATTCACCGGTGAGGATGAATATACACATGCTACACAGGATTATGACCATGGTTCAAGGCAAGCTCCCTCATCTAGCCGGAACCGAGCCGTTCATGCACGAGGGGGGGTAGGACGGCGAGTGAGAGGCAAATGAACCGAAGGAGGCAAAGAATGCAATGTGAGATGGAAGATAGCATTTCACAGCAGTTCTCATCAATGGAAATCTTCTCTAGTGATGGTTATGGAGGAAGACCTAATTCTGCAAGTTCATCGTCATATGGTTACAGTGGTTCAGAGGTGGGTGCATTTTCTCATATTATGCACAACTCGTCGTTCCCACCGCTTGGAATCCTACATAGCATGCCTTATGAGCAATACTACTACTATGTAACAGAGTATCTCCGTGCATACCAGACAAGTATGACTTGGGAGCAATATTGTGCTTATTTAGATTCCGTTTATGCTAGTTCATATCAGGTTCAAGAAGACTTTCAGCTTCCATGCCATTCGAACTACTATTAGTTAGTGAGTATGCTTGGTAAGATTACTCCTTTTGTTCCATGTATAAGAAATTGTTGGTTTATGATTTAAAATAATGTTTTATTTCTTATGCCTTATGTTGTAATGTTTATAATGTCTTTTTTTTATTTTAAGTAGTGACAAAACTTGGATTGTGGTGATTATGTCATTGTTGATGGAAGTATCATTGTAGTGATGGAAGTATCATTGTTGATTATGTCATTGTTGATGATTATAAATGATTGAACTTTTACAGGGAATGCACTTTGCACATATGATTGAAAATACAGGGGAGATTCTGTCGAAATTTTTATAGAAATATATTCATATTAGAATGCTTATTTTGCTTGTAAAAGATTAGTGTCACTCCTTTGAAGAGTCATATTGTGAAAATATATGATAAAAATTAATTTTTGACGACCGATATTTTTTTACACAATATCTCCGATATATCTCCGATATTTCGTCTCTTAGGCCGACCGATATTTTACCGATATCCGATACGACATTCCTTGCTGTATCCTCATATTTTTATAATCGTTCGCTAAAGCAATTGAACCATAAATTAAGCTCTTGTAAAGTCACATCTTATCAAGAGTTGGACCAATGGATTTATTTCCATAATAGAGAGAGCACACGATTGAATGAGACTATTTAGTCTATCATGCAAATCACATCTTGTAATACCTGTAACACCTGGCCGCAGGGAAGGGCCAGGTGTGAGGTGCAGTCCAGCAGCTGGCTCGGGGGAGGAGGGAGCCAGCTGCTTACATGGGAGAAGGAAGTTGGGGGAGACAACGGGTGGAGCGGAGGCGATCTCGGCCGGCGACTGCGACGCCGGCGACAATGCGATTTCCGGCGACCCTTGGCTACGTCCGGCGACTCCTGACGACGATTCTGGCAGAGAGGAAGGGAGCAGCAGGGGAGGGTGTACCTGAGCGGCGACGGCAACTCTCCGGCGAGCTCGGCGACCACGAGCAGGCTCCGACGACTCACCAACGAGCTCCGGCGGGCGGCGATTCGGCATGCGAGGTAGGATCCCATACCCCCTTTCATCAAGATCAAGTTTTTATTTTGATTTCTTCATCAATGGAGGTGAAGGGGATGACGGAGAAGGAAATGGGGTGCAGCGGCGAGCTGCGGCGGCAAGGGCCATCGTCGCTCAAGCCGCCGAACAAAGGAGAAAAGGCAGCAGCTTTTGCTGCTGCCGTTCTCTGTTTCCCCTTCCCCAAATCCGACCGGACCACGGCGAGAGGAGGGGAAGAGGAGGCGGCGCCGGCTGAGCGGTGGCGGCCCGACAACGGCGGCTGTGTCAGCCGCCACCCTCAAGTGAACAGACGACCGAACTGGTCGTCTTCCTGGGGAAGACGACCGGTTCGGTCCAGGAATTTCGGACCGGACCGCTAAACCGAACCGAACCCAGTTCGGTAATATTTAACCAAACCCGGTTCGGTTCATGATTAGACCGAACCCGGTCTGATAAATCAATCAGTTCAGGCAGACCGAACCCGGTTCGGTTCAGTTATAAATCGAACCGGTTCAACAATAAACCCGGTTCATAAGCCAAGCCGGTTTAGATTTTGAACTGCCGGTGGACCTTAACCGACAGTTAAAATCTGTTTATAACTGACGGTCAGGATTGACCGTCTGTGTATTTACGTGCAGTGTGGTACATACAGAGCCAGTTTGGTATATAGGCTCCTGTTACTGATTTTGGGCTATTTGTTAAATAATTTCAAGCCCTAATTGGCATGTTAATGGTACATGATTGTGATGTTATAGTATTAAGGGCCTTAGTCCCTTATGTTGTGATGACAGATAGCTAAGGATTTAAATGTAAAGAAAAACCCGACTAATAAACCTAGATGGTTTAGAGACATAATCATTTTATGGAAGATAATAAAATGATGACTTGAGGGCTGAGCTTGAGGGTTGGGAAGAACCTAATCAAGATAAAGACTAAAATGCCCTTGGGATTGGGAGTCTGTGTCTGAGTGTGAGTGACTTCCGATCAAGCGACTGAATGACTATTAAGTCAAAGGTCAGACTATCTGTTGAGCTATTAAGCCAACAATTGTGAATAGTGTGTGATGGATTCATACTAGTAATAATGTGATACCTATTAAGGATCACAAGGAATAGATGGGAGTGGTGTTGCATCTTCCGACTGGTGGAAGCTCTGCCGTCTGTATCTCTCTATGGATTTTAGAGAGCATTCACATCTTCCGACTGGTGGAAGCTCTGTGTCATGGTACCTAATAAGGACCAACGTCTATTGGCCAGGCTTAAGCTGTTATATCTCTCTATGGATTTTAGAGAGAACAATGATATGTTATTTTGGCCATGTTTGCATCTTTCTATGGATTTTAGAGAGAGAGTATTACATACTTTATTGGCCAAGCTTAAGCTGTTACCTCTTCTCTATGAATTTTAGAGAGAGCGTGCTTATTCTCTATAGATTTTAGAGAGAGCCATACATCCTGAGCCTTAGTTGCCAGGTGGTTTACTGTGCATAACATTGGAGACGTTAGCATCCTAGAAGGCTGCGTTTCCCGACCCACATCGAGTCTAGGAGCTGATGTGGAGCTAGACCCTTCCGACGGTCATACCTTCTAAGGTAAGGAATGGGCGAGGCAGTCATCCTTGAGAAATTCAGGGCGTGCCGTGATTACCGGTATTAACCGGAATGATAGTCACGGTGTTTTCGTGCTGTCTGTCATGTAGGTATGATATTCAGTGAGTCTGTCTATGGGACAAAGACGTAATGATTGAACTTGAACGTGGGAAGCAATAAAAGACTTGCTTGAAAGATTAATAAAAGATTCAAGTGGAATCCTATAATAGGTTGCATAATATGTTAATGCAAATCCTAATTTGATGTGATGATGACTGTGTTATGGTATCCCACTGAGTATTTTTATACTCAGCATCCTTATGTGATGTAGGTGCTGCTGTGGAAGAGTGACTTCATGTGGCACTTGGGAGCCTGGTGGTGAGGACGTTCCGATTTTGTAGTATATCTCCTACTACAGGTTTGTCCTAGATTTGTATTAAGGCGTGAGCGCTGACTATTTCTAGTTTATTTTGAGATGGACGACAGACTTGCACTTAGAGGACTTGCTTTAGTTTAATCGACTTTGCATCTTGTATTAATATATGTATATATGGTTTTGTATCCATATTTGTTAACCCCAGTTATCACGGCCTAGATGCTTTGTCGAAAATTTTTCAACCAATGATTTATCGCTTAGAGAAACAATCCTCGAGTTTTCCGCTACCACTCTGATTTAAAAATGGTTTCTAAAACCCGGGCCGTGACAATACCAACCTCCAGAATCCAGCCACAACCTAGTTGACGCTATAGAATGTGATTCTAGACCCATATGGATACCAAGTCCAACATTAGTAAAGATAGATACAAAAACATCTTTTTTTGTCTCACCAATATTCATCAAGAAATCAAGCCACCCAATCCAAAAAAAACTTTTTGATTGGATGGAAATGATTGAGGACTTTTTGTTCCACTTTTCCTCTTGTTTTCTCCATTTTGTTTAGTACTCCCTACGTCCCACTTCAATAGACCCATTTGTTTTTCAAAATCAACGGTGAACTAATTTTTGTAAATTTTGAAATATCAGATGGGAAAAATAAAATGCGATTGAGGGAGTGCAAGAAATCTATGTATCTCAATGAATTGGAGAGCACTCGTAGTTCGTTATTCGTCTCGACATCTCTCTTTCGTTCCTAGAGTTGCAAATGAAGTTGTGCATTGCCTTGCAAGGCATGCGCAACACATTCAGAATTCAATGGCTTGCAGCGGTAGTGCGCAAATTTTTTTATTCTCTTAGCTGTGGGTCTCACCACCATTTAATTAAAATCACTATTTTTCTAAATGGGGCTAATAATATGAGAGGGAGGGAGTAATTCCCAGATTAGAATTGAGCAAAAAGAGGAGTCTGAATCCGCATTCTATAAATTAATTCTTGTTTTTCTGGTTGAGATATGAGCTTTTTAGTTGGGACATGGAGTAGGGGCCATTTGGGGCGTGATTATAAGCAAATATCCACAGTGGAAATCCACTGTAGCATCCATATTTTTTTCATATCCAGCATGAAACACGACATGAGGTATTTCAGCTGAATATGAAAAAAACACGAATATGAAACAGCTGTGGATGTTTTGCTTTTAATCACGCCCCAAACGGTTGTCTTCCCTTCAATTTGAATGAAATTGATAACCACATTATCTCTGACGTTAGGAGCTCTTTAAAGGATTCATCATGGCCGTTCATGATAAATTGGGGCCCGTACGTTGTCTATCAATGGTATATAAATTGCTAACATAGAGAATTAGCATGGCTAGTTCAAAACCTAGTGGTTAAAAAACTCTCCACGTGTGGCCCAGATTGAAAGCGAAACCATGCCGATTTTAATTAAAAACCTCAAAAAGTTAAAATTATATTTGGACATTGACAAATCACTTCCTGAGGAGATTTTTCAAAAGAAGTGAATTCTTTTTTCAATGACAAAAGTCATAAATTCAACAAAAAGCCCTCATTTTTCGCTGAAATTATGGAATTTGCCACTGGAAAAAGCTGGAGTGACTTCTGAGGAGATTTTCCAAAAGAAGCTGGATCAAGAATCCAACTTCTTTTTGGGCAACCAAAGGGACCCTAATAGAACACCCATTCCTAAATGCTCACATGAGCAACTTCTTTTTTTTATATACAATCACTTCAGCAACTTCTAAAATGAAGCAATGTGGCTCATTTTTCTACTAGACTTGCCACCCCATACAATAGAACACCGGCCACATTTAATCATCTCAAGGGCAATTTCATC
The DNA here is from genome assembly GCA_039654745.1 of Houttuynia cordata. Taxonomy (NCBI): domain Eukaryota; kingdom Viridiplantae; phylum Streptophyta; class Magnoliopsida; order Piperales; family Saururaceae; genus Houttuynia; species Houttuynia cordata. The sequence continues at coordinate 26,824,359 of CM077508.1, forward strand.
TACGATAGATAATTATTACTTGCTTTCATAATGACAGAGGTCTAATTGCAGTATATGAAATTGGAGGTGGTATATGTCAACATGTCATATACTCACTATCAGTATCAAGTATGGCACTATTAAAAAGCATTCATAATAAGAAACTTATCACATAAACTAAACCTAATCAGTCATTTACCCTTTTCATAAGACAACAAGAAATCCTAAATTACAATCAATGTAACAAGCAACCCTACTGTGTCAAGATAGGGAAAGCCACAGTCCAAGAATACAAAAAAAGAAAAGATCCAGCCATATAACCTAAGGCATGTACATGCTAAAGAAAAAAATAGAAACCTAAGGCATGTTTGTCAAAGTCTACTTCGCCATATCCAAGATCCACATGCACTTCAATATGCAACACCTCACGGCCTTCTTGTGGGGCCTCCTGCGCCAACCGGGTCCCGTCTCTCTCGCAATCTTCTAAGATATTATGCACATGCACTTCAATATCCACATGCACTTCAATATCCACATGCACTTCAATATGCAACACCTCACGGCCTTCTTCTGTGTGGCCTCCTGCACCAACGGTCCCGTCTCTCGCAATCTTCTTGGTTAAGTAGTCCTGTGCCCCACTTTGGGGTGACCAACACGGACAAGCATTCTTTGCGATTCTCCTCGTCCATCAAGAACCTCTTCTTGGTCACAAACCTAATAATGTAAACTAATCTATATGCATTAATCGATCCGATATTACGGATTGGCCCCCTTTGATGAGCTGCCAGCGTTTTTGGCTTCCGGCGCCGTGATAATGTGTCATTGACCCAAAGAAAAGCAGCAGCTGAATTGCCACTATCAAAGCAAGCTAGATTAACCTTAGAACGCTCTGAAATGGTGGCGTTTTCAGGGTGTTCACGGCTGTGGCACCTTAAGCTGGAGTAAAAAGAAAATGAAGCAGAAGTTGCAGCATTACGGTGCCACGGTCGTGAACACCCTAAATACAATACCATTTCAAGTCGTTCAAAGGTTGATCTAAGTCTCTACCATCGGGGGGACTCAGGACTTTCCTCCGCTTGGGCATCGGCAGAAATAAGATACCGGAGATCCAAAACAGCTGACCAACGTGCAATATCAAACAACTTTGTACAACGGCTTCCAAATGATCCGTGTGAAAGCTACTAATCGGTGTTAGTTAGATTTAATTTGTGCTCATTATTTTAAGGATAATAATACTCTGATGGATGGAGGGAGGGCAATGTCAGTGGCGGATCCCGTAGCATTATTCAACACTGATATTTGATGAACTCTGTTGTTTCAGAATTAGACCAATTCCTACATGACGGAATCGCATGTAATGAAAGACACAACAACCATCCAAGCCCTCCCTGCGCTTTATTCTTTTGCTACATCCCTCAAATCATGATCAACAGCTTCGATACATCATTCAACGGCTTTGATTAACCTACTAACATCCTGCGTCGGCCACTGCAATCCATCTTCACCATTGCTATAACATAGGTCCTCATAAGAGACTCTCTCTCTCTCTCTCTCTCTCTCTCTCTTTGCGCCATGGCCTCTCCGGACCGGCAGAAACTGAACATCTTGCTAGACGCCATCTGCCACGTCGAGCAGGAAGCATCTCCTCCACCACTGCCAAGAAGCCCATGCAACTCCCCTCCAGCACCTCCGAGTCTCCCTCCGCCGAGGGGGTTAGAGCCTTTGGGCTTCGGCTTCCACTCTCCCGTCCCATCGACGACGGGGAAGATTGCAACGCCGATCTCTGCTTACTCAGATACGGACACTAAACAGAGCCGTCTGCTCATCCCCAAGGACCTGGGCGAGAGTATTTTGACACACGCAAAAACGTTGAGGCGGAGCATTCAATCTCCCGGCGGTCTAAAGGTTAGTGTTCTAGATTCCGTTGGCCGCCGGTACAGTATGATGTGTAAGTTCCGAGCTAGTCACAAAGGCATGGTTTTTAATGGCCGCGGTTGGAATGACTTTGTCAGGAACCTCAGTCTGCAACTCGGCCAGAAGCTCTGCGTCATGGCTTTTAGGGCTGATTATAAAGGGGCTGATTATAAAGGCGATCTCTGCTTCGCCTTTCTATAGTGCTTTGGTTTCTGATATGAGGCCTAGTGTTTGCAGGGTTATCTGTTTTTCGTTTTCTTAGTATATGCACCGAGTGTTAGGAGGTTTGCAGGGACTTAAAAAGGGTAAGCCATCAGACACGAGGATCGAATTCTTTGAGGCGGGAGAGAAGGTAACTCCTGCAAAGAGAAGATGAGAGATTTCAAGTACTGGCTTATGTTTCCTCTTCTGAAACAATGGCAGTCTGCTATTTGTATTGTTGTAATGATTACTAAATTTGTGTCTAGAGTTCCATACCAAGTATAGAATCTATTATTTTCAGAGAATCTTCAATAACAAAAATTATCTAAACTTTTTTCTTGATTTCTCTTTCCAATCAATCTCACACGTCATACCACCCATAAACCCTAGTATCTGTACAGGAGGCGCCAAAGAAAAATGTTAGATGTGACGGTAAAATTCATTAATGGCTTGAGGAATTGATTCAATGTTCTTTCTATTTTTGTAAGGTTTGAAGCAGATATTGTTATTTTTCAACATCTGCTTGAAAAATGAGGCGAAAAGGTTAAGCTTGTTCTTGGAACCTATATTATATATAGGGAAAAGTTTAAATGAGATCGCTCTCATATTGCTTATATGAGGCCACTTTGAATCGTAGTCATTGGATCTTGATCTGACGGCTACAAATATCCATAATCATCTCACCCACTCCTTGATGTGACACACTCACCTACCCATTGATTTGATATCCAACCTCCGATCGGAATCTAACGGCAATAAAGATTAGCCTCATGCTCCTTATATGAGAACGATCTCATGTAAACTTATCTCTTATATATATCTGAGTTCCACATAGTTTACGGTTGTAATCTAAGTTTACCACAGTCAAGGTAGACCAACTGACACAATTTGCTGTTAGACTTAGGCCGACATGCAATGGGATCACCAGCGAGGCGGCTGGTGAAGTTTCACTACCCGTACAATCATGACACAATTTGCTGTTAGACTTAGGCCGACATGCAATGGGATCACCAGCGAGGCGGCTGGTGAAGTTTCACTACCCATACGATCATATAAAATCTACGGCGGTCAAAAGACACAGTTTTGAGTGAGCGCACGTTATATCCGTGTGCGCCATTCTCAATCAAAATAAAATTTTGGATATAATAACTGCTTGCATAATGACAAACCTCCTTCGCATAATTCGTGAGGTATAAGGCCCCTCAATTGGAGTTGGACAGATCGATTGCCACCGCCTGTTTTATATATATATATATATAATGATGCGTGTCCGAAATATCAATAACTTCAATAAGCCAATTTATTTCTCGTTAGACTCTGCATGTCATTAGATATCAATATCTTCAATCTTCTTCCAAAATAGCAATCTTTTTTATGTTTCAACTTCAATAAACTTGGTATAAGATGCCTCTTTAGCTATTGGCATCTATGAAGACATTTAACAAAATAGGATGCGGAGATGTATTGTATACCATTAGATGAGTGAACATTTATCATGGTCCAACTGCAACAGGCCTCTTTGACTTCCACACTCTTCCTCGAGCACACAGCAGCCAAAATTATCAGGGAATCCCAGTCTCCCCTAGAAGCACTATGCCAGCAAACATGTTTTGCAAAATTTTTTGCTGGGCGGGTATGACACCCCCTAGGAAGAGCACACTCGTCTCATGAGGAGCCCGCCTGTAGATCAAGAATTCGGAAACGGACACAAATCAGAGTCGTCTGCTTATCCCCAAGGAGCTGTGCGCCTGTGTCGGAGAATTTTAAAGTGCGCAACCAAGCTAGAGTATCATCCAATTAGATAAAACGAGACACATCGACCTGTAGGAACAAAGAAGAAGAAAAACAACTTACTCAAAGTAATGACTTACCTGATTATATTGTTTTCGTAATTACAAAGAACACAGTAAGTAATTCATCATGAAAGTGAGATGCAAATAATGTTCCTCAAAAAGTACACACCACATTTGATCTTACAAAATAAAAGCAACTGTAGATGATGACCAGCTACAGAAAAGAAATTTTTTCTTCATCTTGTGATTCTGATACCCCAATGGCTTTTTGAATCTTTTGATTATTCCCTTCAAACGTTTGTTCAACCAGCGGACGATGGAGGCCAATGGTTGCTGTTGAGTGAGACGTGAAGACTTTAGGTCCTTCCTTGTTCGCTCTCGAGAAATTTTCTCCAAAATTAGACTTAAGATACCCATACAAACGAGATGAGCGTCACACGTGCAGACAAACTATCACGATCTAGATTTTTTATATAAAAAAAAAATTGTGCGATAAAAATTCGGAATGATCATCGTGGTTTAAATTTCGAAAAGAGTGCAAAACAAAGTATTAGGGGACAAACTGATGTAGAGTCTCGTCTACAACGTAGAGACAGGAAGAAGATGGCGACGACATTAACCCACTGCAAAAAGGAAGACAGCTTCAAGTCTTTCGAATTAATCTTCTTCTTGAACGCCATCTCTTTGCCGGCTAGACATTCCTCTCGTCTTAAAATTCCGCCCATCAACATAGTATGGAGGAGAGACAAAGGACGGATCTTTTTGGGGATTGGCCCAATTCAAAGGAGCCCAGTTTCATAAAAAAAAGTCCAGTTTGGAGACCAGGCCCATGTCCAATTGCCCTTCATGGGAAAGAAGTTCCATATTGAGAAGCTAAGATAAATGACAAAAAAAAGAAGGAAAATGCTTCTTCTCCCGCTTTATTCTCACGGCCTTCTCGCGTGCCCCTCAATGGCAATGCTGTGGGGCCCATTTTCATTGGCTTTCACCACGTAAGGTTGGCCTTGATGAAAAAGTATAGCATTACTAAAAAAACAAGAAGAAGCATAAATGTGGCCAATGTGACACATCATAGTTGATCACATTGGGAATGAAGCACAAATGACCAAAAAAAAGTGCATAGCCCCAATGGGCCTGGTCTCCAAACTGGACTTTTTTTTATGAAAATGGGCTCCTTTGAATTGGGCCAATCCCCAAAAAGATCCGTCCTTTGTCTCTCCTCCATACTATGTTGATGGGCGGAATTTTAAGACGGGAGGAATGTCTAGCCGGCAAAGATATGGCGTTCAAGAAGAAGATTAATTCGAAAGACTTGAAGTTGTCTTCCTTTTTGCAGTGGGTTAATGTCGTCGCCATCTTCTTCCTGTCAAAACACTGGATGGATGGATCCTTGAGAACCGCTACATATAAGAAAAAATAAAAGCATCAAGAGTTGCAAAGGCTTCCATTTGGCCCAACTATTGTGGTAAAATTGTCATGCCCCAGATTTTCAAGACCCTATTTACGCGGAAGCGACATTCCAATGAAGGTCAAGGGTAGGAAACCAGGGACGGACCGAATACTCGAGACTTCCACTATCCCTTTTTAATATCAGGGAACATGCAAGATCATCACGACTTAAACAATAATTACTTATAAAATATGGAATAACTGAAAAGATATCTAAATTGTTATTACAAAGTCTTGAAACGTCTTAACACAACATAAAATAAAGTAAAACGGCGCGCAGGCCGCGAGTTCAAGCATCCAAATCACAATAAAATAAATAAACAAGTCTTCTGTCTCCATCGTCCACTCACGTTGCTGATTGCCGTCACCGCTGCTCCTCCTTAATTCCTGCATCAGAGGATGCATGAGTATTCCATAGGAAATACCCAGTAGGATACAAAAAAATCACAGTGGAACAAATGGTACAAGAGATGACTCCAAAACAGATATAGGTCAACAGACTTGGTTTAACAAACTGATTTCACGTATCTGAACATCTGACATCCTCGACTCATCATAGTCTAGGAATTAATGGTCAAAGACTCCAACTTACACAGAGTAATGGAGATAAAATATTAATATAAGCTCTGGACATCTAAAGTGTCAGAGGTAACAATTTCTGCTCGCAAACTGTCCATTTCTTCATGGAAAACAATACCAGAACATCCTAGAGGTTCTACAGTGGAACCCGGCCATGCGTCTAGGGATGCTGGCCCCATCGGTGCTTACGGGCACAATGGGCGGAGATTGCAGACCTTCCGTAATGTCATACAATCTAAGCGCACGCGGTTGCCGTCATCGGCTGAACTACAGAGGTTCATCATCATCGGAGATCTCGCAGGATCTAGCAATGGCTCGTGAGCATACTATGATTCCGACTAAGAGCTCTCAGGAACGCTACTTAGTGGAGAAACTGTTTCTTAGAACATCGGGTTTTATTCTGAAAAGGCTTAACTCAAAGCTTTCTGAATTTCAACTCTTCATAGGAGTAAAATACAATTATCGATCACAATGCAAATAGACTCACTAAGGAGTGTTTGAACATCTCAGAACAATTAGGTCTGGGAACTCGGTTGAGACCCGACCGAAAGACTCATCAAAGAGACCCATCACTGGCTCGCCAAAGGTCCATGCTCCGCCGTCTTCATCGTCGTGCCTAATCCTAGGGTTGACAATCCCCGACACAGAAATAATGAAATGACATGTCTCAAATAGACCACGTCAGAGATTCTGAAAAAGATTCTCACATTGAATACCCTTGAGTTGTGAATAACTCAAGAGAAGAACACAAAGGACAATTAAAAAGGGACACCCCGTTCGACTCTAGGATCCGCTTTACACTTTGAAGCTCACTGGTCCCAAAGTCTTATAAGTAGTATCACTCTTAATTAAAGTCTTTCATTATTATCTTGAATTAAGTTTCTTAATATTATTAGGGTTTTAGGGTTAATACGCGCAGGAAACCAGTTCTGTCCAAACAGAACAGCCCCACTTCCAAAGGTCACTACGCCCTGTACCCAAAGAACTAACTTCTGAAATTTTTATCCCAGATTCCCTCAGATGTCTAGTTTACAGATTGACAAACGGTTTACTGTTTCGATTTTTCTACAATTAGATATCATTTTTAGAGTGGGGTCTGTCTGAGCAGGACTGCCCCTGGCCGAGACCACTTAGCATAAGTTATACCCGTTAATTAATAGTACAACCTTTTATAATTCCCTAATTACCCTTACTGACACTATTAACCTCTTCATAATGTATTTTACAGAGCCTAAGGGTTCTGGAATTATTGATCTAGTCTCAGCATTAGGTTACACTTATCACCCGATTGCTAATCTTTTAACTTGATTCTTATATAACAAAAGTATTGAACAAGCCAAGTAAACTTGGACACCTCCACGACCCAAACAGGCTCTGACATGACGTCAGACCACTTCTAGCCCCACGGAGATGGGTCTAATTAGTAGATAAAAATTGATCTTTTATTAGATTTGTATGCATATCACTAATTCTATTACCCGATCCATGTATAATTGCACTATTAATCGATTAACAATCCATACCCATATGGATTGCATAAAACCGGACCTAAGACGCACCAACATGAACTGATATGCTGCAAAGGTCTCACCTTTTTACATCGAAGAGCATTGTAAAGCAAAGGAGTAATGAATTGAGTAGCATGATACAAAAATCAGGGCATCGATTTGCGATATACAATGAATCATGACATGAATCGATGTAAGAGACTATAAAGAAGCCAACTTTCGTTGGACAGCAATCAACATGACAATACTTCGAGACACGATCAGCAATAAATGACAACAAAATCAATGGGGAGTCAACTAGGATCGGCATGGGAACACGAACATAAGCATTATTGCACCCTCTAGCATATACCATATGAATCATGAATATAAATCGCATCGAGTAATAGCAATTTGTAACACACGAATAGAACATGATGTACTCTACAATATTAGTCATACACCTTCTCAAGATCGTGCAAGAAATCAGAAATATAAATCAAAAGAAAAGAGTATCCTACCTCTTACGACAACCACAAATTACCTCGCGTAGCTTGCACTTTGCTTCGCGCTTTCTCCTATGCCCGTCGATTCACCACACCACGAAAATAATAGAGGAAAGGGTTCTGATTTAGAGGGGTGAGAAAGGGGGGTGAAGGCACACAAAGAGGGGACGCAGGCTAAAGGGAAGCCGGCCCCTTTTTTGTCCCCTTTAAATAGCTAATTCAACTTCTAGGCTAAGCAATCTCGACCGTTCGATTACCTCCCATCCAACGTCCACGAACAAGTCCAGAAAAATGCAATCTTTCCATTCCAACAAGCCCCCCATATCCAGCCTCATCAGAATATTTGGATTGCCAATTAGTTGGGGTCAAGCTATTCTCCAAGATTTTCCCAAACCGAAAAAGGCAAGGATGCTCTTCCATTTGGGCGCCCAAACCAAAAGCCACCAATCTTCACATTTGAATGGTAAGCTTTGGTAAGATTCTCCTTGAGGCTGATTGGCTCCTACTAAAATTAGTTGCAATCAAATCAATTAAGAGGTTGATTGATGAGATAATTATCCAATAGGTCAAGGTAACTTCCTTTGCTAACACCAATCCCACGATTTGCTCTTCACACAAATGGCGCCCATTTCTTGTTAGCTGGAATATGCTTTGGCATCTTCCATAACTACCAATCAATTTCCTTAAACAAGCCCTAATTAAATCAATTACAAATTAGGGTAATCTATTAATTCAAATTAGTGAAAATCAAATTAAAAGAGATCTCCCCACGATTTGGCCTCCCAAATCGTGGGTCCAAGACGTCCACGTCACCCATGAGGTGGCGTGATCCCTCAGGGTCCACGTGGCCCTTCCCTGGATCTTGCACATCTTACAACACAGATCACAGATGAGCGGTTAAGATAACTTGCACGCGTGCAAAGCAGTTCCACCGTGCACGAGTCCTGCCCTGGTGACACATCCACTAGGCCCCGTCACACGTGTACACACACACGTGATTAGCCCTAGCCCTGTCACTCGACTGGCCCTGGCGTCAGGTGTAACAGGCCCTGGCGTCAGGTGTATCAGGCGCTGGCGCCAGGTAGGTCACGGCGCCAGGCCCAGTCCTCGCGCTCGGAAAAACCTGCCTAAACTGGTTACACAATTTTATTGACCAAAAATCATCAAGATAAGGTTTCACAAGGCCAAAACGAAATACCAGATCAAAAGGCACGACAGTTACGAAAACTTTCCTATTTTAGACCAGTTTCCTAAAATAGCACTTTCCAAAAACGTACCGATTTTTCGGGTGTTACAAAAATTATACGTAGCACTCAAAAAATCGGTATGTTTACTAAACTGCTATTTTAGGAAACTGGTCTAAAATAGGAAAGTTTAACTGTCTATTTTAATTTTTTATTATGTCATTTGATTTAGTATATTGATTGATTGATATAATGCACGATGAATTGCATAATCGATAGACCCAATTAGGCAGGACACCAAGGCGCGAGGACTAGTCCTGGCGTTGAAGCTGGTCAGGCGCCAGGGGCTGAGTACACCTGACGCCAAGAGTGGGGCCAGGCTCCAAGGTACGAGTTCAGAGTGCCTAGACTCGTATGTGCAGCACGAGTTATTATGATAGAATATGGTAATATGAGAAGCTATGCATGGTAAGTTAATTATACGTCGATCAGCAGAGGAAGAACCAGGCGCCATACACACTGGGCACCAATGCCACCTGGACGCCAGTGAGGGCATGTGGCTCATGAAGGGTTGCGTATGTGTGCAATGAGTTGGTTAAGATGTGTGGTTCATGGTCTACGCGAGACGGATTAGCATGTCATGTATGCTGGACATCGGAGACGTGCAACCATGGGACACGTGCCAAGACACAGAGGCACTGGACGTTAGGACCACGTGGGCACATGTCATAGACGCTTTGCTCACATGGGTGATGTGGCACGTGGTGGTTATCAGATGATTAGAGAGAATCTGGGTAAAAAGATGGGATTTGATCTCACTTTGACAACTAAGGAAAGACTAAATCAAGAAATTACCCGAATTGGTTGGAATTATTTAAGAGAGTAAATCTATAATTGGAGGAGGATATTATGTGAATATCCAATAGCCAATCAGAAGGGATTACACAAATTGGTGGGGCATCCAAGTGTAGCAAGAGAAGGTTAGGCAGTTACGTAATCGAGTGATTGAATCAATTAAGAGATTTAGTTTAAAATTTAATTCCAAATCCAAACTGATTTGGGATTTTATAAGGGAGGATGTCATTGGCCAAATTAGGAGTATGATTTGATCAATGGATGGGATTAAAAGGTAGGTGGGTTAAGGGAGGAAAGTGATCTAAAGGAGATATCATAATTGGAATAAATTTGGTATAAAAGCACACATGAGGGGGTGTCCCACCTTGTTGGCCGACCTCTACCTTAGTGTGCTTCCTTCTGATCTTTCTTCTCCTTTCCCTACTCTAAACCAACAACACTTCAAGCCTCTATTTCGATTCAAATCTCTTCCGTTTCAATAGTTGAAGGTGGCATTGAGAAGAGGAGGCGATGAGCTACTCGAGGAAGCAAGAAACACTTGTAGTCGAGATCGGTAGGATGGTTTTTTCTACTTCTTTTATGATTCTTATTTTGATTATCAAAGATCATCTTTGGGCTGTTATATGACTGATATCATGCCTTTGTATTCATATTGATTTCGATTCAAGTTTAGTTTACGAAGGAATTTCATACTAATATGATATATATATATATATATATATGTGTGTGTGTGTGTGTGTGTGTGTGTGTATTTGAATCTTTGTGGTTGATATTCCTTCCAACTTCATATGCTAGTACCTAGAGGGTACCCCCATGCTGTTTGGATGTATATTGACTCGATTTCATGATCATATAGATCTTGTCACATTCTGTCGATGTTAAGTTGTCATGTTGTTTGATCGAGTTACTCATTTTTCAAAGTCGTGTAAGTCCTATAATGGGTAAGTAGCCTTAATCATAATTAGAATGTGGACTATTATTATGAAACATGTCAATCCTTGTGTCATGACCTTCTGGTTAATTGAAATAGCCTTTTTGTGATCTGTCAATTCTCATAATTGTGCGTGAAGGTGTCCGGAGTTAGTGGTCTTGTTTGAGTAATGCTTGTATTATCAAGGTAATAGCCGTAATACTAACAAGAGTTGGTTCGGGTGGTAACCTACCTACACAAGAAGACATGTAATTACAAACTGACAGAACTCTCAAGGCTCTATAATGAACCTATGAAGGGTGTACTTATGGCTAGTAAGACTCTAGCAACAAAAAATAAGTGATAGTTTGATTAAGATTAATGACCTCGGCTTGAACTGTTTCTGCGCCGATAGTCTGTAATGAAATAATCATAATTAATTACAAAAAATCAGAAAAATAAACCGTCTATGAGGTTAAAAATTAAACTCATAGGGTTAACTCAAGTAAAAATGTAAGAGTTTAATTCAAATTGTACTGATTGTGGGGACAGTCGGAATTGGGCTGATTTGCATAAGATAATTTACTGTAATTAAGGTATAAGACACTAATACATATTAATACTAAATAATATTGTATGGGGATTATTACAGTAAGATTGGTTAGTTAAAAAGATCGACATTATGGAATAATACAAGGTGACCTAGTGTTCAAATTGTCTTTAACCGTTGAGTATAGCTTGGTGTCGGTTGAGTTTCCAATTAGAGACCAAACCCTCAAACTTTATTATTTCTTTTTAAAGTTGGACATGTGGTCTTTATATTCCGTTGATTTCGGGGGTGTCCCTATCTTGGGCTATTCATAGTGTAAGTTGTTAAAAGTATTAAAAACCTATTGATACTCTTGTGGCGAGTCATCTACTAATTGAGATATTGGAATCTCATTAATACTCTTGTGGTGAGTTGTATTCCAATGAGAGATATTGATGTTTCATCTGTACTCATAGAGTGAGTCAATTATCGGTAAAAGATACCTTGAATTCCAGAGAGCTGCGACCTCTGTTCTTTTGAGATGTTGCTTAATTTAATATTAAATTATTTCTCCACTAGAGACCTTACGAGGTTCTCTCCAAGGAGGAATCATAGTATGCTCAGAGAGCCATTGCTAGATCCTATGTGATATCTGATTATTTTTTGAACCTAGTTCCTACCCGAAGGGAGGCAATACATACGTTTAGACTGTATGATATTACAAAAGGTCTGCAGTCTCCACCTATTGTGTCCGTAAACACTGATGGGGCCAACATCCTAGATGCATGGCCGGGTTCCGAATGAAGAACCTCTAGGGTGATTCTAGTAATCAGCCACTTGCGAGTGGTAAGTTCAATGAGCGAAAATTGAAATCTCCTTACACTATGGATGCCCGGTTTTATTGGTTGACTATCTTCTTCCTACACTTTTGATATTCGGAGTCTTGATCATGGTAAATTCTCTCCTTACACTGGTGATTGTTCGGAGTCATATTGATCGATATTTTATCCCTATACTTGCGAGTTGGGATTGTTATTGGCTGACTTTTTCATTCAAGTAAAGTAAAACTTCTGTTCAGTCCTGATGTTATTGGATATTTCATTCTCTTTTGATCATTCCTTTCTTCAGGTTATCTATTATACCTCTGGTAGATTTTTATATCCTAAAGTACTTATGCATCCTCTTATGGCATGAAAAAGGAGTGTAATTCAGGATAGATTGCAGTTGCAAAAAGGTGTGCTGACTACATTGGAAAAAGAATTCGAGATTATTTATTACTTTACTTATTTTGATGAACTTTTATGAATTTGTGGCAAGTGTGTCCAGAATTGTTATGGTTTAGTTATTGATATTTTAATGGTTGTATTAAAGTTTAATCAGAAACTTTATATTTTCATTTCTTATATGTAACAATGTTTATTTTGAGACTGAATGACGGCGTAAGTGTCGATTGCACATCCTGTGGAGATGGCGTAATTGACGGTTGGATCGAGTATTCAGTCGCGTGCCCGAGGTTTCGGCCTCAAGAACATTGGTACTTTAGTTGGCTTCTGCACTCTGATATGCGAGATCTAAAATCTTGGGGCATGACATTATACGAAGTAGAAATTAGAACTAAGTAAAGAGGCCATGAAAGGGAAAAAAACAAAAGACTTACAAGTTGCTCGAATTTTGGCGAATTTCAGCCAAATCGCTGAATATACTAGCTGAAGTGCGGGAAGTGCACAACGTGGTGGAATTCGCCGAATTTCGTCGAACTTTATGGCATCGACCAACCACCACACTAGTTGGCCGGTGGCTGGATTGGCGAAGGCTATGGATTTTCATGTACGTGTTCAAGCTGGGAATATGTCGGATTCTCATTAACAAAGAAAAAAAAATGTTGGTCCCTCCTGGCCCGCGGCCGGAAGTTGGGTTTACCAGGTGAATCCTCCCACCTAAGATTATTTTCACATGATCTGGCACCCTTCCTTTGTAAAGTTATTACTTATGGCTGAGTATCATGATTCAATTAACGGAAGATGAGACCCTGTATCCGACCAATATTGCAAGTTAAATTATGATAGGCCACACACGATGTTAAATTATGATAGGCCGCACAAGATTACCGCATCCGTTTTAGAGAAGGCGGCACAGGGTTCGTAACTAGCCTTAGGCTTATTTACCCCAAAAAAACTAGCCTTAGGCTTTGTAAATCAATTTTATTGTCAATTGGTTATTTTTAAAAAATAGCTAATTAGACTTCATTCGTTTTAAATTCCAGTCTATCTTTTTATCCCCATAAAACCTCTTTTCTGTCATGATTCACTTGATGCTCACCATAATTTTTTTTCTGGAGCTTCATTAGCTCCTCTTATACTCCACTTCTACCTCTGTTCCAAATTCAGCCATGGGAAAAAGTCTATTGTTTGTTGTTTCATTGTCCGTTTTCTTTTTGTGAATTTGGAATTTTGGGTTCAGAGAAGGAGCTCGTCATTTACAAGTGCAGCCAGCTGCTTGTAGAATTTAAGAGAATACAACCAAGGAATGTCGTTTCAGATATCAATAAAATATCGGTCGACCAAATAGACAAAATAAACTAGTTTTTACCATATATTTTTACAATATAACTTCTAAAATGAGTAATACTCATTTAGACAAGTATAAATTTTAAAATATGCATAAAAATACGTATATAATTTAAAATATGTGTTTATATTTTAAACCCGTATCCTTCCAATTGGCATAGGATGGAAAACAAACGGAAAAGTTAATTTTTTTTAATTACAGTGTATCGTTTTATCGGTTGAAGGCCGATATCGATATATCGCCGATACAACATTCCATGAATACAACAAGAAAATGTTGCCTTGGTGGGATTTTTTCTTAGCCAACGTGAGGGAAGGATCCTTCACGGGGTCGCTACAGGGAGGAAGAAATTCATGATTTATGAGACTTGAGACTTGAGATGTAGGTACAATTTTCCTCCAATCTCCCATGAATATTCATGTTTCTTACATCTCAAACGGATTAAATGAGGTGCATAATTCATATCGTTGCATTATTCGTTACCAATCAAATTTGGCCCAAATTAATACATGGTGTAGAGCAATGACATGCAGAAGGTAGTTTATCTCGCATTATGTATTTCATCATGCATATTTAGTCCTCGGAACGAATGCGCACTGCGCACCCGTTTCTGAGATCACAACTCATGATGCTCAATAGCCATGAGACTAATGTGATATTGGGCTTCAAAGTTTAAATGCAATATATATGTTTGTCATAGATCATGCTCATGTTGTTAATATTATGTATGATTATGACATTAGTGCATTGCAGCAACATTGATGGTAGTCACCTGCTAGGCTGCTTTGATAAATGTAGTGATTGAGAACAAGTGCCATTTTGTGTTTACTCGTCGGAAACTGCTATTCATGCAGTATGAGGCAGCCCAGCCGCTATTCGAATGACTTGGGGGTTTATCTTTGCAGGTTTCCAAAAAATCAACTTGGTCTGTTTCTCTCGCCTGCAGAAGCCATTCAATTCCTGATATATGAGGCCCCTCACCTGGAGTTGAATACATTGATTGTCATTGCTTGCTCTTAGCAGCACCTAAATAAAACTAGGTGATGATTCTGTTTGCATGTCATTTGATGTCAATCCCTTCAATCTTCTTCCAAGAAATATAGCAATCTTTTTTATGATTCAACTTCAAAAAACTGGTTTACCAAAAAAAAACTTCTGTAAACTGGACTTCTTGTAAAAATATTCACAGCACTCAATTCATAAACAGCAATAGTTAAAGAGGAACTTTTCGAGCTTAAATAACCCTAGGATAGTCTCAAAAAAAAAAAAGGCCATGCTCTAAATGATTGCAACAAAATATGATACAAAGATGTATTTTATAGCATAGATGACTGAACATTTATCATGGTTTAACTACAACAGGCCTCTGACTTCCACATCTTGCTCAAGCACACAGCAGCCAAATTCATCAGGGAATCCCGTTCCCTACAAGCACTAACAATACACATGCTTTACATATTGCTGATATACTCCTCTCCACTTCTTCAAAACTGCAACACTAACTCCTGCTTTCATCCACAAACAAACACCAAAATCAGTTTTTTATACCATGCATATATAGCCTTATAACCAAAGCATTCTAGCATGTGTATCTTGACATGAGTAGTTGACTACAACAGAATATTATAGAAAGAAGATAGTTACTATCAAAGGCTACTGGCAGAAAAATAATGCCAAGAAGACAACATAATTGCTGAAAAGTCTTTACCTATGTGCTGCCAACTATGCGGAGGAGTGAACATCTCTTGGTCCCTGCTGTACTAACTAATGCTGCGCTGTGATGAGCAATCCAAAAACCAACTATGATAAAGCTACAAAGGTCCTGATCACTTCACAGATGGTGAATTCATTCTAGTGGCAGAGGCAGCTGGAGAAGAAAGAAACTGGGGACTTCGCTTTGAATCTTCAGCTTCAGAGATGTATGGTTTAGATGCCAGATAATCAAGTGCAACCACCACATCACTTATCAGAGGGCGGTAAGGAGCCTCCTCTGCAAGGCACATTTGAGTGATAGCAATCGCATGGTGCAAACATTTGACTGGATAACGGCCTTCCAGTAATGGATCAGCAAGCTGGGAAAATTTCCTTCTGTCCCTAAGGAATTGACGTGACTAGACAACACAAGAAAACAAAACATAAAAATTGGCAAGAGAGACAATTCTTTCAGATTTACTTTTCAAAATTCTTGCTCGTATAACCCTAGTTTTGCTTTTAATTATGCTACAAAGAATTTTATCTTTTTTTTTGCCGGGTAAAGGCTGTAGAGAATGGATGCTAAGTCCTGGATAATGCTTTTATAGAAATGCTAGCCAATAAATCATTCTATATATCATACATTTATTACTAACCAAAATTATGAAAATTATTAGGAAAAAAGAACTACCTCTATCTGGAAAAAAGAAGAGAATTTAGAATTCAAGATAAACTTGTTTAACTGCTCGAATGCAGGTACACTACCAAGAGGAATGGTACATACCCAGACCACTAGGTCACGCTCAGCATGAGCCCTAGAATTGTCAATTGATTTCCTCCCGGTAATTAGCTCCAAAAGCACCACACCAAAACTATATACATCAGACTTGAGTGTCAGCTTCCCACTCTTGGCATACTCAGGAGCACAATAACCATATGTGCCCATGACCCTAGTGGATACATGTGTGTTGTCACCAACTGGGCCAAGTTTAGCCAGTCCAAAATCCGAAAGCTTTGGATTAAAGTCGTCATCCAATAATATATTTGCAGATTTCAGGTCTCTGTAGATGACAGGTGGATTGGCTTTGACATGCAAGTACTCGAGTCCACGTGCAGCACCAACAGCAATTTTGATTCTTGTGTTCCATCCAAGTGGCTCTTTCTCTGGCGGGAGAGCTGGAAAATGGAAATATATAGAAATAAGAAGAAAAAAGAGGTGCAGAGGTTGTAAAAGGATCTTCCTGCTAACATCTATATAAACTCACTCCTATATTATATATATACACGAATCTAAGATATTTACATCACATTTTCAATTATCCCAAAAAACAAAAAAAAAAAGATATTTACATCACACTTCATACTTCATTGATATGTACTCTTTCACGACACGTTTAACAAAGAGAAATGCTACACCCGCTCGCTCTAAATCCGCTCACCCTATCGCGCGCTAGGCATGAAGCTCAAGAAGCCTCGGAGCCCTGCATCAAGCCCTGCGCCAAGCTCGACCAGATTCTCCTACTCCATGGCACTAATAAACTCATACACGACCAGATTCTCCTTCTCCAAGGTCACCATCTATGAAGCAACACTTGAATATTCCTTCTTTTCGTTTTCAATCTTCTGGAGGCAAAGCCACAAAACCAGCACCTTTTTCAATCATCACCGTGGGTGCTCGATTAGCCAAAAAGAAATTCAAGTTTTAGCATTTCTCTTAACCAAATCTATAGAGTGAAACTAAACTTGCCAGAAGCATATTCTGCTCCTCTCAAACTTTGTCCTCTCAGTATACCATGGTTAAGTTCCACTTTTTATATTTCTATTCTATCATATATGCTTTGCTGTTTCTATTTGTTTTCCTTCGCAAGATAGATTCGTGACATATACTAATTTGTAATACATGTACTATCTTTTAAGACGAGAACATTTTTTTATTAACTTCAAAGTGAGCATTTCAAATTCCATTCGTGATAGCCCGTTCATCAAGTATCTATAAGTCCAATATGAGTTTGATGTCTTAATGTGCCTCCATGTTGGCTAAGCTATGTAAATTCTCAACTGCATTGCAACCCTATCGATGTATTAATTAAATCACTAAATGGACTTCTGACAGAGAAAATTCAAAAGCAAACAACTTTTAAACATTTAATGTGAATTTTTCTTCAGTCAAAAGATTATATATGAATGTTAGATACAATCGATAAATCAGATAGGAAAAAGTACTCACCAAAAAGATGATTCTCCAAGCTGCCCTGTGACATGTACTCATAAACCAATAGCCTCTGATCACCCTCGGCGCAGTAGCCAACTAAGTTCACGAGATTAGGATGGTGTAAGAGACTCAACATGAGTACTTCCACAATAAACTCCTGATTCCCTTGAAGTCCTTCCCGATTAAGCTGTTTAATTGCCACAACCTGCTATACAGAGAAGATACCGAATAATTATCCACCCTACTCATTTCATACACAAGGTTAGAGCATTTTGCAATCTTACAAAGTAAATTACCTTCCCTGTTTCCAACTTCCCTTTGTAGACCCGTCCAAACCCGCCTTCACCGATCAGATTTGTAACCTTAAAATTCTTTGTTGCAGTTGCCAATTCACGGAATGTAAAGCCACGAGCCGCACCACATTTCTGAGAAGGGTCGTTAGGTTTGATTTCACTTCCAAAAGATTCCCTCCCCCTCCCACAATCTGATTAAAAACAAATGAGCAAAATTCTAGTATTCAGCTAAACATCAAACCAGATGGCATTCAAGTTTCTTACTAACATAACTATGCATTATACTCACCATCAGCATCCCATGACGGTCTCTGTCGACTGTTCTCTGAAATGCGCACCACAATTCAATCAAAAATGAGATTTCATTGCTCCAACAGCTCATTGTAAATAACAAATTAAATACATTTCACACATAAATTACATACAAAATACATTCCAAACAAAAATGAGATTTCGGAGTGTATAAAAAAAAGAATGAGATTTCATTGGTCCATAAGATAACAAATTAAATACTTTGCCCTACTAAAATGTAGCCAAAATTACAAAAATCAGACAAATAATGCTCAAAGGTTGGAGATTGAAATAAACAATGACAGAAAAATCTCCGAATTTCAGTCATACGAAAAGACGGCTTACCAGACGCAGATTCGAAGAAATATCGGGACTTGGCACGAATGCGAGTACTATCCCCAATCCGTCGCCCCTCCCTCCGGCGAGGGCTCAACATACAAGAGAAGCAACTCATTGCTACAAAATCAACTGATTCAAAAAGCCACCCAAATCCAACCCCAAACACCCAAATTCAGACACCACCCAGAGATCACCAAAACTCAAACCATTCCCAGCAGAAGCAAATTTGCATCAATCAAAGACCCACCCACATTCCCAATCCACCCAAAAACCCTACAGAAACCCTCTCCTCAGCCAGAGATCCATCCCCACACCAATGCCACCCCAAGATCCCCAAAAAATCCAAAAAAAAATGCTGCTTTTTCAAGAAGGCGCCAATGGGAGAGGCTAAGAATCTCACATCTTCCCCCCCAAGCCAAGAACAGGCCCAGAGGAAGAAGCAGAACAAGCACAAGAAGAAGAAGAAGAAGAAGAAGAAGAAGGAGGAAATGGAAATCCTCCTGCTACTCCTCTGAGGCTCCTGAAGGACGAATTCTGCGGCGGGAATTTCGGCGATTATACCGGCATTCCTCTCTCTCTCTCGCTCTAAAATATTCTCGAGTTTCTCTCTCTCTAAGGTCTCCTCAGGTGGCCATGTTTGCACCGCGTCCGTACGATTTTGGGGGTGGTGGTGGGAAGGAGAAGCAGAAGGGGTGGGGGGTTGCCTCTATTTACTGCTCCTCATCGTTTCCCGTCGCTCTCCATTCTCTCTCTCTCTCTCTCTCTACTCGTTTCTCTCTCTTCATCAGCTCCCTGACTTTCTCTCTCTAGAAATTTGCTATTTTATGGACTTCGGTATTTCTCTCTCTAGATTTTCCTAAAAAACGCTTTTTCTCTCTTTCATTAGCTCCCTGCCTTTCTTTCTCTACAAATTAGCTATTTTATGGACTTCGGCCTTTCTCTCTCCAGATTTTTGCTATTTTTATGGACTTTTGGCTTTCTCTGTAGAGATTTGCTACTTTACGGACTTTTGGCTTTCTTTCTGTAGATTTCTTGAAAACTTTGTTTTGTCTATTTGTCATTTCTCTCTCTTCTCTCTCTAGAAATTTGTATTTTTTACGGACTTTGGGCTTTCTCTCTCCAGCTTGTTATTAAAAACTTTGATTTTGCTTCTTTGCCAGTATCTAATTTTCATTCCCCATTGGCTTTCTCTCTCTAGGAATCTACTATTTTTGCAATATTCTTATTTTCTATCTCTAGATATTCTGAAATTTGCTTTATTGTTTTGCCATTTAGGGGCTGTTTGGGAGGTCATTTCCCACTTCATTTCTCATCATTTCTCACCATTTCCCATTAAAATGTGTTTGGAAGGCACATTTCATTTTCATTTACCTTTAGTAGGTGAATGATCATAATGGTCATTTTCATTCATGGTGTGAATGTCCTCATGAGGACATTCACTTGTCAAATGGGTTTTTAAATGGGAATCTTGTGATGAATGACCATATTTACCCTTCCATCATTCATTTTCCCTTTTGAATCCCTAAAACCCATACTTCAATCATCAAATGAAAAGGAAAATTTTTTCCTTTCCTACGATCGTTGTATGGCCTCCCAAACAGCCCCTTATACGGATTCTAGCTTTCTCTCTCTAGAGTGTCTTTAAAAATGATTAGCCTTGCAATTTCCGCCAAACGATCCTCTCTCTCTCCTCCTTGGCTTTCTCTCTTTAGAATTTTGTTTAAAAATTTGATTTTGTTGCTTTGCTATTTCCGCCAATAGATCTCCTTCCCGCGTCCGGAGCCGTCACGCGGACGGTGCCGCCCCTTCCAGAAGGTTTACTGTAAATTATCCTTTTTACCCTCTATTCGGAAGTGGGCCCTACGTGAATCTGTGGGCCAGAGAGTAACTCGTGGGCCCTGCCTTGTTAATCAAGATATTGGAAACGGGTATATGGGTAAGTGGACAGTGGACACCCTTTGTCCCACCAATTGTTCTTGCCCGAGTTAATATGGAAAAAAACTAGCCGGTACATAGAGTAGCCATTCGGCACTCCAGCGGGGTGCTTGGTGAAAGCAGCGGAGGATTGCAACGGCGACGGATAGGTCGGAGAGCGCCGGAGGGTAAAAGGAGTTGGACTTGGGTGGGTGTTGAGAATGGAAGAATTAACAACTAAAATGTTTACCAAGTTTAAGTAAAATTTAAGAGAGTTTGGTGAAATTTGATTTATTCTAAATGGATTGTGTTTAACTCTGATGCTAGATTTTAAGTGGCAAGTAGATTCAAGCTTATATCTACTCTCTTAAATAGGGATAGAACCGGGAGGGGTTTGAATTGGGTATTGGCATACCCGACCCCAGAACAATTTTAATTCTTCAAACCCAGAATCGTCTCAAACCCACCACGGGTCCAGTTTCAATAACTCGGAACCGACCCAATACCAAAACTTGAAACTCAGACCCGCCCCGTCCCAGTACCAAAACTTTTATATTTCCAATGTCATATATATTAAACTATTAACTCTTTTAATTTTTTTTATTAATAATATATATTTATAAAAATCCAAACCATTCAAATCAAGAGATACGGGTGCTTTTGCCCAAAAAATTATTCATAAAAAATAGATAAGAGTCCGAGTATATGACATATATATATATATATAATATCTAGACCCGTCCCGACTTGATGGGTTGGTTCCTCTTTCAAATCCGGAACCGGAACCGGGTACTGCATAAGCAATCCCAGACTGCCCAATAAGGCCAGGTCAGGTGGGGTCGGGTAAAAACTCAACCCAAGTTCCGTCCTATATATATATGGGAAGGGTTTACATGAGATCGTTCTCATATAAGGAGCATGAGGCCAATCTTTATAGCCATTGGATTCCGGTCGGAGGATGGATATTAAATCAGTGGGTAGGTGAGTGTGTCACATCAGGGAGTGGGTGAGATCATTATGGCTATTTGTAGCCATTAGATCAAGATCCAAGGGCTATGATTTAAAGTGATCTCATATAAGCTATATGAG
Organism: Houttuynia cordata; assembly: GCA_039654745.1. Classification (NCBI taxonomy): domain Eukaryota; kingdom Viridiplantae; phylum Streptophyta; class Magnoliopsida; order Piperales; family Saururaceae; genus Houttuynia; species Houttuynia cordata. The sequence continues at coordinate 26,846,143 of CM077508.1, forward strand.
AGCGAACTCATTTAAACTTTTCCCTATATATATATATAGAAAGAGAGAGAGAGAGAGAGAGAGAGAGAGAGATGAGTTTACATGAGATCGTTCTCATATAAGGAGCATGAGGCCAATCTTTATTGCTGTTAGATTCCGATCGGAGGGTGGATATCAAATCAGTGGGTTGGTGAGTGTGTCACATCAAGGAGTGAGTGAGATCATTATAGATATTTATAGCCGTCAGATCAAGATCCAACGGCTACGATTCAAAGTGGCCTCATATAAGCAATATGAGAGCGATCTCATTTAAACTTTTCCCATATATATATATATATATATATATATATATATGTATGAGAAGGGTTTAAATGAGATCGTTCTTATATAAAGAGCATGAGGCCAATTCTTATAGCCGTTGGATTCCGATTGGAAGATGGATATTAAATCAGTGGGTAAGTAAGTGTGTCACATCATAGAGTGGGTGAGTCATTATGGTTATTTGTAGTCGTTAGATCAAGATTCAAGGGCTACGATTTAAAGTGGCCTCATATAAGCTATATGAGAGCGATCTCATTTAAACTTTTCCCATATATATATATATATATATATATATATATATATATATATATATATATATATATATATATATATATATATATATATATATCATATACCCGGACCCGACCCGATGGGTCGGTTCCTCTTTCAAACCCGGAACCGGAATCAGATACTGCATAAGCAATCCCAGAACTGGCCCAATAAGGTCAGGTCAGGTCAGGTCAGGTAAAAACCTAACCCAAGTTCCATCCCTACTCTTAAAAGATATAATCATTGTATAACGAGAACCGTGTGCCCTTAAATGCGTGTGTGTAGTACGTGTTCACAGGTAAGAGCATTCGGATCATATGGGGCCTGTAATGATCTAACGGTTCTCACCCTTCAACATGAACACGCGCTTTATCTAAGCATGGTGTTTATCATTAATTGTTAATTTTGTTGTATTTTATTTTGCTTAAATTTTTTGAGAAAATGTATATCAAATTTTTTTTTTGTGAAAATGCTAAACCATTAATGAAATGGCTCTCAAAAGAACCTGCGTGTACTTTACTCATAGCTTGGCTCTGTTTGTTTTTTTCTGCCTTTTGGTCATTGGACACCACATCTGGGAGTTTCACAAGAGACTTGTGAAAGGAGACTAGTAGATAGGAAGATATAAATAGTCAAATTGATTGTATGAAAAGGTCAAGAATTGAAGTTCTCTACCTACTTAAAAACAAAACATTAAGGAGTTTGTTGTTCATTGATATGTCAAATTCTTAGAGATATCATGGACATTTTAAGCAGAATATGCAAGGATATTTGACTAGGGTGATAAACATCTAAAACCTTTAACGACAATAGGCATGCACCAAAGGACGCACTTGTGAGTATACACACATTCTACAATTCATGGCAAAATTTATGTCTGAAAATCGGACTCGTGTATGGGTTACGAGTTTAGTAAGGCGTTGGATAATGTAGCTTTAGCATCACCTCATTATATACATGCTCTTATGATGTTCCATATGGTCATTTTAATTCTCTAGTCTATGATTTGGATGTTTTTCTTTCTTGTTACAGTTATGATTTGGATGTTAGCACATAGGGCAATTATATGGAACACGGCGGGGATTAGGGGCCGTTTGGGGCGTGAAAAAAAGCAAAACAACTATAGTGGATGTTTCGCTTTCACTATTCATTTCCAGTTTTCTTTTTACTTTAAACACCTCACCGAAAGTGAAAAAAACTTGAAATGAATATTGAAAGTGAAACATCCACTGTGGATGTTTTGCTTTTTTTCACGCCCTAAACGGTTAAATGTCGGTGTCTATGTCACTAATAAAAAATGAAAATAAAGAGTCATTTAAAGCTGAACGTATAGAGATTGAAGAGGAAAAAGTGTATCCTTCTGTAACCAAAAAAGAAAGAAAATAACGATGGTTTTCTTTGATTTTTTTCCTGTTTGAATAGCAAATAAATTCATCTTTCCTAGTTTGTTTTTGCGAATCCATCTTTCCTAGTTGTGTGAACATAAATGCTTCCATTAGAGGGGTGTTTGTTATGCACATACCTTCTAAGGAGTGAGCAAACTACCAAAAAATATGCTACATAAGTCCTGCCAGCCCACCACACAATGCTGCCTCAACCTTTCATAAAGGGTAGAAGTTACTGGATGCGCTGAGTGCAACCCAGTGGGACTTGCGCCTACTTTATAGAAGCCGTTAATCTTGAAGATCGGTGCGTGTGTGCTTCAGCAAAATTCCAACTGCTGTTGGAGTGTGTGCGTTTCGCTTGTTCACCATCGATCTTGACAATTGACGGCCCCTATTTAGTCCTACTCATTGCACAAAAAAAAATACTTCTCCATAAACGGACTTATTCGGACACGGGAGAGAACTACTGCTTTCATGTATTTAGAAAGTGGACCCCAATGAGCCAGGCCCATTTGTTAATTTTGTGGGCGACAGGTCCCCTTCAGTTCCAGTTATGGAGCTCTTGTCTGCTTGTGTTTCGAATGGAGCTGGTAGGTTGTGTCAAAATGGGCCCTTTAGAGTCTGACTTGTTCAAATTACAGTACTTTAAATGTAGGCCCATCACTTTCTGCCAAAAAATGCGTTAATGATGAAAGAGATGCTAGTTTCTGGGCTGGTCCATCTATATGAGGAAGGCGGGGCTCACTACATGGAGTTGGGCCCAGGGTATTGATTTATTTTTGTATAATTAAAATCAGAGATCAGTAATAGACAAAGAGCCAATTCCAAATTCAGATAATTAGGTTTCTGGAATCATAGGTTTGAACTAGCATATACCAGCATCTGTTAATATTTTGGAATAACCAATCACATTTTTTTGGCAACAGACTAACCAATCACATGCTTTCATGTTTTGAATAGACAAGCATGGAATATTCCATAATTCTCAAAGTAGGAGGGAATGAGTGAGAATCACGATGATGCATCATGGCTCAATAAGGGCTTTAAATAATAAAAAATAAAGGTACCATTTTGTTTTCTAAGTTCTTCTTTTTTCTTCTTCTTTTTCTGTGATTGATTCTTATTTTTTTTCTAAAAGGACAGAGTTCCTACTTTCTTGTTTTTTCCATTAAGCGTTGGGAAATGTGGGACCCTAATGACAAGCAGATGATTCCTACTCCCATATGTAAGAAGATATGAAAGAAACATGAACATTTTGAGTTGGACAATGGCAAAGTACATGAAGGGAAATTAATACCCGAATTGTTTCTTCGAATGCGCCAAACTCTTTTATGGTCTGGTCCAGAGGTGAAGATGCACATTTAAGGTGTACTTCTTTTAGCTAGGTCAAGCCCAATTTATACTGAAGCGCATGTGACATATGGTCTGTCATTACATGGAGCACTCTCAACTTGAATTTGATTTGTTTTTCTGTTTTTTACAATCAACTTGAACTTGATTGAAATTAATCTTTTAATTAAAGAACAAGAACAAGTTTTCAATTATTATAATTATAAAAAAATTCAATTATTATAAGTATTAGTAAATAAATTTACTGGCAAACTACCAATGAACTGATAGAATCATGTACACTAATCTAGAATTTTGCCTTGAGTGAACTTCAACTCAACAATTATTAAGTAAATCATCGATATTAAGAATCATAGCCAAGGAATTTAATCTCATACCTTCTTTTGTTCATTTCCTTGCTTCTGTTTTTATACAATGCATCCTAAGCTTCCAAGATGAGTTGTTTTTGTCGTTATTCTATTGTTAGCTCCAAATATAGGCCTTATGCATGCTAGTATTCAAGTCCAAAGTCCTCACTAATTCAGAGTTTTGAGTGCATTACTCTTTTGTTTGCTAAAAAGACGAATTAATCTTAGTATTAAAATAGATAAATATTAAGGTGTGTTTGGGAATGTAAAGCACTTCTTTAGAAGTGGCTTTTCTGGAGAATCTCCTCTTGAGAAGGGTTAGAAAAACCGTTTCTCTTGCAGTGTGATGCTTCTTAGAAGAAACTGTTTTTTTAATGAAAGGGAATGCGGCTTTACCCAAAGGGAAATGATATTTGTACAGCAGATTCCTACACATTTTCCATACACAGCTGATGTGTATGGAAATGAGTGGGTGACCTGATGTGACCCCACATCACCCTATATCAGTTCACCCATTCATTTCCATACACATCAGCTGTGTAGGAATCTGCTGTAGGGTTATCACTGCCCTTACCCAAATGCCCCAAGTACAAAGTGCAAACCCATGTCAATGGCCTAGGTCTGAAAGGCCCGTTGATTTGATTTGAATTCGATTGGTAGCACATCCAACAATAAGCTTGACTCCTACACTTCGCTTGACTCTTATTGAGGCGTGAAAAATCAGCTCCATGCAGCTAAAAAAATCCAGCTGGTTATGGATTTTTGGGATAATCCACTAACCAACTGATTTTGGGATAATATACTAACCAGCTGAATGAGGCGTTTCAGCTGGTTAGTGGATTATCCCAAAAATCCATAGCCTGTTGGATGGAGCTGATTTTTCACACCCCAAACGACCCCTAAATCAGGTGGAGTTGGAATCTTTTTTTAAGACTTTATTTTTTATTTTTCCCATTTCATGTTGTCTTTCGCATAACCATTTCTGCGGAGCAAAAAGGGTTTTTATGACAGGCTAGTGGATTGGCTTTTCATTAAATGTTTTATTTGAATTTCTTTTAGTTTATTTTTGAAAAGGAAAATAGAATTCCTAATATGGGATACCTTTTTTCAAATTGGGACTATTGCATTAAGGGACTATTGCATTAATATCTGAAGACGTGGAATTGTATATTTTTTTGCTGTTGCCAATAGTTGAATTGTACATACCACTCAAGTATTAGAATCTACATACGCTTTTATACCAAAAGAAAGTTCACATATTTTTTTTTGCTAACAAAGAAACTCTATTCAACTAAAATAGAAAATACAAACAACAAGTCATCATCATATACAACTCAACCACATAAACACATCTTTCCATAATAAAAAGATAAAAAATATCGGTAGAACTACCATAAATAAATAAAGACACAACGTTGAGCTTGAATCCATTGTAATGAACTTCGAACACAACCATCATGGGCTATCTCCAAATGGTTGGTATGAAGCCGATTTTTCACTAAAATACATATCCCCAACAGAGCCAAAGAAATATATAATGGGGGTACCAAATTGTGAGCTCCAGGCAGCAACTTTACAAGCATTATCCTCGAAGATACTCGCCCAACTGTTAGGTAGCAATTGTAGAACCGAAGGATTGAGCGCACACCCACTGCAATAGAGGTTGGAGTCTCACCCCAAGAACCTCGACCCAATTGATCACCGGTCGACTAGAGCACGCTCAGGGTAAAAACCAACCATTTATACTCAAGGGGGAGAGAGCAAAGAATTTTGTATCGGATATCGGTAAAATATCGGTCGGCCTAAGAAACAAAATATCGGAGATATATTGGAGATATTTGTAAAAAAAATATAGGTGGTCGAAAACTAGTTTTTACCATATATTTTCACAATCTAATTTCTAAAATGAGTTATACTAATTTAGACAAAGCATAGATTTAAAAATATGCATTTTTATGCATATTAAGATGGGAAACAAATGGGAAAGCTGCTTTTTTAAAAAAAATATTTTTTTTCAAAAATATTTTTTTTAAATGGCGATATATCGGTGATATTGTAAAAAAATTGAAAATCGATATTTGCCCATATCGATTTATCGGGTGGGACCCGATATCGATATATCGCTGATATGGAATTCCTTGGGAGAGAAATATGATAGGAAGAACACCGACCAGAGCAATCGCCCCAAGAGGATAACCTCGAAAGGACTCATCTTTGTCCATAGAAACAACCACTGGCCCTGACAATACATCCACATGAAAACCAGGGAATCTTGGGAGCAAGAGGAGGGGAGGAGGAGAAGCATAACTTCTCTCTCACCAACATCCCACTTAATAAAAACCCAAAAAACGGCGAGGAGATCTACCTCCAAAGTAAGGATGCAACTTCTGGACAGACACCAGTAGGGCTGGACTACGAGCATGTCGCTAGCAGGGAGGGCAGAGGTCAGGGCGAGAGAAGCTAGGGGGTGGGAGACTTCGAAGTTCGCCACCCCACCAATAGTTCTATGCCCTCTTCCCGTTTTACCCGCCAGCCCAGAGCCGCGGTGGTTAATAATCTTCTAATTAACAAATGGGCCGAAAATACTCACATCTACTGATTCTCATCCAAGGGATATCATATGCGCTAAGAATCCAATTAGTAACTGATCATGACCTCATAATAATAACCTATAAGAAAAATTCTCAAAATGTTAGGCTGAAAATGAGGTTCCTCCCCACTCTATTGCCACCCCATTTGGGATTTATCCTAGTGCGTATAATTGGTGGGCATTTGTACATGCCCTAGGGGATCAAAGGTGGAATACGGTGCTATAAGTGGTCAGTTGCCCTATCGACTCCCTAGCCTCCATGCAAATAGCTATGAATAAGCCTATGGGTTTGTTCATCTTATAGATTGAATAATGTGAGTGAAAGCTCATTACTAGAACCTTCTTAATGATGAAACACCCTGTTGTGGTCGCTGGGACCACAAGGAATTGCCTGGCGGCAAGGAGGAAGGAGAGGAAGAATAGTAGAGGAAAGATAAGTTCTTAATTGCATACCCTCTTCATGAGGAAGACGATCTACATATAAAGGGATCAGATGGCGCATTGGCTAGGGCGCCATCTGTCTATCTGATGGGCCATTAATTGACGCTGATCTGATGGGCCACTAATTGGCACTAATTATTCTCTATCAGCCCGTTACCTAACAATTAGCCTAAACGGGTCTGATTACAATAAATCAAATATCCTAATAATGCGTGATGGCCTGCTGGCCTCTGGCCTGCTGACGGCTGGCCTTTGGGAACTGACGTTCACAACACTCCACCACGCTTCCGCTAACGCCTTGTCCTCAAGGCGACCATGATGGAAAACGCGCCAAAAATTCATCCTCAAGGATCCATTCTGCGTCTTCCAACGACTTGCCTTTCCAAGCTACAAGTACTTCCATAACAATTCGCCCCGCACGTCGCACCCGTCGTTTGTCAATAAGAGAAGCCGGAACTGGAATATCCGCTGCAGGAGGACCCATGAGAGGCGGGGGTGCACTAGGAGCGATCAATCGAGGGTCTCCCATGAAACGACGGAGGCGTGACACATGGAACACAGGGTGCACCAGTGACCCAGAAGGAAGAGCTAGACGATAGGCCACCGGTCCCACCCGTTCGACAACGGCATATGGTCCATGAAACCGAGCAGCTAGTTTATGATCAGCCCGAAATAAAGTTGTCTGGCGCTGTGGGAGAACAGAGACATAAACCAGATCGTCTACTTGAAAGACCGGATCAGAACGATGCTTATCATAGAGTTGTTTCATCCGGTTCTAAGCGGATGCCAAATTGGACTTTAGTTGGCGAAGAACCTCATCACGAGTCTGCAGCATATAGTCCACCTCCGCAATGGAGGAACGGTGAGGTACATAAGACAGAACTGATGGAGGAGGGCGCCCATAGACAATCTCGAAGGGCGTGAATCCGACACGGGTGTGATAGGCCGTGTTGTATGACCATTCAGCCCAAGGAAGCATTTGTAGCCAACGGCGGGGCTGGTCCCCGACAAAGCAGCGTAAATACTGCTCCAAACACCGGTTGACCACTTCAGTCTGCCCATCAGTCTGGGGATGATAAGCCGTACTCATATGGAGCGCCGTACCTTGCAACTTAAAGAACTCGCGCCAGAACTGGGAAACAAATACCCTATCACGGTCAGAAATAATAGTCCGAGGCATACCATGTAATTTGGCGATGTCCTTCACATAGAGTTCAGCCACGGTGCGAGCAGAGAACCGATGACTCAAAGCACAAAAATGAGCGTACTTCGAGAGGCGGTCAACCACCACCATAATAACCGTCTTACCCTGGGCCGCAGGTAAGGCCTCCACAAAATCCATGGACACGTCCTCCCAAACCTTATCCGGAATGGGAAGGGGCTGAAGAAGGCCAGCAGGAGATGTGGACGACGCCTTGGCTCGTTGGCATATATCACAAGTAGCCACATAAGTATGTACTGCCTTACGAATACCGGCCCACAGGAAGCTTTGACTAACCCGTTTAAAAGTTCGGAATGTGCCCTCATGACCAGCCACCGGAGAGTCATGAAAGTGGGATATCACCTGTCGACGTAATTCCGGAATAGCTGGTACCCACAACCGGTCCTTCCAGAATAACAATTGATCGCGCCAAGCAAAATGCGGTTCTGCCTGTGGGTCAGCCTGAATTCGAGCAATCAGCTCCTGGGTAGACGGGTCCGTCACATATACCTTCTGCAACTCTGGAATAAAAGGACAACAAGGAATAGAGAGGGCGAAGTAGGCCCCTTCCGTGGGCCGTCGAGATAAGGCATCAGCCACCGTGTTATCCACCCCCTTCTTGTATACCACCTCGTAGTCATAGCCCAGTAACTTACTAACCCAGCGCTGCTGTGAAGGTGTAGAGACCCGCTGATCTAGAAAGTATTTGAGAGGTTGATGATCCGTCCGTATGAGGAATTTCCGCCCAAGCAAATAGGGTCGCCATTTCTGGATGGCTTGCACAATAGCTAGCATCTCCTTTTCATATGCGGAGAGAGTCAAGGAGCGGCCCGATAGGGCCTTGCTGTAGAAGGCAATAGGACGTTCTTGCTGAAGAAGGACAGCCCCTAATCCCGCATCTGAGGCGTCCGTTTCAATAACAAAAGGTAATTTGAAATCAGGAAGAACCAAGACCGGAGCGTGGACCATAGCCTGTTTTAATTTGTCAAAAGCAGTCTGGGCCTCGGCCGACCATATAAAAGCCCCCTTCTTGAGTAACGCTGTGAGTGGGCCAGCGATTAGCCCATAGCGCCCAATAAACCGACGATAATAGCCCGTGAGGCCCAAGAAGCCCCGGAGAGACTTCACACAGGTGGGCCGTGGCCACGATAGCATAGTCTCCACTTTGGATGGATCAGTAGCCACCCCATTCTGCGAAATGATATGGCCCAAATACTCGACCTGCGCACTGCCAAAAGAACACTTCGAGCGCTTCAAGAACAATGAGTTAGCCCGCAAGATAGTAAACACAGATCGGAGATGGACAAGATGATCTGCCCAGGACGAGCTATATATCAATATATCATCAAAGAAGACGAGTACAAACCGACGGAGGTACGGCCGAAACAAGTCATTCATCAGGCTCTGAAAAGTGGCGGGGGCATTAGTCAGGCCAAAGGGCATGACGAGGAACTCATAGTGATCGTCATGAGTCCGGAAAGCCGTCTTGTGTATGTCCTGGGGTTGCATACGGATTTGATGATAACCCGAACGCAAATCCAGTTTGCTGAACACGGCCGCCCCTGCCAGTTCATCCAGTAGTTCTTCTATCACCGGTATGGGATATTTATCTTTGACCGTAATGGCATTGAGCGCACGATAATCCACACAGAAACGCCAGGAGCCATCTTTTTTGCGAACCAAAAGAACTGGAGAGGAGAAGGAACTAGTACTGGAGCGAATGATACCTGTTTGTAACATCTCCCGGACCAACTTCTCAATTTCAGCTTTTTGCACATGTGGATACCTATAGGGCCGAACATTGGCGGGCGGAGCTCCCGGTGTGATCGGAATGGAGTGATCGTGGCCCCGGGCTGGCGGTAAGCAAGATGGTTCAGCAAAGATGTCGGTATGCTCGGAAAGGAGGTCGAGCATGTCGTCTGGCAACTCTGGTTGGCGCACATCTACGAGAGCACGCTGCTGTAGGAAAATACCCTGTGGCGCAAACCTGAAAAGAGAGCTTACCGCCTGTGCCGTGTGCAAGGTTCCCGGCTGTGCACCATGAAGACGTACACGCTGGCCAGCGACCTCGAAGTCCATGATCAGGTCCCGAAAATTCCAGACCACATCACCCAAGTCCTGTAGCCACTAGACGCCTAGTACCACATCTGCCCCCTTCGTGGGTAGGAGAAACAAGTCGGTGACGAAAGAATGTCCCTGGATTAAAAGCTCAACCTGAGAACACACGCCCATGCTGCGAAGGTGTTTGTCGTCCCCTATCAGCACATCAAACGGTTCAGAGTCGGAGACATAACACCCCAACCGCTGGGCCACCTTATCATTGATGAAGTTATGGGTCGACCCACTATCGATGAGTACCGCAACCTGTTGACGCTTAAGCTGACCCTGAACACGCATGGTCCTGGGTGTGAAGGTGCCGGAGAAAGCATGTACGGAGATCTCCGGTTGCACATGGTCATAGAGGTTGGGCGCCTCTTCTGGCTCAGCAATTTCTTCTTCCTCAGCTTCGACGATAAGGAGACTACCCCTGACGGAGCAGCGATGTCCGGGCACAAACTTCTCATCACACTTATAACAGAGTCCTTTGGCACGCCGTTCTTCCATCTGGGCCGGCGTTAGACGTCGGACAGGAGGAGTAGTAGGACCTGGTAAGGCTGGCCGACTAAAGCCTGGACCAGGCGCTGACGTCACGACAGGTAGGGGGTTGCTGTACGGTCGCAGGTTGGCCCCCCCACGCCCCCCTCGTCGCTGACGAGCCAGTTTTTCCTCCTCTATGCGGGCATGACGCACCATGTCCCTCATCGCGTGGCACGAAAAATGCCTCATTTCATCAGCAATCTCAGGCTTCAAACCACGCTTGAAGGTGCCAACCAGGGCCGCCATCGGCCAGTCGGGCAAGCGGTTAGCAATTTTCATAAATTCAAAGTAATAAGCCCATACCGTAGTAGTTTGGCGCAAGGTGGACAGCATCTCATTAAAATCTTGAAACTCATTTGGACCAAACTGGATGCACAGTTCGTCAGAGAAGGTCATCCACGTGGGCCGGCGCACCTCCTTTTCATAAGCCCGAAACCAAACTGAGGCGTCTCCATCCAAGTGAAAGGCAGCCACACGAAGACGTTCTTCATCAGAATAAGTGCCTTGATAAGCGAAGAATTTATCGGCCTTGTAAAGCCATTCAACAGGATCCTCATCTCCACTGTACCGTGGAAACTGTAACCGGACCAGTCTAGGCTCAGCGCTGGCTCGCTGGCCCCTGCGAGTCCCAGAGAACTCCTCCATATCATCCTCCAACTCAAACTGCATATTGCGGGGGTGCGTGTTCATTGAGGCATTAATACGAACACCTTCCAGGCCCCGTGACTCCTGGCCGTTATGGCCCCCTTCAGCGTCTAAGTGTATAGATCCAATTCGCATACCTCGTGGAAGAGATTGACCGATAGGATTACCCAAGAGTGAGCCGCCGATTGGCTGAGAGCCCCCTGGCCGTTCTGGGCGGCCAGGCCCTCCTGCTGACGGCGGTGGAGTGGTATTGAAGGTAGCCTGGGTTGCGATCTCAGCCTTCATCTCTGTTTGAGCGATTTCAACATGCTGTAGCCGCATGTTAATTGAATTGAGTAGAGAAAGCATAACCTCCTGTGTAGATTCAGTATTCGTCCGTGGACTGGTAGCCTCCTGCATCACTTCTGGCTCAGACTGGGCGCCAGCACCCATAGCCGGCTGCTTGCGAGGAGGCATGATCGCCTCTGGATCAGAACCGCTCTGATACCAATGTTGTGGTCGCTGGGACCACAAGGAATTGCCTGGCGGCAAGGAGGAAGGAGAGGAAGAATAGTAGAGGAAAGATAAGTTCTTAATTGCATACCCTCTTCATGAGGAAGACGATCTACATATAAAGGGATCAGATGGCGCATTGGCTAGGGCGCCATCTGTCTATCTGATGGGCCATTAATTGGCGCTGATCTGATGGGCCACTAATTGGCACTAATTATTCTCTATCAGCCCGTTACCTAACAATTAGCCTAAACGGGTCTGATTACAATAAATCAAATATCCTAATAATGCGTGATGGCCTGCTGGCCTCTGGCCTACTGACGGCTGGCCTTTGGGAACTGACGTTCACAACACACCCTTGAGTGTGCATGCATAGGAAGGTCTAGGAATAAGATCAACCAACAACACTTAAGCCAAAAGGATCGGATTTTTTTTCCTGAAAATAGACTATATAGCACTAAGAACGAAGAACATAGACACTGAGCTTATCCTCCTCCACTATATTACAGACAAAAGCGGGCGGAGGAGAGCCCGACTACAAGATAGGACCCTCAGAATGTACCATGGAAGCAAGAAGGTCCGTAGCACAATTGCCTTCTCTAATAGAGGTTGGTATAGAATTATAGGATCTCCTCAAAATGTCGTTGATGAGAGCAGAGTCCCCTTCAACCACAATGCGTTGAAAACCTTAGGCTGCAGCCAATCTTAAACCTTCCAAATATGCCATAGCCTCTGCCATGGTGGACGAGCATGCCCCTAGTGCAAAGGAAGCACAAGCCACTGAAAAACCAAATTCATTCCTTAGTATCACACTAGCAGAACCCCTCATCGGATCCCCAACAACTGATCCATCAAAGTTGAGCTTAACAATTCCATCCTGTGGACTGTCCCATGACACCCACACCTCCCTCCTAGCAGTAATCCCAATCCGACAGTCTCCCAGAACCTTAGACTCCACCTGCAGGGATCGCAACCAAATTGAGTCAGAGAATAGATTGGGAGATGAATTATGAAAAATATGGTTATTCCTAGCATTCCAAGTCACCCAAATGAAATTGGCAACAACCACAATCAATGATTCCATACTATCAGAAATTTTTTCTTTGATAAAGAGTGCATTTTAGATCCATTCACATACTTGACTGCCAAACTCATGCAGATAATCTCCGAGGGCATTAAACCATATGGCTCGAGCATAATGACACTCCAAGAATAGATGATCAACAAAATCAGGTCCAAGTGAGCAGAGACTGCATAACTCTAGTGGCACCCCAAGTCTTTGATGTAATAACCCATTAGTAGTCACCCCATTTAGCATAATTTTCCACAGAAAAAAGTCTAATTTGTTTTTTGAAACACTAGTATTCTCCAAAGTAATAACCAAAATCCCCCCCTAAGGAGATGCATCAGAGTACCCCTCATGGATTAACCTATAGGCCGAGGAGGTGGTGAACAAACCATTGGTCATCCATTGCCAGTAAGGTTGATCATTGAGCCAGTCCGCAATAGGAATACATTTAATTTTATTTACCACTTCAGCTTGCCAGATTTGACTTAGTTTTTCCACATTGCATTTTAGAGTTAGAGGACAGTATAATTCTTTAACCCTTCACTAATATTCTGTATCGAGATAGACTTTGGGAACCAATTATGCTCAAACACCTCTAATGTTGATCTTTTGCCTAAATGCGAACCTACTTACCTACTTATAATTTCCTTTGTACACTCAAGAGCTTCCCAACCTCTTGACGCAGTTGCCAGACATTTAGTTTCCAACCATTCATTTTTTTATAATATTTTTGTTTCATAGTATTACACCATTGAGAATTATGTTTAGTCATTATTTGCCAAAAAATTTTACACAGGAGAGCCAAATTAAATTCATGAGCTTTCCTAACATTTAACCCCCCTGACCTTCTTTTTTTACATATATTGTCCCATTTAACTGTATGTAACCCCTTTTTATCCTTCCCTTTTCCCAGAAAAAGTTCCTAGCTATTTTATCAAGTTCATTGGTAACCAACTTAGGCAACTATGTCACCGACATTACATGCAAAGGTTGAGCAATAAGAGTGGCATTGATTAAAACAAGTTTTCCAGCTTGAGTTAACAGCTTAGTTTTCCAAGAAGCTAACTTCTGATAGATTCCTTCCAATAAAACATGGTAGTCAGCTTTTCTGGGAGCTCCCAGAGGGACCTGAGCCCCAACTATTTTCCCAAAGTAAGTCTCTCATCAACTCCACATAATCTACATAAGATTTTTCTAAATTTCTTGAAACTTAACCGTGGTCACACATAACATAACAAGTTGTATCCATTTTTCATGAAAACCAATTTTTCTCAATACATCATCTAGAAAGGACCATTTAACTTTATCATATGTTTTTTAAAGATCAATTTTAAATGCAAACATGTCTTTTTGACCCTTATTTTTACCTTTCATAGTATGAGCTACTTCATGGGCCAACAGGATATTATCATGGATTGACCTATTAAGTAGGAAAGCTGGCTGATTTGGAGATATTATATTTCCCATCATGCATCTAAGTCTGTTAACCATGATTGTGGAGATTATTTTATAAACAAAGTTACACAAGCTAATAGGCCTAAAGTCATTAGCAGTTGTTGGGTTGGGAATTTTTGGGATAAGATAAATGAAGGTTCTATTCATTTCCAAACAGAAACTTCTGTCATCAAAGAACTTTTGGACAATAAGACTTACCTATTCTCCTACAATATTCCAATACTTACTATAAAAAATACCTTGGTAACCGTCCGGACTAGGGGCTTTCAGAGTCCCAACTGACTTACAACCATTTGAATTTCCTCCTGAGTTACACTTCTTATTAACTTTTGATTATCTATGTCAGAGACAATAGGTTGGACTAACTCCAACAAGTTACCTCCAAAATCTTGTTCCACATTGTTTGGGGTAAACACTTGATTAAAATGTTGGACAAAGACTTTAGTCAATTCACCATTACCAGACACCAATTGCCCATTGATATCTAGAATTTCAGTAATTACATTTCTCTTTCTCCTAGCTAAAGTCATTTGGTGGAAAAATTTTGTATTAAGATCCTCATGACAAATCCAATTAATTCTCGACTTCTGATACCAATACATTTCTTTTTGTTTTAAAGCTTTCAAGAATAGCTGCAGAATTTCAAATTCCCTATTCTGAGTGATGGCATCATTTGACACTTGGACATCTTCTTGTGCATGTCTCAATTCTTTTAATAGGAGTTTAGGTTTTTCATTGATATTATGAAAGTGGATTTATTCCATTTTTTGAGATCTTTAGCTATGACTTCCAACTTTGTGAGAAGGCCAAAGGAGTCCTCACCATAAAACTTGTTATTCCACACAAACTCCACAATAGCTTTACATTTGTTCAAATCGAAAAGGCTTGTTTAGTTGCTTAAACTGCATAGGGTTAGTGTGAACTAGTATAGATGCATGATCTAAACCAGCAATGGCCTGAAGATAGAGCAAATGATATTTTTTACTCCAATGAACATTAATATATGCCTTATCTATCCTCTCAAAAATTCTAGATTTTCTTAGATGACCATTAGTCTAAGTAAATCTAGGACCACAAAAAGGTAACTCTTGAACTTGACATTTTACAATAAAATCTAAAAATTCTGATTTTACTCTACTATTTATTCCACAACCACATTTTTTATCTTCTATACAAGTTACAACATTAAAATCACCAATCAGAAGCCAAGGAAATTTAGCTGACTTAGCTAAGGAACTAATATATAACCATTGTTCCAATTGTGATTCCAAAATAGAGCTAGCATGCACAAAAGTAATTCTAGATGAGATTTTTGTTTTATTATCAACTACTTTAAGATGTACTAACCATTTTAATTCTTTTTCAACTTTAATTCTCACAAACTTATTCCAATATATCCAAATACCATCAGATCCACCTTCTGAAGGAACCACATGATAATGATCAAAAGGGAGTTTGGACATATACCTGATCGACTTATCCAGTTTCATCAGTCTCTGAAAGGAGCAAAATATGAGGGACAAGTTGCAAAATTTGGGTCTTGAGTAGACCCGTTGCCGAGGCTTGACCATTTCCTCGACAATTCCAGCATAAGATTTTCATTTTCCCTTCGGATAGGGGGTCCGGTTGGACACCCCTTTCCTCTTAATAATGCCCCACCTGGATATAGTGATGTTGGGGCTTTTAGCTTTAGCAGGCCTCCAAAGGCTTGATGTTCACCTTAGCTCTGGCACTCCTTCCTTCCCTCACCTCCTTTCCTTTCTCTGCCCCCTTGGTATTCTGGTCTGACTCTCTCTTAACTTGCTTGTCTGCATACATGGATGTGTCTGCCAAAATTGAGTAATACTCTCACCGGAAAAGGGTGTCTGAGATTCACTGTTATTAGGTGTTGCTAAGAGAAGTGGCCTCTTGATACCTCGAAGTACATGCTCCGGTTCCTCCGGAGGTGTTTCTAGAACTATCTCTGCCTTAGTTTCCCTTAGCTCTGGTGACTTAGCTTGGAGTGGAGTAACCAACGTAGGTTCCTCTTCCACCCCTGCCTGAGTGCTATTGATAATAACCACGGGCTGAGAGAGCATGATACGTGATCGTTTAAATATAAACCCTTGTAAGAGCACAAGGCAATTGTACTATGGCGAGTATAGAAAGGATTGTCGAACCTCAGGGACGGTTAAATAATTTACCAAATTCAAGAGAAAAGTTGCAATTTTTTACTTACTCTAAGGAAAGCAGTGGACTTTAGCTAATCTAACTGACAAATAATCAATATGGAGAAGACCAAGGCTTCTAATCCACCACAATAAACTAATGTATCGTCTCTCTCTCTCTCTCTCTTTTGAATAAAGAATTCCAATTGGCTAGCATATTCCTCTCGGACATACACTTGTCAATTCAAATTATAGTGCTCTCCTCTCGGACGTAATGATCGTTTAAATATAAACCCTTACAAGTGCACAAAGCAATTGTATTACAGTAAGTATTAAAGGGTTGTCAAACCTCAGGGACGGATTAATATTTTACCGAATTGAAGAGAAGAAAGTTGCAGTTTTTGTTTAATCTTAAGAAAGCTATGAGCTTTAACTATTAAGCTGAGTTTTAATCAATGCAGTGAATTATCAAGGCAATGAATCCACCACTAAACATGCAATTATTACTCTTGATTATTATTACACGCAGATTGACATGATATGGTAATTCATGTTCTTGATCGGACACACGAATTACTAATGAATTCACTAATGTTCTTGATTGGACACGAAAGTTCATCCACTATTGTGTAATTAATCTTATCCTTGATCAGGCATAGAATCAATCACAACTCTATTATAATATAATTAATCTTATCCTTGATCGGGCATAAAATCAATCATAATATCTAATTCCATTCATAATCAATCAGGTCTATGGTCAAACAGTCAAAAGAATACTCATGAAATCGCATTAAGCATGAATCATAATCAACTTTATAAAATTAAACTATCAAGAGAAGCAATACATATCTAGGGCTTCATCTAGCTTTGAATAAAAGTTTAGTTACACATAGAAAGAAAGAAAAGAGAAGCATGTTTATATAGATCCATCGTCATGAATACTTCTTCTTCTTTGCTCCAAAAGATTCTTTCTCTTGCTCCTCTCTAGCCTCCAAAATAGCTCAAAGGTGGTCTCCAAGATTGCTCTCTAGTGTCTCAAACGTTCTCTTTTAAGGCCTATTTATAAGAGTGAAGGAAAACCATGAAGTCCCCTTCTAAATTCGAGTCGAAATAGGTCTTATTTTAGTTTACCGCACACGGCAATCGATCAATCCCGATCGATCGCTTCCCAATCGATCACTTTCCTTCATTGATTTCTACCGATCGATCGCTGTGCCTATCGATGCCGTATGACTCCGATCGATCGCTGTTACTGTCTTGCAAAAATTAAAAACTCCAATAGATATGATCGATCGTTTTGATGCCGATCGATCGTTTCCTTTGATAACACTATTTTTGGCTATGGCGATTAATCGCGTTGAATGGCAGATCGATCGTAGTTACTGTTCACAATCTTCAAATGACTATAACTTTCTGCTATGAACTCCGAATTACGCGTGGTTGGTGGCGTTGGAAAGCTGATTTCTTGAATAACATGAAGCTTGAATCAGTCCAATCAGAGATTTGCATATGAAGTTATGATGATTTAACTATTGAAGTCAATTTTCACCTCATTTCTGTGTATTACTCTTGATTCCTACAAAAACCAAAAACTATATCAGAGTAATAGTAATTCTAATCAAACACTAGCATAAATATAAGTTTAAGAGATAATAATATGTATATTTCATGTGTAGATCATGTAATACATAAAACGATTAAAACATGGAATTGCGATCTATCTCTCTCGAGTATAAACCAATGAAACTTTATTGATATATAACACCTCAGTCTACTCGGGTTCCTCTCAGACACGCAAGTATTCTTCGGATTGAAACTCACAAGAATTTACTTTTGTTTCTCTCAAGTACAAAGAACAAACCTTAATGACTTAACAGTGATTATACAATAAAATCCATACACCAACTAGAGTAAAACATAAGATGAGAGAAAAGAAACTATACAACCAGATTATTAGGCTTCATCTAAGCTTTTGAGAGGAGTTTAGCCTCGCATTGGAAGAGAGTCCATCATCATGTTCTTCATCTTCTTCTTCTTCTTCTTCTCTCCTTTGCTCTAGCCTCCAAAATAAGTTCTCTAATACCCAATACGTTCTCCCTTAAGGCTTATTTATATGTTTGAAGAGAAACCCCAAAGTCCCCTTCCAAATTCGAGTCAAAATAGGCTTGATTTAAGTTTTGCTGCACAAATCGATCAATCGCTCCGTATAGGCAATCGAAGCGATCGATCACTTTTCTTCACAAATTCCTTCGTTTTCACGCCGATCGTCTATTTTGTCTCGACTACCGATCGATCACTTATTTTACCGATCGATCATGTTTACTGTAATGTGCGGATCCAAAAACTCCAGTAGATATGATCGATCGTTTTTATGGCCGATCGATCATTTCCTTCGAAACACTATTTTCCGACTTTGGCGATCGATTATGATCGCGTATGAAATGCCGATCGATTGTAGTTACTGTTCATAATTTTCAACTGGCTATAACTTTCTGCTCTGAACTCCGAATTGTGCGTGGTCAGTGGCGTTGGAAAGCTGACTTCTTGAGCTTTAATATGAAGCTTTCAGTAGTCCAATCAGATATATATATATATACATATATATATATATATATTAAGTTATGATGATTTAACCATTAAAGTTACTTTTCGCCTTATTTCTATGTCTTACTCTTGTTTCCTACAAAAACCAAAAACTATATTAAAGTAGTAGTAATTCTGTCACGCCCCAAATTTCCAAGACCCGATTTACGCAGAAGCGACAACCAATGATGGTCGTAGGGTAGGAAACCTGAGACTGACCGAATACTCAAGACTTCTATTGTCCCATTTAAATATCATGGAACTTACAGGATCAATATGACTTAAACAATATTCACTTACAAAAATATAGATAACTGAAAAGGAATCTAATTAATTATTACATTAACGGAATTTGTCTCAACAGAACTTAAAATAAAACGGCGCGTAGGCCGCGAGTTCAATCAACAAAACATAATATTAACATAATTAAAGAAATAAGTCTTCAGACTCCAGCACCCATTCACGTTGCTGCTCGCTATCACTTCTGTTCCTTCTTAATACCTGCATCAGAGGATGCATGAGTATTCCATAGGAAATACCCAGTAGAATACAGAAAACCCACAATGGGATAACAGAATAAGATAAGACTCCAGCATAGGTCAACAAACTCAGGTTCAGCAATTACCGAGATTTCTTACCTGGAAACAACCGTCCTTCAAGACACATGATAGTACAGGAAGGATAAATCAAAGACTCCAAACTTACGTAGAGTAATGGAGGTAAGGTAATAACATCTACTCCGGACATCCAAAGTGTTGGAGGTATCAATTTCTGCTCTCAGGTTTATCCATTTCCTCTATGGACATCAATTACCAGATCATCCTAGAGGTTCTACAAAGGAACCCGGCCATGCGTCTAGGGATGCTGGCCCCGTCGGTGCTTACGGGCACAATGGGTGGAGATTGCAGACCTTCCGTAATGTCATACAATCTAATGCGCACGCGTTTGCCGTCATCGGCTGAACTACAGAGGTTCATCAATATCGGAGATCTCGCAAGATCTAGCGATGGCTCGTGAGCATACTATGATTCCGACTAAGAGCTCTCAAAATGCTGCTTAGCGGTGAAACCATTCTTGGAAACAGCTGGCCTTAACGGCAAAAGCCTTAAATCACGACTTTCTAAATTTTGACTCTTCGTAAGAGTAGAAAGCAATATCAGACTCAACCCGAATCGACTCACTAAGGAGTGTTACTAACTCAGAATGAATCGGTCTGGGAACTCGACTGAAACCCGACTAAAATGACTCATCAATGAGACACACCATGAGATTCGCCAAAAGTCCATGTTCCGCCGTCTTCATCGTCATACCTAACCCTAGAGTTGACAATCCCCGACACAGAATAATTTGAATGACGTGTCTCAGATAGACCACGTCAGAGATTTCGAATAAGGTTCAAGCTTTGAATACTCTTGAGTCATGAATAACCCAAGAGAGGAAACAAAAAGGACAATTATCCTGGGACACCACGTTCGACTCTAAGACCCTTAATATTCTTGTAGGGTTACTGATCTCAGTACCTTATAAGTCTTATTATACTTAATTATAGTCATAAGTATTATCTTAACTCATGTTTCAAAGTATTGTTAGGGTTTTCAAGTCTTTTAAAACCAGAAATAGGGTTCTGTCCAAAATAAAACAGCCCAATTCAATTGGCCACCACGCTCTGTACACAGCGAACTAATTAATGAAATTTTTATATCAGATAGCCTCAGGTGTCTATTTTACAGATTGATAGACGGATTAATTTTTGGATTATTGTACAATTAGTTATGATTTTTAGAATAGAGGTCGTCCGCGCAGGATTACTCCTAGCCGAGACCCATTAATTTAAGTTATACTAATTAATAGTCTGTGCAAACTTTAGTAATTCCTTAATTACTCTTTCTGACACTAATATCACAATCTTAATGTCTTTTACAGAACCTAAAGGTTCTGGATTTATTAGTTTAATCTCACCATTAGATTACATTTTATAACCCGATTTCTAATCTTTTGACCCGATTACCTTAACCCAAAGGTATTAATCAAGCTAATTAAACCCGGACACCCCTTTGATCCAAAAAGCTCTGACATGACGTCAGACCCTTTCTAGAACTACAGAGAGTAATTTGAGTTAAATCAAAACATTAGTCATATAATTAACCTAGGGTATTCCTATATCCCTTATCCAATTGTTAAATATATGTACTAGTGTAATACCCTTATGATATAACCAATAAGACATCTAATCTCGGACGCTACAGTGATCCATCATGATGGACTACGACAAAAGCTTCAAACTTTCTATCATCAGAGAGTGAATTAGGACTTTTAATGACGTTTAAAAGAAGTATCACCAAGGATTACTCCGAAAATTGAATAACACATAGGATTGGTCAAGGATAATTCAAACAATAAGGTATTCAATGATCAAACAGGATAACTAACTCTGGACAGTAGTCCGACATCAACTTCATGCAATAAAGGTGACAACTTTATTAATTTGAAACAATGAGGAATGTCTATCTAGGCGTTAGGACGAAAATATGAACAAGCATGCCATACCGAATGGAGTACTTCAAATGATATAGATAATTACACTATGGTATGATCAATAATTCATGTCAATTGAAATTAAATCAGAGCATAGGACATACCAACACATTCAACAATGGACCACTCAATAGCATGACAAATTTCGAAGATCACATTTGTGGTAAAAGAATCTTACCTCTTACGATGAACCGAAAAATCCTTCGCGTAGATTGCACCCTATTCCAAGCCTTCTCCTACGCTCGTCGATCCACCACACCAAGATGCGACGTAAAAAAGGAAGAAGAAGTACTAATTTAGAAGAATTTAGAAGAATGAAGGAGATACACCACAAGGAAGGTCGATGGCTAAAGGAGAGCCGATCCCTTCAAGAATCCATTTAAATAGATGATCCCCTTCTAGGCCCATGCCATCTCAGCCGTCCATTCTTTTCCCATCCAACGATCAAAAAGAAGTCCAGCAAGGAGAAGATCTTGGCTTCCAACGTGCTTCCCCAATTCAAGCTCTAAACTCAGTTACACATCTCATTAGTTAGGATTGAGATCCTCTTCAAGATTTCCAAAACTGCTTATGGTAGTTTTCACTCTCCAAATGGACGCCTATTCCAATTACTCCCACGTTCAAAATTTGAAAAGATGGGGCTTTGGTAAGACCTTCCCTAATGGCTGATTGGCCCTTACCAAAATGGTTACAATCCCATCAATTAGGGAGTTAGTTAATGAGATAAATATCCCATTAAGCCATTGTAACTTCCTTCTCTAGCATTCACTCCACGATTTGCTCCCTCACCACATGGCGCCCTTTCTTAATTGAATGAATATGCTATAGCATCTCCATTAAGTGCCAATTAAACCCATCAATTAATCTCAAATCTCCTTCTTTTGAAAGTTCCAAATTAGGCTAATCTATTAATTATAATTAATGAAATTTTAAACAACAAGGCTCCCCATGATTTGGTCCTCCAGATCGTGGGCCCAAGGGTGTACACGTCATCCAAAGATCACCCAAAATCAGCACAAAAGGTTCCCCAACGGTTTGCCTCGAAAAATATGAAATTAGCGGCGATCGATCGGTCCGTATAAGGCGATCGATCGTCTTGCGATCGATGCCTTACAAAAACGATCGATCGTCTCCCGATCGATGCCATTTGAAGACGATCGATCGGTCTGACGGAAAACTTGAATTTAAAATCATTTTTAAAAGCTTTCCCAAAATTAAATAAATGCATACCTTAAGTAACGAAATTCCTCTTTAATACTATAAATTTTACGGTCGTTACAAATTCTAATTAAACACTAGCATAAATATAAGTCTAGGAGATAATAAAATGCATATTTCAAGTGTAGATCAATACGCTCCGACCTCCACATCCGAAAGTTCTCCCCATGAAAGGGGGACTGGATCAGATTAGGCACTAAATGCTTCACCAGATGCTTCATCTTCTTGAAATTGCTCTTGCTTTGAGCATTCACCAACAAAGCCCTAGTTATTCCTTCCTTCTTGGCCCTCCTATTAGTAGCAGAAGATTACCCATATTCAAAGGTTATAGACAATGGAGGAGAAAGAAGGGCGCTTTCCAAGACAGGGGCAAGAAACAACTGGATCTCCATCTCCTCACTACATTCATCCACCAAAGCTCCCAATCCATGGGCTTGCCAAGGGTATAAGATAACCCCCACCGCTCCTCACTACTTCTTCTGTCATGTCATCAGTCGGATTTCCCTCTTCGCCTTCTCCCTCTAACTCTCTTGTCTCGTTAATTCCTTCCATAAGGGGAGTGAGTAGGCCCTCATTGATGACCCACGCTGTCAGAGGAGCAAAAGTCTGAGCGATCTTCACCATAGGATTAACTCGATGGCCAAACTTCTTTAGGACAATTGCTTCTGACGTTTCATTTCTAAGCCAACCCTCCTTCAACTCTTGGGTCCAAAAGATGGCAGACCCAAGCCCATCTTTATTCCACTGGCCACTAAACCCACTACATTTTCCTTCCCTATACTATTGGTATACGATCTTGAAATTAACTTGTGGCCCATCCCCAAATTTAACCCAGCTCCTAACAACATATTGTGTTGTGGCCCTCCTTCACCAAGTCCAAATCATGATTACCATAGCCCCACCCTAGCCCACTCATGCATTAAATTCAATGGGTTGGCAGGGATAGGCAACCCATCACATCCAATAGCAGGACCAGAGAGGTGGCCCAAGGCCACATCCAATCCACGACCAACATTTAACTTCCTCATACCGACTTCAGAGCCCTCACCGCGTACCTGGTTGCACCAATGTTCATCTTCCTCCATACAAACCGGCTCTTGGATTTTAGCAGCTTCACCATTGTCATGACGCACCAAACTATCTCGGTCATCTGTTTCAGTTTCTTTTCCTTTTTCCTTCCATTTTTCTAAATTTTTATTTTTTTCTTCATCATCTTTTCTTTTCAACCTTTTTTCTATCACTTTTTCTTTATCCAACTCCTCATTTTCCCCATCCTCCCTTGTTTCACCTGTTATGCATGAAAAATACACATTTTTATATACTTTTTTACCTTTTTGTTAGTCATTTTTTCTAGTTAAAATAAAGAATAAATGGGTTCTAGTAATTAGGAATTAAATAAATAATGCTCTAAATTGCTTAAATTAAATGTGTTCCATAATTTTATGATTTATTTGGTGTGTCTAATGTGGGACATATTTTATTTATATAGGTTCAAGTGTTCGGACTGCGGAACGGCCAAAGTAAAGCCATTACGCCTGGTTTTGAAGTGTCAAAGTGACCCAAGAGCTGAGATCACGCACAGAAAAGATCTAAACTATTGGGGTCCATTTAAGAGAAGACGGGCGCCGATTTAAAGTAAAGAGTCGTTCATATTCAATCCGGTGGTTGAGGTTGATATAACAGGTTTTAACCCAAGCAAAAGAAGAAGCAAAACATAATGGTTCGGTTAAGAGAAAAAGAAAAAAAATAACCCGAGCTTCTGCTCGGGTGTCCTTTTCCAGAACAGAGCATACAGAGCACTCATGTGAAGATGACGGACAGTTCGACTGTGACCATGGGTCAAGGGAGCGAGGCAAGGTGGCGGCGCTTGTGGACTGAAGCCGACGGCGACGACGACGATGATCGAAGAGAGATGCCATAGTGAGTAGAGCTCGAGCGACGGAGAAGAACAATGGTGGCCTGAGCTTGAACTCGACGGCAAAGGTTCTGAGGTCAATGATGAAGATTTCACGGCAGCAACTTGGGGCAGTTCAATGGCCGAGGCTCAAGGCAACGAAGGAGCATGAGGATCTGGTTCGAGTTCAGGAGGAGCAACAGAAACAATCAACTGTGTCTCAATTTAGAAAGGTTGTGCAACAAAGCAGAATCGGGAAAGTCAAATTGCGAAGCTATTTTGCAATGGTAAGTGCCCCAATTTCCTGTCGAATTGAGATTCAAAGAGGGGCGTGGCTCAAAGAGGAAAGCTTTACATTTGGGCGTTTTGGTTCTATTTCGAGAGCACTCAAAGTTGGAATTTTTACTATCAATTTGGACGAGAATTGATGTGCAATTGACTGGATTTGGATGATTTATAGGCAGCCAAAGGGAAGATTTTGATTCGGCACGAAATTAGTTTGGAATATTGCTGATTTGGGAAAGGATGACTGTCGTCAATTCATCTATATAAACAGAGCAGTAGAGACAGAAAGGGGGGACCAGTCGAGAGAGACGACCAGACAGTTCCTTCTTGCATTTTTTTTACAGTTTCAAATTTTTATTTCAGTTTTCTCTCCTTTTATTCTGGTTCTCATCTCTGCTGCTTGGAGTTGTATCGATTGTTCGAACGGTTGCTGGGAAGAGAAGTGAAACAGTACTGTGTTTTTCCATTTCTCTCAAAATTATTGTAAGTCAGTTTTATTTATTTAATTGAGATGAGTTTAATTATTAATTTTACATGTGTTCTAGTTAATATGATTGGCTAAATCGGTTGCTAAGGCTAGAACGAGGCTGTAGTGATTGTAGAGAATGTCTGACATGTGAAAGTTGATATTTTCCTCCTATAATTATGCTATAATGTTTATGCGTTCATGTTGTTGATTGCTTTGTTAATTTTGGATATAGCATCAATCATATTTTTGCTATGATTTGGAATTACTATTGTAATACATGCTTGTTTTAATTAGTTAAGTAACAAATTGGATACCAGTTCTGATTCTCTTGTAAGTGGATACATCTAGTGATTTAAATTGTTAATTTAAATCGCATGAAGGACGTGCTTTTTGTATGAATAATTGTGCGTTAAAGTAAGATCTTCCGTAACAACGTGAATAGGATTCTAGATTGTTACGAGTATTTAGAGAATGATAAATGATTGAAGGGTTAGGGTGTTCTCTATAATTTATTGCATGCCGATTCCAAAGCCTTAGTATTTTGTTAATTTAATAAAGTTCAGATATTTATTTCGTAATTGATTTTTTAGTCGTTAGTTAGTTAATTAATTTCTACAAATTTCATAATTTATTTAAGGGTTTAATTAGGGTTCGATTAGATTTCCGCCATACAAGTCCTTGTGGGTTCGACCTCGTAAAATTGTGCGACTGTACTCCAATACGATTTGTACACTTGCGAGTAAAATTAAGACATTAATTAAAACAACATCACCTTCTATCAAGTAATCATCCACTACCCCATACTTGACCTTACGCTTCAGAGCAACAACCTTCATCCTGTAAGAGTACCTTTCTACTTCACCCCCTCCTTCCAAGAAGTTAGCAATATCAATTGTAAAAAAATAGCTTTCTATAGAATGATCAGTGTAACCATAGTTAAGACAACAACCCATCTCTAAAATCCACCCATCGCCTTTCATCCCCATTCATGTTGATATTAACTCCAGGTGGGATAGACTCATGCATAGAAAAGTTCATTTTTGCACATACCTCTTGGAAGGACCTCTCAGGACCAGGAATCTCCACGTCCTCTGTGTAGCCAAACTTTTGCACAACACTTTTTATGAAGTCTTTAGTAGTAAGGTATTTAGGAAGACCATACAACTGCACCCATAATATTTGGCATTCAATCTTGCTTTTTCTGCCAACACAATACTTGATATAGGTGCAGTTGGCAGTAAAGTATTCTGATAGTCATTACTGTTCTGCGATCTTTCGCACATGCAAACCCCACCACAAGTCTTTGAGAGTGTACTTCTTCCACTTTGAGCAGTGAGAACTGCGTCCACGTCATCTAAACAAAACTTCTGATGCCTACAACAACTAGGTTGAGAGGTATATCTATGATCACCAGATAACTCCAACCCTCATTTAATTCTCTTAGTACCTCCCCAAGCGGAACAAACGCGGTATCCCTCTTAATGGGTAAGGACAGCATATTCATGTCTGAAGTGATACCCTTCATCCCTCCTTACAGGAAACCAAAACCTAGATAAGGATCTCAAGGCACTTCTCTAGCAACCCTCAACTTAGTTACTAGCCATAGCCGAACCCCTACTTTCACTCCCTTGATCCCCCCACACAAGCACCTTAAGATCTCTCAATTCTCTCACTTATCTCCCACTTATAACTTCATACCATAATACTATCAGGGGGTTTGAGATGGTACTTAATAAGAAACACACAACAAGGAGGGAAGGGAGAAGAAGAAGTGGAAAGAGTGAGAGGAGCAAGCAAGCGAGAGGCCCAAAGAAATGGCTCTCACTCCCTTCACACACTAGACTCAAGTCCCTTCAAAAGCTTCTCTCCCCTTTTCTATAGCTCCTTTAAGTCCCCTGTTGAGAGAAAAGTCCCAAGTTTGAGCACCTTGAGGGAGGGAGGGTAGGTAGGTTGATATAGGGTTCACCGATAACCAATGAGTTAGATGTATCAAACCTAACGTCATTTACATTAATCAAGGTATTGAATGGTTAACAAGATATTTGTGCAAGAAGATGTTTACGTTTTGGAAAATGATAGTCGGCCAATCAATCGGTCTAACAAAAGCCTCCAAGGTTGACATGGTACGTCTGAATTCGAGAGATCAAGAGAGGATCGGGTCATATGAGGGAGTGATTAATTTAGTGCCCTGACATGCCACATGGGATTTGCACCCATGTGACACGAGCCATCAATCTTGAAAATTGACAACGCAAACTCGAAGGCAGTGTTTTAAAAACTGGACTGGCCTGGCCGGTTCAATCAGAGCCAGTCAATTTTTTGAGCCGGATCGGCCAGGTCGATTGATCCAGTCGACCCAGTTTAATCTGTCTAATTGAACCGCCTTGACCCATGGGTTTGGATAGGGTTTAAGCTCTTTTCAACACATTTTATTCATTTCTTTTTTTTTTGCAACATCTTTTCATTTTCTTTCAACATCAATCTTGGTAGAATCTCATACCGCATATTTATTTCTTTTTATGTCTTAAAAAATATTTATTTTTTTCATGTAAAAAATTTAATTTTTGTAATAAGGTTATTTTGTTTATTAAATTGCTATCCATGGGATATTAGATTATGCAAAGTTTTTTATATCATATAAAGTTTTGAGAAAGGAGATATTTTTCTATTTTTTATATTGATGATATTGATCTATACATGAAATATGCATTTTATTATCTCCTAAACTTATATTTATGCTAGTGTTTGATTAGAATTACTACTACTTTAATATAGTTTTTGGTTTTTGTAGGAAACAAGAGTAATATACAAAATGAGGTGAAAACGGACTTTAATGGTTAAATCTTCATAACTTCGTGTACAGATGTTGGATTTGACTGATTCATATCTCATGTTAAAGTTCAAGAAGTCAGCTTTCCAACGCCACCGACCGCGCGTAATTCGGAGTTCGGACCGAAAAGTTATGACCATTGGAAAATCGTGCTGCAAAATGAATAGTAAAGCGATCGATCGGCCAGAAAAGCGATCGATCGCCGTATACGCAGAATTGAAATAAGGCCTATTTTGACTTGGATTTAGAAGGGGATTTGAGGGTTTTCCTTCACCCCTATATATATGCCTTAAGGGAGAACGTATGGGGTATGCAAGAATAGAGTTTTGAGTTCTTTTGGAGACCTTGGAGGCTAGAGCAAAGAAGAAGAAGAAGAAGAAGAAGATGAAGAACTTGTTGATGGATTCTCTTCCCATGCTTGGCTAGACTCTCTTCCAGGGCGTAGATGAAACCCAACTGATTGGTTGTATTGTTTCTTTCTCTCATATTATGTTTTTATTCTAGTTGGTGTATGAATCTTTGTTATGCAATAAAAGTTAATTCATTAGAGTTTATTCTTTGTACTCGAGAGAGACAAGAGTGGATCTTTGTGGATTTCAATCTGAAAGAGCACTTGCGTGTCCGAGAGGAACGTAAGGGCTCTGAAGTGTTACATATTAATAAAGTCTCATTGGTTTATACTCGAGAGAGATAGATCACAGTTCCATGTTTTAATAGATTTATGTGTTACATCCGAGAGGAGGGCACTATAATTTGAATTGACAAGTGTATGTCCGAGAGGAATACACTAGCCAACTGGAAATCTGAATTCAAAAGAGAGAGAGAGACGATACACTAGTCTATTGTGGTGGATTCGAAGCCTTGGTACTTCTCCTATTGATTAATCTCAGCTTAGTTTAATTAAAGTTCATTGCTTTTCTCTAGATTAATTAAAAACTGCTGCTTTTCTCTTGAATTTGGTAGAATATTAATCCGTCCCTGAGGTTCGACAACCCTTTCCATACTCACCATAGTACAATTGCCTTGTGCACTTGCAAGGGTTTAATTTTAAACGATCAAGTTTTTGGCGCCGTTGCCGGGGACGGCACAATAGTTTACTAAATTCTTAGCATAGTTAGTTTTAGAGTAGTTTCATTAAATTTAGATTTAATCTCAGTAGCGTAATTTCATTCTTCTTCCTTTTTTGCAGGATTAAGAGAGGACGCAGATTTTCGTCATCGTTGGAAGGGCCATCCCTTCCCACTGTTTGCACTCTCTTAACCCTCTTTTAGAATAAATTTGGGTGCTTGGTGTTTTCCTTTTCTTTGTGGGATTGCATGACGTGCTAGTTGTCGCTATTAGGTTGCTAGTTGTCGCTATCTAGGGTTGATGTTTGCTAGTTGTCGCTATTAGGACTGCACAGGTTTTGTTTGATTTTATTTGTGCATGCATGGTCGTCGTTCCCTAAACCCCGACCTAGCTTTTGACCCTGATCCTGAGCGACTCTACAGAATTTTGAGAACTCCTAGACAATCAATTCCTGAAATCCAACATATGGCGAACAACATGAACCTCGGGGATGGTACTGGTCTAAACCAGGATCCATTAATCCCCCATGCCCGAACCCTGCAAGATTACTACCGTCCAACAGCCTACACCTCCCCTTCCTGTATCCTACTACCTGCTACCGTGGCCAATTTTGAAATCAAACCAAACATCATCCAAATGCTGCCCACTTATCACGGCCAACTTAATGAGAATCCTTATAGGCATCTCCAAAATTTATTGGAGGTTAACACCACATTCAAACTCACATTATCGGATGATCAGGTGCGCCTTAGACTTTTCCCATTCACTTTAAAAGACAGGGCCAAGGAATGACTCTACTCCCTTGCACATAACTCTATTTCTACTTGGGAGGAACTACAAGCTGAATTCCTAAAGAAGTATTTTCCTGTGGGGCGGACTAATAAGATCCGCAACGAAATCATTACTTTTACCCAGCAACCAAATGAGCAATTCCATGAAAGTTGGGAAAGAATGAAATCCCTCCTCCGATCCTGTCCCCACCATGATGTACCCAAGTGGCAGCTAGTGCAGCGATTTCATGAGGGTGTGTGCGACCAGCACAAGACCCTGATTGATGCCTCCTGTGGAGGCACATTCATGAAAAAAACCCCTGATGATGCCTGGGACCTACTAGAGGACCTAAGTGAAAATTCTCTACATAGTGCTACCCTCTACAGAACTGAAGGCCATCTGCCGGGTAGGAGTGCCTCAAGGGGAGGCATGTATGATGTTAAGCCCACCAACAGTTTAGAACACCAAGTGGCATCACTGACCGAGAGATTTGACCGTTTTTTCTCACAGCTCCCGTCTCAGACCCCTATCTCTCACGATGCCTGTGCCATCTGTGCCAGCCCCATGCACACTGTAGTTGACTGCCCTTCAGCTTCCCAGTATCCTGATCTTGTACAGGAGCAAGCCAACTTTGCACAAGGCTACCCTAGAGCTAATAACCCCTATTCAAATACCTACAACCCGGGGTGGCGAAATCATCCCAATTTCGCCTGGAAACAGCCTAACCAAGGGACCACTTTCAATCAGGCCCCAAGACCCGAAATCCAACACCCAACTCAGCCTTACCAACCAGCTACCGCTCCCCCATTTGACCAAACCAATAAGAAACCATCCCTAGAAGATCAGATGAGCCAATTGCTAGCCACCCAATCTACCCTCCTCTCAGCTTTTAATGCGATGGAAGCCAAGGTGGACGCCAAGATAGAAACCAAACATAGAGAGCTGACAGGTGAGCTAAGAACCCAGGCCCAGCTTGTCCACTCCCATACACAATCCATTGCCAAAATAGAAACCCAGTTAGGACAGCTGGCCCAATCTATGAACCGTAGGGAAGTAGGAACCTTGCCTAGCCAACCACAGCAGAACCCTAGAGGCCAGTTCGCCGTTGAAGGTTCCCATTATCCAAATGAGCAGGTGCAAGCCGTTACTACCCTAAGAAATGGAAAACAAGTGGACAATCAGGTTAGGGACCCACCTATTGCGAGTGAGGACACTCTCCTTGAGAAACAGAACCAATCCACTCCTACTATGCCTGACCCTGTTAATCTCTCACCGCAACAGGAAGCCCCTCGGGAACCCACAAAGGATAAATCCTATATCCCTAGGGCCCCTTTCCCCCAATGCCTCAACCAACCCTCCCCGTTTAGTAAGTCCCACCAACGAATGGAGGAAATGTTAGAGGTGTTCAAGCAGGTTAAGGTCAATCTTCCCCTCTTAGATGCCATCAAACAAGTACCTGCGTATGCCAAGTTCCTGAAAGACCTGTGTACCCAAAAGAGAAAAACCAAATCCCATGTCACCCAAAAGGTCTTTTTGACCAACCAAGTCAGCTCTTTACTAACCAGTGATGTGCCACCTAAATTCAAGGACCCGGGAACCCCTGTTATATCCATTGTCATAGGTGACCATACCATTAGCAGAGCCCTCTTAGATCTAGGCGCCAGTGTCAATCTCCTCCCATACTCAGTTTATCAACAACTTGGCCTAGGAGAGTTGCAGCCCACCTCAGTCACCCTACAGTTAGCAGATCGATCCATTCGCAGACCTAGAGGTATTATAGAAGACGTTCTTGTCGGAGTTGACCGGTTCTACTTTCCTGTTGACTTTGTCGTTCTAGACATGGAACCTGTTGCCAACTCCAAGTCCCAAATTCCTGTTATCCTTGGCCGGCCTTTCCTAGCTACCGCTGATGCCACCATCAATTGTAGGTCGGGTCTCATGAACGTCTCATTCGGAAACATGAAAGTTAAATTAAACATCTTTAGTGCTTCCCAACAACCCTCGAGTGAAGTTGAATGCCTTATGGTTGACGACCTAGATGACCTGGTCCAGGAATACCTCCCATTTGCTGTGCTTAAGGATGCCCTCGAGCACACCCTTTTCTATGACTGGATTGATACCTATGAGGGCACACCTGACCTTGAAGAGGTCCATCACCATTTAGTGGCTGCCTTACACCCTGACCATATCCCATGGAGACCCCACCCCGACCCTCTGCCTGTGTCCACCTCTCCACCACTCAAACCTTCCATAGAGTCTCCTCCCACACTTGATCTGAAAACCCTACCTAGCTCGCTGAAATATGCCTTTCTGGGTCCTAATGACACCCTTCCTGTGATTATCTCCTCAAGTTTATCTAGTGACCAGGAAGCCCAGTTGTTGGAGATCCTTACCACACACCGGCGAGCTATAGGATGGACAGTAGCTGACCTCCGGGGTATAGACCCCTCTGTGTGCATGCATCGCATAAACCTGGAGGACCAGGCTAAATCTTCTAGGGAGGGGCAGAGACGGTTGAACCCTCACATGAGAGAGGTGGTGATGAAAGAGATAGTGAAACTCCTAGATGCAGGTATCATATACCCTATCTCTGACAGCGAGTGGGTGAGCCCCATCCAGGTCGTCCCTAAGAAATCAGGCATCACGGTGAAACCAAACTCTGAGGGTGAACTTGTGCCAATAAGAGAAACCACGGGCTGGCGGGTATGCATTGATTATAGGAAACTGAACTCCAATACCCGTAAGGATCATTTCCCTCTCCCATTCATTGACCAAATCCTAGAGAAACTAGCGGGCCAAGAGTTTTATTGCTTTTTAGATGGGTACTCAGGATATAATCAAGTGCCAGTTTTTCCAGGGGATCAGGAGAAGACGACTTTTACATGCCCCTTCGGTACATTTGCATACCGAAGGATGCCTTTTGGTCTTTGCAATGCCCCTGCTACATTTCAGCGATGCATGATGTCCATTTTTTCTGATATGATTGATAAATTTTTGGAAGTTTTTATGGACGATTTTTCGGTATTTGGCACTTGTTTTGATGAATGCTTGCATAACCTTACTATGGTTTTAAAAAGATGTGAGGAAACAAACTTAGTGTTAAGTTGGGAAAAGAGCCATTTCATGGTTCAACAGGGGATTGTGCTTGGACATGTTATATCAAAAAGGGGTATAGAGGTTGATAAGGCCAAGGTTGACCTAATTGCTAATTTACCACCTCCTACCTCAGTGAAGCAAATACGGTCTTTCCTTGGCCATGCCGGGTTTTATCGCCGATTTATCAAAGATTTTAGTAAGATATCACGTCCACTCTGTCACCTCTTAGGTCAGGACGTGCCATTTGAATTTGATGATTCTTGCAAAACGGCCTTTACCACATTAAAAACCCTCCTCTCGAGTTCCCCCATTATTAAGCCCCCTGACTACACACTGCCCTTCGAAATCATGTGCGATGCCTCTAATTTTGCTGTAGGGGCAGTGTTAGGCCAACGCCTTAACAAGATTCCTCATGTTATATATTATGCGAGCAAGACGCTCACTGACGCTCAATTGAATTATACTACCACTGAAAAAGAGCTGCTTGCTGTTGTGTTTGCATTAGATAAGTTCCGGTCATACCTCCTGGGTAGTAAGATCATCATTTTTTCTGACCATGCGGCCTTACGGTACCTCCTTTCCAAGAAGGATGCCAAGCCAAGGCTGATCCGTTGGATCTTACTTCTTCAGGAGTTTGACTTTGAAATTAAAGATAAAAAGGGTTCTGAGAATGTTGTGGCTGATCATCTATCCAGAATTCCTATTCCTGATTTGCACAGCCATGACCCTCTGAGGGATTCATTCCCTGATGAGCAGCTTTTTGCTGTCTCAACTACTGCTCCACCTTGGTACGCACATATCGTGAATTATCTTGCTGTGGGTCAAATCCCCACCTTTTGGACTAAACATGACAAAGACTTGTTTTTCTCACGAGTCAAACATTACTATTGGGATGACCCTGATCTATTTAAGATATGTGCGGATCAAGTAATAAGACGATGTGTTCCAGAGAGTGAGTTTCATAGCATTTTATCTTTTTGTCACTCTCGGGCCTGTGGTGGACACTTCGGTGGTAAGAAAACTGCGGCCAAAGTACTTCAAAGTGGTTTTTATTGGCCAACTCTATTTAAAGATGCTCATGCTTATTGTCAATCTTGCGATAGGTGTCAAAAATTGGGAGCCTTGTCTAAAAGGAATATGATGCCTCTACAACCTATATTGATTGTTGATCTATTTGATGTATGGGGTATCGATTTCATGGGACCTTTTCCGCCATCTTTTGGTCATACATTTATTCTTGTTGCTGTTGATTATGTGTCTAAGTGGATTGAAGCTGTTGCCACTAGGACCAATGATCATAAAGTTGTGCTGGAATTTCTGAAAACTAACATTTTCAGCAGGTTTGGAACTCCTCGAGCTATCATTAGTGACGGAGGTTCTCACTTTTGTAACAGGTCATTTGAAGCTCTTCTCAAGAAATATTCCGTCACCCACAAGGTTGCCACACCATATCATCCTCAGACCAGTGGCCAGGTGGAGGTCTCCAATCGCCAAATCAAACAGATTCTCGAGAAGACGGTTCGCCCCGACAGAAAAGATTGGTCCTTGAGACTCAATGATGCATTATGGGCCTACCGGACAGCTTTCAAGACCCCGATTGGCATGTCTCCGTATAGATTGGTATATGGCAAAGCTTGCCATTTACCTGTTGAGTTAGAGCACCGGGCTTACTGGGCTATTAAGGCCTACAACTTCGACATGGATAAGGCCGGTGAACAGCGCAAGCTCCAACTGAGTGAATTAGAGGAAATGCGCCTTGATGCATATGAGAATGCCAAGCTCTACAAAATGCGAACTAAGGCGGTTCATGACAAGATGATTTCCAGGAAATCCTTTCAGCCTGATCAGAAGGTGTTGCTCTATAACTCTCGGCTGCACTTATTCCCTGGGAAACTTCGCACTCGGTGGTCTGGACCTTTTACTGTGACCGAAGCGTTTCCACATGGTGCTGTTGAGATCCGAAATCCAAAAGATGGGAGCACATTCAAAGTAAATGGCCATCGCTTGAAACCTTATTTGGAGGCAGTTAGTGACCAGGATGAGAAGCCGGTATATTTTGCTGGTTCAACAAGTACAACATGAGCATGGATCAACGTCTGGCTGAAGACGTTAAACTTAGCGCTTGGTGGGAGGCAACCCACGTAATCAGGTGTATTCTTCCCTTTTCATCTTCTTTATTTTTTTTTTATTTACATTGGGACAATGTGCATAATACGTTTGGGGGAGGTTTTTTCTGCTTAATTCATTAGAGTTTTAAAAAAAAAAAAAAAAATATTAAACAGTAAATACGATCGATCGCACTACGATCGCACTACGATCGTATCCGCAGATCATCAACGCCGTTCATCTGTGATCTGACGGGCGCCGATCATCAGCGGTTAACACGATCGATCGGCTTTTTGTGCGATCGATCGCGGGTCGTCTTCTTCGTCTTTAAAACCTGCGCGGCGGCGGCGAACGAAACCTATTTTCGCTCGCCACCGCCGCCTCCGACCCCAGTTTGAGCTAAGACTCCGGCCCCCGACGAAGTTTTGCACGGAGAATCCATTTCCGGTGGCCGTTTTTGAGATTTCCGTCTCTTTTCATCGCAATCCCGAGCTTTTATTCCGGTAAGCCGAAACGAAAAAAAAACTGATTTTTCTTAGTTTCTGTTAGGTACTTTTGAAATCTGTCTCATACTTGCTCTTAAATTGATTATTGTGATACTTGTGTATGAGTTCAGCCTTTGATTCTCAGCATTTTCGCCAAATCTTATGATTTTTGTGCGTGAACAGTTCTGTTTTTCACTCGAAAAAAAAAAAACAAAAACAAAAAAATTCCGAAAGTGAGACATTCCGGATTTTCGATTCCTCTCATGCATACTTTTGATTGCTGATTCCATTGCATGTTCATGATTGCTATCTCCGATTTTTATTTATTTATTTATTTTATTTTATTTTTTTTATTTTTATTATTTTTCAAAAAAAAAAAAAAAAAAAAAAAAAAAAACAGCGCCAACGAGCTTTCCTATGCCATTATTTGTGATATGCCTGCTGTGCTGATGATCTATACTTCTTTGTGCATTAGTTATCTTTATAAGGGTTTTTATTATGACCTTTGATTTTCAGGAACGATGCCTCAGAAATCCTCTGCTCACAAACGCCCTAGGAGTGAAGCTTCGACTTCACGACATGCTGCTTCCACCCCTGCACCTCCACCTACTGCTACTCCACCACCACGGCCACTTCAATATGAGCGTCAGGTTCTCCTAAATCCATATATTCCTGATCTACCGACCCAAGGCTGGATAAAGACTCGGCCAGACTGGGTGAATTACTTCACCCGTATTGCTTCTACGACGGGGAATGTGCCTCATCTGGTGCACGAGGACGCCGTCAGAGAGTTCTATTTGAATGGCACTATAGACGACCACGAGGATCATGAACAAGTTGCCATTCGCAGTTTGGTGGGTGGCACTCCTTTATGCATCCGGGCTGCTGACATAGCTCGAGCTATGGGCTGCGAACGAGGTACTCTTCGGCATCCAGATTTCAGTGGTTATAAACTTCCCATGCCTCGCATTATTACGGGTCGCTTGATAGGGTCGCCCATAGGACCTTGCCTGACCACATATCTCCAGGCCATCAGCATGCTACCGGAGTTTCGATTTGCCTTTCTCATTTTCCAGCATGATGTATGGTCCGCCAGGAAGGAGAAAGTTGACTGCACGATGACTGAGCTACTATATGTATTCGGCGACGAGGCTAGGCGGGGCGACCTTGATTTACCTTCATTCGTCTTTGGGCGGATGAAGCAGATGATGGTGGGGAGAAAGGATGAACGGCTACCGTATCCTTTCATTCTTGAGCGCATATTCCAGACCAGTGGGGTCCGTTTTCCAGAGCATGCACGTTTATCTCGTGGACTCGGTCCGATTAGAGTTGACGCCTTTAACCGTATGATCGCCCACACACGTATACATACTTGGCCACAGGCTCGCCGTGCTGAGGAGCAGGCCGCGCCACCTCCGAGTCAGCCTACTCAGCAGCCTCCTTGGGAATCTATTCAGCAGCAGATCATTGATCTCACTGGCCATGTGCAGGAGATTCGGGCTACACAGCAACAGATTCTTGCAACCCAGCAGGCATATCAAGAGTCCCAAAATGCTATCACGTTACGCCTAGACTCTATTGTTGACTTTCTCCATGATTGGCGTTTCCCTCCTACGGACGATGGCGATGGCGACGACCAGAACTCTTAGTCCTTTCTTTTCTGGTGGTTTTCCTTCCTCTTCTCTCCTTTACTTATCTCAGATCATTGCCTTTTTATCTTTTGTTGTGCATTGAGGACAATGCTTGTATTCGGTTTGGGGGAGAGGATGTGCTTCATTGTAAAATCAGAAAAAGAAATTGAAAATAAAATTGAGTAGTTTTTAAAGTTACTTGTTAGTACTTTTTCTTAGGTTTTGATAGTTTATCCCGTAATGATGCATGCTATAATTCTTAGGAGATTAATTTACATTGGAAGTGTGAGTAAGTATACTGGAGGATAGATACACTTAACTGAGCATATCTTTCTATTACAGTCCTCTTGGAATAAGTGCTTGAACTAAGAAAATTCACTTACACACACTAGTACATAAAGTAATACCATCTAGAGATTTGTTGAATGCTAATTTACAGTGGGATGTCTTTAGTCAGAGTCATTGGATGATGTGTAGTTATCTGTTGAGCTTAAAAGATCATGATAGACCATTTACTTGGCTATGGCAAGGGATTGGAACCGGAAATAGGTTGAGAGTATAATACAGCCTGGACAAAATAAAGATGTGCTGAAATATATGTGCTGAAAATGAAAATGTGAAAAAATGAAAACAAAATGAAAGAAAAAGGGGCTGCTTGACTTTATAGGATTAACTTAGGCTGATGCTCGGGCCCGAAGCGGTCTCTTAATACCTAATGCCCTAAGCCAACTGGCTGGGAGTCATTGGCCTGAGTCATTGCTAAACCTAAGCATCTTTAAGTCAGGCCTTACACAGTCCTAGCGAAAGAAAAAAAAAAGAGAAAAAAAAAATCTGTGGTGTATTATCCTCTCAAATCTAGAATGTTGGACCCGAAGGAGGCGCGCAGATCTGTGCTATCATGAA
Organism: Houttuynia cordata; assembly: GCA_039654745.1. Classification (NCBI taxonomy): domain Eukaryota; kingdom Viridiplantae; phylum Streptophyta; class Magnoliopsida; order Piperales; family Saururaceae; genus Houttuynia; species Houttuynia cordata. Next base: position 26,884,349 of record CM077508.1, read on the forward strand.
CCTAAAGATTACGATGACTATGTAGATTATGATGTTCTTTGGTTAATGGGTAACACTGGATCTGTATAAACAGAAATTTAGATTGTATTGCTACAATGTTCTACACTTTCTACTATTTATGTTATCACACTATATTATATTTGAGCAGAAATTTTCAAGATGAAAGTGTGGAATAAAACCACTTACTTGAGGGCTTCTATATTCCTGTTGATTATGAACCAAGTACATGTGGTTGATTCTCTTAAGCATTGTAGTATGTATTTGTCGGGATAATAGGTTTGCTTGTTTTTACAATGTTTTTATTTTTGCTTTGTTTTGAACTTAGGTTAATTAGTTTAATAAATACATGTTTGTGGGTAGCATGGCTGCAAACCCTCACGAGACAACACTCGTCCTACTAGGGACACCTAGAGGTTTAACGGCTTGTTGCATACGCTCAATGCAATCGTGTTCCCTACGAAAGTGGTGTTTACTTTTATGCATTAGTTCTTTAGTTTGTTTGATTTGATTTGATTTTGTTTTGTTTTGCTAGGGACTAGCAAAATCTAGGTTTGGGGGTGTGATCTATACATGAAATATGCATTTTATTATCTCCTAAACTTATATTTATGCTAGTGTTTGATTAGAATTACTACTACTTTAATATAGTTTTTGGTTTTTGTAGGAAACAAGAGTAATATACAAAATGAGGTGAAAACGGACTTTAATGGTTAAATCTTCATAACTTCGTGTACAAATGTTGGATTTGACTGATTCATGTCTCATGTTAAAGTTCAAGAAGTCAGCTTTCCAACGCCACCGACCGCGCGTAATTCGGAGTTCGGACCGAAAAGTTATGACCATTGGAAAATCGTGCTGCAAAATGAATAGTAAAGCGATCGATCGGCCAGAAAAGCGATCGATCGCCGTATACGCAGAATTGAAATAAGGCCTATTTTGACTTGGATTTAGAAGGGGATTTGAGGGTTTTCCTTCACCCCTATATATATGCCTTAAGGGAGAACGTATGGGGTATGCAAGAATAGAGTTTTGAGTTCTTTTGGAGACCTTGGAGGCTAGAGCAAAGAAGAAGAAGAAGAAGAAGAAGATGAAGAACTTGTTGATGGATTCTCTTCCCATGCTTGGCTAGACTCTCTTCCAGGGCGTAGATGAAACCCAACTGATTGGTTGTATTGTTTCTTTCTCTCATATTATGTTTTTATTCTAGTTGGTGTATGAATCTTTGTTATGCAATAAAAGTTAATTCATTAGAGTTTATTCTTTGTACTCGAGAGAGACAAGAGTGGATCTTTGTGGATTTCAATCTGAAAGAGCACTTGCGTGTCCGAGAGGAACGTAAGGGCTCTGAAGTGTTACATATTAATAAAGTCTCATTGGTTTATACTCGAGAGAGATAGATCACAGTTCCATGTTTTAATAGATTTATGTGTTACATCCGAGAGGAGGGCACTATAATTTGAATTGACAAGTGTATGTCCGAGAGGAATACACTAGCCAACTGGAAATCTGAATTCAAAAGAGAGAGAGAGACGATAAACTAGTCTATTGTGGTGGATTCGAAGCCTTGGTACTTCTCCTATTGATTAATCTCAGCTTAGTTTAATTAAAATTCATTGCTTTTCTCTAGATTAATTAAAAACTGCTGCTTTTCTCTTGAATTTGGTAGAATATTAATCCGTCCCTGAGGTTCGACAACCCTTTCCATACTCACCATAGTACAATTGCCTTGTGCACTTGCAAGGGTTTAATTTTAAACGATCAGATATCAGCAACCGAGTCAACCCGGTTGAACCTACTCCGCAAGAATTCCGGGTCGATGACCAGTCCGATTTTTAAAACCTTGTTCCTACGGGCATTCCCTTATTTTTGGAGCTCATGCCCACTTCATGTGCGCGAGATTGACAACCCTATCACGTGGGCAAAAATCTGATGTGGCATGCCAGGGGCACTACCCTTTCTTCAAATGAGGCCCTTTCATGTAGACATGGTTCGTCACGCAAGCATGCATCTTCCAATAAAATACCTATAAGAAACATCTATAATCTTATGTATCACGGAAAAAAAAAATCCCCCATTTCAAAAAATCCGTTTTTATGTGGACTATGAGTCCACGTGACCGTCTCTTCCAGATCCCATTCTCCCCCTGTCTGCCATGCTGCTCTCTCTCCACCATCTCAACCTCTGCGGACACAGTATTTTGGAACAACATCTCTTTCCTCCTCGACAAGCCCGGCAACATCCACAACATCTCCTTCCTCCTCAAACCCTCACCGGCACCTGCTTCGACATCTTCGCCACCCTCCCGCCACTCTTGCCCCTGGCCCCATTGCCATGCTCGGCTTAAAGCGCTGGCTCAGCTGCTTGCATAATTCTGTGGGAGCTGGACCCCTCCGTGGTGGCGGTGGGCAGGGAGTATTTTGGGCTCGCTGAGCTCAAACGAGAAAATTCGGACATGGACTTGATCAACATCGGGAATTCGCAGGAGATGGAAGCGGGTGTTGCCACATACGGGTTCTCAAGGATCCCAGTGGACCTATTCAGCAAGGGCAACCTACTTCCCGTGCTTCAGGTTGCGAAGACGTGAGAGCGGCTGAAGCGATGGCTGACGGCAAGGGAGAAGGATGATGGTGAACTGCAGGGGGAGTTGCGTTGAAGCCGACGACCCAAGGAGGAATGGGGAGTTGGTCAAGGGAAAGACTTTGAAGGTCATAAGCTGTGCATTCAAAGGCTAAGGGCTAAGGGCTAAGGGGGAAGGATACGGTGAACCGCAGGGGGAGTTGCGTGGAAGCCGAAGACCCAAGCAAAATGGGGAGTTGGTCAAGGAAAAGACTTTGAAGGTCTCAACCTGGGCAGATATCACGTGAGTAAAGTCCGCACACAATATTTTTTAACAAAAATAATTTCTAAATATACATAATATTTTTGGAACGTAGGGAGTAGGTCATTTTTCTGATATATATTCTCATGTTTATTAAGCCATCTAGTAAATTAAAAACAAAGAAATATTAAAACCTTAAATACTTAATACTTCTGACGTGTAATTATCTGGATTAAAAATTCAAAATTAACTTAAATTAGTTCATATCTGATTCGTAATCCAGACAATCAATGTGGAACAGAGGGAGTAGGAAATTTGATTAATAAAATGCCCTAAATGCATCCGTGTTCATCTTTGACCCGTCAAAAGCAAGTGACCTGCTTCAGGGAACTTAACACCATAATGAAATGTCTATAATACCCTAGTAAAAAGCAAGAGATTGATCATCAACAGGGATAGGATTGTCATTTGGGAAAGCCGGCGCCGCTCACCACGGGGAGCGCGAACCACGTGCGAGGTGGAGTCATAGAATATCGCTGAGCTATTGGGAGAGAGTGTTAATGTGAGAAGCCTCTTCTTGCTAGCGTAAAGAAAGACAGCACCATTCATGTTTGTTCACAAATTTTCATGACTTACGTCAGTATACTGTATACCCCTCTGGCGTGAATCGGCGCAAGGTGTCATAGGGCGGCATAGGCGGGTTTGGATCACCCGCTCGCCACACTTGTGTTAGTGTGCGCCATTAAATTTAATTTGAGGTGTTCATAGTTCTTATGGGGGCCGTGACCAATGCCAACACGCATATTAACTATCTCCTAATGGTATATTTATAATCACAATTAACAGGGTACATGGTAATTATGTAAGGTATAAAAATTATGTACGTCTTCTAATAACAATTTTTATAGTGGGAAACTATTGATTTCTGGAATGAGCTATTAGTATTTCTTGAAATTCGCTTGCATGTTTTCAGCCACAAAATCCATTTTTTTTATGAGAAAAAGTCAATCGTAGAATATCACCATGAAAAGACTCGTAACAATTGGGACCACTATTGATGCCCCTAATTCGCTTGCATGTTTTCAGCCACAAAATCCATTTTTTTATGAGAAAAAGTCATTCTAGAATATCACCATGAAAAGACCCGTAACAATTGGGACTACTATTGATGCCCATCCAAACAAACAAAAATGAAATGAATGTCTACTTAGAAACAAAGATCCTTCTTTTTTCTAATTACAGGGAAACTAAAAAGGAAAAGTTCATATGAGACATGACATTGCATGATTCAAGTCACCGAGAGCCGTAGGATCATCAAAATCCGACGGCTCTCTCCCCCCTAATTTGATGCCATGGTTGGATTAAAATCCGTTGGCTCAAGCCACCACAACCATCCGTGTCTCATATAAACGGGACTCAACCAAAATCTTCAAACATACTATTCCATTCAATTAATCGAAAATATCACAAAAATAGAAACACACAATTATAGACCTTTGTGCACACTCTCAAGAGCTTCTCACATACCAACCAATCTTCCCCTCCACCCCTCCAATGAGTTCCCCGAGTTAAAACCAACGAAATTTGGCCACACCTTGCCCCGAAAGAACCGACGTCAAAAATCCCCCTTTTCCCCTCTCCCGCCCTCCCCTCTATTCCGCCGTCTCCTCCTCCTCCTCCTCCTCCACCATGCGCCGGAAAGTCAGACCGGCGACCTCCGTCTTCATCTCCTCCCTCCTCTTCGCCTGCTTCTACCTCACCCTCTTCCGCTCCGTCGACCGCCACCGGCCTTTCTCCTCCCCCCTCACCGATCACCACCCCACCCTCCCCCTCCCCCTCCTCCTCCACCCCCACCCACACCACCAATACTCCACCCTCTCCTCCTCTGCGGCCGCCCCCCTCCGCCGCCCTGCTCCACCCTTCTCGGTCCTCTTCCCCGACTGGGAGGTCCTCGTCCTCCTCGACGAGCCTCCTCAGCCGACTGGAGAATCCTACTTTTGTCATTTCCAAGATGGTTCTGTCTATCCGGCTAGGACGGCACCAGTCGTCATCCGTGGCGCGGTCGATAACACGACGTTCAAATGCCACATGCCGCCCTGCGTCACGCCTTCCTCCGGGTGGGACGTCCTATTCGAGGCCCGAACTCGTAGGCACCGCATCGAAAGCTGCCCAACGGCGGGTTTCGCCGACGGAATTGAACTTCTTAGAAAAGATGAATCCGGAGTTAGGAAGGAATTTAACATGTCTTTTGAAGGGAAGCTTAAATTAGCCCATGCAGGGGAGAATATGAACTCGGTCCACGTCCATGAAAGCCATCCATGCACATGCATCCTTGTACGAGATGGCGCAATGGGAGAATCCGGCCTCCTGCGTCTTCTCCCACGCCCACGGCGACTCTCGTCACGTCGTAGCCCCTGACTGTGAGTTCGTCCACCGTAGCGGAGGTGTTGTCCACGCTGCCGTTGTCGTAGAGGATGAACCGTTCTACTCCGATGGCGGCGTGGTACATTACCCATTCCCGGAGGAACTTTCCGGCGTCAGTGCACGATGACTCGTGACGCCGGAAAGTTCCTCCGGGAATGGGTAATGTACCACGCCGCCATCGGAGTAGAACGGTTCATCCTCTACGACAACGGCAGCGTGGACAACACCTCCGCTACGGTGGACGAACTCACAGTCAGGGGCTACGACGTGACGAGAGTCGCGTGGGCGTGGGAGAAGACGCAGGAGGCCGGATTCTCCCATTGCGCCATCTCGTACAAGGATGCATGTGCATGGATGGCTTTCATGGACGTGGACGAGTTCATATTCTCCCCTGCATGGGCTAATTTAAGCTTCCCTTCAAAAGACATGTTAAATTCCTTCCTAACTCCGGATTCATCTTTTCTAAGAAGTTCAATTCCGTCGGCGAAACCCGCCGTTGGGCAGCTTTCGATGCGGTGCTACGAGTTCGGGCCCTCGAATAGGACGTCCCACCCGGAGGAAGGCGTGACGCAGGGGTACACGTGCCGGCGGCAGGTGGAGCAGCGGCACAAGTCGATGGTCCGGCTCGACGCCGTCGACGACTCGTTGCTGAACGTTATCCACCACTTCCAGCTGAAGGACGGGTACCGGACGAGGAAGCTCGTGGCGCAGAAGGCGGTGGTGAACCACTACAAGTACCAGGCATGGCCGGAGTTCAAGAAGAAGTTCCGGCGGCGGGTGTCGGCCTACGTCGTGGACTGGCAGAGCGCGGTGAACCCCGCGTCCAAGGACCGCGCACCCGGGCTGGGATTCCAGCCGGTTGAACCAGCCGAGTGGCCGCGGAGGTTCTGCGAGGTGGTAGATACAAGGCTGAGGGAGGTGGCGGCGAGGTGGTTCCGGTCGGAGGGTCCTGCCGGTCCGGCCATGGCGTGGCAAGACGGCTGATTACAATCGGATCTCAAATCGGACATGTTTGTCCATGAGAAGGCCCCATTTGATGGTAGGGCCCTTAGGCCCCACAAGGCTACAAGAAGCTTGGCTGAAAATGGAGGGTTGAGTTTTCGCTGTGGCCCACATACCCTCCGTCCGGAATTAGTATTAACATTTGGAGTATATTGTTGACATCCTATATGAAAGCTGATGCCAATGCCAACACAAACATACAGTTTCTATTTTTATTTTTTATTTTTCTTACAAATATTTTTATTGTATTGGATTACAAATTTTAATTAAAAATTCTTAATTTGGAGGACTAATCCTGGGTTTTTTTCTTATATGTGGAATGAGTCCTGAATTTGATGTTTCAACTTTGGGACCTACATATATACTCTATAGGTTCATACAAGGATTTCTTTTTTTTTTTTTTTTTGGCAATTTACCGATTTATTATGATGTGTACCTAACTTTATAAGGAAGAAAGCTTGCCATGTGAGTGTTAGCTTTTTGACAGGCAGAAATTGGGGATTGCTTCAACAAGATGAAAAGGTTGTATGTGACATTTCAATAATTAGGCTGACTATTTTTTTAATGTTCATGCTGATCATCACTTGCCAAGATGGAATGCTGAGGATGATTGATTATAAAATGTGCAGGCTTGCCAGTTTTTCAGGCTGACATTCCTCTACGATACCATGGGATTCACATATTTTTTTCTTAATTAGCAAATAATTATAAAAGTTTATAAAAAATCCAGTTGTTTATATGGCTAGGTGTTTACTGTCGACATTTGGAAGTTCCGACTGACCGTGTTCATCAGTTGAATTATTGATGTTTAAGCTTTTTATATAACTATATATACATTTTGAAAGTTTAAAGCCACGACTGCACCGTCTTGATTAAAACAGTAGAACGTAAAAATTTTTTCTGGCAACAAACAGCAGAACGTATATAGACAAATTTGTGGATTGTCCTATAGTTATAATCACTGTTTTATTCAATGAACCTTTAAAAAACGAATTTGTCCTTAATATGTATCAAACAATATTGAATTTGCCCTTAATGCTTTTGTTTCTATTTCTTTTGAGTTTTTCTCTCATAACTTGAACACTATGCTGGGGTCGGTCAACCGGTTTTTTTAGCTCCTTCGGCAAGGAAGATGAGTCCAAGTAGATTACTTCCATCACTCCGTAGAAAGCCAATGTCATACCATCTTTATTTTCGATTGTATGATTAACCCACCATCTTGATACTCTAATTGGATCAACTAAGGCTAATGGTTTGATGGAATACTATTGACCAAGTCGATTTAGATGATAATGATATGACTAGTTAGTTACTAGATAATGATGAACTGATGTATTATTGTTGGATGGGAAGGTCATAACTAGACAATGATATGTGTCTTAATGGGTTCATTTAGTCAAAGATGCCCCAAGTGTTTCTAGGAAGGTTGGGTGATTGATCTCTTTCCCATGGCTTCAGTTTATAAGGCTTGCAAATTGTAAGTATTAGAAATAAAATCCAATGACAAGTTAGTTGCATTTTTTGGATGAATAACGACAAGTTAGTTGTTGTTGGACTACTTATCGTAGGATACACGTCAAATCTTAAAAGGAGTCTCCATGCTTATCTTTATGGAATGGCAAAAAAATAAGACTTACTCTCTCCAATTGCACGTTTTGGGTACGCTTTGGATGCCCAAAACTCAAAATGGCTCAATATGCTAGGGTTTCAGAGAGAGAAGAATGAAAAAGAAGGGTTCGAATTCAAGTTGCTTACACTTGATATTAATATTGCATAAAATTTATATTTATCATATATATAAGGTGGGCTTCACTTCTCACACCCCATACCGGGGCAATTCGGTTCAACTCTGGTTTGACCGCAGTTTCCACGGTCCAACCGGACTGGCCATCAATCCGGGCAGTAGCAGCTAGGACTGCACTAAAAAACCGGACCCGACCCAACCCGGATAGAACCGACTCGACATTAACTCAGGTCAGGTCGGGTCATATCTCGGGTAGGGTCAGTTCCAAGATTTAAAAACCCGTTCTATCTCGGGTTGGGTCAGGTTTGGCTTTAAAATACCCAAGAACCGACCTTACACAAGATATACTATTTAAATCTATTATTTTTTAATATATACAATTTTTATTATTGTAATTATATAAATTATTTTATTAAATATTTTTATAATTATATTAATTATTTTATTAAACTCTCTGTTCGGGTATTGCAGGTTTTATCTCGGGTAGGGTCGAGTTTAGGATTCTCGTGTCCTATCTCGGGTAGGGTCGGGTATAGCAAAACCCGACCCTACCCGACCCAAGATGCAGCCCTAACAGCAGCTATGTGCACCCCATCTATCTCATCTTGTTAGAGGATTTTTACTCCGCAGGACAGTATACATGGGGCAGTGCCACCCTTACTACCTGTACAAAGAGTTAGGAAAAACTTGCCAACCCAGCACATTAGGGATATCTGGGTGTGCCACCCTCATCCAGGTAAACCATCAATAATCTTTGGCTACTCTATTTACCTCAAGTACAACACATTTGATTCATGTTGGATGTCTATTTGTCAAATAGCTATGATCGTGGGAGAGATTGCATGTTGGACGTCCAAAAGTTCAGAGCACTCCACTAGATGATTTTTCTCCATTAGGAGTTAGGTATATGTTATATATTTAAGTCATTTCATGGTCTTCTATTGGCATTTTAAATAATTTGCTTTGTTTCTTTTTATGTTCTTAAGTGGAATGCTAAGAAGACCAAAACTGCTAATCCTCACAGTGTCCTCTGTCATTATAGATCTGAATTAGACTACCAACGATCCACATAGGTGATTATATTATATTGCACATGTTACGAATATAAATGATACAAATTTCATAAAAAGTAAAGTACTATCTTTATATGTTGTGTAGGTAATATGACAGCCATATGATGATGAAGTTTTAGCACGGTTACCTTGAGTGTGTATGGATGGAGCAGATGTGTGGCTGTCTAGGATGCCACTCATATGTTTTGACATTGTGGAGATGCATGTTCTGGATCGGGTCATATTGCAGTTTGGATTAGAGCAGGTTTCCCCCCTTTTATTGTGGAGTTCATTGAACGATCTTCGCGTCGAGGCCGGGCAAGTTTTGATTGGAGATCACATCATGCGGCCTATATTACTAGATGGTACGACCGAATGACCACTCTCGTTCAGGGGGGGCTTGACATGACAGAGCGAGATGCTAATAATGCCTACATGAAGTGGTACTTGAGGATCACTAGGAGACTTATCCTGCCACCTGTGTATGAGGCGGAGATGTTATATCAACCCAGGGGCGACACTGAGTGGCCGTTGGTTAGTATCTCTTACTTCATATTTATCTTAATTCACCATCATTGTGTGCTTGTAGATAAAATATATTTTTTTCCTTTTAGCTTACTTATGCGAGACAGACACTCGCACATTATAATGGAGCTTTGGTGGACCGATCTTATGGAGCTTGTTAGCGCTATTTCAAACGATACGCAATAACTCTACCCATGTTCTTGCGAGCTTGCCGTTGCTCCATCCAGTTATGACATAGATTTTGGGACTGCAAGGTGATCATCCTTTTGAGGCTTCTCAACCTATATCAGCTTCGCCTGACATTGTGACATCATCTGTTGACACGATTTCTTTTATTCCACCACCAATTGTTCTAGATGCCCCGCTCGATTCAGTTGAGAGGCCCCCTTCTTTGAAAGTATATATTAGGCGACAGCGTGCACTTCGTGCTCTATGTTAGGCACCTTCGTCTTCAGATGCTATACCTGATGCCAAGCCTGACCAGATTCTAGCTCGAGCACAAGGACGGGGTAAGAATAAGGGAAGGAGAGTTGAGTGAATATTTATATTTTTACGAGGATTTGTATTATATGTTATGTTTAAACTTCTAATAGATATATTAATTTATTTATGTTCTAAGTTTACTGATCATATGAAGAATTATTATATGTTATTGTTTATGTTGATTAAATTGTGTTATCCGGTTTTAAAAAATTTGCATATTACATCACATTGTTGGATTTTTGTAGTTAAAAGATGAAGGCGTCATTTAAAATGATGTCTCTCCTATTTCGAAGAGAAGGTGTTGGTTTAAGCGACGCCTTTATCGGTTTAACCGACTCCTCTATCTTTAGAAGGAACCGATGGATGAACAGGCTAAGGTAATGAAAGGCGTCGTTTCAAACGACACCTTGCTTTTTAGAAGAGAGGCATTGGTTGAAACGATATTTTTTTCTTTAGGAGAGAGACGTCAGTTTAAGTGATGCCTTTCGGGTCAGGATAAAAAAAAACTTGCGCTGGGCCAGCGCCACGCTAGTGCCGTGTAGCTTGTCAGATAACCGGATCAGAAATTATTTTTCAATTTTTCTCCATCGGTAATTTTTTAAAATATTATTTGGTAAATTCCTTGATATTTTACAAAGACCTACTAAATTAGGGTTCTTTTTTCTTGACAACAACTTAATTAGGACTCTTACTATAGACATGAAGGAAACATATTCCAGTAAAAAAAAAAGAATGCACCATATTAAGGGTAATTAATTAACTCTCATGTATTTTCTCTCTTTTTATATGTATTGGCCCTATTTTCCTCATTCAATATGAAGGTAATGAATGTACTCCTCATTAGTATTTGAAGATACACTGTATTTTATTGAATATCCTGTATGCCCACGTGAGCGTGGGCTCATATAAATTGGATTCAATAGTTAATGTGTGCCAAAGGAAATGCTAAAATTTTGTTTGCTAGAAACTAATGTGGATTTATCATATCATATCATACTTCTATAAAATAAATGGGTGACAATACATTTTTCAATTTTGAACTACCTAATCCCTAAAATTTTAATTAAATCCCTTAATTAACCTTACTAGAAGTTAATTAGAAGTGTTAAAATTCCCACCATTCAGTAATTGTAGGAATTCTAATGAGTTCCGCAGTTTCTTAATGGTAGGTATCATCACGGATTTCTCTCTAAACTCCCATTAGGAGGGAAAAATTTTCGGTGTAGATACGACACCAAGCTGACATGCTAGCGTGGTGTCAATCACCAATCAACAAGAGACACAACCCCTTGTGGGCCCATTAAAACTATTTGGGTGAGGCTAACCCGTACATCCACGGGTTAGCCTCACCCAAACAGTTTTAACGGGCCCACAAGGGGGTTGTGTGTCTCTTGTTAGTTGGTGATCGCACCACACTAGCATGCCAACTTGGTGTTGTATCTATGATCATTTAAATATTAAACTCTTGCAAGTGCACAAGGCATTTATACTACAGTGAGTATTTAGGGCTGTTGAACCACATTGATGGAAGATTAATCTACCAAATTCAAGAGAAGAAAAGTTGTTGCTTTGATTTAATCTAAGAGAAACAATAAACTTTAACTATTTTAAATGGGTTTTACTGATATAGAGAAGTACCAAGGCTTCAAATCCACTACGAAATAAACTAGTTTTATCGTCTCTCTCTCTCTCTCTAAATTCCTGGTTGATTAGCATATTCCTCTCGGAAATATACTCGTCAATTCAAAGTATCATACTCTCCTCTCGGACGTAACACATAAAACAATTAAAACATGGAACCGTATTCTATCTTTCTCGAGCAAAGATTAATGAAACTCTATTAATATATAACATCTTAGTCTACTTAAGTTCCTCTCGAACATGCAAGTATTCCTCGGATTGAAATCTACAAGAATCACTCTCGCCTCTCTCGAGCACAAAGAGTAAATCTCAATAAATCAACATTGATTGTGTAGTAAAGATATATATATATATATATATATATATATATATATATATATATCAACTAAGATAAAAATGAGATGAGAGAAATAAAATAATACAACCAATTTATTCGGGCTTCATCTATGCCTTTGAAACGGTTTACCGAGCATCGGAGAAGAAACGTGCATCTTTGTCTTCATCATCTTCTTCGTCTTCTTCGTTTCTCTCCTCTTCTCTTGGCCACCACCAAAAACTCCTCCAAAGACTCTCCCAAGACTTCCCAATGTCCCTCTCATGAGCCTCCTTATGGTTTATATAGGATGCATGAGAAAAGTCTCAAATACCCCTCCAAAACCCTAAAGAAAAAGGGTTTCCTTTTCTTATATAGGGTTTAAGATTTTTAAAATCTTCTTCTATTTTTTCCCATATGAAAAGATAAAAATCTCTTCCCATATCACCTTATTAGAGGCGTTTCAAATAGGAATCAAGATCTCAAAAGATTTCCCACATATCGTTGTTTAACGGTGTCGAGAAATAATAGGACCGGGCGAGACGATTTGAGCCGTCGGATCTCAATCCCATGGCTCACGCCGGTGCACATAAGCCAAGACTCGTTAACTTTTCCTAAGGCTAAGTTCAAATGATGCGATGAAAGGGGCTAATATGACCAAATGGACACAATGTTTCTAGGCTCACATGTCCAAATGGGCCAAAAAATTGTGTTGTGCTGTATTTGTGACCTCTTTTGATTCCCTTGTCCTATCAAATATTGGAGTATTATTTGTCCGAGCAACTGTAAAAAGGATTGCTATACCTCTCCCCTGTGAAGAAAAGAGAGTTGTGCACAGTAGAGTTGTAACGATGCCGGCAGCTCTCAAGTTGTTCCTCGAAAACCTGAGGAGATAATCCATGAGAGCGTGCACATTCCTATGAAGATGTTGGAGGTGAAGGTAGCACAAAATGGACGAGATATCAGCCATTTGGAATAAAAGCATTGGAAGGAAAGGTCATGGAGATCTTTACAAACAGCCATACGTAAATGCCTCTATTAACCAAGGAAATTCCACCATTTTGTTATTTGTCAAGGCCGAGCAAGGAATTATTGAACATAAGATGCAATGAAAGAGTACCAAAAAAATGAGACCAAAGTTTCCCAAAAGCACAAGCGGGTTTAAATATTTAACTCAACTCCCCCACATGTGCAAGTATTTATCAAAGCTTAGCACGTAGTTATGATAAGAGGAAAGGAGGAGTATAAACTATAAACCAGGCTTATATGTCCCGAAATATAAATGGCATAAAACTGGGATCTGATATCATGTAAAATAACCAAGTTTCTCAAAAGCTCAAGCTAGTAGGTGATGGTTATTTTAATTATTTAACTCAATTCAATAACCACCATTTTTAATTGGTCAAGGGTGACCATAAGCAAGTAATGAAAGCTTTAGGGTTGCTGCACATATTTGGTTGTGTTTAATTTAAGCAACAATAGTTTGAGATGTAAGATTCGCCATCTCCTAATCCTAAGCCAATTGAATCCTAACAGGTCTCTCTTCTGGTTCTTGATAAAATGAAAGGATTATTGCCTTTTCATGCTCTTAAAGAAGAATCAAGGGCCAATTTTTTTTACAAAATATAGTTACTAAGAGCTACCGAGTTCTTTTAGGCATGATGGAATGGACACTTTAAGCATAATCTCGTAATCAATTTTGGACTGTTAAATGTAGTCAGAGAACAACATTTGATTGGATTTGAGATTGCTTCTTGCTGTTTAGAGCTCTGGTTTTGTGTCTTCTCTTCAATACGTCCTGCTGGAATCTCTTGGTCTCACTCTGTATCTCCATCAATGGCTTACTCTCGATTCCCTCCTTTTCTCTCTCCAACATCCTTTGCCTCTTTGTGACCGCCATTGCCGCCTCCGGTGCTTGTCTCTCTGCCTCTTTCTGTGAGACATTGCAAATTAGTTAAATGCACCTAAACCATTATTATATTATCTTTTTTGAACATTTTGCTTCACACTCAATAGAGTAGAATATATTATCATGGGAATCCATTTATATGCGCATGGCTCATGCACGTAGGCTGCCTTCGAGTCGCATGATTTCAATTGCAAACGAGATCCAGCGGCTCGTGACATGGCGCATATATTCGAATATACGACTGAACATCTATTAACTATTCCCATTATGTATACTATGGATGGATAGAAAAAAATTCTGCTGATACATACCTGCAGTTCTTTTTTGTTTTTGTATATCCATACCTGAAGATCTTGTATAAGGGTGTCGAGGGATTTGATCTTCCGATGAGGCCAACGAGGGATTCCAAACTCTCTGCACTTCCTCTTCAGCACCGTAAGCCCAACCTTTAGGCTTCTTGAAGCCTCAACAATTGGCAGACCAAAATACTTCGCAAGATCTGTAATAGCTATGCCAGCTATATGCTCAGTTGCTGCCCTCCTCGTCTTCATTTTACAATCTGCAATCTTCAGCTGAAACAATAAGAAGACTTTTGCAGTGGACCAGTACTCTTAGAAACTACTCTGCTTACCCTAGAATGTAATTTCCTTACTACATGGTTGTATCGTGTATTCACACTTCGCATATTACACATCTGACATTAGACTCAAGTAAGTTTTACAAATTTCAATTTCAATACATTTTACTTCGGCACCATTAATCCATTTTGAAGAATGCCCGTAATAAATTGATCATTGTCTCAGTGCCCATGACAAAACAACAAAAATTATATATAAATATAATAAAAAATTACGAAAACTAGTTGACGATTGAACAGGCATGGAGAACAACTGGAACTACAAACGATCACACATTCTTTTATCGATCTTCTTGAAAGATACTCAAGAATATTAAGTTCTTAAAAAAGTAGCCTCAAGACAGCCAATTGTGCACTACTTGGACCAACCAGGTAGCACACTGAAGTTCTTTTAGGTTGCTGTGATGTTGCAGATGAATTACAATATCAGTTCACACTTCACAAGCAAGAAATAGTGTAGGAGAAAAAACAAAATAAATTAAGGATAAAAGTCTATGGAAAAAGAAAAATGCATTACCAAAGGAAGAGGAAAGAACATGGACTAAATACCTTTAGATTACAAGAAGCTGAAGCTCTGATGGGAAGCAGGGAGGAAAATGGATCAAGGAAGCATGCGAAACTTAAAAAAATATCGGTAGTCAAAAACTAGTTTTTACCATATATTTTCACAATCTAACTTCTAAAATAAGTTATACTAATTTAGACAAAGCATAGATTTAAAATATGCATATTAGGATGGGAAACAAATGGGAAAGTTACTTTCCTTCCCTTTTTTTTTAAAAAAAAATTCCCATTTTTTTTCGAAAATATTTTTTAAAAAAAAATAGCGATATATCGGTCCGAAACCGATATCGGCGATATTTGAAAAAAAAAAAGGAAAACCGAGCTTTGCCGATATGGAATTCCATGGTGATAACCCTACATCAGATTTTCTACACATTTCCATACACAATGTGTATGGAAATGTGTAGAAAATCTGATAATGTGTATGGAAATGTGTAAAAAATCTGATGTGCAAAGATCGTTTCCCTTTCATCTATGATAGATAATTATCACTTGCTTCCATAATGACAGAGGTCTAGTTGCTGTATATGAAATTGAGAGTGGTATATGTCAACACGTCTTATTACTCACTACTAGTATCAATTATGACACTATTAAAAAGCATTCATAATAAGAAACTTATCACATAAACTCAACCTAATCAGTCATTAACCAAGAAACCTTTTTCATATGATAAGAAGAAATCCTAAATTACAACCAAAATAACAAGCAACTCTAAATTGTGTCAAGATAGGGAAAGCCACATTCCAATAATACCAAAAAAGAAAA
Source organism: Houttuynia cordata (assembly GCA_039654745.1). Lineage (NCBI taxonomy): Eukaryota > Viridiplantae > Streptophyta > Magnoliopsida > Piperales > Saururaceae > Houttuynia > Houttuynia cordata. The sequence continues at coordinate 26,900,229 of CM077508.1, forward strand.
GATCCAGCCATATAACCTAAGGCATGTTGTCAAAGTCCACCTCGCCATAGCCAATATCCACATGTACTTCAATATGCAACACCTCAAGGCCTTCTTGTGTGGCCTCCTGCGCCAACCGGGTCCCCTCTCTCGCAATCTTCTTGGTCAAGTACTCCTGTGCACCACTTTGGGGTGTGACCAAAATGGACACCATCTTGGACAAGCATTCTTCGCGCTTCTCCTCGTCCAACAAGAACCTCTTCTTGGTCACAAATCTCTCAAACTTGTCGGTCATCAGCCCCTCATCGGAGACGTAAAATGGGCGGACGAGATGCGGTGCAGCACCGCGCGGGAACTCCTCATTGACCGCAATGTCCATCATAGCGTCCCATTGTCCTCCGTGGTCAGGCTTCTTGCGCGCCAACCTTTGAAGCTCCGTTTTTGTGAGGTCGGCCGAGTCCGGAGAGATGAATGAGTCCACAAAAACAACGTTGTATGTGCCTGGAATTACGTCCATAGTGATGACCCAAAAGAGCAGCAATGCAGGAAGAAGATGAGAGAACACTTAAAAGAGAAATATGAAGGATAGAATGATAAGAAAGAGCGTTTGACATGCATATATATAGAGGGATGGAGTGAAGGCGGCTAATTGGTAACTTCCAAGTCCTAATGCTAATTGGAATAAGAAACTTCGAATTTCTGCAATAGGAAACTTCCAAATTCCAAGTAAGAGAGACTTATTTTTGTCCAGTGCCAAACCAAACAAAAAGGGTTGATTTTTGGCAATGAAGTCTTAAATCCGATACATAATCACTTGATCAGGAAGTCTTATAGGAGGAAAGGCTCATTATGAGACGAGGGACTCACTACCATCCTGCATGTTAGACAGTTAATTTAGTCACATACTATTTATTTGACAATGATTTATTTTTGTATATAATAAGTAGGGTGTACAAGCCCGTAGGACCTGACTAAGAGGGGCAGGGCAACCAGCCTCTTAGAGTACCATATCCTGCTGTCAATCCCTTTTCTAAGGGGTAAATCGAGATATAATCCGTTGATCAACAGTGGGAGTTCAAAGTCTAGCTATCCCACCAACACCTGTTAGTTTATTTGACTCTGAATCTGTGACTGATGAACCAGATTATCGGATTGACAGAATTGATCAAGGTTTACAGCTTAACATAAGTCCAACTCCATACTTTAAATTAATTAGTTTTGTGGGAGCTTTTGAAAACATGTCACGGCGAGGCAGCCCATTAGACTCTACTTGTTAGGGAGATGATCTTCATGACCCGACCCCAATTAGGCAACTGACGCAAGAACTTATTCAATACCCATCTCATAATACCAGAAACTTAGAGAGACTGCTGAAGATAACTCGCAACTCCTTTAATATTAACTCAATATAATTTTGTGCTGTTATCGCAATGGGTTCTTCTTCGCAACAATTTTAAATCTTAGCAGAAACGCACTGTAAATAAATTTCAATTCCTCTGATTCTCACTGAACATCAGAAAAAAGTCGCTGCTATTTACAGTATCGACACAGCACAAAATCCATGCAGTCATTAACAGGCTGAATCGTAAAGCTTAAACAGCAAAATTCCTCTTGAATCTGCTAACATCATGAACTAATGGTTACAACTGAGCATTTTCTCGCCTATAAATTAGAATACATCAATCTGTACAAAATCTTCACCTAAGATCACATAAATGGTTGTATGGGTAATGGGCAGCCTAGGAGAGTAAGATTTTACAAGCTCTTTCTTCTGCACCCTGTTATCACTGTATTTACCCAATCCACCTAAGGCACTGCCTGATAAATATAAAGAATAGTTGTAAATTTATCTAGTCATAGCTGCAAAGCCAAATCAGGTTGTTGTGGATCAACCATTACCCCACCAGAGCCTGGCGAATTTGCCGACTGGAATCTAACATTTAGGTCCGGGGGAGCTGGATCCGGGTTTGAGCGAGGCAACAAACCCTGATGAGAAGACTGGAAATGCAGTGCTTGTAAAGAAGCAGACTGTCCTAGATGCCCTGGCTCGGGCATAGGCCCACTACAATTAGTTGATGTGTGCATGAACGTCGCACCACCAGCCTGGCTTGGAGGCATCCCACGAAGAAAGCTGTTAGTGCTTCTATCAGGAATATCAACATTCCGAGAAGCTGTAAATGCATCTGGACTGCAGCTGTTTCCTGGCAATGAACCACCCAATCTGGATTGCTTCCTTGTTTGTGATGAGGAGTTGGGTAGAAACCCAGGGTTGAACCCATTGATAGGCGAGTGAGTTGGAAGGTTCTGATGCTGGGGAGTAGACTTTGACAGGACAGCATTGTTGCTGTTGCATAAATTGTATTCAGCTTCATAATTCTTCGGGGCTAAACTTTCAGGGATTACTATTGACTCAGAACATCTGCTTTGCACTGAAGAAGATGGAGTTGGTTGTGGATATCTGTTCAAATGAGTTTCTGAGGCAGTGACGCTACTGGAGGGTCCTCGAGTAGCTAACAAATTACTGCTTTTGGTCTCCGGCAGTGTAGGTACTGAGCTACAAGCCAAGTTCCTGCTTTGACAAGGTGGCTGTGATGGTTCCAGTGGTTGTAATGATTGAGATGATGAATTTGCAAATAATGGCGGCTGCGGTTGTTGAGAGCACTCACTTTCACCCACCCATCCAGGGCCGAATTTTGCTCCTGAAGGCAAAGCTCTTTCGATCTTCCTTGATGCGATTCTCCAAGCAACAGGCCCCAGATTTGCAGCAAACCGAGCAAGGCTTCTTGCATATGCATGGTCCATATGTATGCCGATCTGTTTCATGCCATAAATGTATCTTTAATTCCCAAGAATCTAGACAAAAAATGAGAAGATTATACAAAGCTTCTCTTTTAAAAGAAGTGCTGCCATTAATCTAACTTACAGGAATTAGCTGTTTCCTTTCATTCTGAAAAGTAGCAACTACGGACAGCTCGCACCCAGATTGAGACTGAAGGGATAGGTTATAAGTATTCCGCCGGTTTTCATCTAATACAATCGGTTTCTTCCCAAATTTAGACATACTCTTCAGCATAAAACCTACAACAAATAAAAAAAATGCCTCAGCACTCTTAGCTTACGTGCAACTACAAGCAGCAAGAAAATAACCAAGAAAAAAATCACATACCCGAAAACTCATCACTTCTATCAAATCTATTATCAGTCCCTAAACCTGAAGCTTCACAATTGTGATTCTTTCCCGATGTATCACTAAAACCAGATTTATCAGTTTCCTTTCTCAAGGAATCCTGAGCCACGTTAAATCTATTATCTGCAGTTGTAGCAAGAGTTGCATCTGAACCAGCACGCTCAACTGACAGATGACCGAGTTGTTTTTTAATGGAAGTTTTTCCTGGCGGCCTGCCTCTCCGCACAATCTTCACCTCTGGCTCATTGCCTTCACTATCCTGTCTTAAGTTCTCAAAGTTCTTTCTTGCCAATTCTTCGATAGACCGAGCCTGCAAGATAATCAAGTTTGTATGTACACATTTTTGTCTCAACTAGTTCACATCATACCACCTAAATTAAGTTATGACGTACCTGACGGAAATAAACAGTATCCGGAGCATTATAACGCATTGCATTTGTACATATCAGAAAGACATCTTTCTGCAAAATCAAATAAAATGTTACTTTTGTAGAGCCACAACCTAAAAGACTAATTTTCCAGCTGCTTTATCATTTACTGCATCTAAAAAGTCAGGAAGAAGTCTCAAAGTAGATTAATGCAATGCCAAAATACCACATTCAATAACTTCTACCTGTAAGTCTTATTTGATTAGAAACAACGTAGAAGGCAACAAAAAGCAAGCAACCTCATGAAACAAAAGAAAATACAAGGTAAAGACCATCATTTTATCCCGACAAAAGCTGAGGAATCTTGTGACCATAATCATAATCAAGTAGCGCCTTTCCCCAACAATTTGGGGTCGGCGACATGGATCTTACACTCCATTCTAGCCTGTTTTGTGTCATCTCTTTTGTAAGAGAAAACATCTTGTGACCATGAACTAGGAAAATAAATTTAGAAAAAATACACTGCATCCTCAAACAACATAATATAAGAAAAGGTAAATATTAAATTTTATCCTCGCAAAAGCTGATATTGCTTATGCAAACCAAATGCCATCTATCTATTTAAATAAGCATAACGACAAACCAAGGGCCCCATACAATTTGTCACACAATTATGGTTTAGTCGAATGGCTCTCCAAAACCTCTACTCATTACAAAATGTATGCAGAGTGGAGGGCATATGTATAAGGTTGCAATAACATATACAAAACATCCCCATGGTGACATCCAATATTTAGGTCCTTTATGCAAATTAGCCAACGAGTATATCTTAACAATTTTATAATTTAATTATATGACAAAGGAAAATTATTTTGTGGTTCTTTATGAAACTATGACTCCAATATTTCTTTTAAAATAGTACAGCAAAAGCTGATTCAGCTGTTTCAACTATGGTCTGAGCCCAAACAGGTAGTTCTGCTAAAGTAACAGCTGAAAAGCCATAAGCCCAAACCTACGGTGAGAACCTAAACCTCTTTGTTTATATATAATTCAACTTATATAGGCAGAACATAGACATCATAAAGGATATGTATGAAGGGGTTGTGACTAGTGTGCGGACTATTGGGGGGGGGGGGGAACTAAGGAGTTTCCGGTTACGGTAGGTCTTCATCAAGGGTCAGCCTTAAGTCCGTATCTTTTCGCTTTAGTTATGGATGAGCTTACTAGTCATTTGCAAGATAATGTACCTTGGTGTATACTTTTTGCAGATGATGTAGTTTTAATTGATGAGTAAAGTAGGTTTAAATGCGAAATTAGAATTGTGGAGGGTTGCTCTAGAATCTAAAGGTTTTAAAATAAGTATGACTAAGACAGAGTGCATGGAATTTAATTTTAAGGAAGGTCGAATTATAGGTAGAGCCCTAGTTGAAATAGATGGGAAAGAAGTGCCAAGGTGTGATCAATTCCGTTACTTAGGATCCTTTATCCATAAAGAAGGGGATATTGATAGTGATGTGGTGCATAGGATGAATGCGGGGTGGGTAAAGTGGAGGGCAGCCTCGGAAGTGTTGTGTGATAAGCGGGTTCCAAAAAGACTTAAAGGCAAGTTCTATAGGACGGCCATTAGGCCTGCAATACTCTATGGAGCGGAGTGCTGGGCACCAAAGAGGAGTGATATAGATAAGTTGAATATAGCCGAAATGAGAATGTTAAGGTGGATGAGTGCGATAACTAGGAGAGATAGGATTAGAAATGAATATATTCGTAAGAGCCTAGGAGTAGCGCCTTTAGGGGAGAAACTGAGGGAATGTAGGTTGCGTTGGTATGGGCATATGCAAAGAAGACCTTTAGATGCCCCTGTGAGAAGATTAGAAGGGATACAGGTAAACGATGCTAAAAGAGGGAGAGGGAGACCTAAGAGAACTTGGATGGAGTTAATAAGAAAGGATTTGACTTTACTATCTCTTACAAAAGAGGTAGCCCAAAACAGGCTGGAATGGAGGAGTAAGATCCGTGTCGCCGACCCCAAATAGTTGGGAAAAGGCGCTAATTGATTATGATTATGATTATATAGGCAGAACAATGTAGCATAAAAATAAGCTCATCAGTAACCACTAATTAAGCCTTGAATTCGTACTTTTTCTTACGATATCTACTTCACCACTTATGCGTTGTCTGTCAAACTAAATTTTAATCTATAGTTTGATTCGATAATTTTGACTAAATGTTCTTACCAATATTCCACTAATAAAAGTTGATACAAGAACTACTCATGCGACTAGCAAGGCTTAAAAACACTGAATTAAACAAAATCAATTTGATGATAACCAACCAGCCATATCCTTAGACAAAGATGGTAACTTATTGTGATGCAGATCCAGGTTTATATCACAAACTCAAAGGTTCCATATGATGGTATCCAAAACCAACTACCCAGTAATAGTTTGAAATCAGCACATGAACTATTGTCTTAATCACCTCCAACCTAATATGTATAAAACAAACACTTTATGGATAGCTGAAACATAAAATCTCTCATTAATACAGCACTTTCTAGTACAAAACAAAGAAGAAAAGAAAATTAAATAACCATGCAGAAATTCAAACTAATTTATTTGAACCAACGCCAAGTGCCATAACTGCAAATATTATAACCAAATGGTTTAATTGCAAAATTCTATAGACACCAATAGGGTGCTAGGTTCAAGTAATGCTACTAACAATGCAACTTCTAGTCACATCTATTGTTGTCCTAGCAAGCATGAAGAATCTAGACAAGTCAATATATATATATATATATATATCTATATATATAGGGAAAAGTTTATATGAGATCGCTCTCATATTGCTTATATGAGGCCACTTTGAATCGTAGCCGTTGGATCTTGATCTGACGGCTACAAATACCTATAATGATCTCACCCACTCCTTGATGTGACACACGCACCTACCCACTGATTTGATATCCACCTTCCGATCGGAATCTAACGGTAATAAAGATTGGCCTCATGCTCCTTATATGAGAACGATCTCATGTAAACTTATCTCATATATATATATATATATATATATATATATATAGATATATATATATATATATATATATATATAAAAGAATCTAGAGAAGTAGGAGTGCTGGTGGTAACTACTCTCTTTCATCTAAATATAATGCAACCATATGCATTTAAAAATCGTCATTTCGCCATTAATCCCAGTTTAATTGCCAACAAACATGCCTGCATCATCACCCCTTAACATTCACTATGAGAGACGTGGGGGGGGGGGGGGGGATGAGTGTGGATGTATGGAAGTGGCGTTTAGCAATGCAATATCAAGTCCACTTGAAGACCCATACATGGCATGAGTACAATTGCTTAACATTAAAATTTTATGCCCAGAAAAATAATATAAATCTTTTCAGAAAGCCTTCAAACAGTAGTAATGAAATAATGACCCATTCTTTCAAGAAATTCATCTCATAAGTTCACTACTGTAGAAAAGCATAGTCGTCTTTCAAATGCGAATGCTACAACCTATCTGATCACAATCATAATCACAAGAAAGAAAAGAATGGAAGGTTTATCCAAACAAAGAAGAAAGAAGGCAGTCAACTCCAGAACTATCTAACAGGAATAAAGGTTGGGAAGCTGAATCCACTTTTTCCTGTTCCACCAAAAACAGCTGCATTTGTTAGACAAATTCGTTGGACTATTATCATTTCCCTACCAATTGTCAGATCGATTTATACCTAAAATTTGAGAAGGCAGATGATAGATCATTTTACGCGATTAAATTTGATAAGGTGCAAACACAAACTAAGCTTGTTTTATTAACCAGACTCTAACCTAAGGAATTTGTTGCCACCAGCATTGACTAAAACGAAGCGTACACTTTCAAATGGCATTGGATATGCTTTTACGATAAAAGTGATATAAAATCTAACAATTCCAAGGGTGAGTTTTCCAATTATAAAAAGTATCTGCCAACCCTCCTACAAATACCATTCTCAAGCATCTCATAAATCAGAACACCCCAGGACATGATTTAACTGATTACAACGCTAGGAAGCACCAATACGGCATTTTTGCCCCGTATCTGATACGGAAACGCCATCAATACGGCTGCCTGCATATCATTGGCGTGTCCGATTTTTTTTAATGAAATCTTCCTAGGTATAAAAAATCTTTTTCTTCATTAAAAAAGATTTTTATGAAAAAGATTTTTATATGGAATCTTTTTTTCTTCATTATGCTTATTGTTTGTTTTGACACTAGGACCAACCTAAAATGTGTTTTAAAAATATAAAAATTATTTTTTTAACAAACGTATCCCCGACGTATCTTATCGGGACTTTTTGAAAATTGGCGTATCGCCATACCCGTACTGTATCGTATTGCCATATCCGTATCGATGCTTCCTAGTTACAACGGTAACCTTTTACCCATTATCATCTGTCAGATATTTGAAAAATCATAATGTACTTAACATGTATAGAAACCCGCACTCCGTCCCATGCCAAGTTCCCAACTCTTCTCAAGCTTGAAAAGCTAATGCTCCCGCTGGAGGGAGTTTTTTTCCTATATGAATTGGCAATTGAAGACAGCTGTACAAGTACCCTAACTAGCTATTGGCCAATTTATATCCAGCATAAATAAGGCTATCCTAGAACTCTGAAACAAGAGACTACGGGGAACACTAAGCTAAGAATTGCAAATAGAATATGACTGCTGTTACCGTGCATAATGGTAATAGAACAAATAATAATAGTCATTATACATGACACCGAACACTATAAACAAATGATATAACAAATAAAGAAAGAAAACCCATCAACTAGACAGTCAATCCCGAATCCAACTGCATCCATTTCAATCAGATTGAGAAGCCAAAATCCAAATAGACCAAAAACAAAACAAAAAAGAAACAAAATCAAATAATGGTATTCATAAATCACATTAAAATAAGGAAGTTTACTGACGAACCTCGAACTGTTCCAGGTTAGCATATGCGCCCGAAGATAGCTTGCTCCTGACAGTGCCAAAATCCATGGGATGCTCAATGATATCATGATAGTCCGGCAGCTGTACAAAATGGGCAGCAGCAGCAATAATCAGCTTCCCGCCAACATAAGAACAGCAAAAACAAAGATAAATAAATAAATAAAAGAAAAACCCAGCTTACTTAACCCACCTCATTTGGGTCCACTGGCTCTGAAAACACTCCATAAGTGTCTTTTCTGCAACATAACAAAAAACCCTTTACAACATTTACCTCAAAATTACAGAAATCTCCCAAATAGAAGGAAAAGAATTCACGGTCCAATCTTAAAATGCAGAAACCTCACTTTTGAATCCTGTCCAGAATAAAGATCAATATTTTTTTGTCCGGCAATTGTGTTGCGGGCCCAGAATCCGTTGCCGCCTCTGCTCATCAATGAACAAACAAACAAATCAATAAACAAAGTCCAATTGAAACTGAACCAACTTGCAGAAGAGACACTCAGTGCAGTATAACCTGATCGACCTTGCGCCACTTTCCATGAAGAATTTTGTCCCACAACCTGCAATATCACAACTAGAAATTATCAGAAGAAAAAAAAAGAAATTTAACAAAGAGATTATGCAAGAGACTGAAAAAGTCAAACACAAGAAGATTCAGTCGCAAGCTTAGTTCTGTAACAAACAAGACAAAAACTAATATTCATTTATGTATGACTATAAACGGTCAAAGTAACAACAGAAAGCAACTTTTAAGATGAAAATCTGAAAATCTCCATTTGAGCTCATGAGAAATTTTTTATTTGAAGAAAAATCCAGAACTTGCAAAAAAGATCCCTCTTTTTTTGTCGCTGTCAAAGCACTGAACCTCCCAATGATTGACAAGCACGAGGTGGCTGCAAAAAAATCCCCCAATAAAAGCCATATCCCAAAAAACCACCTGCACCACTTTCCAAATTCAGCACTTCCCACCTCCAAAAACCCCCATTTTTATGGAAACCCAAAAATCCCCACCTCCACGAACCCAAAGCAACCACCTTTCCCCCTCCTAAATCCGGCACATCCCCTATAAAGCCCCAATCCTTCCCTCCAGTCCACCAAACTCAAAATTCACACAAAAAACTACAAAAAGCACTCACCTTTACGGCCTCCGATCCACGCCCGACCCCAACCGCATTGATCCGGCGCTTCTTGAGCGGCGCCTCCCCCTCCTCGTCCTCGGATCCGGACCCCCCGGGCCCCGAATTCGGCAGCCGCAGCACAAACTTGAGCTTCTTCTCCCGCCTCCGCCCCTCGCCCTCGGACTCCTCCTCATCGAGATCCTCCGAATTGGCCGCGGCGGAGGGGTTGCGGCGGGTGGATCGGCGGAGGGGGTTGGAGGAGGAGGAGGAATTGGGGTGGGCGGAGGGGCTAGGGTTCTTGGAGGAGTGCCGGAGGAGCAGGTGCTGGCGGTGAAACTCCTCCAATTGGCGCTTTTGGAGGTCGAGAAGGGAGGGGCGGCCCTTCTTCTTCTTGGTCTTGGTCGTCTTCTTGTGGTGCTGCGGGAGCTTGGCCTTGTCCCCGCCCATGGCCCGATCCCCACTCCCCACCCTGTCTCCTCTCTCTCTCTCTCTCTCTCTAACAAACAAGGGGGAGATTTTTTTTACAGGGCGGGTGGCACGTGCGAGGGGTTGATCGAGTTTGGGGTTTTTGTCTGGAATTGCAGATGTGTCATGCAAGGTGGAAGTGTGGGGCCTACTTTTTTTTTTTGAAAGTGGGGCCCAGTATAAGACACAGATGTGTTGGAAGATTTGGAGTTGGATTTTTGGTGAGAGTAGGACTAGCCAGCGTTGTAGCCAGACAGCCGTCGGATCAGTGGGCCCCACGTAATCTGATGGCTGCCTGGCTATATCGCACTAGTAATGCAGCTCAGGCTTGTTTTTTTTTCCCTTTGGTAGAATCTTGTTTATATGCGCCGTTCTTCGTGCGCGTTGGCGTGAACTGAGATGATTTTGGGCGTTAGATTTTGATTCAGTTGACGGCGTTAATATTAGGAGAGATGGAAGAGTTTTTTATCCGCCCGGAGGATGTCTGATATCCTGTATCGGATGGGATTCATCGACCATTTTGATTGAGCGCACAATAGTAGCGTGTGCGCCGTCATTGATGTTGGTGGCCGACGGCTCGGGAGAATAGTTTAATGGAGCGCAGCCTAGTAGCGCATGCTGTTGTATCTGAAGCTAAAGGATCAGATGTGCGACGACGCGCGTGAGCCCTCGGCTTATAGGAGTTTTAATATTTATAATCATAATCGTAATTAAATAACACTTTTTCCCAACACTTTAACGGCTTATAAGAGTTTTAACTTTGAAAAATGATAATGCTACGTCGGCATGCTAGGGTGGGTATCTGTTGGACAGTGAAAAGTGCTAAAGTGGGAGACAAATGGTACACTTTTCATTTATCCAACAAAATCTTGCCATGTCACGGATGTACAATCTCAGCCTCCTTATCTTTTTTTATCGTCGCTATTTAGACTAATTAGTCTTCTCTATCCAATATACTTCTGCACCCGGTTACAAAATTGAAAAACTCTCATTGCACCCTAGTTTTTGTACAAGCAGGTTAAATATTTTTGTGACCTGTCCCTAAAACCCTATGTAGGGGACAACTCCCAGTTAGATATTTTGTAAATTTACGATGAGCGGTCCCTCTAACGGGTTCTTATTGGGTCTTAAATATGGGGATTACACCCACTTACGTTGTCTTCAAAGTGACAGGGATCAGTCCCCAAAATTTGTTGTGCAATCTTTCTCGATCCAACCATGCGCCTTGCCCATGGAAGCCCGCAAGATCCGAGCATAGTTGGTGAAGGCCACTTGGCCAAATGCAACCTCGACTGCCATGGCCAATCATAGCCAATCCGACTTCAGGTGCCGCGCGGACGGCTGGATGAAAATGTCATGTCCAAGAAGAATGAGAGGAAGAGGAGGAAGAAGAGGAAGAGAGAAAGTAAGAGGAGCTTCTCATGTTGTCTCTATAGCTTGCCGTCAACGGGATCAAAGGCACAGCGGCTGGTGCCTCTGCACAGAGAGACAGAGAGAGTAATGAGAAAAAGAATGGGGAATGGATGGGTGACGAGAGCAATTAAAAAAAATAGATGGGGTGGGGAGGGTGGGGACATAGGAGTTTAACTATGTTGGAATAACCTCACTTTCTTTTTTGGTAAATAAAAATACTTGTACACGTTGGCAATCCTTAGATTATGTGGGTTTGTGAATGATCTTATGGGTCGCTACTTAAGCATGTTTAACCTTCTATATAATATTTAACGTTTTTCTTTTGTTTATATGTTGTAGCATAGGGAAATTAGGCGGGACGTTGCGCAGGGTGGGCCAATAGCTCAGGCCTATTCAGCTTTGAACAGTGGGGCCACCCCCTAAATTGGCCCATGATACTGGGCTTGCCTTGAATCCGAAGTTATATATACATTTTTATTCATAATTCATACAGAGCTTTTTTCTATAGCAGGGTGCCTGAGCCCTTAGGACCGAACTAGAAGAACAAGGGCAACCCTTGTTTTAGAGCATCATATTTTGCTATCAATCCCCTCGGGCATATATAAGGTCTAAATCAAAATATAGTCTCATGTTGGTGCCCAACAGTAGGGTTTAGAACTTAAGACCTCATTATAGGAACCAAGATGTGTCCTAGCCATCCCACCAACACCCAATGGGTTCACATGAATTTTTTCAAGGAGAATTACCTAAATAATACTTAAAAAAATAATTACCGATCGAGAACATTTCAAAAATAATTTCCAATCCTGTTATCTGATCAGCCACGCAAGCATAGCTTTTTTTTACCCCGACCCGAGAGGCATCGGTTGAACCGACACCTTCCATTTAAAGTGAAAGGAGTCGGTTCAACCGACACCTTTGAAGTGGTTTAACTGTTTGAACTATTTTTAACTATTTTAGTGGGACAAATTTCAATGATGCATATCTCTCTCATTTTTAATCCGTTCTCGCCCTTTTTTCATTCTTCTTTATTCTTAGTGATCTTTCTTATAATTATAATATCACAAAGTTGTTGAGCTACCACATACTATTTATTGTAGTTTTTTTAGTATTTTTTTCGATGGGATATCAAGATCATTATGATACCATAATGGTTAGAAAGAGCATTAAAAATAAAGAAGAATAAAAAAATGGATAAAATGGATTAAAAATAAAAGAAATATGATTCGGTGAAGTTTAATCACCCCTATAAAATGGGAGAACCTTTGAGAGAGGCGAGAAAGGCGACAATTCAACTGACGCATTCGAAGTACTTTTAACTATTTTTAACTATTTTAGTGGGACAAACTTCAATGATGCATATCTCTCTTATTTATGATCTATTTTCACTCATTTTTTTCATTCTTTCTTATTTTTTGTAATACCCAGATTTTTTATTTATTAAAATGGGAAAATCTTATGCAAGGTAAGCAGGTAATTCTCTTAATTTGATGAATTATGATTGGTGGTTTGAAAAGATTTGAAATAGAATTAAAAACCCGGTTTGAATTTGATTAGAATTGGGACTTTTAAATTGGAAATTTAAGGAATCCGAAGGAATGAAATTTTGGACGTGATTAGTGCGGTAATTGGCAGTTACAAAATTCATTAGTGACACGTATGGAGATGGGAGAAGATGGTGGAATTAGTTTTCAATTAGGAAGTTACAAATCCTATTTTAAGTAACTACTTGATTTGACTTAATCCCCTAACTAAATGGGATAGGTTACGTCAATTAGTATGGAGAGTCAATTAGAGTTTAATAAAGAGGTTACCCAAGATTTACTAGCAAATTTTGGACGAGATGATCAAGGCAATTGGGCATCCATTGGAATTGGGAAACTGCTAGAAGCAGTGATGGCATTCAAGAGGGAGATCGTGCCTTGATTTGGGGTAGATCGTGGCCTTAGATTAGGTAGCAATCAATGGTGGAATATTAAATCCAAATTGGGAAAAATTGTCTTAAGTATGTGTAACCGAATTAGAGTTTTGAAACTCCTTAATTAAAGAAAATCCTAACTAAATGAGGAATTAATTTGGGGGAACGTCTTGGGCAAGTGGAAGGCTTGTTTTTTGTGATCATTCATGGCCTTTGGATTAAGAGAAAAGCGACGGTGGAGATGTGTCTTAGGAGAATAGGACACTTGCTATTTAAACTCGCAAAGTGAGAGACTGCCATCCCTTTGAGACTTTGAGAGACATGCAAACCAGCAAAGGGGGTCTCGTCCATTCTCCTTTCAGCCTTCTACAGTGACCTAAGGGGTGGTAGTGCGAGCCGTAGTGCTTGGATCGCGAAAGCAAAGGAAGTGATTCGAAGGAGATAACTCGCGTAAAAGAAAAATCGAATTTTTTTGTCTTGCGAGGTAGGTGCTCTTTTTTCCACAATTCCATACTATAAATTGTGATATTTTGTGATGAATATGATACTTGAGCGCTGATGTGAATACCTATATGAATGATGATCCGTTTGATATTGGTGTCGTTCAATTCAATGGTTTACCATTTGTATTTTGAACATGATGACTATTACACCCGATCCTGGTAAATTAAATACTTCTCATGCATGGCTCCACTTAGCTCTCACTGTATGCTTTCTACTTTGGTCGAGATGAGTACATTCTGTTGGACGTTGTACAATTACATGTCCTTATATGGATGTCTTATTTCCTTAGTTTCGTTGTTATATGATCATGTAGGTCATACCGGATTCCAGATTTCAATCATATGCTGTGATTAATCCTTAAAGTTTGAAACTTGTGGTTAATGCGTACTGGTATTCAGATGTTTCAGCCTCTAAGATTAGCTTTGGGTCGTCAGTTTTTCTGTCTCACGTTAATTGTCTATTTTGGGTCATATCGGTCGATAAAGGGAAGTATTTGTACAAAACTGTTTTGGCATAATGATACATACCTTATGATACTAATTATTAAAGTAACAATTTTTGTGAAAAAGAGTTACTGGAGTTTGAGATTTATTGTACCCTAATTATCTCATGATTTAGTATGGGTATGTCCTGAATTAATAGTCCTAATTACAGTCTACATGTCTAAACCGTATGAATATGTACAATCAGTTTTAGGATTAACAATGTAGTTAAGAATCTAATTAATTGCAGAACAATTGGGAGTTAGTAAATGCCCAGGAGAATAATGTAATAAGTCTAGAATGCATTAATAAGTGTTTAATTGAGTAATAGACTGTATTGATTAAGTAAGTTTATAATTAATGATCTTGGTCAGACTTAGTCTTGTGCCGACAAACTGTGATAGAAAAATTGTAATTAAATGTAGAAAACTCGGAAAATTATGCGTCAATTGGGTTAGAAACTAGAGACATGTAGCTGTCTGTCATAAAAATTTCAAACTAGAATATGTTCTGTGCAAACCGTGGTGAGCCATAGAATGGAGCTGTTGTGCAGATAATAGTATATTTTCGGGTTGTTTAAACTATACCATATATTAAAACCTATGTGATATACCTAATGATAAACTGTAGTAACTATATAAAATCCAGAGAGATGAAGTTAGTAACGTCTAGTAATTGATCCAATCCAGAGAGTGAGTCATGTCAGACCGAGTCATTCCTTCGTGGGGCATTGTTCTACCAATATAGTATCTTTGGCGTCGAACTTGAAATCTTAGATTCTCGGTTAGGGTTTAGTTTCCTAGACCCTACCATCTTATACCAACGTCATATAATCCTCAATATTGTCAGAATCGATGATGTCTTGATTGGAGCTATGCATGGTGAAGGTGTTTAATGAGTTATTTCTGATGAGTCTTAGTCTTGAGTCATCCTGTGATTGAACATTGAGAATTCTTTGGTTACTCCTATGTGAGTAAATTCAGACTGTATTTCTTGAGTACTCACTCCTATGAGAGTCAATTCAGATTGTATCAATGAGATTGTTACTTTACTCCTCGGTGAGTCATATTTTGGAAGATTGATGTTTGAGTCTCTAGATGAGAGAGCACTTGATATTTCTAGATTGATTCAGTTCTATGTAAATTGTTTCTCCACTAGGAGTTCTGATGAACACTCTTAGTTGGATTCATAGTATGCTCACGAGCCATTGCTAGATCCTTTGTGATCTCAGATGATATATGAACCTCTGTAGTTCAGCCGATGACGGCAACGCGTGCGTTTTAGACTGTATGATATTATGGAAGGTCTGCAGTCTCAGCCCATTATGCCCGTAAGCACCGATGGGGCCAGCATCCCTAGACGCATGGCCGGGTTCCTCTGTAGAACCTCTAGGATGATCTGGTATTGATGTCCATAGAGGAAGTGGACTGAACAGAGAGCAGAAATTGTTATCTCCGACACTCTGTATGTTTGGAGTCAGTATTCATTATTATTTCCTCCCGATGCTCTGTACGTTTGGGATCTGAGTTAATGTTTGTTTATTCTCGACCGTTGATGGTCTTTGATGATGAGTATAGTCCAGGTAAGTGAACTCCGTATTTGCTCAACCTGATCTTTATAAACATGTCTTTATACCATGTTGTCAGCATTTCCTTTATTATTATTATGTTGTGGGTTTTTCTTGGCTCCTACTGGGTATTTCTTTCGAAATACTCATGCATCTCTCGATGCAGGACTCAAAGTGGAAAGGAACTAACAAGGTACGTGCGAAGGAGCTCGATGGTGGAAAGTTGATAGCAGTGGATTTATTTATCGTTTTTAATTTCTTGTTCATGGAGAACTAATTAGCCTGCATGCTGAATTGCATTTATGATTGCTGATTGTTAAGACTGAATCATTGTAATAGCGTAGTTAAACTCGAAGTAGTTTTATTATTTAAGATTCTTGTATAACGAAAATTGGTTAAGCATTCTGGAATGAGAAAGTGGTGTGATCAAGTATTCGGTCGCGTCCCAGGTTTCAGCCTCATGACCTTAAATGAGTTAGTGCTTCCGCGCATTATTCGAGGTTTTGAAATTTGGGGCGTGACATTTTTTGTGCTCTTTTTTATCATCATAATATCATAATAACCTTGATATCTTATATAAAAACCACGATAAATAATATGCGGTGGCTCAACATCTTTGTGATATCATCATTATAAAAAAAGTACTAAAAATAAAAAAAAATAAAAAAAAATGGACAAGAACGGATTAGAAATAAGAGAGATATACATCGTTGAAGTTTATCCCACTAAAATAGTTAAAAAAGTTAAGTGCTTCAAGAGCTCAAAGGCGTCGATTGAACCGACGCCTTTCACTTTAAGTGGAAGGCGTCGGTTCAACTAATGCCTTTCGGGTCGGGGTAAAAAAAAGTCACGCAAGCGTCAACGCCACATTAGCGCCTACATGGTTGATCAGATAACCGAATCGAAAATTATTTTTGAAATGTTCCCGATCGGTAATTATTTTTTTTAAGTATTATTTAGTTAACTCCCCTCTTCCTAAAATTGTAGAGGTAACACCAAAATAATGTTGTTGGCTTGTGCCACACACTAGCACCATTAAGCCCAAGTGGAAGGCAATCCCATTATTTCCAACTTGTGCTTAGGCAAGGGCGGAGCCAGGAATTTTGATGAGGTGAGGCATAAAATTTCTTTAAAATTTATAAAATAAATGATAAAAACAAAGTATAACAAAATATATCATTTTAACTAAGACAAAGTATTATATTAAAATATTACTACATACATGTAGTTTTTTAATCAAGACATACTATGAAAATAAAATCATAATCATAATCAAATAGCGCATTTTTCCAACTATTTGGGGTCTGCAACATGGATCTTACTCCTCCATTCAAGCTTGTTTTGGGCTACCTCTTTTGTAAGAGATAGTAAATTCAAATCTTTTTTTATTAACTCCATCCAAGTTCTCTTAGGTCTCCATCTCCCTCTTTTATCATCGTTTACATATATCCCTTCTAATCTTCTCACAGGGGCATCTAATGGTCATCTTTGCACATGCCCATACCAACGTAACCTATATTCCCTCAGCCTTCTCCCCTAAAGGAGCTACGCCTAGGCTCTTCCGAATATATTCATTTTTAATCCTATCTCTCATCGTTATCCCACTCATCCACCTTAACATTCTCGTTTCGGCTACATTCAATTTATCTATATGACTCCTCTTTGGTGCCCAACACTCCACTCCATAGAGTATTGCAGGCTTAATGATTGTCCTATAGAACTTACCTTCAAACCTTTTTGGAACACACTTATCACACAATACTCCTGAGGTTGTTTTCCACCTGCATTTATCTTATGCACTACATCACTATCAATATCCTCTTCTTTATGGATAATGGATCATAAGTAACGGAATTGATCACACCTTGGCACTACTTACCAATCTATTTCAACTAAGGCTCTATCTAGAGTTCTACCTTCCTTAAAAATAAATTTCATGCACTCTGGCTTAGTCCAAGTTATTTTAAAACCTTTTGATTCTAGACTTCCCTCTATAATTCCAATTTCTCAATAAAATAAAATGTCTACAATATCTTACACATCTACAATGATTTGCCATTTTTTAGAAGTGTTAGGGGTCGTTTGGGGCATGAAAAAACTAAAACATCCATGTTTTGGTTTTTTCACTCCCCAAACGGCCCCTTAGATAACAGTTTCATTTTCAAGCTCACTAAACACAACTTTTTCAAATAGGTGTAACTAGACACATTCTAAGCTCATTAAACCTAACTTTTCAATAGGTGTAACTAGACACTTCAAATATCTATTATTTTTTAATATCATACAAATAAATCGTAGTAGCAAAGAGAGAACATGTGCAATCGGTTGACAAATTATAGTAGCAAAGATGAAATTTAACAAAAATTGTAGTAGCAACAATAAAGGAGGTGTGTGGCAATAGCAAGAACAAAGGTAAGAACTAAGTTGTGTTTATAGCCTAGAGGCCTTAAATTTTTACCATTAGTTAGAGTAGATTCTCTTTATTTTTAATACTTTTTAAAATATTATGACAAGCCAAGCCAAGCTGATCTCTACTTCCTTTTTTTATCTTCTCGTTTATTTAAAATCCAAATTTACCTTACCAAAACATCATCATAAGTGTAGTCATAAGAACTAAGTTATTACATCCAAATTTGCTCTTATGGACTTTTCTCTCTAAATTTATAACATCTCAACTAATTGTGTTCCTTAGGATCTAATAATTTTATTTAGACTTTTCTGTCTAAATTTTAGGCCCCTATAATTACCCTAAATAATAAGCATTAAAACTCCTTTATTCCTTTATTTTAGGCGTGTTAATTGATTACAGATTTTGATACTCATAATTGGAAAAAGGTCCTCAACCTTTCCCCAACCAAATGGTTGACAAGGTTCATATTGTGATCCATTAAAGGGACTTAACCTATGTCTAACTGTTCGTTAACTACACCCCTTCCGGACGGCACTATCTTCCTCCCCTCCCTGCACAAGACTCGCTGTCCTTCTCCCCCACTCTCTTCTGCCCCGCCCTACTCGACACTGCACCTTTCTCCGGGCGGCAGGAGACTTCCACACGCTTTGCCCTTATGACGTCTGCCTCTCCCTCTCTGTCTCCCTCACCCGCCCTCTAGCTTCGGTTCGAACAAGTGCTCCATCCAGTCGGAGCCCCTCGATCCGAACGTCACTGGAGTCGATTCGAGACATGGATATCTTCGGGTAAAATTTGACTGTTCTTGTTTCAATTTGTTCCCAAATCAGGATCCTCTTTATCCCTCCCTCTGATCCCTCTCTCTCTGCCCAATAATACTTCGAAGGAGGTTAAGTGCTCAATCATACTTCGTGTGAAGTAGGTTTTCTGGTGTTCAAAATTATTGCAATTGGATTTGTAGTGCAGATCAAGGTGGAATGGCAAAAATTTCTTAAAAAAGGGATCAGTTAACCATGCACAAAGTTTTTTCTTTTCAGAGATTTTTTAATTGTCAACCACAAAATCTTACATTTGCCAAGAAGATCAAGGGGAATGCCAAGAATTTGTGGGTAACAATGGTAGAAGAGAGCCAGAGGAGGGGTCTGGAATGGACCAAGGCAATGGGAGAGGGTTTTACAGTTTAAAGTGTGTTCCTGAAATTTATATTCTGATACATGCAGGTTTTTGGAAGATAGTGTTCTTGAGAGCTTGCAAGCTACGCTGACAAGACATATGTCTGTGTTTCCATGTTGGTTGTAAAGTTCTTCCGAGGTTGAGAGAATGCAAGTTGATGGTACGACCTAAGACACAAGCTACTATGTTCACATAGGCCAACTCCTAGAAGTGTTTCTTCAAAAGTGCAACATTGGAGTGCAAAATAGGAATAATTTCAATGAGGATCATTACTTAATTGTATCTGTTATGGCATTGAGTTTTCTTGTAATAAAAGTTTGTCCAAACTGTATTCCAAGTGCAAATCAATTTTATTTGAAGAGCAGATCATTGCCCATTGCTCAGTTGCATTAGTTATGGTGAAAAAGTGCAAAGTCAAAAAGCAAATAAAAGTTCATTTGTTTTAGATAGGTTGTTGTGCTCATATATTCAAAGGTAGGGAGAAAATATTTAAAGAATTCAAATGGTTAATGTTGGTTTTGTTAAGGTATATCTAGGAACTTTGTTGTGAAGAGGCATATGTTATCCTTGTCAGCTTGCAGTAGGTAGACAAATTAGTTTATGCTTGCAAATTGACTGCATGGTAGTTATTTGACTCAATTCTAGCTCTATAAAGGCTTAATTTGTGACTGATGTTCAATTTGGGCTTGGGGGTTGCTCATGTGCTTTTCATTCCGTCCTTTATGAGAGATAATATAGATGTGCAATACCTTGGGGTGAGTATGACTTCAGAAGTGTCTTGTTTGTTGCAACAAGTTTTCACATTCACAAACCATGCTGCTAATCAATGGTATGAACTTAGCTAACACTCATTACGTAAACAAATCCTGTTGAACAAGCACAAACACAAAGCATGTATTCCTTTTATTTTAAAAAAAAAATAATACTTGCACCTAGAAGGAGCTCCAAATTAACATCATATTACTACTTTGAAAGAATCTAATGCACTCACTCAGCTAGATATTTCTACTTATCAAAATAAGTCATATTAAAAAAATGTGGAATCCCCAATTAGATTTGGCCAAAGAGGTGGAGTCTACACAAAGAACATTTCATTTACATTGAAATATCCATATCCAAAATATATATACAAAGATTTAATATGTATACAAAGATTTAAATGGACAAACATATAAATGAATCTAAGCGAGAAGATATCATGAAAAAGAGTACTATTGAATGCTTGCTTCATAGATGTAAAATCATTCTAAAAATTAGGAGGGATTAAGAACATAATAATTAATTAAGCAAAGATATAGCTGTTAATTGTCGTTTGGAATATTCTTATTCATTGAAATTATTCAAGCTTGCCATCCATATCCAAAATCCAAAAGAAATAAAAGTGAGTAATCTCCTACCCATGTTTTAGCTAGCCCAACCGCTTAACACAGATGGTGGCATCCAGTACCTTCGATGTATAGTCAGGGACTCAGTGTGGACTGGCTAAACCAGGTGGTGGTGAACTATATATTCACCCCCAATGAAAAAGCTCTTGGTTTTCAGTTAGGTTACACAAAGAAGAAACCCATCTACCTAAACAGATAAGCAAGAGAGATTAAAAACAAAATTAAACAAGAGAAGTAATTTCTAGGCTTGCACACTGATTAGATTGTTTTTCTATTCCAAAGCAGTTGAGTATTTAATACAAGGATGAAAATTAAGAATTACTATTGGCATATTGAAACCAGATCATCAAATCTGCTTAAAGATATTTTTTTCAATACTATTCTGGCCAGCCTGATCAAGATGCCACTAAAGACGAATGCATTATCCTTGGACATGCATTCTCCGTGCTCATACTTGTTCTCGGCTTAACCTTTACGTTGATCATAATTGGACAGCAAAAATCCCTTCCAGTCCAAATGAAGTTCCCACTGATCCTAATTGGACAGCAAAAATCCCTTCTAGTCCAACTAAGAAGATGAAGTACCCCTCTAACCGATCAACAACGTTAAAGATCGTATTTGCTTTCACACGTTTTCATGACATGTGCAGAGCTGTCAGATCATGGGGGCCACATGATCTGATGGCTGTCATCATGCATATTCTTTTAACACGTTCTATAAAACACGCTCTTATATTTTATTTCGATTTATATTAGGAAACTTTTGCATGTTATTTCAGGCAAGTTCTGATGTCCCTCTCCCTGTCCAAATAGGATCAGCAGGCTATATATCAGTCCCCTTTGGGGGGTGCTATGCCCATCGTCTCTCACTTTTGGCTAGATCATCTCTCAGTTCCTTGCTCTGATCCAAGCAGCTGAGAGTCATCTGGGATGCGTTCTTTCTTGTAGTGCCATTCCGTCATCTAGCCATGGGTCACGGCGGATTCATCATCGGGGCCACAACGCCGGCATACGAGGGGAAGCTCACGCTGAGGGTGTTCATGGCCTGCGCCATGGCAGCGTGCAGCGGCCTCTTGTTCGGGTACGACATTGGAGTCTCCGGTGGGGTGTCTTCCATGGACGCCTTCTTGGAGAAGTTCTTCCCTCACGTCTACCACAACATGCACTCACGCTCTCCTTCGGACAACAATTACTGTAAGTTCAACAGCCAGATCCTCACCCTCTTCACCTCCTCCCTCTACATTGCCGGCCTCGTCGGCTCCCTCATCGCCTCCTACACCACCCGGGCCATCGGCAGGAAGGCTTCTCTCCTCATGGGCGGCCTCATCTTCCTCGTCGGTGCTGTCCTCAACGCCTTCGCCTTGAACATATACATGCTCATCGGCGGCCGCCTCCTCCTCGGCCTCGGCATTGGCTTCGGTATCCAAGTAAGTAACTTCCTTCCTAGAAGTGCTACATGTATTTTTTTAGCAACATTCTAGTCTTACGTGATGTCTATGCAGAATCCCTTCTAACTTTTAAGTAATCCAATATGTATTTAACTTGAGAGTAACAAGTATAACATGTGATTTATTTTGTGGTTTCTCAATTTCTACTATTTTCTATATGAAACGTAATAGGGTGTATGATGCATAAGTATTAAAATTGGGCATATGTATCTTGTAGTTTCTTATTTCGGTACTGATCAAGTAGTTTCTTATCTTGATATGTGATGTTCTTGATGCAGAGCTCTCCCCTGTACTTGTCGGAGATGTCTCCACCCAAACACAGAGGCGCACTCAACATCTGCTTCCAGCTCCTCATCACAGTGGCCATCTTCATGGCCAACGTCGTCAACTACTTCACCGACAAGATCCACGGCGGAAACGGCTGGCGCTGGTCGCTCGGCATTGCCATGGCCCCGGCTACCATCATGACCCTGGGGGCCCTCCTCCTCCCGGACACCCCCAACTCCCTCATCCAGCGCGGCCGGAACGAGGAGGCACTAGCCACCTTGAGGAAGGTCCGTGGGACAGACGATGTGGAAGCCGAGTACCAAGACCTCCTGGCGGCCAGCGAGGCGGCAAAGCAGGTGGCCAACCCGTGGAGCTCCCTGCTCCGTCGTAGCAACCGGCCTCACCTTTGCATGGCCATCATGGTTCCCTTATTCCAGCAGCTTACCGGCATCAATGTAGTCATGTTCTACCAGCCCGTCCTCTTCAAGACCCTCGGCCTCGGCAGCGGCGCCTCCCTCCTCTCCTCTGCCGTCAGCGGCCTCGTCAACGTCCTCGCCACCTTCGTCTCCATCGCCATCGTCGACCGCTTCGGCCGACGCGTACTCTTCTTGGAAGGCGGCATCCAGATGTTCCTCTCCCAGGTCCTCGTCGGCGTACTCCTCCGGTACGGCTTCGGGGTGTCCGGCACAGGGGTCATCTCCCAGGGCTACGCGCTGGCCGTGCTGATCGCCATCTGCATCTACGTTTCGGCCTACGCCTGGTCTTGGGGCCCTCTCGGGTGGCTCGTCCCCAGCGAGACCTTCCCGCTGGAGCTCCGGTCGGCCGGACAGAGCGTGGTGGGTTCAGTTAACCTGTTCATGACATTCGTCGTGGCGCAGGTCTTCCTGCCCATGCTGTGTGCGTTCAAGTTCGGGCTCTTCTTCGTCTTTGCGGCTTTCGTGGCAGTCATGACACTTTACGTGTATTTCTTCGTGCCGGAGACGAAGAACATCCCCATTGAAGAGATGAAGAAGATCTACAGAGAGCACTGGTTCTGGAGGAGGTTCGTCGAGGATCCTGAGGAGCTGCGTGGCGACTTGAACTGCTAGATTAGGATATAAAACATGTATCTTTTGTAATAGCTGTTGTTAATAATCCTAGCTCCATCCCATTTTGATTGTCCTATTTGGTTTTTGTAAACAAACTAATTTAGTTCATTGGTGTGATACCAAATAGGACTATTGAAGTGGGATAGCTAGAGGGAGTATGTTAAATGATCTTCGTATACCGTACGAGGATTGATCTTGCAATTCAGGTAGGTCTTAAACTTGGATTGTATCCCTTAATACTCCCTCCGTTCAAAAATACCTGTCTGGATTAGGAGTTCATTTTGGTTTTTAATCCCGACAGGTAATTTTAGAGTCGTTTAAAAGTTAATAGGCTTTTTTTATTTATCTGAATAGGGCGGATACACTTAGCCTAATACCTGTGTTTGAATGGTGTTGTAGCTCTTCATTTTATATAAGCTACTATTATCCAAATAAACCAAGTAATCAAGCATAGTTTTTGCATTACTCGGCAAACAGAGCCTAAGCAAACGATGGTGCACTCTGACATATCTTTTTTATATCATAAATAAAATTAAGCTAGTTGTTGGTTCAAGGAAATTTCTGAAGAGTTGGAATAGAACTTTAGGGCAATATATATGGGGAAAAGTTTATATGAGATCGCTCTCATATTACTTATATGAGGCCACTTTGAATCGTAGCCGTTGGATCTTGATCTGACGGCTACGAATATCCATAATGATCTCACCCACTCTTTGACGTGACACACTCACCTACCCATTGATTTGATATCCACCTTCTGATCGGAATCTAATGGTAATAAAGATTGGCCTCATACTCCTTAAATGAGAACGATCTCATGTAAACTCATCTCATATATATGTTGTTGCGTTATGATTACTCATTAGTCATTTGTATGCATAGATTTAATTTCAATAATTTGAAGTGATCAATGTATAACCCCATTGTGTACTTTTTCCAATTTAGATATTTTTCCCATTTCTTTTTGTGAGCTCATGTTTTTGTACATCTAAAGGTAGAGAGTTTTGTTTTTAGGTTCATAACATTCAAGTCTTCCAATTAATCAAACCAGTTAAAGTCCATGTTTTGATCACCAATGAGGTAATTCAGGTCCACATCTAGCATGAATATTGGTGCAAACTGCAAAGCAATGGACATACATGTGCAAGAGACTGAATTGAAGGGAGGGCCTGAGTATACCTAGCCTTTGGCCCCCACCTGAGAACTACATTTAGGATTCAGAAATTTATCCAAAAAACGCCAATGGGAAACCACCATGTTGTTTCCAACATCTTACTAGATGTTTTATGGCAATGATGATCTGTATTTGCTAGGATCTGACTCAGCTCTCCTCAGTTGGACTTGGGCCCTCATCCTTATATAGAACCTACAAGATACGCATGCCTCTTCGGATAAAACCGTTGTTTTCTTCTAATTTCGTTTTTAACTTTTTATTGACACTTATGCATGAGTCAGAATACTTGAACCATAATTTTATCATTACCTGCCCTTAACTCTCTCACCCACTTTATCAGCCCAGCTGGCCAACTAGTGTAGTGCAACATCAACATCTCATCCGTGAAGGGGCTCTAGTGGAGATCTTTCCTTTCCCACAACAATAGCATTGATAAGCTTCATGCTCTACTATACGAAAATAAGATGGACTGAAACCCTTAGCCTTTGGGATAAATTTGTAAAATGGAAGGACCGAAGTATGATCGACTTTTTTTTTTAATCAAACTTTTACCCAACTATTACTCCCTTCTCTAATATTAATAGCTCTGTTAGAAAATAGTGAGTTTTATTGAATTGTGGAAACCGCAGCTAAAGAGACTATGTCGATGGAACCAAGAGGTTCATAGTATACTTAAATTCATCCAAATGGAGCTATAAAATGTGACATACTTTTTTTTTCCTAAAAAGAGCTATTAATATGGTATGGAGGGACAAGGGATATGCCATATGAAGCTATGACATAGGATACCATTTCTCCAAATAGAGATATTAATAGGAGACAAAGGGAGTATTATCTTGTGAGTAGGGATATGCCATTAAGTTCAATTTGTAAATCCATTAAATGTATTTCATGAAGCCACTTACCTCTTCGAACTGCATTGATTGTAAGATGAATTTGCTTAGAAGAATTGAAATTGCGAAATTTGTTCTCGTTACCTCAATGAGATGGAGTAAAAACTGTGAAACCATGTAGGAATGGGAAGGCCCACCAGCCTGATACCTTAAGCCTTTTCGGCTCTTATTCATGGCTTGAAACCAAGCTTGTTAAACAAAGTTCAAGCGTCTCAGGGCTCGACTCAACTAAGCTTGGAAAAAAATTAGGCTGCAATGCAAGATATTCAACAACATACTCAATGCTGAAGGTTGTGACTATAATCAAATGTTGTAGTTTAGTCTGTCGATTCCTCTCCGCGTTGTCCTCC
Source organism: Houttuynia cordata (assembly GCA_039654745.1). Classification (NCBI taxonomy): domain Eukaryota; kingdom Viridiplantae; phylum Streptophyta; class Magnoliopsida; order Piperales; family Saururaceae; genus Houttuynia; species Houttuynia cordata. Next base: position 26,926,414 of record CM077508.1, read on the forward strand.
TCTCATGTGCTTAGCGGATGCCTACTCTGTGGCGACTGGTAAGTGGCAACCCATTTCTGTGTTGGAGGGAAGCTTGAATGGGTAGTGGTTGGCCCTCTCTACATTGAGTTATGCTATACATTGGTAGCCTGGTAGGGCCCATAGATTTGATGTAGGGCCCACATATCAAAACCAATCAGACATGTGGGCCCTACCGAAACCCTGGCAGGACCGGGACATGCATTTTTTCCTCTAGATTATTGACTTGGTGAACGAAGATAGGGAGGGCACTTTTGTGTTGCGTGGTTCTTAGTTATTTATGCTAATCTTTATTTGTCAGCAGAAAAAAATAAATACTCAATGCTGAAATTCAATCTTTCTCGATCTGATTCGAACGAACCAAGTTCAAGTAAGATGGGCAAGAGTATTTCCATGAAAAAACAAAGATCGGCAATAGCACTGTGAAGAAAGGCAAATGCTACTAATGCTACTAGGGGCCTTTGGGGCATGAAAAATCAGCACCATCTAGTTAAAAAAAATCTAATGCTACTAATGGATTTTTGGAAGTGGATGAAACTGATTTTTCACGCCCCAAATGGCCCGAAGATGCTCATATTTAGATTTATGTTGTCGACCATAAATTGTTGTGAGAAAAGGGGTTACTTTAGATTATGATTATAATTCTACAAAGAATCCGGTGGCTGTTTGGATCATGAAAAATCAGCTTCATCTACTCCCAAAAATTAATGGAAAAATCTATTAACCATGTGGAATTTTCAACGTGGATATTTTTTATTTTTCATGCCCCAAATACTCACATGAGTGCTCGGGCGCCTTGGGGCGTGGTGATTTCACACGACACGCTGGAGTACAGGTATGCAGAATTTTTAAATCTTGCCCACCCTAAAACAGATCTAACGGCTCCCGTTGCACGGGATCACGAATTTGAAATACATGTTCTTTTGCCTAAAAAAGAACTATGCAACAGGATCATGGAATTCCATATCGGCGATATATCAATATCGGCGATATATCAATATCGGGCCCCACCCGATAAAACAAGACGGGTATATATTAGTTTTCGAATTTTTTTCAAATATTGCCTATATATCGGCGATATATCGCTATTTTAAATTAAAAATATATTTAAAAAAAAATTAGAAATTTTTTTTTAAAAAAAGGGAAAAAAAGTAACTTTCTCATTTGTTTCCTATCCTAATATGCATATTTTAAAATCTATGCTTTGTCTAAATTAATATAACTCGTTTTAGAAGTTAGATTGTGAAAATATATGGTAAAAACTAATTTTTGACTACCGATATTCTTTTACAAATATTTTCGATATTTTATCTCTTAAGCCGACCGATACGATACCGATATCCGATACGGAATTCCTTGAGGCGGATGCGTATCGACTCCCATTTGTATGTGCCTCGGCTCAGACGCGTAAGCTTGTGCTGAGGCATCCTGATTTACGAGCCATTAAATTTCGGTCCGGCGGTGCGCATTGATACAGGAGGTAGACGGTTTGAATCACCTGCCAGCCCCATTTGTAACTTGCACCAGGAGATCCGATGGCTCTTGATACTTTAATGCATGCCATCGCCTATGACCCACAACGCATGTCAACTTTTTCCTTCTACAATTTTCAGCTTTCCTATAAGAAAAAACTTTACACGAGCCACGGCTCACACGTGCAGGCGCAAACAGGGTCGCTCTGAGCAGTCGGACAATGGGGTGGATGGTGATTCAAACATGCCTACCACCTTATTAACGCCCACCGTGGGATTGAAATCCAACGGTCCATACCATCTCAACTCAAGCCGATGCTTGTAGACCCGGACTGATTAAAAGAATATTCTTTCTATAATAAAATAAGGTTTTAAAAACAGGACCCATCCTACCTAGAATTCTTGTGGAATATGTCCAACCCACTTGCTGACGTTGAGGGCTAGGTGAGGGTTGGCCAAGGGAGCTGTGGGTAAGGGAGAGTTGGGAGCAAAGGAGCTAGGGCGATGGAGAGCTGGGCCAGAAAGCTAGTTGCTGGTCTGCATGGAGATAGGGATTAGAGATTGAGGAAGAAAATGGGAATTGCGAGGAGAAGTAGTCGAGGAAACGAAGAAAGGGACTCGAGTTAATAGGGAAAAAAACTAGCTCGGCCGGGTCAATCGAGCCATTGTTTCAATCGGTGGATTAAACAGGGTCGAACTTGTCGGCCGGGTCCGGTTTTTAATACCACGAGCCTAAGATGATGCATAGTTATCCTAAAGATAGAATCAAAATCTCCACACAAGCCCACAGGAACTAATCAAGGACTGCCTTGCCCACCTCCAAAAATTCCATGAATTCAGCTGTTTTGCATGAAATATTCGGCCCCATCCTTTACTTCCTTCTCGTGGGCGCCCCAAATCCGCCCCCGACAAGTCTCTTTCACGTCCAATGTACATCCATCTCTTCTATATTTCAACCCCCCACGTAGCCCCCCCCTTCCCCTCTGACATGGTAGAAGGCCACTTGCCAGTTGCCTCAAATCCAAGGCTTTCATGCCACCTTTCCAGATTTCTTCGGATTCTAGTTTTTGCTTTCTGTTCTCTCTCTTGGGTGGGCTCTCTCACATCGCTATTTATGCCCTCTCCCAACTGGACTAGATGACCTGTGATCAATGCGATTGCCATTTACGTAGTTCCCTTCTTATGCGTTTTGCTGAGGCAAACCTGCTTTGGAGGCGCCTGCGGTGATTGTACTTGGGTGGTTTATGAGAGCCGTTGGAACTTTGAATTGTGTTTGTGTAAGGTAGAGAGGTTACAAAAGGTGTGCAACTCTGCAAAGGCGGAGCAATTTGGAGTGAAGAATTAATACGGGTGTTTACTCTTTAGAACAGAGAGACCATGTGTATTGCTGCATGGCTATGGCAGTCTCATCCTCGCTACCCCTTCATATTGCTGCTCAACAGGGATGAATACCATGACAGGTGATTACTTACACTATGACTTGGGGTTTTTTTATGTTCTTTTGTTCATGATTGTGTTTGAAGTTGAAACTAAGATATGGATCCGTGTAGTTATGTGGTTGCCAGCATTGCAACACATATTTCCTCCAATTTGTTCGTCACCATTTGTTCTTTCGATCGATCGTGAGAGTTCAATTTTTCCATCTGATTTCGAATATCCATGTGTTTGCCTTTCTGATTTCAGAGAGTTGCTAGATTATTGATTTTTGTTTCGTTAATTTTAAGGAAGGATTGAATTGATTTAGATGAGGTAACATGCAGGCCGACGAAGCCTACGTCATGGTGGGTGTGGGAGGATTCTTGTAGAGTGTTGGGTGGAAGAGACTGCATTGCCGGAGGAACTTGGATGGCTTGTACCAAGGATGGGCGCTTGGCTTTTGTAACCAATGTATTGGAGGCAGACACTTCTCCCCTTGCAAAGAGCAGAGGGGAACTTCCCCTGCGTTTCCTGAAGGTCAGATTCTTCAGAAATGTAATTTGTAGTCAATCACCATTAGTGTACTTAGTTTCAGCCACCACACAGGTTTCCTTTTGTTCTTTAGCTTTCTTTTTTTTTATCAGTTTGCACTTGTTTCTGCATTTCATTCTTCTATCACTTAATTGTCTTGCTCCATACAGTTCATTTTTGTATTCATTATCATTTCACCATTTTCCTTGATAGCTTTCTATACATCTTTTGTTTGTTGGCAATATCCTTTCTAAAGTTTTGAACCACTATCTGTCAATATCTGCCTGTCAGCATAGCCAGCCGCTACTTTTCCCAACCGGCGTGGATGAGGATAGATTGACTGATTAAGATTGTGTTTGATGTATCTGTCAATTTTCGAGCTAGTCACTAATCAAATCAGATTGTCTTTTTCATGAGCATTATGGGGCCGTTTGGGGCGTGATTAAAAGCAAAACATCTACAGTGGATGAATGTTACAGTGGATATCCAAAATCCACTCTGGATATTTTGGCTTTTTCACGCCCTAAATGGCCCCATAGACATAATTCTTTTGACCTCATTCTGTTTGGCCAGTTTGTGTAGTGTTGCTCCTTTTCCTTCACAAAATCCCGTCGAGTTTAAACTATTAAATTCATACCCTTATTTCGCTGCATGATGCAATAACAGAGTTGCTTTGAGTTCAAACTGTAAACTGCATACTGTATACTAATAATTTTGATTGTAGATGCAGTGACAATCTTTGCTTGGTGATTTATGGCTCTTTCCATAATGTTTTTAAGGTCATAAATACAGGCTATATGGAGTCTGACATTTATGACTTTATTTTCCTTGGGTTGAATATTTTCACTTCTACATATGCGCATATATATAGTGTTACGTAGTTACATTGTCTCTTTGACGTGTATTTTTTCTTGATGTTTTTTTGGCAACAATCTTTTCTTGATGTTGATACCGTGGTTGTTGATTCACATTACACAATCTATCATCATTGGCCTTTTTTTTATTGTCATGTAGGTTATTTTAAATCTTTAGTTTGTCAATATAATTAGTTATCTTTTTAGTTAACTTATGATGAATTTTTTCTTCCTTTGGACATTTTACATTCTCTTAATCAAGTCAAATTTTTATGGCATAGTTCTCGTTGATTTATTTTACTGGAATAGAAATCGTATTTTCACATGTAGTCATTGTTCTTTATGCCTTGATATTAATAACTTGCTTCTTAAAATGCAGAGTGAAAAGAGTCCCCTTGATTTTGCTCAGGAGGTAGCTGAAGAGGGACACCTATACAATGGATTTAATCTTATATTGACAGATTTATGTTCAAAGACAATGGTATATGTCTCAAATAGGCCAAAAGGAGAACCTATGACAGTTCAAAAGGTGCTTCCAGGCCTTCATGTCCTGTCAAATGCAAAGTTGGACAGCCCTTGGCATAAGGTGGGCAAGCATATGGATGGACTTATTTTTTTTCTTCCCTTCATTTATTGCTTAGATTGGTACTAAAAGGAGTAATCAGGGGACATCTTTTATTATTGGTATATTGAAGATTAATAACTTAGCTTATAGATTGAACTTTGCTAAAAAGATGGAGTTTCTATGATCATATATCTTCTCTTCTTAGGCTCAACGCTTACGTCGAAGTTTCAAGAACTTGCTCAGTGAATATGGAATAGAAGAAGTTGAAGAGAAAGAAATGATTGAACAACTCATGGGAGACACAGTTAAAGCAGATAGAGACAGGCTACCCAATACTGGTGTCGATCCTGAGTGGGAGCGCGAATTAAGTCCGATATTTGTTGAAGCTGAGACAGAACAGGTGAAAACTAAGGACTTTACCTACCTCACAGTTCTTGAAATTTGTTTAATTACTCACACAATTTCTGCTGCCTCAAATTACAGGGTCTATATGGCACAAGAAGTACTGCTGCTTTAACTGTAAAATCTAATGGGGAAGTGACTTTGTATGAGAAGTACTTGGAGAAGGGTATCTGGAAGGACCACAGTATCAGCTATCAGATTGAAAAGTTCAAGTAGATTCTGATCACAACAAATAATAATCTCCCAATAAACGCCTCCCAAGCCCATGTCAATTACCGCTGCCAGGTTTGGTTTGGTCTTGTATCTACAGCCAGCATTGTAAATGTGAATTTGACTGTTTTCTTAGCAGTCTGCAGTCTTGATTTGTGCAATTATCTCTATAATGTAAAGAAGAAACTGTAACAAAAAAAAAAAACAAAGCAAGAACTTGTAACAAGCAGAGGAGTTCTTCTTTCACTTCAAAGTGCTAGCAAGGTCTTGTTAAGAAACAAAGGTACAGAACTTGTCTAGCTGCTTGAAGTTCAAAGAATAAACAAGTGAGATATCATGCATAAATTTCTCTTTTCTTAAGATTATGTATCAATATGCTGTCGCCAAAAATATGGCCAATCTCTCCATGAATTGTATGTGACTTCTGGGATTTCTCAAACAAATAGTATATGCAGATATAATTTGGTAAATTTTAGCTTCTGATTTCCTACGAAGTGGCTATTTCGGGAGCTCTTTGACAATCTTAACATCTTAAATATTGGATTGTAACTTGAAGTGGCAATTCTATCAAGTTTATAATCACCAGCTAATGACTGTAATTACAGCAAAAATTCATGATGCGAGTGCACATACAAGTACCCAAAACAATGCTAATCAACAAAAAGGTTGCATTTTCGCATTTCTGTATTAACGCAAATGCCATGTTTGAATCGCAAATAAGATTCCTTAGGAATACACCAATTAATAGGAGGACTCCATAAGTAGTTATTAGTTTTGCACACGCTCTGTACCACATATATTCGTTCTCATTCAGTGATACTATCTTCTTATTGCTAGGTGGATCATATAGTGTTGAGGGTCACACTCATCTTGCATGATAAGATATACTGCTTGTCTCTACTGCATCCTTCACAAACAGAGAGAAGTTGCATACATCTTAGCCGAAATTTTACTGGCGGCGTATTTAGTGAAATCATATACACAAAGACATAAATTTTATCAATTTTTTCGTTAGAACATTCTACGCAAAAGGATCTTCTCTTTCAATCATTTATCCCCATTTCTTCCAGCTCCCACCCACTTTTGCTGCTATGTTCTTCTTGTTCATTGTTACCTGTCATTTTCCAAATGATACATTATTTTCGCATGCCCTACCTTACTTAAATTGGTTGGTGCACCATGCAAGATCCTTTTTTTTCCTCCTCATTGCCTCCCCCTTCCCAGATCTGTAGCATATTGCTGCTATGTCCTTCTTGTTCATTGAAACCTTTCATTTTCCAAATGATGCATTATTTTCGCATGCCCTACCTTACTTAAATTGGTTGGTGCACCATGCAAGATCCTTTTTTTTCCTCCTCATTGCCTCTCCCTTCCCAGCTCTGTAGCATAGCAAAGCATGGCATCTGGTCCCGTAGAATCCAGCAGGATGATGCAGGTCCAAAACATCATTGAGGCCCTGATTGGGGCTGGCATCAAGATAGGCATTTTCACTGCATTTTGAGAAGACGCATATGATACTGCATACATGCACACAACTAAAACTGTAGGCATATCACATCGGTGATAATTGTGAAGGAAATATAACTCCTTTCTTCCTGGTCTGAATCTTAGGCATGAGAAGCACACCCGGTCATTCCTTGCAATATGATCAAAATGACTAGCCTTCCTCAGTCAGTTTTAGATCATAAACTTATGCAAAAGCTAGGCCTTTTGTCAACCTACCAATACCATGAAAAGCGAACAAGGTGCCTTTTTCCAGAGTCTAGAGGGATAAAAATAAAATTGAAAACTTCAAAATCAAATTTATTTTTACATCAAGGGTGCAATTAAGGAAGACTGTCAAAGAAGACTAAAGTTATTCCGAGGAATGTGACTATAGCGAAACAAGGAACAACACAAAGAATAACATAGGCCGCGGTTCAAGGCTAGTTGGCTGTCCTATTACTCTGTCCATCATCGCACAAAAATCTATGAGTAAAACTCAGAAGATAATACAACACTACAACTTGTAACTTCATCTGTCAAGCTGGTTAGAAGATAAATCAACAATCATGCCACCATTTACATTCCCACAAGATTACTTCTCATCTTTAAATTGATAAGACCAAAGTGGCCCATCCTGCATTTGCCCTTAAAAAGTCAGATGTCCCCCCATTGATCCATCCCATCTTTTTCTTTCTCTCACTATATTTTTCTCCCACCAGATATGGATAAGATTACTGAAAACCAAAGCAGAGTCAGTATAGAGGACGGATGCACTTAACATATAGCAGTAAATGATAAGGAAAATTTTCTTGGAATTACACGCCTACTACTTTTTCTGTGTTTGAAGAAGAGAAAGAACACCTTCAGCAATACGTGCGGATGCATCAGGCTTGGCAGCCTTCACAGCCATCTCGCTCATCTTCAACGTCAGACTCTCATTGCCTGAAATCATAAGGAACCAATTCTAAGTAGCAGAGGTCGACTTCAAAAAGGCCAAGTTAAGAAATTGTTTATCATTTGTATCTGCATTGGTATATTGAGATATTTTTATAGTCTTAGCTAATATTTTATAGGTATAACAGATAAAAGTTCAGATTAACTTTGATTGTCGGCATAGGGACAGTTTAAATGGAGAGAGGAGGAAATGACTGCAATTTGTATAAGAAGTTCAAATCTCGTAGATGCCCAAAAAAAATCATGAGTAGGTTGTTTACTCTCATGAGAAGCATTTAAAATTTCTCAATGGCATAGTGGTTGTAGTTAAGACATTAATATTTGAAAGTCAAACGTTATAAAATCTTCCTTTTTGGGCAAGAAAAAAATCTTATTGAACTTGCAATTTACTCCCAACTTGGAATGTACTCCATACCTAAAATCTCATTAATTGCTTCTCCAAGAGTAGATGAATCAAGTTCATCTTCCGCCAGTACCTTTGAACCAGCAATGCTTGCCATCATATGCGCATTCTTTGATTGATGATCTTCTGCGACATTTGGAGATGGAATCTACAGTGCATGTAAAATAAGTAATTTTACAAAGTGAGGCAAGATAGAGCATAGAATACTAGATAAACTTAAGAGAATGATAAAAGATTGTCATGAAAAACGTAGTGTTATCATCATTTCTTGACAACCAGATTCACCATTCTTCTTCATTTTTCTGTCAAAGGCTATGTCTAAATCCAAGCAAAAAGCATTGCTCTATTTCAATACAGAATGAAAGAACTGTATGCCCCTCAAAACTCATGCCCTGATCTATATGTCTCAGCTTTCAATGGGTTCTTTTAATAGGTAAGCTTCCAATGGGCTACAAAAATTAGTAATATAGTTTTTCCCATCATAACCAAAACCTAGCTCCTGTCCAATTTCTAAGATAGGTGTTTTGCAGCAAAGTTTATACAGCAGAAGCACTGAAGCCCCATCTATGAACATTGGCAAGTAAGAAACCCATTAATGTTTTCTGTATGTATTTCTTACAGGTGTCACATGATGCGAGGCTAGGTAAATCAAATAAGGATGGTGGTGGACCAAATTTTTGGCCCATTCGCACATGTGGGTCTCTCTTTCAATCACTAACAAAATGGCAGCTGATCATTTTAAGCTGTTCATATGTTGTCACCAGTCACCAGTAGGCTCTACATATCAAAGTGAGCCCACATTCTTAAGACCTTGCCTCTGTGATTTGCCATCAACTCCCCCTGGTCCCACCCTAGCTAGACATCATGAGCCTAATTATTGAAAGTGAAATAGGCAATTTACAGGGTAACATCAACGCCAAATTCTAGTTGGGTCCTAAGACTCAGACAACCCTCGTTGTAAAAAAAAAATTAAAAATTGTCGATGGTAGAGAGAGTTATTATTTGTTGTAAATGTACCAAGAATTACCAGAATAGCAGGTTTCCCCATGGCTAATATCTCAGAGCATGTCATTGCACCAGCTCTAGAAACAACAATATCTGCAGCGGCATACGCCAAAATCCATTGAGTTTAAGAACCTTGAGAGTATTTTACCAATAAGTTATTCAGAAGTTGAAAGAACAGTACAATGTTTGAAAGCAAATATTTTTCAGAAATACAGACATGCCCATAACATCTTAATGGGCCACCAGGAAAGTGATTAAATAGTTCTTACTCCTTAAGTTGTGCATCATAAAATGTACCCATAGTCAATCCACTAAGGAGTTAGGACTAAGGAGATCTTACTAGGAATAAAAGCATGAAATAAATATCACAAAAACTGATCATCGAAAAACAAGTTCTGAAGAGATTGATGCAAATAACAAGGTCTAAAAGGAAATTGCAAACTCAAAGCACCTTAGAGATTTATTTGCAGTTTCTCATTCACGTTGTCACCAAATAATGACAATTCTACAATGACAGTAGCTAGAAGAAAAATTGCAGCTACAATTGATCCAAAACAATGTTTCCCTTTTATCACTTAGGAAACAAAATAATTATTTTTCTTTTCTCATAATTGATTCCAAGGTTCACCCTCAGGTAGAGATAATCATACTAAATATTCGGTAACCCCTTTTCCCAAGCGTACTTGAACATTACTAGGACCTATTGATCTTCAAATCACCTTCTGCAAGCAAGAATGTTGGCTGAAAATTTATATGGCTTGTTATTATATATTCCCTCCGTCCTATAACAACTGACACATCCTAAAAAACTGGGTGACGGAGAGAGTATTTCAGTGCTCAAGTCCTATTTGTTTCTAAGTATATGGTGAAGTGAAACACTGGAGGAAAAATCCCCAATAGATGGAAACTGACATGCAATGGAAGCAGCAAAGCACTCTTCCTCTATTCCTACATAAAGCTACATCCCTAGTTTTTATATATATCTCAGCAAAATTGCAATCAGAGAGTTGATCCTTCGGTAGCTATTAACATAACAACGTAGGCTTCAACCAGTGAACCACTGGCTCTTCTGCGAAGTTTAAAAAGAGCACACAGTTGCACAATTCCAACTAGTAACCAGAAATCTAAGCAGAGGAAGAAGAAAAACTTGTCAAACCTAGCCTTTTCATCTTCCACATCAAGTCATCTCTCGATTAGGGGGCCGAAAAAGTAAATTGCTTATGTCTCAAATTAAGGACATAATAAATCCAATATGTTGGACAAACTATTTAAATATTAAAAACGAACATTTGGGAGGAAGGACAGGTATTAGAAAACGGGGATCTGGAATAAGGGATGCAGACATACACTTTCAATTATAAATAATTGGTACTCCCTTCAACCAATGAAGCTCGTCTGCATTACAAAATGAGTTAAATTTATTAGACTCTACAGCCTGTACAAATAGACAGTTTTCCCTTCCCCATTCATGTTCTTGGTCTTGAAGCATCAAAGTCAGCCATGTAATGTAGTACCTGTTCCAAAACCAGATGACTTTCATTGGATGGTGATGGAAAGGCCGACACTTTTCTTTTTAGGTCAATTTCCTTCTATTCTCCCATCAATTAAAATATCGGAGGTTTTCCGCAAGATCTGTCAGAACAAGACATCACTCTTCAAATAAGTTTATGGCAATTATAACAACTCAAAGCTCTCATGAGAAGTTTCGGGTAATTGCACTATCAATTACTGAATTAAAGCTTCTATCTTGTCCGATTGTACCAACACATAAACCATTGCAAGTTTCTAATGCAATTACCCTAAACTTCTTAAGCTGCATTGTTTTCTAATGTCCACACTTAAGCTGCATTTTCAATTTTAACCTACAAACCTATTCCAAATCATAACACAATCAACCACATTCAACAGTCTGCTAACAAACAATTAAAACAAGTTAAAATCATAAGAGAAAGAAAAGCAATTACTTACGGGATGACAAGCAGCCGACGATGACTCTTAACAAGGCTTTCCATTTCATTAAACCCATCAACTTCTGTTTGCCATATAACAAACATGTTCTTGTTCTGCTTCAGCATGTAATAATACATATTCAATACCGCGACATTCATCGCATTCAATCCCAATGACCCGCCGAGCACCAGCACCACCTGCCCCCCCACGCGTCGCCGCCCTCGGAAAGAAATGCGCCTTCGCCGCAACCTTCGACACGTACCGCCGCAGCGACGCGCGCACGGGGTTTCCACTTACCACGCATTTCTCGCTGGGGAAATACGTCGAACAAGACTCAAACCCTACAAAGATTAAGTCGGCGAATCGTCCGAGTATCGAATTGGCGATACCGGGGGCCGAATTCTGCTCCTGGATAACGAGCTTCACGCCGGAGAGAGCGGCGGCGAGGCCCACAGGAAAGGCGACGTATCCGCCGGTTCCGACGACAATGTCAGGCCGGAACTCGCGGAGTTGCCGGAGGGCGGCGAGGAGGGACAGGAGGAGGCAGAAGGGGAGGAGGAGATTGCGCGGCGAGAGTACCGGCCGGGCGAGCGGGGAAGCGGGAACGGAGGAGAATTCAAATCCGGCGGATGGGACGGTGGCGCTCTCCATGCCGGAGTCGGAGCCGAGGAAGAGTATCTTCGCCGCGGGCGCCGCAGTGCGAAGCTCGTCGGCGACGGAGATCGCCGGGTGGATGTGACCGCCAGTGCCACCGGCGGCGAAGACGACGCGGAGGTCGGCGGCAGGAGGTGGGTCAACGCCGGCCCGCTCAACAGCGAGGCAGAACGAGATTTTGAAGCTTCTGTGGGGATAAAATGGGAAGAAATGTTGTTGGTTAAGGGCAAAAGTGGAAGAAAAATGCAAGTTTTGGCGGGTGAGGGAGGAGAGGGGGAATGGTGGATCGGGGGAGCGGCGGGGGCGGCGATGGAAGTGGGAAGCGGCCATCGGCTAGGCGGAAGAAGGGCATATGGCGGCGGCGGTTTGGCAGCTGGGGAGTATCTTTCACTTAACTGTCCGGGAAGTGTTAACTTATGAGAAAACTTATTAACTTCTCCTGTTTGTTTTTTTGGGAAATGCTTGAATGAGATCGCTCTCATTTAGGTTATATGAGGCCAACTGAGTATTGGATCTTGATCCGACGATTATAAATAACTACATGAAACTCACTTGCTCCCGACCGACTCACCTACCTAGTGATTTAATATCCACCCTTGGATCAAAATCTAATGGGATCGCTCTTATTTGGCTAGGTCACACTTACCTGCCACTAATTTGATACCCACCTCTCATGCCCCTTGTATGAGAAAGATCTCATGTAAACCGTTCTCTTTACGTAATAACATCCAAGTATGGACCCTAACACTTAGTGCGAAGTAGATATACAAAACAATCTCGTACTGGGCCAAATTCTTGATCAAGTATCTGAATTGGGATCAGAAACTGGAGCGGAATGCAATTCTTTTGATGTCTTAAACAAAAAGGTTAAATAAGATTAAGGTGTCATTGAGATTCATGGTCAACAGTTATACAACATCCACAAATCATTCATGTAATGCAAACATTGCAGAAATTTACTGAAGTAGGATCCAAATACTAGTCAAACATTGCAACCACAATGAGAAAAAGAACTGCTTAAACTGTAGGAACTAGGCATTAAGAAAAAAAAATCCACAATTGCTCATAGAACTTTAACATTACCTCCTCAATGTTATTAAAGATGGGTATATCAATGGAGGAAATGACTTGTAAAAGCATTCGGCATTTCATATACTACAACAGTACAAAAGCATTCAAGTACTAGTTTCTGCTAAGAGAACTACAATGAGGATGCAACCTCAACTCATTGCCTCGATCGAGATTCAGCCCTCCTCGCTTCATCCGGAGTTGAGGGGAACAGTTCCACATATCTAGACCCAATTGTCATCTTGTCTTTAGACATGGCCCGCCTTGCATCATCAGCAGAAGAAAATTCCACGTAACCTTCTCCTGTAGCTTTACCATCGGGCCGACAAGCAATATGAATATTGTTCTCGTTCAGCTCAAACTCGCCAAAGAACTCCATGACATCGGACTTGGTAACTGAGAAAGGAAGCCCACGAAGCTTCAAAATTTCAGTGTACTCCAAGTTGTCTTTGTCATGAGATCTTTTCACGTGGGTAGGTGGGCTTCGATAGCCAGTGTCGTAACTCTCATTGACCTCGGCGGCAATAGCATGATAATAGTCCTGCTTCTTGCACCTGAAAACCTCCACATACCTCCTGCCCATGTTTTGCCGGTCACGATGGAGCGCAATTTCCACCTGCATTGGAGTAGCAAAAAGAACAAATGCCTCTCCAGAGAAGCGACCATTATGTCTGACCAGTAGCACGTCCACAACATCTAGACCAGCAAAGAACTTGAAGATGTCGATGTCCGTGCAGTTGAATGGTAGGCCTCGGAGGCGAGCCACTGGAAAGGTAGGCAGACTGCTGTAGCCATAAGGCTGGAAACCACCACCGATGCCGCTGCCCACTGCGAAGTAGGGATTGGATTCTATCATTCGTGGTCTCTTTGAGCCGACCTCGTACCCGTCCGAAACCCCCCTGCTTCCCAGCATTGCCCTTCAATAGTAACCCAAAAAAGAAAAAGAAAAACACCCCCCACACTCAGCCCTGTAATAACCAGACCCGACCCACTATTTCTGCCCAACATACAAAACAAAATTCGAATAACATACTACTCTATCAATGCATGCCCAATTTCTCACAAATCAAGTTTAAAACACCAATCATCAATACACACAAAATTATGATACATCAAAATATGCTGGTTCCCACATACATATGACAAGCTCTAAATTCTGAGGTGGCAAAACAGAGACGAGGAAAAAATATCAGTGTTGTAACATTTAAAAATCGTGTTTTCTATTCTTTCAGCAGTTTACCACGCATTCTCAGGCTTTTAAGTTATTAAACATGCAATCAAACCATTAGCATCAGACATTTACAAAACATATTAATCAAAACCAGCTTCAATGAATTTCAAATATCCTGAGTTTAATATATAAGACTATTAAATAAAAAAATATCTAGCATATTCACCCTGAGTTTGATATCTAAAATGATTGAACTTCAAAAAATATCCAACACATTCAGTCAAAACCAGCAGCAAAACCATTTTTGCAAAGATGAGACTTGCAATAACTGGCCTAACATTTTCAAACACCTATGGACATATCATCAGAATCATATTTCTACTTCCTCAAAACCAATTGCTAATAATTTGTTAGATAGCAATCACAAACAGAAGATCCCTACATAGTAGTATCCACTCATACTGACGGTTTTACATATTATGGACTTAGCCATAACAAATTGTTCATTTTCAGTAAAAGTTTTGAAGTTCGAAAAATTACATAATCATAATCATAATCAAATAGCGCCTTTTCCCAACTATTTCGAGTCGGCAACACGAATCTTACTCCTCCATTCAAGCCTGTTTTGGGCTACCTCTTTTGTAAGAGATAGTAAAGTCAAATCTTTTTTTATTAACTCCATCCAAGTTCTCTTAGGTCTCTCTCTCCCTCTTTTAGGATCGTTTACATGTATCCCTTCTAATCTTCTCACACGGGCATCTAATGGTCTTCTTTACACATGCCCATACCAACGCAACCTACATTCCCTATGCTTCTCCCCTAAATGAGCTACTCCTAGGCTCTCCCGAATATATTCATTTTTAATCCAATCTCTCCTAGTTATCCCACTCAACCACCTTAACACGTTCGAAAAATTACATTCAAAGTATTTTCAAAATCTGTTCTCTTTCACCTTGTTAAAGTATGCATTCACTCAAAATTTTACTCAATTTCTTTACTATGTGTTACCACCAAGGAACTGTTTAATAGCATTATTCCCAGTTGCTGATCTTTCTTTCACAGTCCGAACGAAATGTAAAATAAAACATATCTTCCCTATAGATATTACATTTTTTAGGGAATTATGAGTTAATTGAACGTATTGGCAAGGATTATATCCCACAGCTGAATATCAAAACTACGATAAAACGGGTGTTTCTAATTGAGTTATAGATGACACTTTTTCCCAATCAATCCAAACTAAATTTACAAACTAGAATTAACAGTTCAGCATGCCTTTTCTAAAACCATTTCTTCTCAATTCAGAGCACCAACCCAGCTGGTTAATCAAAGAGATAAACCACATAAAAAGCGCAAAGCTTAGAAAAACAAGAAAGTAAGCACGCCTAACTTCATAGTTCATATTACTCCAAAAAATCCAAAAAATTAAAAAAATCAAAACTCTGTAACAAATTCAAACCACATCTACCCTTTGAACCAGAAAGACCAACCCACGACAAATTTTCAATCACTTCATGCAATTCAAACCCTAAAACATTTCTTCACGAGAACTCAAAACTTTGCAACCAATTCAGACCACCTCTACATTTTAAACTTAAGGATCTTAAAACAATCAATTCCACGACGAATTTCCAACATTTTCATGCAATTTTACCCCAGAAACATTTCTTCAAGAAAGCTCAAATCTTCATTGAATTGAAAATAAGAAATTGTATCAACTTACCCTCTTCCGCCGTACATGATCGAAGAACAATCCTCTGCGAGCCTCGAATTCTAACAAAGCCTCCAAAATTCTGCAATCGAACAAGGAGAAGAGCTCGAGGAAAACCCTAATTTCTCCAGCGCCTCGCCTTTCGTTGTCCCCTTGTACTGGGCTTAACTGTTTCTGGGCCTAGCCGTCAAAAGCCTGTGAAAACGGCCCATTGGCAATTTGTCCATTTATTCCTATTACTTGTTGCACTCCTTCCGTCATGTTTTAAATGGTCCATCTGAAAAAATGTTAATTTACCGTTTGGGGCGTGAAAAATCAGCTCCATCTACGTAGATTATTTTGAAAAAAATCTATATAAAGAGTGGATAAAGTGGATAATCCACTCTGACCAGCTGAAACACCTCATATTAGAGGGTGAAAAACCCAACTAATGGTGGGGAAGAAGAGGTTCAAATCCACTTAAGTTGATCATATGGACAAAGAAAAATGTATGACTTTAAAAGGCTGGCTCTGGCCGAAGTACTTTTTTTTAGAGATTATTCAACCTTTTTTATCTCATATAGGTATCAACAATAAACAAGTGAAAGACATTGTCAAATTTCACTCTAGATGTTTTATCACGATCTATTAAAAAAGCAGAAAGTTTCAATACTTAATTAATGTTTTTAAATTCCATCTGGTTTTAGACAAACTTTAAATTAGAACCAATTTTTGGATTGAATTCTATGAAAACCTAATTAGGCTGTTTTTGGACCATCCCTTCCTTCTCTTCTTCTTTGACCATTTCCTTTAATCACTCTTCTAACCCTTTTTTTACTATTAGTCTCCCTCTTTACATTGGCATATCTAGCATATAAATGCATTATTCTTCTCATGGTTAGCACTAATGATATATTATATTAATAATCCCATAATGTATACTAGGAAGTAGTGGTGGATCCAAGATTTGAATCGAGGGTGGTCAAATAATAATTGTCTAAAATAGTTATTCTTTTCAATTACCAAAAAAATATAATTTTTCCATGAGTGACTATCATAATCATAATCATAATCATAATCAAGTAGCACATTTTTCCAACTCCATGAGTGACTATACATAATATAATTTGAGCTTATTTTAATTATATATACGTGTAAGACATTTTGGATTTGGAATTATGTAATCTTAATATCAAACACCTATGTTGGAATTGGCATATGGATTCAATCGGTTTTGAATGATGATTTTCCCTATTATGAATATTTAAAAAAGGAGAAAGTTAATATTAGTTGATGAGCTTATTAATATGAGGATTGGCAATTGGATTAAATTTAATGGTGCACATTATTTTTTAGGGGTTGGGCATGTTATAGAACCCGTTAGCCACCTGTATTGAAGGTCATGTCAAGGAATTTGCATAGCCGAAACGCATTTGGTGCATATTGCACGTGCACTCAGCGCATATAAATGGGGCCCTTCCAAAAGTGGTTATGGATTTTAATCAACTCAAATTAAAAATCAATAAAGATGCGGAATTTTAGAATTCAAATGAATAGTTATCATTACTTTTTTTTTTGTAACAAGGGGTTTTTGGGTCCTGACCCAACTAGAAGGGGGCAGGGCAACCAACCACTTAGAACACCGTATCCCATCGCCGATCCCCTTGGGTCCATACAAGGCCTACCCATCACATGAAATGGGTAAATCGGGATATAATCCCGGGTGGGTGGCTTATACTATGTAATTATTAGATACATGTCTTCTTCCGTAGTTTCATTTGTCAAACAAGTGAACAACTAATCAATACATTCTTGCAATTTGTATCTCTAAACTCCATTTTTTTTAAATTTTCTATTTTATTTTCCTTGTTTTTGTGTTGGGCGTTAATAAAGATAAAAAAAATATATGTGATTTAAGTGACTTGAATTTCGATTGCCTCATCACCAAAAGTAACAATTATAGTGGTTTCATCATTCTTGTCTATTTTGTCCCACAAGAAAGTAGATGAAACAGTCTTCTTCTTTGGGATATTACAATTAAAAGTTTCCCTTCTATTACTTCATGTTTTGTTTTGTTTGAGGCCATTACCATTCGTCATTTCTTTACAAGCATAATCGGTTGTCATTTCAGCAAATAAGATAGGTATTTTGCAGTGCTGTTATCGCTCAATCTCAGTTCCAAAAGCGTTCAGTGCTAAGAATCGTCTTCCATGTTGCAAGCAGGAGATTTAGGACACTATCCACGATTGCTGTTACAAATAGATCATATACAGTCAAGGTCCTTTGTGTTCAGCCAAGTAAAAGTTCATGGGGAAAATTTACAAAAAAACTGAGTAGCAAATTGCTTCTTTGTTGAGGGAGGCCGTGTTCCATGCTTTCATCTTCTGAAAGAACATGTTCAGATTTTTTTTTCAAAAAAAGAAGCAATATATTCTTACACATCCTGCTGAAGCCTCTACCACACCGGGTTAATGTGAAAACAATGGGTTCCGTAAGAGGGTTTGGGTTGGTACACTCAGCCGAAGAGGGAAGATGAGTTGGTCCAGTGAGAATGATCACGGTTTTTTGGCACTGGGTTTTCATCTGTTATCCTGGCTCAACATCAAGTAATAAATACTACTCCCACAATAGTCCTATTTGGTGTTTCAAAATGAACTAAAAACAGTTCAGATAGTAAAACCAAATAGGATTAATATGCAGAACAGATGTACTACATACAAAAAACTAGTGCATACCAGTGGTACAAAAAAAAATTCAAAGCCAGCAGGGTCATTTAATCAGAGATCCTTCAATGGAAGTCTGTCAATGCTAAAAATAGTACAAATTTTCATAAAGGTGCATGAGAAAAGGATATATTTAGAGCAAAAGAATTCGTCGGAACTGCACAGAATAAAATGGAATATTTCTAGCAAAACTAGAAATGCAAGCAGGTGCAAAAATGTACATGGCTTCTTTTACAACAACGAGGGCTCATTCAGATTATGCTTACAATTGTCCAGTTCACATGTGAACTTCAAGCAGACTTCGTCACTTACTTTGCAGTACTTTCATACGTCCAAGGAATGAGATTATGACACTTTCGGACAACAACGCCTGTACCAGCGGAAAGCTTTCTCCATTGTGCAACAAAGCTGTGTTTTGTGACGATTCACAAAAGAACTTGATTTTTAGGGAAGGAGCTTCTGAGCAATAAGATTGCTTACTCTAGAGGTCAACATTAACCAAGGAACTGCTCCAACCTGCAGCCACAAAAGCAAATAAATATCTGACAGATACTTGAAAACTGGCATTATTAACAAATAAAAGATGAACAAATTTCAGTCACTGCTAAAAAAAACAAAAAGAAAAACCAAGAATGTTATGATGAATTCAGATTTCTTCAGCTTTTCAACGGGTAGATTTAGCTTTTGCCAATGAGGCTGGTACTCTCCAACCGCTTGGAGAACCTTTCTGCAATCTAGTGCTTTTGCCAGCGTGTTTCCTGGCGCCAGACATGAACTAACAGTGGATCAGAGATGAGCATGGTAAGGTGGGTCAACGGCCACTCTCAAAAGACTGCCGCCTCCTTGTATGGAGAGCGTAGCATGCCAAGAGGGGGAGGAAGGGAAGAGGAGAGAAAGAAGGTGGAGGATGGTGTGCTACAGCTGTGAATGCCCGCAATACAACTGGTTGAGTGTCCATTGACTCTATCTCCGATCTGCCCCAACTCCAGAAATCATGCAAGCAAAGCACTCGAGTGGACAAAGGTTCTCAACAAATGATTCGAGAGTACTTTTTCCTTGATACAAAATAACACATGCAAAATGTGACAAGCAGTTGAAAAAATCCATAAGATATAAACTCCAATTCATCCTAATGATATGTTTAGAAAGTGTTAATAAATATGTTAGACAGGAGGAAAATCAGAGAAAAAAAACCATTCCAAGCTAAAATATAGTGAGTATTATGAATTCATGAACACAAGTCTAGCCAAACCATATAGTCAGTTTTTACCGTGACATGACCAGCAACATTATTCCCAGCTCTCCAGGATAACACCTTCCCTGCCAATGTGCACATGGACAAAAAAACATGAAGATATGACAAACATATGCATGACCCCTAGGCATAATATACTTCTCTGTAAATTAAAATATTTAAATGATTGGAAAAGAATATGATTCCCAACTGAATTTTATTTGCTCCACTGGAACATATGGCAACAAAAAGAGCCAAGTGAATCCTTGATAGTTTTCTAAAAGTTTATTCCCTAAAACGCCCCAACCTATTGCAGGAATTAGCTAACCATTCTCTCTTATCCCATACACACAAAACCAAAGTCAATTTATCAAGAAGTATGTGATAGTCTGTCAGCCATTTCCGTGCAAAGATAAATATTTTAATGTTCAAACAGTTTGATTATCTACAATCTATACAACAAGGAACACAGAAATAATGTGTTCCAAAGCTCAATGAAAAGGTGTGATCCATGTTTTAGCTCAGCAAGCAGGACATAAAGTTTGAACCAGTATGAACCCCAACCATCAGTTATAAAATATTTAAAGACAGCAACTATACAGCAATTGCTTTCCACAGTTACTACCTGATCAACAAATGCTTGGCCAGCCAATCAGCATTTTTCATCCTCTTTCATTAATAGTGATAAAAAATAGGGTAAATTGCACTTAACCCCTATTTATTATTGCAAAATTGCACTTAACTCCCATGACTTGTGAAAATATGCACTTAACCCCTATGACTTATGCAACGAGACAATTTTACCCCTTCCCTTCACTAATCAATCCACACTCTTCCTCCATTCGCCATCCCCCTCTTTTCACCTGACAAAGGCGGTGCACACAGTCCGTCAACATATTACTCAGACAATGGCAATGCGCCGGCCTTTCTTTCCCCAATGTAAGAAAAGTTAGGTACTTGTCATGGTCTCCATGGCTACTGCAGACCCTAAAATTGAGGTAAAATTTTACAGACCCTAAAATTGAAGTAAAATTGGTAGGATATATCAGGGGTAAAATTGTCCGACAATTAAGTTGCACATGGGTTAAGTGCATATTTTCATAATTCATAGGGGTTAAGTGCAATTTCACCATAATTCATAGGGGTCAAGTGCAATTTACCCTAAAAAATATCACAAGAGGCGAGCACATGCACACTTAAACAATGATGAATCTCAATGCTTGAATAAAGTATAGCTGCTTAGGAGTTAGGACCATGTCCACTATCAAATGTTGAAACCATCCTGTTCTTATAATCTGTACTTTATACAACATTCCAAAGATGCACGAGAAGATAGAAAAAAAGAGGGCATGAAAATACAATGATGCCTTTGGACGTGGACCTCAGCCCTTCTTTAATAAATATAAAGACACTTAACTAAGTAGTTAATTCGTCATTTCAACCCATGTAATTTCATGCCAATTATGTAATCACCAAATGGTTACAACAATAACTTTGTAATAAGGCAAAAAGAAATAGAGAAAAGAAGAGCTTACCCAAGAGGATAGAAAAAAGAAGGCATGAAAATACAATGATGCACTTGGCTGCAGACCTCAGCCCCTTCTTCAATAAAAATAGACATCTAACTAAGTAGGAAACCACTAGACATAATCTCGACATAATAAGTAGCTTATTTAATGAGATATCATGAGATTCCCTCCCAAGATAACTAAATTAGTCTCTTAGTTTTAATTGGATTTTTCCTCTAGAAATTTATATCAGCCCCTCTTCAGAGGGTTGCATCAGGAAGGGCATCCGGCGTAAAACTTGCCACTATGTTTCTTTGTATGGATTTGTACCATTTTGATTCCGATAAGAGTCAAGCGCTGTATAAAATCCATGCCGCCGACCCCAGATATAGGAGGAGGAGGAGGAAGAAATGGTGGCTAACTTTAACAAGATAAAATATTGGATTTTGAAAAATAAGATGCATTAATCACAAGCTCCAAATGTCAAAGTTACCGGAATTATTTCAAGGGCAAACACAATAGAGATGGATCTGACTTTGCATATAAACAAACAGCAGCAGCTAACCAGAGAAGAATGAACATAAGTTGTCACTTAATTGACAAGTCAGTAATTTGTGTCATTACTTCGCATTTAAGATGCAAAGTAGGCCACACTGCTTAACAAGAAAAAATAATGGTACCACTTACATTCTTTTCAAAGCAGTGCACACTAAAGTATGTAGACATCAGTTGACCAACAAGGTCACCAACTTGAAGGCTTATTTCCCTAACTGATAAAACACCAAATTTTTATACAACTCCAATATAACCTGCAGCCAGTTTCTGAAGCCTACAAAGAAGCCATCTTCACATGCATAGAGTAAAGGAAAACAATTCTTAACTGAAAGCATCAGCAGTTTGTGATGCAAAACTACACCTATTACTCCAACTTATCTTTCTTATGTTTGTTTTTTGGCATTAATATCTTTCTTAGATATGAGTTAAAGTGATAACGGACAAAAGTTATCTCAAAACAAAGATCAGATGGCATGCCTTAGTGGAAAACAATTAATGATCAAGAACCTTCATAACATCAGGCAATGCATTTCAACTTGCATACGATGCAATCATGAATATTTACATCAAGGGATAAAAATTACATACCAAAGGGCAGTATTTGCTGCTGAGCGATGATTGCAACTGGAACACCCCAGAACCACCAAATTGAACCAACATATATCAGCACCTACTAGAAATTGAAAAAGTCAATTCGAGTTACCTCCTTTATTTGAGGTGTAGTATTAAGTGAACGCATATAACATCAACTGCATTTTGGTTCTTAATTAACATTTAAAAAAATAAAACTTAGTCACAATTCAGATTGTACCTTAAGAACCCGGAGGGCTGTAAAGTATATATTATATGACCTGTTTGCCTCTTTGGTATTGACCTTACCCACTACACAGTTAGCAACAACATACCTTTAAAATATCTATTGAAATTGACAGCAACAAGAAGCCTCAATGTAATATTTTCTCTATACATAAATAGTGTGCGTGCATAATACATAATTTCCTCTATCTTCTATCAAAAAAATAATCAAACAATTGCAGCATTTCCTAAAACAGTTTTCCAGACAACATCTCTCCAATTACTCAACAGATTCTAGCAAACATGCATATATGAACATGTTTTTCTCCTTTCTTTATTGGAAACACAGCTATTCATTTTCACTTTTGTTAAATGAACGATCAACATACTAATGCATTCAAGACGACACTTCAATTTCAAAACTTACTTCTTTCCAGCTCCTTTTCTTTAGCTGCTGCCATTCGCCTTAATTTTGCAGATTGTGCAAAGGTGGAAGGCCTGAAAAGGCAAAGTCCAGCAAGTGTTTTGTTATACTCTAAATTCAGTGTGATAGAAAGACTCACACATTTCAATAATTATAAAGAAAAAAGATCGCCACATATTCTGCTATGAGAGCTTAAATCAATTATGATACTATGAGAGAGAGAAAAAGATTTGAGTTTCTTTATTTTAATTTCATCTAGAAGCTGTGCCAAAGGTAAGAGAACTTGAAATATTTAGCGAAAAAGAAAGTGTGTCTGACAAACAAGGAGCTTTAGTTCTAATACTTCTTTCAAACGTTCCTTCACTTTTTGAAAGAATAAACACACCAAAGAGAATCTGGACACATCCATTTGATCCACATGAATATGTCAATTTAAAAACACAACAACCAGAAGTTCTTTAACACCTATATTGCCAGCACACAAATCTATCAAAGCTTAATCATTGATGTTATGTTTTCTTTCCCTTTTTTTCGACTTCTTAATTTCAGTCCCTCCTTCAAAACTTGTTCCCACACAAAATGACGACCCGTATGCATAAATAAATTATATGTTGACAAAAAGAAAAATCTAAAAGATTTAATAAGAACCCATGGAAAAGGCACAGAATCACCAACCCAGACAATGCATTCGCCTCTTTCAAAAGACGTTTTATTTCCTGCCGTAATTTGAGATCTTCATCACTTTTGGAACCTTTCTGAAAAGAAATTCACAATGTTTTCTGATACACACTCCAACAAAAATAGTGTAGTCTATTCACATGAGAAGTCAATTTTTAGAAGTAGCAACCAGAAAAATCCCAGCAGCCTGGAGCAACAAAAGTGAATGCCCAAGAGCACAGAAATAACAGCTTCTAAGTGCAGGATCAAGACATCAAAGTAACACACTAACTCAGCAAACCCATATTAAGATCAATAAAAGCAATTAAACACACCTACCTTAATTTGTAGAAGTATTTAGAATTATACCCATAACTGATGTGTAAACACACAAATGAACAGGATCATCCACATTTTCATTATAGTATGATATAACCCACCTTTCAGGTACTTATTTACATGAAACTAATCCTAGGCAACCCATGAAAAGATCTTCAACACAATCTAGCTTAAAATTTGGTTCCTAACTAGCCTCTGAATACTTCTAAGTCATTCCTTCTATCCCAATAGAAGGTTATATACATCTGTATAACACTATATGTCCCAAAGACAATAGATTTGAAGTTACTATTATGTATCAAAAGCTGAAAGTTTTTCTTGGTTCATAAGTACCCTCTGAGCCTCTCAACCATGCGCATGAATCCCCAGGGGGGCTGCCAATCTCTTGTATTCATATGTCGTCAAATCGAGATTATCACGTTGGTTAATCTGTTTTCACATCATAATCGTTTCAACTAAAATCCAATCAGGGTAGCAATTAACATAAAATCGACAAGCACACGCCCGGACAGATATCCAACAAAGCTAACAGAGGCAGGCACATGATTTAAACCGGACAACCTCTTGTATTCATATGCCGTCAAATCGAGATTTGATGGCAGGACATGAACCCGGCGCAAGCTAATGGGACTCTATATCTAGGAAGCACCGATACGGGATTTTGGCTAACGTATCCGTATCCTATACGTATCGGATACGAATACGCCACGGATACGGCTGCCTGCGTATCCATGACATGTTTTTTTAAAAAAAATAATTTAAATTTCGATACGTATCGGATACGGGGCTGATATGTTTCGGACTCAGGGCCGATACGTTTTATATGAAATTTTTTTTTTAGATAATTGTTTTATATGAAATCTTTACTCTTCATTATGCTTACTTTCAAAAATATAATTTATTTTGGAGTGGTTGCATTGAGATGTTCTGTTGATGATTCTTTTGACCGAAGGTATTGGATTTATTCGAGCTTGTTGGTTTGTGGTTATTGCATCAATGCAGGTTGATTGTGTGATTGATTTGGGAAATGTATGTTTGATTTTCGGACTCTGATGGAAAATAGGGAGTTGGCTTTCTGATTGCTGCTGTGTTTTCTGGGTTTATTTTTAATCTAGTTTTGTTTTTATCATACGTGCTCAAATTATTGATGAAATGGTAATTATGTTGTTTGTAATTTGTTTTGTTCATCAAAATGTTGGAAAATGATGAGCCAAAGTGCTAGCTTTCTGATTTCTTTTGTATTTTTCTTTTATAAAATTTATTTACTATGTTTATTGACTTTTGACACTAAGGACCAACTTAAAATATGTTTTAAAAATATAAAAAATATTTTTTTTAACAAACGTATCCTCGACGTATCATATCGGGACTTTTTAAAAATTGCCGTATCGCCGTACCCGTATCGTATCGTATCGCCGTATCCGTATCGGTGCTTCCTAGCTCTATATTATCATGTTGGTTAATCTGTTTCCTCATCACAATCTCATTATACTCCCTCCGTCCAGAATTAATAGATATGTTTGACTTTTGAAAAATGAACTAGTTTGAATTTATTACCAAAAAACAAATCTATCTTTTAATACCGGACGGAAGGAGCTGCTACTTTTTTTACGCAGTCATTAGTCATTTTAGCTAGATAATACAAGGGGAATGAACTTCTACTCTTCAAGTAATCAGGTGCACATTTTCACATCATAATCGTTTTAACTAAAATCCAATTCAGAGTAACAATTAACAAAAAATTGACTAAAGTAATGAAAAATGGTGATTATACATGTTTAAGGAGCTGAAATACCAAGAAGCTAAAAGATGCGCCAATATCCAACGGAGGGAGATGCGACAAGCGCACGCCCGGCCAGATATCCAACAAAGCTAACAGGACTCTACTATTATCACGTTGATATTTATGTTTCCTCATCTCATTCTCATTATAGCCACTTAATAGAATGAAAGTAAACCTAGCATGATCATTCTAACTACAATTCAATACAGGGAAATAAAGATTGAGTAAAGCAACGAAAATGGTGATTATATATATTGAAACCAAGAAGTGACCTTTTTGAGGCGGTCGAGGTATCTGGAAAGAAGATGCATGGCAAGGAAGAGGAAGAAGATGATAGGAGCAATCACAGAGCCCCAATTCTCCATTAGTTTCTCCATTTTCCTTTGTTCAAAAGGCAAGGGACTGGACAGAGGTGCAGCACACTCTTCCCCCTACGCGCTGCGTACCTAATAACTTCTATGGGCAGAGGAGGAGGCGGCGGAGGAAGGCCGGAGAGAAGGGAGGCGGAAGGCAGATCGTTCATCGAGCTGGGCTTTGGATGAAATCAATGGGCCGAATCTGCAATTAGAAACTCGGCCCATCCCTTTCTTTGCTGCAATCGTTTTTTTTTCGCCTATAATCTTTAAGCCAAGACCAATTTAGGCCCATCATCGTACAGCAAGCCTTTATTGCCTACTTTGTTATATGCTCCCTCCGTCCAAAATAACCTGGCTGCATTTGAAAAATTACGGCTCCAGAATAAGGTGACTGGATCCTCGTGAACATGAAGTAGGTAAGAGGCTTGAAATGTTGTGGGCTCAACAGGCCAATAAATTTAACTCATTTTCAAAGAGCATGCTATAGTTGATTACACCAATCAGCACTGATGCAGGTGTGTAGGGATTAGACCTAGGTTGATTTTTTATAGAAGAATTAGATCTAGTTTGATTATGAAGACTAATAGCATACCATCCACAGAGAGAGTGGATCTCCACCGTTTGAATATACATGGACAGTGGACATCCACGACTCTATAATGGGAATGAACAAAGAGTTGGAGAACTACTCATCCAACAAAAAAAACATGTTCATTAAGTTCTTTTCAATGCACATGCAGGCCACCAATGAATCGTTTATTTTCCTCTTCCAGACTTTATGGACCAAACTGAATCCACCTTTAAATGTAAGACAACAGCATCAATTACAATCAACGCTAAAAACTAAAAAAAAAATAAAACATTGCTTTCGATGTTATTGATGTGAAGTACTTGATTACATTAATAAAAGATTTAGAATTAAAAACATTTGCCATTAACAGAAAACAGATAATTGAGAACTTTCACGGTCACAAATAACCAGGGCGAGCTAGAATGAATTGACACCATACAACAGTAATGCTATCACATAAAAGGAGCCAACGTCCATTTCCAACACCGTGCATGAAGAAAAGGTAGTAGAGAGGAACAAGAGGGGCGGAGGAAAGGATGAACAAAGACTTGGTACCAAGTTTTTCCCGTAAAGGACCAACATTACAACATGGACGCTTTTCAGATTTCAGTCTGCATCGCGTGCAAGAAAAAATATCTTCACTGCTTAGGCAATATATTAACCAAGTGGGTGTAGATCTTTTCCTTTTTTGCTTCTCGATTCTGTTTATTCAATGTGTATAAAGCTGCTCCAGGATGGTTCCTCAGCCTTGCAACTGCACAACATTATGAACCATTGTAGATAAATCAATGTGACCATATAATGTTTTGCTTCTGTATTAGATTTTTATATAAAAAGCAAAACACATGCAAAATTCAAACGATTCATATGTTGCTTCTATCAGATTAAAAAAATCACTCAATATGCTTATGAGTGACGTGTGCCAGATAAACTACGTTGATAACTAGTGAAAGAGAGAACAAAACACAGAAAGTTGTGACCATTCAAATGATATAATGACACAAAAGCCCGTTGATAGGCCTTCTATTATATATTGAGATGGATGTCCTTTTCATCAGCATACTATGATGTTAATTTCTTTAATCTTTATAGTGCTGTTTCATAAACAGCAGGAAAATATACAGCTCTAACATTAACAGCAGAAAAAAATGATCATTTTTTCCCTAAAATTGTGATACTTTGGTGGAAGCATTACAATCAGCTCTCCAAAATATCACAAAAATGTATACATTGCATATGAAAATATTAAACATTGAAGAAAAATGAGAAATAGGTATCGGCTGTTTCAAAAGGAAAGAAGAAAGAAATATCAGCATCTTTTTCTCTCTTATATTTAATGATAGGGTGGCTGTCACAGAATTATGCAGCAGAGTAGTCAAAATGACTACAAGGTTAATCAAGGGGAAACCTAGACCATTATGCAAGGCCAAAGGATGAGTGGCAAATGAAAGAAACATCTGAAACTTCAAATATCATTTTGGACAATAGTATACCTAAGATTTTTGTGTAACGATGCTCAACTAAAACCACTAAAATAAGTAGTCATTATATCTCCCTTGGATAGAAGGTATGAACACAGTAATTAGAAAGGTACAAAGTGGGAAATGATAATTATGATGATGATAATGATCCATTCATACCTCCAGGTATATCTCGTCCAAACTTAGGAATGGGTATTGAAGCCAAGACTGGAATATTGGCTTCCAAAACTTTAAGAACAGCTGGAAAAAAGGAAGAGCTATACAACTCCATTTTACCAATTTCATCAATGACATAGAGATCAGTATCTTCTCTCACCTGATACCAAAATAAGCATGCTATAACAGTCACATTATGAGGCAATAACCAATGTGGAACAAATTCATCAGTACATTTAAAAGAACTCAGAATAGAGAAGCATGCCTGCACTTCAGGCAAAGCAAGTGACTCAAAGGATTGCACCTCTACTTTATACTTCCCAACAGTGGGCCATCTTGTAGAATCTGGGCTGCCATTTTGAATACCTAAATTAAGATAATGAATTTAAACCTTAAAAGAACAACACTAATATAATCAGTTAGCATTTAATGTCCAATTTGTAAATATAAGGTACTTATTGATAGTTAATCACATTCCTACCAACTTAAGTTCTTAGAGAATGGGCAAACTATATGAATTAACCATACGACAACATCGCACACGTGCAAGCACCAGTGAGCATTGCATGTGAACACCCATACACAAGGCATACAAACAATAGGATACATCCCCCATACCCGAAACCTTTGGCTCTAATACTATGTTAATTGACCACTTCTAAAATCTAAAGCTCTTAATTATTGTATATCAACCATGCTAATAAAGAACGACTGGTATTTTCTTTTATAGGTAAGAGACACGCACCCACACTTATGCGCCAATGGGATTCGATCCTGGGACTTCACTCACATCCCTGAGAAACCCCACCAGCCCACCAAAGGCTGAATTAGCAAAAACACAAGTTGTAGCAATGTCAGACAATGGTCCAGCAACTAAATTTCATGGCAAAATGCCTACAACAGAGAAGTGTTTTCCCTTTGAGTTAAATGAACAGTATTATGGGATTTAACGGCTCGATATAACCACATTAATATATAAGGTCTTTGAAAACATGACAAAGTACATGGATCATACAAGTACACTTCCATGCCCTTAAATATACTCCATCCATCCTACATTAATAGACATTGGTTTTTCAAAAGTAATGATTTTATTTCATTCTACAAAATCGAATCCGACTATTAAAGTGGGATAAAGGGAGTATTATTTTGACTTGCACAAGTATGAGCAGAAAAAACCTCAAGGGGTGCACTGTCCAGTGAATGATAGAGACAATTGAGTTTTTAACTAACATTTTTTTCCTGGTTCAAGTGTAAATCAGCAGCAGAGCCACAAGCCATGAAAGGCAAGTAAAATAGTGCAATTAAAAACAAGAAAATTTACATGATTTTTGTCCCGTGGCCAATGAGGTAATTTTAACTGATAAAATCAGTCACAAGGAAAGCTCCGCTAAATTAAGCTTCTTATAGTATGCATACTATAAAACAGATTATTCCAAAAGAAGAAAGATATCAGATGCCTTTTGGTATTAACAGCTAGAATATACTATTTTTTTGGTATATTAGAATATCCTAACTCGAACCATCCACATTCCATGCAAAATTTGCTTAGGATTGGATCATCATAACAATCAAATTGATTGTACCAATTCGAGCAGTTGCAAAGATAGCATCAGATTCCAGCCAGCAATTTTCTATGTGTCTCCCTTGAAGAACTGTAGAAGGTTTGTACGTATTTTCAGAGAGACTTGATCACACAATATTTCTTTTTTGTTTTGTCTTCTTTACTAAGTGTCTGTCACATTCTTAGGCTTCTGTATAAATAGCCCATATCACTTCTCACCCTCTACATCTCTTAACCTGTTAAATTTCATTTAGTTCTTCCAGTTTCTTCTAACTTCTGTCATACCCTTCGTATTTCATATTTCCTAAATGCTCTTCTCTGATCCTATTTCGCAAACCAGATAATGTTGTTCAGTTTCAGCTAAATGACCAAGCAATGGGGTGGAGCCAACTATATATTGTGTCAAATCAATTCAGGGGAAAGTGAGGCTACAGTTTTAATAAGAGTATAGAGTTTTTGCTAAAAGCTCCATAACATAGAATCAAATTTATGAAGACCATGGCCCCAGATGGCCGCCACAACCATGTGGTATCTAATCCATTATATTTCATAATAGCATGTCGATCTATTCCAAATTTCCATCCCATGAGGAAAATGTCGGAAAACTACAGTGTATTAACGAAAAAATATCGCAGTACAAAAGCATTTTAATGCGCTTTTCAGACAATTCCATGGAAGTACGTTTATAAGATACATCCAACCAACTAACATGACTACGAAACATCCTAAATTGCATATTGACATTCAGATAAAGGTGGAGGCTTCGAAAGCAGCAAATATACATGCCTCAAGCCGGCTAATGTTTTCCTTAGAAAAAAAAATACTATGTTTTTTCTACTAAACATGCATAAATTATGTATAAGGCTATATAATGACTTATGAAGCTACAGAAAGTCACCCAAAAAATCCATGTTCAAGTGCAGCATTTAATGTCATCTTAAAAGTTTTAAAGGTTGTGAATACTTAATGCAACAAACACGTAAAACACCAATTTATGCATCTTTTTATTTGTGATACTTAATGGTATAGAGAACTGAGCATGACAAAAAATTGTCTGAAATTCATGCAAACGAAGCATCCAAAATTCAAAAGCTTTTTTTGTGGTCGTCATCCCACCTCAGAAAGAAAAAAAAAGAATCAAAAGCTTTACTGAGGCACGAGCTGATTGACTAATATCTTTGTAGGCACGCATAAATTCAGAAAGAGATTTTCAAAAGCGCCCATCATACAGGCTAGAGTTGCAATACATGTAAAAGAAAAACAACGAAGAAGGTAATTGTAAAAAAGACTCAGAATTCCATTAGGCAGGATTGATGGGCCTTCAAACTACATAAAGATGGTGCTTTCAAGTGATGAATGTCTTCAGGGAGAGAATCAGAGAAATAAAAAAGTTATGAAGAAAAAAGGTTAAGAAGAATGAACACAACATCATCATCATACGTCTTATCCCAGCTATTTGGTCGGCGGCATGGATTATATACCGCATTTGACTCTTATTGGAATCAAAATGGTACAAAATCTATACAAAGAAACATAGTGGCAAATTTCTACGCCGGATGCCCTTCCTGAGGCAACCTTCTGAAGAGGTGACGATGATAAGAAGATTCAGCGTCGTCATATTCATCATACACCTTTCCATATATGTGATTGGCTTCATGACATGATGGTTGCACATGAAATATTAATATAGCCATCTTCCATCACAAAGCTGGTAACAATGAAAACTAGTCTGCTTTTACATGGCAGCATGGCAAGACAATTCTAAATAAATTTACCGAAAAATGAATTGAATATTCTGTAGTAAAAGAAAATAATATGAAAACCTACTTGGTATTTATTGCAGATGCAAGAGGCCCACTCCTTCCATCCAACGTGACCACCTCAAAACCTACTCTTTTCCCACCTTCCCTAATTTCACCTGTGTACTTAAAGCAGTCAGCAGTTTGATGGATAGTACGATTGTGAAACACCAGATTCTAAATAAAGAATAAGTAGTCTAACTTCCCCAATTATTAATTTTCATGTAAAGAATTATAATCATTCTCTAAATCAACAAAATGTACAGCAAGTATAAAAATTCTGAAACTCAATAAAGAAAAAATCTCTAATACTACTTGATAGAAATAACCCTAATACGGGTTTTTGCAGAAAAAGAACCAAACTATATTTCTGAATAATGAAGTCTGAATTACATAAGAGGAGAATCGATCTTATATAGAGATCGGATTCCTAATACAAGAAAGACCTAAAACAGGAAATTACTTGATAAACAAATAAACCAAAATGGACTAAACTACCCTTTATAATATAATAAATAACACTAAGGACTTAACTAAATTACGAATAACTTTACTCTCTAACACCCTCCCTCAAACTCTAGATGTGTGAAACATCAAGAGTTTGCATGAAAGGGGGTGCAGCAGTAGTAGACAGTAGACGGTAGTGGCAGATTCCAGAAAGAATAGACGGGATCATGATATCTCTGCAAATTCAGCAGACATCAGCGGATGGCGTGGTGCAGATCCAGGAGTGGCAGACGGATTCAGATGCGAAGTGGCAGACAGACGGCAGATGCGGAGTGGCAGTTGGACGGCAGATGCAGGGCTGCAGTTAGATATATATCCAGAGTGGCAGATGGAAACGGAGGCAACCAGACGGGGACAACATGGTCGATGCAGGGGAGTACAAGGCGGTAGCGGACTATAATGGAAGTAGGCGGTGGCAAAGGATGCTTGACTTCAGGATGCAAGAAAACAGATTCAGACGGACATGCAGATTTCAGATTCAGAGTCGCAGTAGACAGGTAGATTCAGAGTGGTTTAGACGGATTTCAGATTCAGGCGGACTTCAGATTCAGATGGATTTCAGATTCAGACAGACGTCAGAATCTGATGGATTCAAAGTGGCTGCAGACAGGTACAAAGAGGCAGTCATATACGGATTCGGAGCAGTAACAGAGTCAAAGTGACAGCAGACAGACGGATTCAAAGTGGCTGAGGCGGAAACAAGTGTGGGTGGAAGCAACAAAACCGATGGTGGTGGGCAGCTACAAAACAGAAGAAGAGACAGAGAACCAGAGAACAAAAGATGTAAACGGAAGCAAACAGTGGGACTGAGGCCTCCCCTTCCCCCCGATTTTTTTTTTCTTCTTCTTCATCCTCACACATAACAGATGCAGAGATCAACCTAATGCTACAGTACCGCCGCTATAGGACTTCTGGCTGATGAACAGTGTAGTAAACAGTACCGATGAACAGTGCAACGAACAACACTAATGAACAGTACGGGTAAAACAATGTGATGAACAGTATCTGTGAACAGCGCGCGGCGAATAATACCAATGAATAGTATTGGTGAACAGTACCGCCGCAAAACAGGTTTGGGTTACAGACGGAGGGTTGAAACCTAGGCTCCGATACCATGATAGAAATAACCCTAATACGGGTTTTTGCAGAAAAAGAACCAAACTATATTTCTGAATAATGAAGTCTGAATTACATAAGAGGAGAATCGATCTTATATAGAGATCGGATTCCTAATACAAGAAAGACCTAAAACAGGAAATTACTTGATAAACAAATAAACCAAAATGGACTAAACTACCCTCTATAATATAATAAATAACACTAAGGACTTAACTAAATTACGAATAACTTTACTCTCTAACACTACTAATAATAACAGTAGGAAAAAGAGAGTGATTTTAGTATAAAAGTACAATTCAAAGAAGGGTTAAGAAAACATGTTGCAAAATACCAAATGAATTCGGTTAGAATGTCATTAAGTACCAACATCTATTTTAGATATCTCGGAACAACAAACAACTTACTACATCAGTTCATACAGTTTTCAACAAAAGTAGACCAGGACACATAAAAATTAACCGACATTCAAATACATAAAATCTAAACAATCTCAAACCCGTGATGGACTAAATCCCATCTGCAATATAGTCAGAAACCAGTGACTTTCACGTAAAGCCTTAGGAATGAGCAAAAAAAGTAATTTATTATATATACAGTTTGGAAATAAAGAGAGAAGAAAACAAGTTAACTGTTACTTAAATAAGTAGTTTATGGCAACTAGAATGTTACAATGTTTAATTCTTATTTGTCATAGCTACTTGATGGATTAAAAATCTAATCATGGATTAAGTAATGAACCAGCCAAGTACCCATGAAGCATTAAGAATGATAAGTAAAAGCAATGTAAATGTGTATAGCGACCAATTACGCATTTAGTCTATTTGTATCCACAGAAAAAATATATATTACTCCCAGTTCAGTTTGAAAATCCCAATAGACATTTAATATGACACGGAGGGAGTACTTTTTATAGAATTACCAAATCCGCTGCATCTCTAAAACCTTGAAATTACAACAAGGAATATTTTCAAAAACTATGAAGTCAAAAACAATAACCACATCAAAACGTAAAGTGACTTTAATACTCCATCTGTCCCATTTTAATAGGATCATTTGCGAAAAAGGATTGGCCTTCTTAGATATGATTTTTTCCGAAATGTGGAATCCCTCCGTCCGATATTAAGTCTCCTATTTTCAAAATGAAATTTTGTTCATTTTGAAAATCCAAATAGGACACTTACTATGGGACGGAGGGAGTATAAATTATCTCATACTATTAGGGGAAGAAGGCAAGTCAGCTTGACAACCAAAATGAACACTTTATAGCAACTGAATCGTTACACGATCTACTTTTAAATTCTAAGCCACCACATTTCTCTAAATCCACAACTGAAAACACAGAAGCTATCCAAGTGAGTGACGTTCAATAGTACTCCAAATGCAAACAATCCCAAACTCGTGGTGTGCAACTAACAACTCTAATCATCATTTAATTACCAACAAAAAAAGAAGTTCATCATCGAAAGCAACAAGCTCTGTTGGGTTTTGGGTATGGGTAGTGGGCCCATCTTAAGCCCACATTTTTGAGATTGATTGAATTAGAATTAATGTTTAATTTTGTGCTAAGTTTGGAGAGAAAGAGAAAACCTATTTAATGAGGTTTTCTTTTAGTCCCACATAGGAAACACACATGAGTGTGTTAAGATGAGTGTGTTAAGGTATATAAGAGGAAAGAATCTTTCTCTTTATATATCTTATTGGTGTGGTGACTCTCCCCAATTGATAATGCACACATTCATGGGTGCACCTAAAGGTGCACACACACGCACACGCACGCGCATGCGCGCGCGCGCGTGGCGTGGGCGCATTGTGGCGCTTTAGAGTCGCACTTAGCACTTTGCACTAGGCACGTGGCATCTAGAGCCTTTAATTTTGATCAAACGGCTATTAGTTTTGTGAAAATTACGAGTCGATCGATCGGTTTGATAACGCGATCGATCGCTCGGATACAAATACGATCGATCGTATCTACTGTGATTTTCGTAAAACTGAGAGATGACCGGCCGCGATCGATCGGCTGCGAAACCGATCGATCGTATCTACTGGAAAAAACGAAAATAGTGTTTTACACCTGAGGCGATCGATCGCCTATGGAAGCGATCGATCGCTACGAGCGGTTACACGCGGTTTCTCGCATTTTTGGCCGTTTTTCCTTAAAAAAGTTGCGTCTTTTCTATAATAATGAACCTTTGAGTCTTCCCATATATATTATGAACGGGAAAACTCAAAGAGATATACAAGATAACAACCAAGAACAAATTTGTGTGGATCTCTCTTTTTTTTCCAAAAAGTGATCTTCTTCTAAAGGCAATAGTTTTTCTGATTCTCTGAGTTCGAGTTTGACAAGGAGAAGTGCACATCCTGTTATTCTGGTTCGTTGTATCTTTGAATAGATTGCCAGAAGAAAACCCGTGCATAAAAGGGTGGCAATATCTGTTTCAAAGTCAGCAGTTCATCACTGTGCCTCGGACAATTAGATTTGTGTATGCAATTTCAGGTTCTATTTGATTATTACTCAACACGAACGGGTAAAGTACAATCCCTCTTGAATTTTTCCAACAGTTTGAAACAGATATTTTGCTTTGTGTTGATTGTACTGCCATTATGGGTGTTGATAAATCTTTGAAGCCTGATAAATTTGATGGAAAGGATTTTAAGCGTTGGCAAAATAAGATGAGATTTTGGTTAACCACGCTTAAAATTTTTTATGTGATTACTGATCCTGAATATGTTGTGAATCCTGATGAGTATGAACCTGGTAGATCTGCATGTTCTAAATTCCAGCAAGACAATGATTTATGTCATGGTCAGATTCTTAGTGCATTGAGTAATGAGTTATATGATTTGCATTATAATACTTCTTCTGCCAAATTACTATGGGAAGCACTTGAAAAGAAATTTGGAAAAGAGCATGTGGGAGAAGAAAAATATGTGGTTGGAGAATATTTTGACTTCAAAATGGTTGAGGACAAATCTGTCAGGGACCAGGTTGTTGAAATACAGAACCTTGTGGCAAAGATTGTGGGGAAAGGTATTCCCATAGATGAGAGACTACAGGTTCCAGCTTTGATTGACAAACTTCCCCCATCATGGAGTGACTTTCAGGTTACCCTCAAGCATAAGCGAGAGGCTATGACTTTGGATGATCTAATTGTTGCTATCCAAATTGAGGAAAAACATAGAGATAAACAAAAGGGGACTGTAATCTCTACTAATGAAGCAAGTGCAAATGCTAATGTGATTGAAAGGCAGCGTCCTAAATGGTTTGGTAAGAAGAAAAACAATAAGAGGAATAACAATAACAACAAGAGTCACATCAAGCCTAATGCTAAGATCCAGAAGGACCAAAAGAAAAAGGGCTGCTATGTGTGTGGTGTAGTTGGACACTATGCAAGGCAATGCCGAGAACGCAAGGATAACGAGAAAGGGCAGCAAAACAGAAATGGTGCAAGCTCTTCTCAGGCTAACGTGGTTACATCAGGGACTGGCTTTGCTAGGACCGATGAAAGGTTAGTTGTTACCCTTCCTGAAATTTATTTGGCGTGTCAACCTACAGATTGGTGGGTAGACACAAGGGCTACTGTCCATATATGTAGTAATGCTTCATCCTTTTCTTTCTATCAGGAAGTAAGAGGAAGGACTGTGACTATGGGCAATTCCTCGGTGGCACAAGTTTATGGAGAAGGAAGAGTTGATATTCACTTCACTTCGGGGAACATATTGTCTCTCCATAATGTGCAGCATGTGCCAGATGTCAGGAAAAATCTTGTTAGTGGAGTTCTTTTGAGTCGATACGGTTTTAAATTAGCGTTTGAGTGTAATAAAGTTGTAATTTCCAAACATGGAACTTTTGTTGGAAAAGGCTATGTTTGTGATGGTTTGTTTAAACTTAATGTGTTGGCTTGTAATAACTCTAAGTTTAATTCTGTGAATGATGTTGTGTTTAATGTTGAATCTCATGGTTTATGGCATTGTCGACTTGGGCACGTGAATTTACAAAGTGTTAAAAGAATGATGAATCTTGATTTAATTCCTAAATCAGATTTAAATACTTATGGTAAATGTGAAATTTGTGTTCAAGCTAAACAGCCTAGGAAACCATATAAATCTAGTCATCATGCTTCATCTCTTTTAGAACTTGTTCATAGTGATATATGTGAATTGAATGATCATATGACAAGAGGAGGAAAGAGATATTTTATAACTTTTATAGATGACTTTTCTAAATATTGCCATGTTTATTTACTTGCTACTAAAGATTAGGCTTTTGAGAAATTTAAGATCTATAAGAATGAGGTTGAAAATCAAACGGATAGGCGGATCAAGAGAGTTAGATCTGATCGTGGTGGAGAATATTGTTCCTTTGATTTTAGCAAATTTTGTGAAGATCATGGAATTATTCATGAAACTACAGCGCCCTATACACCTCAATCTAATGGAGTGGCAGAAAGGAAAAATAGAACTTTCATTGATATGATCAATTCTATGCTCTCTAGTTCTGGTTTACCCAAGAACTTGTGGGGAGAAGCGTTACTTTCTGCTTGTGTGATCTTAAATAGAGTGCCTTATAAAAGTAGTGAGAAAACTCCTTTTGAATTAATAAAGGGAAGAAAGCCTAGTTTAAATTTTATCAAAGTGTGGGGATGTCTTGCTAAGGTAAAAATTCCCAATGTGAAGATAAATAAATTAGGTTCTAAGACTTTTGATGGTGTATTTATTGGATATGCACAAAACAGTAGTACTTATAGATTCTTGGTGTTAAGGTCAGATCGAGCAGATTATGTACCTAATACTATTAAAGAATCTGATGATGCCATATTCTATGAGAATAATTTTCCTTGGAAGGAAAAGGCAAAGGCTGTAGTGCAAGACCAACCTAATACATCATCAAGTCCTATTGCTGAAGCTAATGTGCCTTGTACTAATGATGAGGTTAGAAGGAGTAAAAGACCAAGAGTTGAGAAGAACTTTGGAGATGATTTCTATACATACCTAATAGGAGATGATCCTTTGACTTATCGAGATGCTATGGCTTCTAGTGATGCTCCTCTTTGGAAGGAGGCTATACAAAGTGAGATGGATTCCATACTTGCTCATGGGACGTGGGTCTTAAGTGATCTACCTCCAGGGTCTAAACCAATTGGATGCAAGTGGATTTTTAAGAAGAAATTGAATCCCGATGGATCCATTGAAAAGTATAAAGCAAGACTAGTTGCCAAAGGATATAGTCAAAAAGAGGGTCTAGATTATTTTGATACATATTCTCCTGTGACTAGAATTACCACGATTCGTGTGCTTATAGCACTGGCTGCCCATTATCATCTACAAATTCACCAAATGGATGTCAAGACAGCGTTCTTGAATGGTGAATTAGAGGAAGAGATATATATGGATCAGCCAGAGGGATTTGTAATTCCTAGTCAAGAGAAGAAAGTATGTAAGTTGATTAAATCTCTCTATGGTCTAAAGCAGGCTCCTAAACAATGGCATGAAAGGTTTGACAATGTTATTATATCTAATGGTTTTAATGTTTGTGTGACTGATAAATGTCTTTACTTTAAACAAACAAATAATGCTTATATTATTTTATGTCTTTATGTTGATGACATACTTATCTTTGGCTCTGATGTAAATGAGATTTTAGATACCAAAACTTTCTTAAATAAGAATTTTGATATGAAGGACCTTGGACATGCAAATGTGATTTTGGGCATTAAGATTCACAGGACTCCAGGAGGCATAGTGTTGAGTCAGTCACATTATGTGGAGAAAAATCTAAGGAAGTATGGTTACTTCGAGTGTATACCTGTGAATACCCCATATGATCCTACGAGTAGGTTAAGGAAAAATTGTGGGGATAGTGTGTCAAAACTTAAGTACTCCCAAATTATTGGAAGCTTGATGTATTTGGCTAATTGTAGTAGACCAGATATATCATATGCTGTGGGGAGACTTAGTAGATACACTAAAAACCCGGATGAATCTCATTGGAAAGCCATTGAGAGGGTGCTCAGATATCTTAAAGGTACAATGTACTATGGAATATGTTATCCAGGTAATCCCACTGTATTAGAAGGATATAGTGATGCAAACTGGATTACAGATTCAGAAGATACTAAGGCCACTAGTGGATTTATATTCACTTTATGTGGTGGAGCGGTAGCTTGGAGATCAACCAAGCAGACCTTAATTACAAGGTCTACCATGGAGTCAGAGTTAGTGGCTCTAGAATTGGTCGGAGGAGAGGCTGAATGGCTTAGGGATTTGTTGACGGAACTTCCCATGATGGATAAGCCAATTCCTGCCATTTTGATTCATTGTGACAATACGGCAACGATTGCTAAAGTTCACAGTAAGAATCATAATGGGAAATCCTCAAGGCATATAGAACTCAGGTATAAAATCTTGCACAAGTTAAACTCTTCAGGAGTTATTACCTTGAGTTATGTGAGATCAGTAGATAACTTGGCTGATCATCTCACTAAGGGATTGTCGAGGGGACAAATCCTAAATTCATCGAGGGGAATGGGGTTAAAGGCCCATCAGGAGCCATAGTTAGCAGCAACCCAATCTATCGGCGTAGTGATCCTACAAAGAAGATTCAATGGGAAAAACAAGTTAATGATTGGCTAGAGGAGTACTCCTAAAATTCGCTCCTTCCCATATTGATGAAGAGTACTCAACTGTCTTGGTAAGGATGACAAATGTCTTAATGAAATCAAGGCCTGTATGGCAGGGTATAATCCAGATAGTGTACCCTTGGAGATTGTCACCTATATGAGTTTACTGTGAGGCCGCAGTTAATATGGACCCCTGGGCTGGTTCATTTGAAGATACACTCATGAATACGAGATACCTGCGCATGGCCGTAATGTGCTACCCCGTGAGAACTTAAGAGAAAAAGTTCATACTATGTGTTAGGTATGTCAAAGCTCTTGCTCTAAGGTCCAAGTTCAAGACATAGTTCACTTCGGACTTGTGAGAGTAGCGCATATCCAACTAGGTGGAGGTTCAAACCCGGAAGGTACCTATGACCATCAAATACATAGTGTGCTGTTGCCTTTGGAAAATGTTTATTTCTTTTATCGAGTTTGTATCATTCCGAAAACCTAGTACTTATCTTAATCCTAATTCAATCATGTGGGGAATGTTGGGTTTTGGGTATGGGTAGTGGGCCCATCTTAAGCCCACATTTTTGAGATTGATTGAATTAGAATTAATGTTTAATTTTGTGCTAAGTTTGGAGAGAAAGAGAAAACCTATTTAATGAGGTTTTCTTTTAGTCCCACATAGGAAACACACATGAGTGTGTTAAGGTATATAAGAGGAAAGAATCTTTCTCTTTATATATCTTATTGGTGTGGTGACTCTCCCCAATTGATAATGCACACATTCATGGGTGCACCTAAAGGTGCACACACACACGCACACGCACGCGCGCGTGGCGTGGGCGAATGGGCGCATTGTGGCGCTTTAGAGGCGCACTTAGCACTTTGCACTAGGCACGTGGCACGTGGCATCTAGAGCCTTTGATTTTGATCAAACGGCTATTAGTTTTGTGAAAATTACGAGCCGATCGATCGGTTTGATAACGCGATCGATCGCTAAGCGATCGATCGGATACAAATACGATCGATCGTATCTACTGTGATTTTCGTAAAACTGAGAGATGACCGGCCGCGATCGATCGGCTGCGAAACCGATCGATCGTATCTACTGGAAAAAACGAAAATAGTGTTTTACGCCTGAGGCGATCGATCGCCTATGGAAGCGATCGATCGCTACGAGCGGTTACGCGCGGTTTCTCGCATTTTTGGCCGTTTTTCCTTAAAAAAGTTGCGTCTTTTCTATAATAATGAACCTTTGAGTCTTCCCATATATATTATGAACGGAAAAACTCAAAGAGATATACAAGATAACAACCAAGAATAAATTTGTGTGGATCTCTCTCTTTTTTCCAAAAAGTGATCTTCTTCCAAAGGCAATAGTTTTTCTGATTCTCTGAGTTCGAGTTTGACAAGGAGAAGTGCACGTCCTGTCATTCTGGTTCGTTGTATCTTTGAATAGATTGCCAGAAGAAAACCCGTGCATAAGAAGATGGCAATATCTGTTTCAAAGTCAGCAGTTCATCACTCTGCCTCGAACAATTAGATTTGTGTATGCAATTTCAGGTTCTATCTGATTATTACTCAACACGAACGGGTAAAGTACAATCCCTCTTGAATTTTTCCAACAAGCTCTGCAATAGAAAAGGGCTTACGAGTGTAGAAACCTCGAATGTTGAGGTTGGGGTGGGAGCTTCTGAGGTTCTCCAAGACCTTTGTCACCAGCGTCGTCTTCCCAACGCCCTGCAAGAAGCAGCAAAAAAGAAAGAAGAGAAAACGTGAAAATGGTGAAAAGGGGAAATGGTACTGGAGGAAAGATTGAATTTTGAACGTGAAATTAGGAAGACTTACTGGAGGGCCTGTGACGAGGAAGCATTTCCCTGGAGCCGCCATTGTTGCTTCTTCCACTGGTGTCTGTTTAGCTCTTCCTGGGGTGGCTTGAGAGGAAGAGGCAGAGGCTCAGTTGTGGGCCGAGCATATTTCGTGTGGCCCGTGGGCTCAGAATGTTATAGCCCACTGCTACTCCCTCCGTTCAATTGTACCTGTCTGCATTAGAAAACCAAGATTAACTGATTTTAGGTCATTTTGGTTGTCCAATGCAGACAGGCAATTTTAGACATTGGGAGTTATTTTAAGTTCAGGGCCCATGTATACGAGTATAATGGTAAAAGTAGGAAACTCACGAGTTTCGAGACTCTCGACAACCTGTTAGGTGAGGGTGGCATGAAACTTTGGTTATGCTACCGAAGAACCAAAGTTTCATTGAATCAAAAAGAAAGAAATCAGAACCATATCAAAGAGGATGGAGAATAGGTTTGTATCTTTTTTATTTGCAAGCATATTCAATTTTTAATTGTCATTGAACTCGCCTCAAATGATTGATACTATTAAAATTCTCAAGCTTATTCGTTGGTGTATTGGGAACTAACCTCAAACATTAAGTTGATGATTAATTCTGCCAAATTAATTTGAAAATGAGTCTAGCTAACAGGTATTTGAAAATGCTTCATTGAATAAATTTTCACGGAAGGTTTTGGTCTTTGATTTAATTTGAATGTTAGATCTTGGGCTTTGACAACATGTACTAGCTATACCATGAATTGTAGAATACACACACAAAAAAAGAAGCATCTTTCTAGTGTCTTTGCATTAGCATGTTTGACCTCAACTGAGACTCTGTTTAGTTGCATGAGTGTAATGAAGGCCCAACCAAAATTAATTTTTTTTTATTAATGCCAAGTATTACTCTGTTTAATTCTCTATATTTTTTCTGCTTTCTTTAATTCCTTTTAGTTTTCTATTTCTTTTCTTTTATGCCGTGATAAAATTTGTATAAGGTAATGACTTTCATATCACCACAAGGTATTGCATTTATGGGAAGAGTAAAATAAGCTAATGTATGAGAGGATGTAACACTCCTACATGTATGCTAACATGGCTTAGTGTATAATAACACTCCCTCTTTTCAACAAAGCTTGTTTGAATAAAAAAACCTAGGGGTCAGGCCCTAGAGTCCCAATAAATTACACCTGTGTTGCAATCCAGACGAGCTTTTTTGGATGGAGGGAGTATAACGATATTGCAATTCGAGTTAACTATTTAAATGCTAAAAGAATGAAAAAATGATTGATTAAGCAACCAAGTAAATCTTCCATAGGCTTATCAATGATAAGCAACTTTGAATACAAAATCTCACAATAAATTTCATACAAGCTTAAATACATTTTTTTAAAACAGGTAAATTGCCGACTCCCTCTATTAATTCAAAACCCATCTGCCCCTTCAAGCTCGATCGAACAACTCAAATAGCCCGCATGCCATTACGCATGCTCTTTCTAAAATAGATATTCATATAAATGAAGATAAACTCAATTAAAAAAAATAAAACAAAAAACCCTCTTACTACGAGCCGGACCCAAACTCAATAATGCGTACTGGACACAGACCCGGCCTACTAACCCGCATAAGTGAGGCCAACGTGGCAAGAAAAATATCTTATCCCCCAGATGGAAGGAAGTCGTTAGTTGTGGTCTCCTAAATTCAATTTGACCCCCACGTGTCACCCCACGACAGGGCCCCATCCCAACCCACCAGTGTGCGGCTCGTGCCTCATGAAAAGACAATTACACCCTCCATCAATTCACAAAACACCACGTACAACCATGCCTGCACTCTCGTCCCCCGGCGTTCATTCCTCCCCACAAAACATAGGGCCACGTTCGTCAATACACATCAGCGGATTGACCCCTAAAAGTCCCTCATCCGCGAGCCACATGAAAACATCGGAAAACCACTTTTCATTGGCGGAGAGCGATGGGGTCCTCCGAATATTGTCCAATCAGATAGCTGCGGCC
Source organism: Houttuynia cordata (assembly GCA_039654745.1). NCBI lineage: Eukaryota > Viridiplantae > Streptophyta > Magnoliopsida > Piperales > Saururaceae > Houttuynia > Houttuynia cordata. Next base: position 26,970,292 of record CM077508.1, read on the forward strand.
TACGGGAAGGGATGAGGCGAGTGAGAGGCGAAGATATTTTGGTGGGTTTTTCCTATTCCATGCTCGAGAGAACAAGCACAAGAGGAAGCACAAGGGAACCGGAGGACAGGACGGAACCAATGGGGCTTGAGCACACGGATCGCTGACGTGGCCAAGACATCCGGATCGCCTACGTGGCACCCTAATATCAAATTTCAGAAATACTACACCCAGTGCCCTATACCTTCATTCTCACTACATGTCACAACACACAAGCCTTAGATCAAGTAGATCCACATAATCTGACGTCCAAGGTAGGACTGACGTAAATGAATGGATTTTGCTGGCATGATGTTTAAGGAGAGGGGTGCTTTCGAAATCCCGCCCAAAATAGGGGGCGGATTTCAATTTGGCTCCCTAATTGGATTTTAATTTCGCCCTCACGCCCCCACAATCCCGTCCCCTTCTTATTCCTTCTCTTTCCTTCCCTTTTCTGAAGAACGAACCAAGCTTCTACCTCGCTCGCCGCCTCCGCCTCCGCCTCCAGAAACCCTAGAGTAAGCGACCCCGATCAGATTTCTGTTCAGTTTCTGCTGATTCAGGTGGATTCAGCTTTCGATTCGGCGGAGTTTGATATTTTTTTGGATTTTTTTGGTGACAGATTTAGAGATGAAGGGAGCAAGGTCCAAGGACAAGAAGGCCGACAGCAAGTGAGCTTTGAATTGATTCTGTTTTGTGATTTTTGTGTACTTGTGTGGTTTTGAGTGTTTTGGATCTGGAGTTGTGTTGTGATTTTGGTGGTTGTGTTTGTTGGTGAAAGGTTGGCGGTGAGGAAGAAGCCGGAGCGGGCAAAGAAGGTGTCGAAGAAGGCGGCCAAGGATCCCAACAAACCCAAGAGGCCTCCCAGCGCCTTCTTCGTGTTCATGTGAGTGTTTTAGCATGACGTTCGTACTCTGTGATTTGGTTGGTTGATTTCTAATTTTATTTTTTAAAATAGGGAGGAGTTCAGGACGCAGTACAAGGAGAAGCATCCCAACAACAAATCTGTTTCTGTTGTAAGTATACTATATGATTTTTATGTAATTTTGTAGGTCAGATCTAACTTGTGCTGCTGTACAATTTTGAAGTTTTTATGCTGTCATATCTTCAATTCTTTGCTGATTTTGTAGCTATCTGTGAGTGATTGTGTTTCGCTTATATGAATTATTGCTGAATTGTAGGTTGGTAAGGCGGGCGGTGAGAAATGGAAGTCTTTGTCTGAATCTGTAAGTTGAAATTTGTTAATTGAATTGAGCTGTATTATTGTTAATTAAATTGTAGAAATGATTATTGTGTTGGGATTGTTTGATTTTGTGATTAGATTTAGCTTTTGAATTTCAACGTGTTATGTGTAATTGTAGGACAAAGCTCCTTATGTAGCAAAAGCCGCAAAGAGGAAAGCGGATTACACCAAGAGCATGGCTGCTTACAACAAAAAAGAGGTTTGCTTTATGATTAGAGCCTTTCATCTTTATTAATGCTTGTTGTAGTGTGCATATTCATTTAAACTCTTACTATTTGTTTGTCTAGACTGAGCGCTCAGCTGAGCCGGACGATGAAGAGGAATCCGACAAGTCAAAATCCGAGGTGCATGATGACGATGAAGACGAAAGTGGAGAGGTGATGATCCATCCCTTTCGATCTTTTTAACAATCCGATCTCTATATGTTTGTTTGAATGGATGATCTAATTGTGAGTTTCTTTGTGTACAGGAGGAAGACGACGAGTAGACGTCGCAGCTGACTGATGGATATGGTGCTGGGTGGTTTTTTCTCTTATTGTGGGCGGCGATTTGCCGAATCTTCTGTAGATTTGGCAAGGGGGGTTTACATTTCCTCTGCAAATAGATGGTCTTCCTTCTTTATTCGAATCGATTCCTGAGTACTTTCTGGGAATTCCGATGGCTGGTGGCCGCATATCTTTGTACTTGAAAAAAGCAGCAACTCTTTTTAATCTTTTGCAATGATATGATGATTCGGTTCTTGATGTCCTATTATGATTGCATGCGCATCCTCCTTGTGTTGCAACATATTTTAAATTTGAGTTTGGCGCCAAAGAATGCTAGCACTTATTGCTTCTTATTATAGAATGACAGGTTGCTCAAATTGACAACTATAAGGCTAATAAATTTTTTGTCGAATCTGAGGTTGATCATCGTAGTTAGCTTATATCTAACCGTATTTTGGTTAAGATTTCTGCAGCTTAAAGTAAGTTGTTCTAGTGTCGTGCTGTCTCTTGTGTGTGGAAGTGGACAAGTGTCATTTGGTCTGGATTGTTGCCGAGGTCGGGTTTCATTGTGTATCTCTATGTCAAAGTTTGGATGGTTGGCGGTTGCTAGTTGGTGCTAGTGAACATATTGTAAGGTGGGGGGATTGGCTTGTTTGGTTTCGTTTTTCTGGATTTGTCGTGGTAGGTCGCTATGGATGAAACTTTTGCCTCTCCTCTTGTAATTTTTTATTTCTTGCAATTCGCATTTGAAATTTTTTTTTGGCAGTAATGTGTTTTCTTTCCTTCAAGTATGTGGTTCTTTCGCAAACTATGCATTTTCTTTCAAGTGCCAATAGCCATATGATTTCTTTATTACAAGGGATGTAATAATTTTTAGGATCCGACTAGAAAGGGTAAATCCCCTCGGGCATGTTAGACTGCACAATGTGAATCAGGATATAATTCCCAGATGGTGCCCAATGGACGGTTCCAATTCAAGAGTTCCATTTGACGGTGTGATTGTTGACCGTTTGACTTATTGTTGGAGTCACCTTGAGTGTAAACAATGCTTGGAATCATCCCCCTTTTCCATTGTGCATATTTTATTTCCTGTTTTCGTAAGGTTACTATTGCAGCCATAACCTCACGTACAACCATTTCTTCATTTAAGGCCAACCCTCATAAAAATGAAGTATTGAAAGAAAGTGCTAAATAGGCCCCCCTAAATACAATACCACTTAAGACATAGAGGTTGGTCTTGCCTCTCTCCCGCTGCAGTCTCCTTATCTTATCCTAAGTTTGTTTTACTAGCGGAGTTCGTGTATGAGAGTCTCGGACGACAGATATATCCCTCTTAAAGTATAAACAGCTCATTTGATATGAAACGTGATATAAAATTTGGCTGCTACGCATAAAAAAAAGACTACTTAAAAAAAAGACTACTTCATAGAGGAAAACAAAACGTCATCCATGAAAACCAACAATTCCACCTACAAAAATATTGGTTGGATGATCAATGCTCACTCTTGGCCATCCGATGGCCAATGGGGTATGAGCACACGGATCACTGATGTGGCCGCGGCATCCGGATCGCCTTCAAAATTAAAAAATACATTACCGTCGTACCCTGCACCTTCAATTTCACTACATGTCACATCACACAACCCTTGGATCACTTGGACCCACATAATCTGACGTCCGATCTAGGAAGGACGTGAATGAATGGATTTTTTCATTTTGGTGGCACGAACCAAGCTTCTGCCTCCCTCGCCGTCTCCGCCTCCAGAAACTCTATTGTAAGCCATCCCGTTCAAATTTCTGATGAGTTTCTGCTGATTCAGCTTTCGATTCGGCAGAGTTTGATATTTTTTTGGTGACAGATTTAGAGATAAGTCCAAGGAAAAGAAGGTCGAAGATAGCAAGTGAGTTTTTGAATTGTTTTTATTTTGTGATTTTTATGTACCGGTGTACATATCACCGGAAAGTGTCTCGAGCAGTTACTCTAAAACCCCTAAGGTCATCAGTTTGGATTGTCTTGAACTGTGAATGGGAGCTTACTCCATTCGTTTATCGTTTTCTAGGGTTTTTTTAGATTTAAATTTGGAGGAAAATGTTGCAAACTTGTGTCTGATTCGTAAGCGAAGCGGCTAGAACAATTCGCTCTTTTGGTGATTTGATGTCATTAATTGGTATGATTTGGATGCTCACTTTGATTACATTAGATTGTTGCGGCTTTTCGAATTTGCGGCAATTTGTGTAGATTAAAGAAACAAATTTGCTGCAATTTAGTTACTCGCTCCGTCCGATGAAGCTCGTGTGGGTTTGAAAAAAGAGGGGTGCAACATTACATGGCTGAGTTGCTCTCTCAGGACCAAAAACACGGAGAGGGAGCGAAACTTGTGTTTTTAGACGGGACTTAAATGATAATGAATTTCATTCATTTTGTAATTCAGACAATCTGTGGTGGACGGAGGGAGTATTTACTTGGGGAGAGTAAAGAGTGAAGGAAGACTTCATATGGAAGAGGGGGAGGCAGGGTTGGAGTGGGAGGGACGAACTAGATACAACTGGTTCTGTGAATGGCGAATGGGGGAGAGAGAGAGAGAGTTGGTAGAAATTAGGAAATGAATTTTTGGCAGAGGGGAGGAGGAGGACTTGTGAGGCAGGCTTATGAGTTTGGAGGTGTTAATGGCAACAGGGGAATCAAGCAGCAGTTGGTTGACATGGCGGAGGAGGGGGCCCCTTCGGGCATGAATGAGGGAAATGAGAATGGAGGACAACGGCAGTAGCAGCAGCTGTTTCCTTGGTGGGGAAGAATACTTGTGAGGGCGTCCATCATTTACGAGGCATCAATGACAGGGGAGTCAGCTAACAATTGGTTGACAATATGGGGGGGAGGGGGGAGGAGAGGAAAGGGCGGGCTTGGAGACAAGATTGAGGTGGTGGGAATTGATCTACTGGAGGGCAGGGTGGTGGATGAGGGGAGCTAGGAAGGAGAGTGTTATGACCTGACCCTACGGCATAACAGAGAGGGTGAAAGGAAGAGGAAGAAGGGTGCATACCTCTGCATCATGGGCAAGGCGTGCTTCACTTGCAGTTTGAGGGTGGTGCATTTTTTGTACAGTATGCATTGTCGCAACACCTTTTTTACATGTTTGAGGCGGCACTTGCCTTGAGGCACACCAGAATTGCGCCTTTTTCCAATCTGTATGAAACAAAAGGAGAAACTCAGAAATTTCACAGAATTATTTTACAAATATGTAAAGATTTCTCACCTACATCTTGTGTGGATCTGAGCCCTGTGGGCCGAGTGGCACACCTCCGAGAGAAGCTACCTTTGCCAGTCTCTTTGACAAAGTTCACATTATAATGTTTGTGTTGTTGGTGTTTCCACTGTTCCTAACAGAACCAGATTTTTTGTCTGCAGGAAGGAGAGCAATTACTACATGTTCCTGTTCTTTCTCTTGTCCGGCTTCAAACATTTACTTTCATGGCGGGTTCCTTGGATTCTTGTTGTTTACTCCGCATAGCCATTACTTCACGCCTACTCATTTTGGCTTTGATTGCTCTATTTTGTTCTGTTGCCTCCCCTTATGACACCTCTGCTAGTATAAACCCTGAATGCCTCTACTCAAATGCCACAAACATTTCTTTATCTGGATCTGTTCTATTTCCTCGCCTCGGATCTTTGATTGAAAGCAGCATTGTGTGGGATGGAGTATATTTTCTACGCATTGCAGAGTGTGGGTATGAGTATGAACAGACGTATGCGTTTTTGCCGCTCTTGCCAATTTCCATTCGGCTATTGTCTCAATCCAGTGAGCAAAATGACTTTATTTTTTTGTAAACTTTTGAAGTTAATGGTCGAAAGACGCTTGGACTGAATTCTTTTTTCTGTTTATGGCTAATGCAGTTTTTGCACCATTGGTCCGTGTGCTTGGCTATAGAGCAGTTCTTGCATTGTCAGGATATGTGATCAATAATGTGGCATTTATATTTGCAGCTGTTTATTTCCACAGGTGATTTTTACTTCTGTGGTTGTGGTTACTTTGGTTTTCTTCCTGTTTTTGGTTGTTTGTAAGCGACAAAGTTATGTATGCGAAGAGGGATATAAAGATATTAAGGCTGCATGTGGTGGTGTTTTTTAAAAGGCTTCCAGGAAGTTCTCTTCCTTAAAACCTTGATTGGTAGATTTCTGGACTTCTGCACAAGCAGAAGCTAGAAAGGAGTTGAAGTTGGCTGGGCCTCCTTCTGGCTTCAGCTTTAGCTTCGACCTGTGTGTATACACCACCTAAGAGTGTATGAGTTATTAGTTTCAGTGAAGTAATTATTATTGAACATCAATTTTTAAATGAGTTTTCAGGTTATTAGTTACGATTTGTGGGTAAATGGTGCAGACATGGACCTAGAATCTTATTCTAAACTTCAATATATTGTTTAAGCGGTGATAGTCGTTGTTGTGTGCTTTTTCTTCTCATAAATAGTTCTATTATGTTGAGTCTTATGTTACAGTTTATTTGATGAGTTTTCTATTCAAAATGGTCTTTAATTTGTAAAGAAGGTTGTATACAGAAGAGATGTGCCAGAGATCTTATACAGAAACTAAAAGCAAGGGCATATATTGAATTTTACCTTGACATTTGAGTGTGCTCATCTGTCACTTTCTTTTCTTCTGAGAATTAGCTGTTAGCATATCTTGTTCTTTTTTATTTGGTAAACAGGGAGCAAGCCTGGTGATTAATGTCATTCTCCAGATTGAGCTGCACAATGCAATATATTATGCCATGCAAGTTGTTAGGTCTATCCGCTTTTTACATACCATTGTTGCCGCGTAAGAAATGATAATTTGGCTCTTTTTTTTTTCAGTTTTTAAGTCTGATGTGAGCTGCATCTCTAGAAGAAAACTAGTGTCTAGTGTCTGAATAACAGCGTTAAGGAATGAGGTTACACTTTCACATTTCATGCATTCATGTGTGTATCTTTGGCAGAAATGAAAATATTTTTGCATGGTAATATCTATGAGTCAATGGGTGAGATAATTTCCAATTTACGTGGTAATCTATGAGTCAATAGGTGAGATATTTTATGTTATCTTATGTTATCAAAATAAAAAGGGTTGAGGTCTAAATGTAATAGTTAAGATTATTTTTTTGTCACTGGAAAATAGAAGAATAAAAGAAGGGTTAAAAAATAGGTGAGTGTGGTAGAGATATAGAAGAATGTGCTTCCCATGACTGGCATTCGGTTCCTGAATGCTTCTGGTGAGGAAGGCATCAACTTGTCTCATTACGTACTTCAATGCGAGCTTGCAATAAAGTTAACTGAAATTCCTTATGGTTAATATTTTGGATACAAATGTATATCTTGCATTTTTCTTTGTACGTGCATATTGAACTCTTGACAAAAATGTTTGTGTTTTGCCAGGATCTCACTTTTCGTTCTAAGGGACAGGAAGGCTGCCTATCAAGCATCTGTATTGTTTTGCTTCAATCCGGCTTCAATTTTTTATTCATCAGTGTAAACCCCACCCATAGTTGATTGAGATGCATGAAGCTTTCGTTAGTAGTGTTGATGATCATGCTGACTTTATGACATTGCTTTGACTTATGCAGATATTCAGAGAGCCTATATTCTCTATTTTCTCTTGGTGGCATATATTGCTTACTCGTTGGTAGTAACACTTTGAGTGTGCTTCTTCTTGCACTCTCCGGGTTTGCAAGATCAAATGGGGTGCTTAATGCTGGTTACTTCTGTTTCAGAGCTTTGCATGATATTAGTTATGCCATCTTTCAGAAAGGCTCCATTGGTGTAAGTTAAATGAAATCTTGAGTGAATGGGTCTTGTAAGGGATTTTTTGTGAATTATGTGGCACTATGAAATCATATTAATAAATTGAAAAAGTTAAAATAACTATGAAGGTAGTGACATGATTTAATTTCCTGTCATTCTTATCTTGTTACTGGTTTCAAAATCTGAATTGACAGATGGATGTGATAAATACATAATTTTCTACGACATTGACTCAGTGAGTTGTTTTGAAATCTGTGATTCTTGTTCAAACAAATAGTTTTTTTGGTGCATACTGCTATTTTTTCTCTAGTTAAAAGGATACGGATTCCGTCCCCTGATACTTGTGCACCCAGTTAAAAATTTCAAAATCTCTCACCTATACCCCTCTTAGGAAATAAGTAAAGTAAATATCTGACTACTGTATATAAAAAAAGTTAATATCTGACTAACCCACATCTCTCTTCTCCTTCTCGTCCGGCACCAAAGCCAGCAGCGGAGCTTCGACCTACGCTTTCTGGCACCACCTCCTCTTATTCTTCCCCTTCCTCCTTTCTTGGGCCAAAGGTGCAGCCTTTTTCTCTGCACTGCCCAGGCTAGCCCAGATCTGGGCTGGCTGGCTGGCGCCTTTGGCCATAAAGAAAAGGGAGGGGAAGAAGAAGTAGCAGAAGAAGAGAAAGGGTGCAAGGAGGAAGAAGGAAAAAAAGAGGAGAGGGGAGAGGGGAGGCGCAGCTGGGTTGGGCCGACAGCTACGTCATCACCGGTGCAGCTGTCACTGCTGCCGGAAGAGAAGGAAGGATGGGGTTTGGGGGATGGGGTAGTAGGCCGTGGGGGATGCTGAGAAAATTTGTGGGAGAAGGATAATATAAAAATAGAGTTTTGGTAATTTTTGAGGGCCGGATTTTCTAGGGTCCAAATAGTCATCTTCAATTAAAATATTATAATTAAATTTTACATGAGCTGGTGACTATTCTTGAATGTCACGGTTTATAACAGTTATGTAGAATTACTATTCTACTTCTTGGGCTATGTTCATTGATAAAACTTATTCTCCATGAAGCTTGCAGTATGGGTTTTTCTTGTGGCAGCTGTACGAACACTTTGTATCCTTGCCCCATTCATTGCATTTCAAAGTTATGGCTACTTAAATATTTGTCTTGAGAATGCGTCAGACGATCTAAGGCCGTGGTGCAAAGCAAGACTCCCATTAATTTATGATTATATTCAGAGTCATTATTGGTGAGTTCATTTTTAAAAAATGAATTTGTTTTTCCTTTGAAAATTGATTAACATTTCTGTTGTCCTTTCTGGTTGTCAAATGTGCTCCGCTGTCTTCTTATCATGCTTTGTTCATTTAAATGTTATTGTTAGAAATTAAGAATATGCAAGATCTGTTTTTTCATATTATTTTTCCTTATTTATTACAGAAGAACCAGTTTTACCATTTATCTTTTTCCTCAGGGGTGTGGGGTTTTTGAGATACTTCCAGTTGAAGCAGTTACCCAACTTTCTTCTGGCATCACCAATTTTATCCCTTGCAGTTTACTCAATAGTTCGATATGTGAAGTTGCGCCCAGAAGTTGTTTTCTCTTTGGGCTTCAGAGCTTCCCATGAGGAAAAGGAGGCTGCTTTTACGCTGCATTTTGATTATGCAGATAAGAATATGAGCAATGCCCATATTGCAGACAAGCTTGCCTTATCAGAAACTATTAGAGGTACTTTTGTTACATGCTTATTCTGATGCTGCTCTAAAATATCCCTATATTGTAATTTTTTAATGCTGCTAGATAATTGAGGTACAGCTGAGGCTTTTGGGCTTATACTTCACCTTTTGAGAGTGGAGTTCAATGCCTCACTCTCGATACCTGCTTAAGCAATGCCCCATTATTGTATGCTCTTGATGAAAGAGTTCGAATTGTAATTGATCTTTTTATGGTGTTTTTTATTCACCTGAGTTTATCATCTTTAACATGAAATGCTATGTATGTTCATGCCCAAGGAATGCTCCATCAAAGATGAAGGTGTAGGCCCGTGTGTGGGCAATGGAGCTTGCACATGGGACCCACACATCGTGCCATTGCTTGTGGCAAGTTTTTTTATTTAGCATCAATTTTTTTTTAAACTTGAAGTTGTTGATTTTGACAACAATTATTTAGTTGGAAGCTCTTTTTTACAGATGGTGTGTTCGAAGCAGATCAACATCTTCGTTTGAGAAAACATAAGAACACAGGAAAGTCTTTTGTACCCTTGACAAATCGCTCATCAGTAGACCATGCGGACAAGGCTCCTGCATATCAAGGCTATTCCTCCCTTTTGATTCTTCCATTTGTTTTACAACTAGCATTCATGTCACTTGTTGCATTTTTTGTGATGCATGTACAGGTCGGTATCCTTTTTTAACTTGGATTTTGCGGGTATCTTTTGTTTCTATGATTCTCTAATTGTTTTGATATGTGTCTGCACTTGTTAACAGGTTTCAACACGTTTCTTATCTGCAAGTCTCCAATTTATTGGTTTGCGTCGGTATTTAATTACATCTTCCAATGCGGGTAGGAGTTTTGTGATATGGGGTATACTTCGTTTTGTACATTCTTCTGGGTAGCCTTCTTTTTTCTAATTTTTATCCTTTTACATGAAAAGACTGTAATGCCTTTCACATAGAAACTCCATTGTTGTAGTTTTGTATTCATTGTTTTTTCTATTAGCAAAGAGGTTCTCTATGATGATGTTTTACTTTTGTTGTTAATTATGGCAAGATGAAATACGGTTACCTTGTGAATGTGACTAGAAAATTGAATGAGTGCTTTCTGTGATGAAGTTGAAAGGAGAGTTCTGATGCTGCTTTTCTTACGTATAAGTAGGTTTTCTGGCTTCATTTTTTTTCTCAGTGCGGAACTGCTAGATTCGAAGTGACCGAGGTAAAAATAGCTAACTGAACTCAAATATTGTTTTGGTAAACTGAGCCTTTGAAGAGGCTAAAGTGAAATTATTTGAGAAGAAAATATAGGAGATGCATCCTGTTGTTAATTTACATATAACATAGGAAGGAGAGAGGGGATTGAAAACCATAAAAAGAAAAACAGCGAAGAACAAATTGGCTTAGGAGTCAGCCACTTGATTCGCCTTGCGCTAGACATCTTGAAAATGAAAATGTCGGTTATGGGAGAGAGCATCAGTTGTTTGGGCAAAATAACCGTGAAATGTGCCATGAAATAAGTTGGAGTGGCGGATTCTGAAGGTGGAGATTATAAGGGTGGGGGAATTGACTTGTACAATAACCTGGGTTAAATTCAGGTAAGTAATGAGTTGAAGATCATAGAAAGAAGCGAGTATTTCAGCAACGAGGGGAAGACCCATATGGGAATGTGGTAGTAGAAATGGCTGGAAGTGGTAGGAGCATTTTGGCAGGCCTTCCAACAGAAAGGCCGAATTCGAGCTTGAAATGTTGTATGCCAGAGGCAGAGCTTCACAGGGTGTTTATCAGGAGATCTGGGATGAAGAGGTCAGGTAGGCCGACGCTATAGAAAACAGGGTGTCCTACCACCTTTGTCAAGAATAGAGGAGTGGAGATTATCTTAGTAGTAATGTCAGGAATCAAGTAAACTCGTATGATCTGTAATAGACAAGCATGGTTAGGTGTTTTCATCTGAGAGTGCACCGAAGGATCATATCTGGTCCAAAAGGCTCAGGGGATGGGTATCACTATGATAAATGGTTCTGATCGAAATAGATGCAAATTTAACATTTTTTTCAAAAATGGAATTAAATTTTAAGCTTTTAGTAGCTCGAACCCTGGGAATCTCTGCCTAACTCCACCGTGCCTGGCCACCTCCAAAAATATACTCTAGAAACACCCATAATACTGTCCAGGTAGTATCCGGACTGTGGCCCCCATTCTTCACAATCTAGCCGTGCCCTGCTGCCGTCACACCTGCAACTGAAACGCTGCCTAATGATCTGCTGGTGCGGATGATCGCCTGAGGAGCCTACAACCGGTTCAGTTAGAATTCACACTGCAGCCGGCATGAACAGGAATGCGCTCCGCCAGCGGTTCTGAGAAAGGAGATGAAGAGGCAACATGAGTGGGAAGAGAGGGAGTCATCTTTTCTTTCATTTAATTTTGAGGTAATAAGGTGGGAATTTTGTTGGGATTGCATGGGGTAATGGAGAAAAACAATACTCGTCTAGTGGATTTGTTGCATGTTCTTCGTTTGTTATGAACTACTCCCTTCGTCCAAAAATAAGTGGCCACATTTGGGAAAAACAAATCCATGACGTCCAAAAGCATGGAAGTTGATGGAGGGAACTCTCTTTTTTTATGGGCCTGAGAGTCTAGAATTTACTTATTTTCAAATGGGGCCAGACTTTTTTGGACGGGGGAGTATCATTCATGTGTCATGGGTGCACGCCGTTTGATCAATAAATGCAGTTCTTTAAATAACAACTGTTCTTTGTAACTTATTTTTGGCACTAGGATATTTCGAAGACATACAGCATGCCTTTCAATAGGTTGCTCTTCAAACTACTCAATTATTTACATGATTCACTTTCAACTACGAAATGGTAACAGACAACTCGAAAATAAATTCGCTGAGCAGCTTAGGCCCAAATTGATTGTTTCATTCTGTATAGCATTCTTTCTTACCCTTTTTTTTTTATCTTTGGGGAGATAAACTTTCCAAGAAAATGCCAAGTACTATGAAACTTGTGGAGCATGTTGCACTTATTAACAAAAAGACAGACATTTGGTTCATCATTCCCATTCATATGTCGATCAGGATTATATGTGATATAAAATAAAAAAGAAAAAAGATTAAATGTAAAATGCAATGTGATAGGTATGTTACTATACTGGAAAAAGCTCAGAAAGTGTATCAGTCCAAGATCAAGTAGGAGCAAAGCTTGTGGATGAGTACTGAGTACAGTGTTTTTTAAGGAAACATCATTGGAGGTTTCATATTCAGAGACACTTGCATTCACACAGAAGCTTGTCAAAATTTGTCCCAGTCTTCTATAAACAAATCCACTCCCAAGTTAAGGCAATGAAAAAAGCTATTTTATTGCTGAAGAATGGTCATGCGGACTCATGCCAGACAAAGAAGGCTTGCAGTTGATTCCCTAAGCCATGACTAAAGTCTGTAATGTGTTCTTTTTATTAGAATGTGTGATCAATGGAGTACTATTGTCAACATAACAAGATTTTAAAAAATATAACAAGATTCCGCGTGCGTTTGTTTGGATGTGGAAGTGACCAGAATCGGAATTTAACTTCCGACTGAATCAATTCCAGCTTAAGGCGATTTCGCTTGGTTAGGGAAGAAGTTGCTGAATCATTCGACAATTCCTTCGAAGTGGGGTGGAAGTTGGCCAACTTCGGGCTGGATTTAAACTTCCCGCCTCTAAACGCGATTCCGTCCAAAGTGGGAGGTTTCCAGCGGAATGAGGCAGAAGTTGTGGAGATATTCCATAACCAAACAGAAACACAAAAATACTTGAAAAACTCTTTGGATCATGTGGGCAGTGGCCAATGTTACTCTGGTTTGGAATTTGGTGGACTTGTGTGTGTGTTTTATTTAAAAAGGGAGAAAATATCCTTCCTAATACAAAATTTATGGGCATGTAAAGCAAACAGCAGAAGTTTCATCGAAAGTGTGTTGTAATATAGTGATGATACTTAAATAACAAAGTGAAGAATGCCTTGTTCATGAGTGAGGAATAAGCTGTTGGAAGTAATATGTTAACAATGCTAGGTGGAAATCATGTTATTTTATACAAGCCATTGAAAAGACGGTACAAAAGTTCACTAAAAGCATGGCTGGCTCTTTTCCTATTTTGAACTTGGTAAGTTTCCTATTCCAATTAGCCTTCTCTCTCCATCCCCTCTATCTGTATGCATGCCATCATTCTCTTCCATTCACATTGCAACAATTTCTCATAAACATATTATTTCCTTCTCCTTCTTCATTACATCGAGTACTTCTTTTCTAGGCCATAATGATCGACGGGATCCCAGTCACAGACAACATTGTCTATGTGGAATCATTCCTATTTCCAGACTCGGAACTCACAAAGAAGAAGTTGAGGAGGTTGGCGTGCAAGAGGCCCGAGCATGGTGGGCAATGGGACACTATGGTGCAGATTTTCGTGACCGAGGATTTCCCACAAGGCGTCGGACCGCTTCTCGGCCGTCCATTTGCCTATCACGGCGAGAGTGAGCTTACCGAGAAGTTGAAGGAATTTGTGACCAAGAAGGAGTACTTGTTGGACGAGGTGAGGCGCAAACGTTGCTTGTCCAAGATGGTGAAGAAGATGGTCACACCTCAGAGTGGATCCCAGGAGAATTTGATCAAGAGGAGGCTAGAGAGGCGGGAGAGTTGGCGGAGGAGGCCACGCTGAAGGGGCACAAGGTGTTGCATATTCAAGTGAATGCGGACATTGGCTATGGCGAGGTGGACTTGGATAATCTGCCTTAGATTGTATGTTAGTTGATTTGTAGTAATCTAATTGTGTTTCTGCATTTTGGAATTGCCTATTGACACTTTTCTACAAAAATTAGGAGTTTAAGACTGAATAAAACTGAAATAATGTTCATGTCCATTAAGTTTTGTTTATGGCATTTTTTTTGTTAATTTCATTGAAAGACATGCTGTAATTGCTCTGATTTTTTCGGCTAAAATTCGATTCTATTGTTACTGCCATAACTTGGGTCTATATCTATGATAAAAAGGCATGTGTTTAACTAGTTATTTTCAAGGAAGATTTAAGCGTTTTAATGTGTAAGCTTTTAACTGCATAACAAATACGCCAAAACTGCTGGTCTTGGTTGAGAGAATGAAGGAAGAATTTATTATTTCCGTCAATTTGATTGGAGCAAGCGTTATATTTAACCTAAACGTCTTTTTCTAAAGCTAGTGACTAGGGATAATATCATCGGAAAAATAGGTGACAGTTTTGATTAGGAAAAAGAAAATTATATCGAGGCCCTAATTACCTTTCTTTTGGATAATTTTAATTACCTTCAATGTGCGCAATTTAAAAAAATTAATTAATTTTTTCGACTACTTGCACTATTATTATCCACAAGAAATCTCGCTAATGAATAAAAGCAATTTTCATTGTGTAACGATCAAATAGATTTAGTCTAAAAGAAATAACCAAACAGGGAGAACTAAGGCATGCCACTATATGGTTGAGCCAACACCTTACACCTCCAGCATGGATTGGCAAAAAAGGGCAAGGTATAGCATCTCCCATCTGGACCAAGGAATTCCGTATATGATATCGGTAAAATATCGGTCAGCCTAAGAGACAAAATATCGGAGATATTTGTAAAAAAAATATCGATGGTCGAAAACAAGTTTTTACCATATATTTTCACAATCTATCTTCTAAAATGAGTTATATTAATTTAAACAAAAAATAGATTTCAAAATATGCATAAAAACGCATCTTAGGATGGGAAACAAACGGGAAAGTTGTTTTTTTTTAAAAAAATTCATAATTTTTTTTAAAAACATTTTTTTTTAAAATGGCATCGGCAAAATATCGCCGATATATTGGCGATATTTAAAAAAATTTGAAAGTATCGTTTTGTCGGGTGGGGCCCGAAATCGATATATCGACGATATATCACCGATATAGAATTCCTTGATCTGGACTGGACTAGCCAAACATGTAGAAGCACACCAATTTTTAACTTTTATCACATCACCTTGTACATAGATTATTAGCCAAATGTGGCGCATCGCCAACTTCCATGGATTAGCTAAAAAGGGCAAATAAGCATGCCAGTGCCTCCTATATGTTGGGTTTTTTGTTTGGGTTGATGGGCCCAAATATAAATGTTGGATTTTGCCCAAATTAATTTAGTGGTGTAAGCCCACTAATAGAATTTCCATAGGTCCACATTTATTATTTGATTGAAATAGGATTGGTGAGAATTTTATTTTCATTAAATTTTATCATTTTGCTAAGTTTGGATAGAAATGAATTAGAGATTTCTTTAGTCCCACATAGGAAACACACATGAGTGTGATAAGGTATATATAAGGAAGATTTATTCTTCTTTGTACATCTTATGGGTGTGAAGATTCTCCCTAAACGAAGGTGTACACATTCATGGGTGCACCGAAAAGTACACACACACACACGCGCGTGTGGCATAGGCGAATGGGCGCATTGTGGCGCACTCGTATTTAGAACCTTTGATTTTTTATCAAACGGCCGTTTATTTTTAGAGCTTAGGAGCCGTTGATTATGATCTAATTGTGAGATGGATAATTGGGTGGATAATGGACTATTAAACCTGTTTATTTTTCTTTGTGAAAGGGTGTCCATTCATCTCCTTTTGTGAAAGGAGTCTGTTGGATTCTGATTTATATAAATAGTTGCCTTAAACAAAAATAATATAGATAGAACACAGTTCGTTCTGGAATTCTCTCATTCTCTTTCTGTGATTCTTCTTATATAAATGCAACAGTTACTTTTTCTCTGAGTTTGGGTCAGACTTTTTAGAGTGCACTGCTCGTCAACCGGTCCGTTGTATCTTGGGGATATATTGTCGGAGAAAGCCTGTGCACGACGAGGGCGGCAATATCTGTTTCGAAATCAGCAATGCCAAATCACTGTGCCTCGAACGATTTGATTTAGATATGCAATTTCATGTTCAATTGGAATATAATTCAACACAAACGGGTAAAGTACAATCTCTCTCGATTATATAGTATTTTCAACACTATATGGATCAGCCAAACGGGTAGACGTTATTTTCAACACTATATGAATACTTAATGCAACAAACACGTAAAACACCAATTTATGCATCTTTTTATTTGTGATACTTAATGGTATAGAGAACTGAGCATGACAAAAAATTGTCTGAAATTCATGCAAACGAAGCATCCAAAATTCAAAAGCTTTTTTTGTGGTCGTCATCCCACCTCAGAAAGAAAAAAAAAGAATCAAAAGCTTTACTGAGGCACGAGCTGATTGACTAATATCTTTGTAGGCACGCATAAATTCAGAAAGAGATTTTCAAAAGCGCCCATCATACAGGCTAGAGTTGCAATACATGTAAAAGAAAAACAACGAAGAAGGTAATTGTAAAAAAGACTCAGAATTCCATTAGGCAGGATTGATGGGCCTTCAAACTACATAAAGATGGTGCTTTCAAGTGATGAATGTCTTCAGGGAGAGAATCAGAGAAATAAAAAAGTTATGAAGAAAAAAGGTTAAGAAGAATGAACACAACATCATCATCATACGCCTTATCCCAGCTATTTGGTCGGCGGCATGGATTATATACCGCATTTGACTCTTATTGGAATCAAAATGGTACAAAATCTATACAAAGAAACATAGTGGCAAATTTCTACGCCGGATGCCCTTCCTGAGGCAACCTTCTGAAGAGGTGACGATGATAAGAAGATTCAGCGTCGTCATATTCATCATACACCTTTCCATATATGTGATTGGCTTCATGACATGATGGTTGCACATGAAATATTAATATAGCCATCTTCCATCACAAAGCTGGTAACAATGAAAACTAGTCTGCTTTTACATGGCAGCATGGCAAGACAATTCTAAATAAATTTACCGAAAAATGAATTGAATATTCTGTAGTAAAAGAAGATAATATGAAAACCTACTTGGTATTTATTGCAGATGCAAGAGGCCCACTCCTTCCATCCAACGTGACCACCTCAAAACCTACTCTTTTCCCACCTTCCCTAATTTCACCTGTGTACTTAAAGCAGTCAGCAGTTTGATGGATAGTACGATTGTGAAACACCAGATTCAAAATAAAGAATAAGTAGTCTAACTTCCCCAATTATTAATTTTCATGTAAAGAATTATAATCATTCTCTAAATCAACAAAATGTACAGCAAGTATAAAAATTCTGAAACTCAATAAAGAAAAAATCTCTAATACTACTTGATAGAAATAACCCTAATACGGGTTTTTGCAGAAAAAGAACCAAACTATATTTCTGAATAATGAAGTCTGAATTACATAAGAGGAGAATCGATCTTATATAGAGATCGGATTCCTAATACAAGAAAGACCTAAAACAGGAAATTACTTGATAAACAAATAAACCAAAATGGACTAAACTACCCTCTATAATATAATAAATAACACTAAGGACTTAACTAAATTAGGAATAACTTTACTCTCTAACACCCTCCCTCAAACTCTAGACGTGTGAAACATCAAGAGTTTGCATGAAAGGGGGTGCAGCAGTGGACGACGGATGGAGGAAGTAGTAGACAGTAGACGGTAGTGGCAGATTCCAGAAAGAATAGACGGGATCATGATATCTCTGCAAATTCAGCGGACATCAGCGGATGGCGTGGTGCAGATCCAGGAGTGGCAGACGGATTCAGATGCGAAGTGGCAGACAGACGGCAGATGCGGAGTGGCAGTTGGACGGCAGATGCAGGGCTGCAGTTAGATATATATCCAGAGTGGCAGATGGGAACGGAGGCAACCAGACGGGGACAACATGGTCGATGCAGGGGAGTACAAGGCGGTAGCGGACTATAATGGAAGTAGGCGGTGGCAAAGGATGCTTGACTTCAGGATGCAAGAAAACAGATTCAGACGGACATGCAGATTTCAGATTCAGAGTCGCAGTAGACAGGTAGATTCAGAGTGGTTTAGACGGATTTCAGATTCAGGCGGACTTCAGATTCAGATGGATTTCAGATTCAGACAGACGTCAGAATCTGATGGATTCAAAGTGGCTGCAGACAGGTACAAAGAGGCAGTCATACGGATTCGGAGCAGTAACAGAGTCAAAGTGACAGCAGACAGACGGATTCAAAGTGGCTGAGGCGGAAACAAGTGTGGGTGGAAGCAACAAAACCGATGGTGGTGGGCAGCTACAAAACAGAAGAAGAGACAGAGAACCAGAGAACAAAAGATGTAAACGGAAGCAAACAGTGGGACTGAGGCCTCCCCTTCCCCCCGATTTTTTTTTTCTTCTTCTTCATCCTCACACATAACAGATGCAGAGATCAACCTAATGCTACAGTACCGCCGCTATAGGACTTCTGGCTGATGAACAGTGTAGTAAACAGTACCGATGAACAGTGCAACGAACAACACCAATGAACAGTACGGGTAAAACAATGTGATGAACAGTATCTGTGAACAGTGCGCGGCGAATAATACCAATGAATAGTATTGGTGAACAGTACCGCCGCAAAACAGGTTTGGGTTACAGACGGAGGGTTGAAACCTAGGCTCCGATACCATGATAGAAATAACCCTAATACGGGTTTTTGCAGAAAAAGAACCAAACTATATTTCTGAATAATGAAGTCTGAATTACATAAGAGGAGAATCGATCTTATATAGAGATCGGATTCCTAATACAAGAAAGACCTAAAACAGGAAATTACTTGATAAACAAATAAACCAAAATAGACTAAACTACCCTCTATAATATAATAAATAACACTAAGGACTTAACTAAATTACGAATAACTTTACTCTCTAACACTACTAATAATAACAGTAGGAAAAAGAGAGTGATTTTAGCATAAAAGTACAATTCAAAGAAGGGTTAAGAAAACATGTTGCAAAATACCAAATGAATTCGGTTAGAATGTCATTAAGTACCAACATCTATTTTAGACATCTCGGAACAACAAACAACTTACTACATCAGTTCATACAGTTTTCAACAAAAGTAGACCAGGACACATAAAAATTAACCGACATTCAAATACATAAAATCTAAACAATCTCAAACCCGTGATGGACTAAATCCCATCTGCAATATAGTCAGAAACCAGTGACTTTCACGTAAAGCCTTAGGAATGAGCAAAAAAAGTAATTTATTATATATACAGTTTGGAAATAAAGAGAGAAGAAAACAAGTTAACTGTTACTTAAATAAGTAGTTTATGGCAACTAGAATGTTACAATGTTTAATTCTTATTTGTCATAGCTACTTGATGGATTAAAAATCTAATCATGGATTAAGTAATGAACCAGCCAAGTACCCATGAAGCATTAAGAATGATAAGTAAAAGCAATGTAAATGTGTATAGCGACCAATTACGCATTTAGTCTATTTGTATCCACAGAAAAAATATATATTACTCCCAGTTCAGTTTGAAAATCCAAATAGACATTTAATATGACACGGAGGGAGTACTTTTTATAGAATTACCAAATCCGCTGCATCTCTAAAACCTTGAAATTACAACAAGGAATATTTTCAAAAACTATGAAGTCAAAACAATAACCACATCAAAACGTAAAGTGACTTTTAATACTCCATCTGTCCCATTTTAATAGGATCATTTGCGAAAAAGGATTGGCCTTCTTAGATATGATTTTTTCCGAATGTGGAATCCCTCCGGTCCGATATTAAGTCTCCTATTTTCAAAATGAATTTTGTTCATTTTTGAAAATCCAAATAGGACACTTACTATGGGACGGAGGGAGTATAAATTATCTCATACTATTAGGGGAAGAAGGCAAGTCAGCTTGACAACCAAAATGAACACTTTATAGCAACTGAATCGTTACACGATCTACTTTTAAATTCTAAGCCACCACATTTCTCTAAATCCACAACTGAAACACAGAAGCTATCCAAGTGAGTGACGTTCAATAGTACTCCAAATGCAAACAATCCCAAACTCGTGGTGTGCAACTAACAACTCTAATCATCATTTAATTACCAACAAAAAAAGAAGTTCATCATCGAAAGCAACAAGCTCTGTTGGGTTTTGGGTATGGGTAGTGGGCCCATCTTAAGCCCACATTTTTGAGATTGATTGAATTAGAATTAATGTTTAATTTTTGTGCTAAGTTTGGAGAGAAAGAGAAAATCTATTTAATGAGTTTTCTTTTAGTCCCACATAGGAAACAACACATGAGTGTGTTAAGGTATATAAGAGGAAAGAATCTTTCTCTTTATATATCTTATTGGTGTGGTGACTCTCCCCAATTGATAATGCACACATTCATGGGTGCACCTAAAGGTGCACACACACACGCACACGCACGCGCATGCGCGCGCTGCGCGTGGCGTGGGCGAATGGCGCATTGTGGCGCTTTAGAGTCGCACTTAGCACTTTGCACTAGGCACGTGGCACGTGGCATCTAGAGCCTTTAATTTTTGATCAAACGGCTATTAGTTTTGTGAAAATTACGAGCCGATCGATCGGTTTGATAACGCGTATCGATCGCTCGGATACAAATACGATCGATCGTATCTACTGTGATTTTCGTAAAACTGAGAGATGACCGGCCGCGATCGATCGGCTGCGAAACCGATCGATCGTATCTACTGAAAAAAACGAAAATAGTGTTTTTACGCCTGAGGCGATCGATCGCCTATGGAAGCGATCGATCGCTACGAGCGGTTACACGCGGTTTCTCGCATTTTTGGCCGTTTTTCCTTAAAAAAGTTGCGTCTTTTCTATAATAATGAACCTTTGAGTCTTCCCATATATATTATGAAAGGGAAAACTCAAAGAGATATACAAGATAACAACCAAGAAATTTGTGTGGATCTCTCTCTTTTTTCCAAAAAGTGATCTTCTTCTAAAGGCAATAGTTTTTCTGATTCTCTGAGTTCGAGTTTGACAAGGAGAAGTGCACATCCTGTCATTCTGGTTCGTTGTATCTTTGAATAGATTGCCAGAAGAAAACCCGTGCATAAGAGGGTGGCAATATCTGTTTCAAAGTCAGCAGTTCATCACTGTGCCTCGGACAATTAGATTTGTGTATGCAATTTCAGGTTCTATTTGATTATTACTCAACACGAACGGGTAAAGTACAATCCCTCTTGAATTTTTCCAACAGTTTGAAACAGATATTTTGCTTTGTGTTGATTGTACTGCCATTATGGGTGTTGATAAATCTTTGAAGCCTGATAAATTTGATGGAAAGGATTTTAAGCGTTGGCAAAATAAGATGAGATTTTGGTTAACCACGCTTAAAATTTTTTATGTGATTACTGATCCTGAATATGTTGTGAATCCTGATGAGTATGAACCTGGTAGATCTGCATGTTCTAAATTCCAGCAAGACAATGATTTATGTCATGGTCAGATTCTTAGTGCATTGAGTAATGAGTTATATGATTTGCATTATAATACTTCTTCTGCCAAATTACTATGGGAAGCACTTGAAAAGAAATTTGGAAAAGAGCATGTGGGAGAAGAAAAATATGTGGTTGGAGAACATTTTGACTTCAAAATGGTTGAGGACAAATCTGTCAGGGACCAGGTTGTTGAAATACAGAACCTTGTGGCAAAGATTGTGGGGAAAGGTATTCCCATAGATGAGAGACTACAGGTTCCAGCTTTGATTGACAAACTTCCCCCATCATGGAGTGACTTTCAGGTTACCCTCAAGCATAAGCGAGAGGCTATGACTTTGGATGATCTAATTGTTGCTATCCAAATTGAGGAAAAACATAGAGAGAAACAAAAGGGGACTGTAATCTCTACTAATGAAGCAAGTGCAAATGCTAATGTGATTGAAAGTCAGCGTCCTAAATGGTTTGGTAAGAAGAAAAACAATAAGAGGAATAACAATAACAACAAGAGTCACATCAAGCCTAATGCTAAGATCCAGAAGGACCAAAAGAAAAAGGGCTGCTATGTGTGTGGTGTAGTTGGACACTATGCAAGGCAATGCCGAGAACGCAAGGATAACGAGAAAGGGCAGCAAAACAGAAATGGTGCAAGCTCTTCTCAGGCTAACGTGGTTACATCAGGGACTGGCTTTGCTAGGACCGATGAAAGGTTAGTTGTTACCCTTCCTGAAATTTATTTGACGTGTCAACCTACAGATTGGTGGGTAGACACAGGGGCTACTGTCCATATATGTAGTAATGTTTCATCCTTTTCTTTCTATCAGGAAGTAAGAGGAAGGACTGTGACTATGGGCAATTCCTCGGTGGCACAAGTTTATGGAGAAGGAAGAGTTGATATTCACTTCACTTCGGGGAACATATTGTCTCTCCATAATGTGCAGCATGTGCCAGATGTCAGGAAAAATCTTGTTAGTGGAGTTCTTTTGAGTCGATACGGTTTTAAATTAGCGTTTGAGTGTAATAAAGTTGTAATTTCCAAACATGGAACTTTTGTTGGAAAAGGCTATGTTTGTGATGGTTTGTTTAAACTTAATGTGTTGGCTTGTAATAACTCTAAGTTTAATTCTGTGAATGATGTTGTGTTTAATGTTGAATCTCATGGTTTATGGCATTGTCGACTTGGGTATGTGAATTTACAAAGTGTTAAAAGAATGATGAATCTTGATTTAATTCCTAAATCAGATTTAAATACTTATGGTAAATGTGAAATTTGTGTTCAAGCTAAACAGCCTAGGAAACCATATAAATCTAGTCATCATGCTTCATCTCTTTTAGAACTTGTTCATAGTGATATATGTGAATTGAATGGTCATATGACAAGAGGAGGAAAGAGATATTTTATAACTTTTATAGATGACTTTTCTAAATATTGCCATGTTTATTTACTTGCTACTAAAGATGAGGCTTTTGAGAAATTTAAGATCTATAAGAATGAGGTTGAAAATCAAACGGATAGGCGGATCAAGAGAGTTAGATCTGATCGTGGTGGAGAATATTGTTCCTTTGATTTTAGCAAATTTTGTGAAGATCATGGAATTATTCATGAAACTACAGCGCCCTATACACCTCAATCTAATGGAGTGGCAGAAAGGAAAAATAGAACTTTCATTGATATGATCAATTCTATGCTCTCTAGTTCTGGTTTACCCAAGAACTTGTGGGGAGAAGCGTTACTTTCTGCTTGTGTGATCTTAAATAGAGTGCCTTATAAAAGTAGTGAGAAAACTCCTTTTGAATTAATGAAGGGAAGAAAGCCTAATTTAAATTTTATCAAAGTGTGGGGATGTCTTGCTAAGGTAAAAATTCCCAATGTGAAGATAAATAAATTAGGTTCTAAGACTTTTGATGGTGTATTTATTGGATATGCACAAAACAGTAGTGCTTATAGATTCTTGGTGTTAAGGTCAGATCGAGCAGATTATGTACCTAATACTATTAAAGAATCTGATGATGCCATATTCTATGAGAATAATTTTCCTTGGAAGGAAAAGGCAAAGGCTGTAGTGCAAGACCAACCTAATACATCATCAAGTCCTATTGCTGAAGCTAATGTGCCTTGTACTAATGATGAGGTTAGAAGGAGTAAAAGACCAAGAGTTGAGAAGAACTTTGGAGATGATTTCTATACATACCTAATAGGAGATGATCCTTTGACTTATCGAGATGCTATGGCTTCTAGTGATGCTCCTCTTTGGAAGGAGGCTATACAAAGTGAGATGGATTCCATACTTGCTCATGGGACGTGGGTCTTAAGTGATCTACCTCCAGGGTCTAAACCAATTGGATGCAAGTGGATTTTTAAGAAGAAATTGAATCCCGATGGATCCATTGAAAAGTATAAAGCAAGACTAGTTGCCAAAGGATATAGTCAAAAAGAGGGTCTAGATTATTTTGATACATATTCTCCTGTGACTAGAATTACCACGATTCGTGTGCTTATAGCACTGGCTGCCCATTATCATCTACAAATTCACCAAATGGATGTCAAGACAACGTTCTTGAATGGTGAATTAGAGGAAGAGATATATATGGATCAGCCAGAGGGATTTGTAATTCCTAGTCAAGAGAAGAAAGTATGTAAGTTGATTAAATCTCTCTATGGTCTAAAGCAGGCTCCTAAACAATGGCATGAAAGGTTTGACAATGTTATTATATCTAATGGTTTTAATGTTTGTGTGACTGATAAATGTCTTTACTTTAAACAAACAAATAATGCTTATATTATTTTATGTCTTTATGTTGATGACATACTTATCTTTGGCTCTGATGTAAATGAGATTTTAGATACCAAAACTTTCTTAAATAAGAATTTTGATATGAAGGACCTTGGACATGCAAATGTGATTTTGGGCATTAAGATTCACAGGACTCCAGGAGGCATAGTGTTGAGTCAGTCACATTATGTGGAGAAAATTCTAAGGAAGTATGGTTACTTCGAGTGTATACCTGTGAATACCCCATATGATCCTACGAGTAGGTTAAGGAAAAATTGTGGGGATAGTGTGTCAAAACTTAAGTACTCCCAAATTATTGGAAGCTTGATGTATTTGGCTAATTGTAGTAGACCAGATATATCATATGCTGTGGGGAGACTTAGTAGATACACTAAAAACCCGGATGAATCTCATTGGAAAGCCATTGAGAGGGTGCTCAGATATCTTAAAGGTACAATGTACTATGGAATATGTTATCCAGGTAATCCAACTGTATTAGAAGGATATAGTGATGCAAACTGGATTACAGATTCAGAAGATACTAAGGCCACTAGTGGATTTATATTCACTTTATGTGGTGGAGCAGTAGCTTGGAGATCAACCAAGCAGACCTTAATTACAAGGTCTACCATGGAGTCAGAGTTAGTGGCTCTAGAATTGGCCGGAGGAGAGGCTGAATGGCTTAGGGATTTGTTGACGGAACTTCCCATGATGGATAAGCCAATTCCTGCCAATTCATTGTGACAATACGGCAACGATTGTTAAAGTTCACAGTAAGAATCATAATGGGAAATCCTCAAGGCATATAGAACTCAGGTATAAAATCTTGCACAAGTTAAACTCTTCAGGAGTTATTACCTTGAGTTATGTGAGATCAGTAGATAACTTGGCTGATCATCTCACTAAGGGATTGTCGAGGGGACAAATCCTAAATTCATCGAGGGGAATGGGGTTAAAGGCCCATCAGAAGCCATAGTTAGCAGCAACCCAATCTATCGGCGTAGTGATCCTACAAAGAAGATTCAATGGGAAAAACAAGTTAATGATTGGCTAGAGGAGTACTCCTAAAATTCGCTCCTTCCCATATTGATGAAGAGTACTCAACTGTCTTGGTAAGGATGACAAATGTCTTAATGAAATCAAGGCCTGTATGGCAGGGTATAATCCAGATAGTGTACCCTTGGAGATTGTCACCTATATGAGTTTACTGTGAGGCCGCAGTTAATATGGACCCCTGGGCTGGTTCATTTGAAGACACACTCATGAATACGAGATACCTGCGCATGGCCGTAATGCGCTACCCCGTGAGAACTTAAGAGAAAAAGTTCATACTATGTGTTAGGTATGTCAAAGCTCTTGCTCTAAGGTCCAAGTTCAAGACATAGTTCACTTCGGACTTGTGAGAGTAGCGCATATCCAACTAGGTGGAGGTTCAAACCCGGAAGGTACCTATGACCATCAAATACATAGTGTGCTGTTGCCTTTGGAAAATGTTCATTTCTTTTATCGAGTTTGTATCATTCCGAAAACCTAGTACTTATCTTAATCCTAATTCAATCATGTGGGGAATGTTGGGTTTTGGGTATGGGTAGTGGGCCCATCTTAAGCCCACATTTTTTAGATTGATTGAATTAGAATTAATGTTTAATTTTGTGCTAAGTTTGGAGAGAAAGAGAAAACCTATTTAATGAGGTTTTCTTTTAGTCCCACATAGGAAACACACATGAGTGTGTTAAGGTATATAAGAGGAAAGAATCTTTCTCTTTATATATCTTATTGGTGTGGTGACTCTCCCCAATTGATAATGCACACATTCATGGGTGCACCTAAAGGTGCACACACACACGCACATGCACGCGCATGCGCGCGCGCGCGTGGCGTGGGCGAATGGGCGCATTGTGGCGCTTTAGAGGCGCACTTAGCACTTTGCACTAGGCACGTGGCACGTGGCATCTAGAGCCTTTGATTTTGATCAAACGGCTATTAGTTTTGTGAAAATTACGAGCCGATCGATCGGTTTGATAACGCGATCGATCGATCGGATACAAATACGATCGATCGTATCTACTGTGATTTTCGTAAAACTGAGAGATGACCGGCCGCGATCGATCGGCTGCGAAACCGATCGATCGTATCTACTGGAAAAAACGAAAATAGTGTTTTACGCCTGAGGCGATCGATCGCTACGAGCGGTTACGCGCGGTTTCTCGCATTTTTGGCCGTTTTTCCTTAAAAAAGTTGCGTCTTTTCTATAATAATGAACCTTTGAGTCTTCCCATATATATTATGAACGGGAAAACTCAAAGAGATATACAAGATAACAACCAAGAATAAATTTGTGTGGATCTCTCTCTTTTTTCCAAAAAGTGATCTTCTTCCAAAGGCAATAGTTTTTCTGATTCTCTGAGTTCGAGTTTGACAAGGAGAAGTGCACATCCTGTCATTCTGGTTCGTTGTATCTTTGAATAGATTGCCAGAAGAAAACCCGTGCATAAGAAGGTGGCAATATCTGTTTCAAAGTCAGCAGTTCATCACTGTGCCTCGGACAATTAGATTTGTGTATGCAATTTCAGGTTCTATTTGATTATTACTCAACACGAACGGGTAAAGTACAATCCCTCTTGAATTTTTCCAACAAGCTCTGCAATAGAAAAGGGCTTACGAGTGTAGAAACCTCGAATGTTGAGGTTGGGGTGGGAGCTTCTGAGGTTCTCCAAGACCTTTGTCACCAGCGTCGTCTTCCCAACGCCCTGCAAGAAGCAACAAAAAAGAAAGAAGAGAAAACGTGAAAATGGTGAAAAGGGGAAATGGTACTGGAGGAAAGATTGAATTTTGAACGTGAAATTAGGAAGACTTACTGGAGGGCCTGTGACGAGGAAGCATTTCCCTGGAGCCGCCATTGTTGCTTCTTCCACTGGTGTCTGTTTAGCTCTTCCTGGGGTGGCTTGAGAGGAAGAGGCAGAGGCTCAGTTGTGGGCCGAGCATATTTCGTGTGGCCCGAGGGCTCAGAATGTTATAGCCCACTGCTACTCCCTCCGTTCAATTGTACCTGTCTGCATTAGAAAACCAAGATTAACTGATTTTAGGTCATTTTGGTTGTCCAATGCAGACAGGCAATTTTAGACATAGGGAGTTATTTTAAGTTCAGGGCCCATGTATACGAGTATAATGGTAAAAGTAGGAAACTCACGAGTCTCGAGACTCTCGACAACCTGTTAGGTGAGGGTGGCATGAAACTTTGGTTATGCTACCGAAGAACCAAAGTTTCATTGAATCAAAAAGAAAGAAATCAGAACCATATCAAAGAGGATGGAGAATAGGTTTGTATCTTTTTTATTTGCAAGCATATTCAATTTTTAATTGTCATTGAACTCGCCTCAAATGATTGATACTATTAAAATTCTCAAGCTTATTCGTTGGTGTATTGGGAACTAACCTCAAACATTAAGTTGATGATTAATTCTGCCAAATTAATTTGAAAATGAGTCTAGCTAACAGGTATTTGAAAATGCTTCATTGAATAAATTTTCACGGAAGGTTTTGGTCTTTGATTTAATTTGAATGTTAGATCTTGGGCTTTGACAACATGTACTAGCTATACCATGAATTGTAGAATACACACACAAAAAAAGAAGCATCTTTCTAGTGTCTTTGCATTAGCATGTTTGACCTCAACTGAGACTCTGTTTAGTTGCATGAGTGTAATGAAGGCCCAACCAAAATTAATTTTTTTTTATTAATGCCAAGTATTACTCTGTTTAATTCTCTATATTTTTTCTGCTTTCTTTAATTCCTTTTAGTTTTCTATTTCTTTTCTTTTATGCCGTGATAAAATTTGTATAAGGTAATGACTTTCATATCACCACAAGGTATTGCATTTATGGGAAGAGTAAAATAAGCTAATGTATGAGAGGATGTAACACTCCTACATGTATGCTAACATGGCTTAGTGTATAATAACACTCCCTCTTTTCAACAAAGCTTGTTTGAATAAAAAAACCTAGGGGTCAGGCCCTAGAGTCCCAATAAATTACACCTGTGTTGCAATCCAGACGAGCTTTTTTGGATGGAGGGAGTATAACGATATTGCAATTCGAGTTAACTATTTAAATGCTAAAAGAATGAAAAAATGATTGATTAAGCAACCAAGTAAATCTTCCATAGGCTTATCAATGATAAGCAACTTTGAATACAAAATCTCACAATAAATTTCATACAAGCTTAAATACATTTTTTTAAAACAGGTAAATTGCCGACTCCCTCTATTAATTCAAAACCCATCTGCCCCTTCAAGCTCGATCGAACAACTCAAATAGCCCGCATGTCATTACGCATGCTCTTTCTAAAATAGATATTCATATAAATGAAGATAAATTCAATTAAAAAAAATAAAACAAAAAACCCTCTTACTACGAGCCGGACCCAAACTCAATAATTCGTACTGGACAAAGACCCGGCCTTCTAACCCGCATAAGTGAGGCCAACGTGGCAAGAAAATATCTTATCCCCAGATGGAAGGAAGTCGTTAGTTGTGGTCTCCTAAATTCAATTTGACCCCCACGTGTCACCCCACGACAGGGCCCCATCCCAACCCACCAGTGTGCGGCTCGTGCCTCATGAAAAGACAATTACACCCTCCATCAATTCACAAAACACCACGTACAACCATGCCTGCACTCTCGTCCCCCGGCGTTCATTCCTCCCCACAAAACATAGGGCCACGTTCGTCAATACACATCAGCGGATTGACCCCTAAAAGTCCCTCATCCGCGAGCCACATGAAAACATCGGAAAACCACTTTTCATTGGCGGAGAGCGATGGGGTCCTCCGAATATTGTCCAATCAGATAGCTGCGGCCTACGGGAAGGGATGAGGCGAGTGAGAGGCGAAGATATTTTGGTGGGTTTTTCCTATTCCATGCTCGAGAGAACAAGCACAAGGGAACCGGAGGACAGGACGGAACCAATGGGGCTTGGGCACACGGATCGCTGACGTGGCCAAGACATCCGGATCGCCTACGTGGCACCCTAATATCAAATTTCAAAAATACTGCAGCCAGTGCCCTATACCTTCATTCTCACTACATGTCACAACACACAAGCCTTAGATCAAGTAGATCCACATAATCTGACGTCCAAGGTAGGACTGACGTAAATGAATGGATTTTGCTGGCACGATGTTTAAGGAGAGGGGTGCTTTCGAAATCCCGCCCAAAATAGGGGGCGGATTTCAATTTGGCTCCCTAATTGGATTTTAATTTCGCCCTCACGCCCCCACAATCCCGTCCCCTTCTTATTCCTTCTCTTTCCTTCCCTTTTCTGAAGAACGAACCAAGCTTCTACCTCGCTCGCCGCCTCCGCCTCCAGAAACCCTAGAGTAAGCGACCCCGATCAGATTTCTGTTCAGTTTCTGCTGATTCAGGTGGATTCAGCTTTCGATTCGGCGGAGTTTGATATTTTTTTGGATTTTTTTGGTGACAGATTTAGAGATGAAGGGAGCAAGGTCCAAGGACAAGAAGGCCGACAGCAAGTGAGCTTTGAATTGATTCTGTTTTGTGATTTTTGTGTACTTGTGTGGTTTTGAGTGTTTTGGATCTGGAGTTGTGTTGTGATTTTGGTGGTTGTGTTTGTTGGTGAAAGGTTGGCGGTGAGGAAGAAGCCGGAGCGGGCAAAGAAGGTGTCGAAGAAGGCGGCCAAGGATCCCAACAAACCCAAGAGGCCTCCCAGCGCCTTCTTCGTGTTCATGTGAGTGTTTTAGCATGACGTTCGTACTCTGTGATTTGGTTGGTTGATTTCTAATTTTCTTTTTTAAAATAGGGAGGAGTTCAGGACGCAGTACAAGGAGAAGCATCCCAACAACAAATCTGTTTCTGTTGTAAGTATACTATATGATTTTTATGTAATTTTGTAGGTCAGATCTAACTTGTGCTGCTGTACAATTTTGAAGTTTTTATGTTGTCATATCTTCAATTCTTTGCTGATTTTGTAGCTATCTGTGAGTGATTGTGTTTCGCTTATATGAATTATTGCTGAATTGTAGGTTGGTAAGGCGGGCGGTGAGAAATGGAAGTCTTTGTCTGAATCTGTAAGTTGAAATTTGTTAATTGAATTGAGCTGTATTATTCTTAATTAAATTGTAGAAATGATTATTGTGTTGGAATTGTTTGATTTTGTGATTAGATTTAGCTTTTGAATTTCAACGTGTTATGTGTAATTGTAGGACAAAGCTCCTTATGTAGCAAAAGCCGCAAAGAGGAAAGCGGATTACACCAAGAGCATGGCTGCTTACAACAAAAAAGAGGTTTGCTTTATGATTAGAGCCTTTCATCTTTATTAATGCTTGTTGTAGTGTGCATATTCATTTAAACTCTTACTATTTGTTTGTCTAGACTGAGCGCTCAGCTGAGCCGGACGATGAAGAGGAATCCGACAAGTCAAAATCCGAGGTGCATGATGACGATGAAGACGAAAGTGGAGAGGTGATGATCCATCCCTTTCGATCTTTTTAACAATCCGATCTCTATATGTTTGTTTGAATGGATGATCTAATTGTGAGTTTCTTTGTGTACAGGAGGAAGACGACGAGTAGACGTCGCAGCTGACTGATGGATATGGTGCTGGGTGGTTTTTTCTCTTATTGTGGGCGGCGATTTGCCGAATCTTCTGTAGATTTGGCAAGGGGGGTTTACATTTCCTCTGCAAATAGATGGTCTTCCTTCTTTATTCGAATCGATTCCTGAGTACTTTCTGGGAATTCCGATGGCTGGTGGCCGCATATCTTTGTACTTAAAAAAAAGCAGCAACTCTTTTTAATCTTTTGCAATGATATGATGATTCGGTTCTTGACGTCCTATTATGATTGCATGCGCATCCTCCTTGTGTTGCAACATATTTTAAATTTGAGTTTGGCGCCAAAGAATGCTAGCACTTATTGCTTCTTATTATAGAATGACAGTTTGCTCAAAAAGACTGCTATTTATAAATTGACAACTATCAGGCTAATAATTTTTTTGTCGAATCTGAGGTTGATCATCGTAGTTAGTTTATATCTAACCGTATTTTGGTTAAGATATCTGCAGCTTAAAGTAAGTTGTTCTAGTGTCGTGGTTAAGATTTCTGCAGCTTAAAGTAAGTTGTTCTAGTGTCGTGCTGTCTCTTGTGTGTGAAAGTGGACAAGTGTCATTTGGTCTGGATTGTTGCCGAGGTCGGGTTTCATTGTGTATCTCTATGTCAAAGTTTGGATGGTTGGCGGTTGCTAGTTGGTGCTAGTGAACATATTGTAAGGTCGTGGTAGGTCGCTATGGATGAAACTTTTGCCCTCTCCTCTTGTAATTTTTTATTTCTTGCAATTCGCATTTGGAATTATTTTTTGGCAGTAATGTGTTTTCTTTCCTTCAAGTATGTGGTTCTTTCGCAAACTATGCATTTTCTTTCAAGTGCCAATAGCCATATGATTTCTTTATAACAAGGGATGTAATAATTTTTAGGATCCGACTAGAAAGGGTAAATCCCCTCGGGCATGTTAGACTGCACAATGTGAATCAGGATATAATTCCCAGATGGTGCCCAATGGACGGTTCCAATTCAAGAGCTCCATTTGACGGTGTGATTGTTGACCGTTTGACTCATTGTTGGAGTCACCTGAAACTTAGCTGCTTAAGTGTAAACAATGCTTGGTATCATCCCCCTTTTCCATTGTGCATATTTTATTTCTGTTTTCGTAAGGTTACTATTGCAGCCATAACCTCACGTACAACCATTTCTTCATTTAAGGCCAACCCTCATAAAAATGAAGTATTGAAAGAAAGTGCTAAATAGGCCCCCCCTAAATACAATACCACTTAAGACATAGAGGTTGTCTTGCCTCTCTCCCGCTGCACTCCTTATCTTATCCTAAGTTTGTTTTACTAGCGGAGTTCGTGTATGAGAGTATCGGACGACAGATATATCCCTCTTGAAGTATAAACAGCTCATTTGATATGAAACGTGATATAAAATTTGGCTGCTACGCATAAAAAAAAGACTACTTCATAGAGGAAAACAAAACGTCATCCATGAAAACCAACAATTCCACCTACAAAAATATTGGTTGGATGATCAATGCTCACTCTTGGCCATCCGATGGCCAATGGGGTATGAGCACACGGATCACTGATGTGGCCGCGGCATCCGGATCGCCTTCAAAATTAAAAAATACATTACCGTCGTACCCTGCACCTTCAATTTCACTACATGTCACATCACACAACCCTTGGATCACTTGGACCCACATAATCTGACGTCCGATCTAGGAAGGACGTGAATGAATGGATTTTTTCATTTTGGTGGCACGAACCAAGCTTCTGCCTCCCTCGCCGTCTCCGCCTCCAGAAACTCTATTGTAAGCCATCCCGTTCAAATTTCTGATGAGTTTCTGCTGATTCAGCTTTCGATTCGGCAGAGTTTGATATTTTTTTGGTGACAGATTTAGAGATAAGTCCAAGGAAAAGAAGGTCGAAGATAGCAAGTGAGTTTTTGAATTGTTTTTATTTTGTGATTTTTATGTACCGGTGTACATATCACCGGAAAGTGTCTCGAGCAGTTACTCTAAAACCCCTAAGGTCATCAGTTTGGATTGTCTTGGACTGTGAATGGGAGCTTACTCCATTCGTTTATCGTTTTCTAGGGTTTTTTTAGATTTAAATTTGGAGGAAAATGTTGCAAACTTGTGTCTGATTCGTAAGCGAAGCGGCTAGAACAATTCGCTCTTTTGGTGATTTGATGTCATTAATTGGTATGATTTGGATGCTCACTTTGATTACATTATATTGTTGCGGCTTTTCGAATTTGCGGCAATTTGTGTAGATTAAAGAAACAAATTTGCTGCAATTTAGTTACTCGCTCCGTCCGATGAAGCTCGTGTGGGTTTGAAAAAAGAGGGGTGCAACATTACATGGCTGAGTTGCTCTCTCAGGACCAAAAACACAGGGAGAGGGAGCGAAACTTGTGTTTTTAGACGGGACTTAAATGATAATGAATTTCATTCATTTTGTAATTCAGACAATCTGTGGTGGACGGAGGGAGTATTTACTTGGGGAGAGTAAAGAGTGAAGGAAGACTTCATATGGAAGAGGGGGAGGCAGGGTTGGAGTGGGAGGGACGAACTAGATACAACTGGTTCTGTGAATGGCGAATGGGGGAGAGAGAGAGAGAGTTGGTAGAAATTAGGAATGAATTTTTGGCAGAGGGGAGGAGGAGGACTTGTGAGGCAGGCTTATGAGTTTGGAGGTGTTAATGGCAACAGGGGAATCAAGCAGCAGTTGGTTGACATGGCGGAGGAGGGGGCCCCTTCGGGCATGAATGAGGGAAATGAGAATGGAGGACAACGGCAGTAGCAGCAGCTGTTTCCTTGGTGGGGAAGAATACTTGTGAGGGCGTCCATCATTTACGAGGCATCAATGACAGGGGAGTCAGCTAACAATTGGTTGACAATATGGGGGGGAGGGGGGAGGAGAGGAAAGGGCGGGCTTGGAGACAAGATGGAGGTGGTGGGAATTGATCTACTGGAGGGCAGGGTGGTGGATGAGGGGAGCTAGGAAGGAGAGTGTTATGACCTGACCCTACGGCATAACAGAGAGGGTGAAAGGAAGAGGAAGAAGGGTGCATACCTCTGCATCATGGGCAAGGCGTGCTTCACTTGCAGTTTGAGGGTGGTGCATTTTTTGTACAGTATGCATTGTCGCAACACCTTTTTTACATGTTTGAGGCGGCACTTGCCTTGAGGCACACCAGAATTGCGCCTTTTTCCAATCTGTATGAAACAAAAGGAGAAACTCAGAAATTTCACAGAATTATTTTACAAATATGTAAAGATTTCTCACCTACATCTTGTGTGGATCTGAGCCCTGTGGGCCGAGTGGCACACCTCCGAGAGAAGCTACCTTTGCCAGTCTCTTTGACAAAGTTCACATTATAATGTTTGTGTTGTTGGTGTTTCCACTGTTCCTAACAGAACCAGATTTTTTGTCTGCAGGAAGGAGAGCAATTACTACATGTTCCTGTTCTTTCTCTTGTCCGGCTTCAAACATTTACTTTCATGGCGGGTTCCTTGGATTCTTGTTGTTTACTCCGCATAGCCATTACTTCACGCCTACTCATTTTGGCTTTGATTGCTCTATTTCGTTCTGTTGCCTCCCCTTATGACACCTCTGCTAGTATAAACCCTGAATGCCTCTACTCAAATGCCACAAACATTTCTTTATCTGGATCTGTTCTATTTCCTCGCCTCGGATCTTTGATTGAAAGCAGCATTGTGTGGGATGGAGTATATTTTCTACGCATTGCAGAGTGTGGGTATGAGTATG
Source organism: Houttuynia cordata (assembly GCA_039654745.1). Classification (NCBI taxonomy): domain Eukaryota; kingdom Viridiplantae; phylum Streptophyta; class Magnoliopsida; order Piperales; family Saururaceae; genus Houttuynia; species Houttuynia cordata. The sequence goes on from CM077508.1 coordinate 27,004,990, forward strand.
AACAGACGTATGCGTTTTTGCCGCTCTTGCCAATTTCCATTCGGCTATTGTCTCAATCCAGTGAGCAAAATGACTTTATTTTTTTGTAAACTTTTGAAGTTAATGGTCGAAAGACGCTTGGACTGAATTCTTTTTTCTGTTTATGGCTAATGCAGTTTTTGCACCATTGGTCCGTGTGCTTGGCTATAGAGCAGTTCTTGCATTGTCAGGATATGTGATCAATAATGTGGCATTTATATTTGCAGCTGTTTATTTCCACAGGTGATTTTTACTTCTGTGGTTGTGGTTACTTTGGTTTTCTTCCTGTTTTTGGTTGTTTGTAAGCGACAAAGTTATGTATGCGAAGAGGGATATAAAGATATTAAGGCTGCATGTGGTGGTGTTTTTTAAAAGGCTTCCAGGAAGTTCTCTTCCTTAAAACCTTGATTGGTAGATTTCTGGACTTCTGCACAAGCAGAAGCTAGAAAGGAGTTGAAGTTGGCTGGGCCTCCTTCTGGCTTCAGCTTTAGCTTCGACCTGTGTGTATACACCACCTAAGAGTGTATGAGTTATTAGTTTCAGTGAAGTAATTATTATTGAACATCAATTTTTAAATGAGTTTTCAGGTTATTAGTTACGATTTGTGGGTAAATGGTGCAGACATGGACCTAGAATCTTATTCTAAACTTCAATATATTGTTTAAGCGGTGATAGTCGTTGTTGTGTGCTTTTTCTTCTCATAAATAGTTCTATTATGTTGAGTCTTATGTTACAGTTTATTTGATGAGTTTTCTATTCAAAATGGTCTTTAATTTGTAAAGAAGGTTGTATACTGAAGAGATGTGCCAGAGATCTTATACAGAAACTAAAAGCAAGGGCATATATTGAATTTTACCTTGACATTTGAGTGTGCTCATCTGTCACTTTCTTTTCTTCTGAGAATTAGCTGTTAGCATATCTTGTTCTTTTTTATTTGGTAAACAGGGAGCAAGCCTGGTGATTAATGTCATTCTCCAGATTGAGCTGCACAATGCAATATATTATGCCATGCAAGTTGTTAGGTCTATCCGCTTTTTACATACCATTGTTGCCGCGTAAGAAATGATAATTTGGCTCTTTTTTTTTTTCAGTTTTTAAGTCTGATGTGAGCTGCATCTCTAGAAGAAAACTAGTGTCTAGTGTCTGAATAACAGCGTTAAGGAATGTGGTTACACTTTCACATTTCATGCATTCATGTGTGTATCTTTGGCAGAAATGAAAATATTTTTGCATGGTAATATCTATGAGTCAATGGGTGAGATAATTTCCAATTTACGTGGTAATCTATGAGTCAATAGGTGAGATATTTTATGTTATCTTATGTTATCAAAATAAAAAGGGTTGAGGTCTAAATGTAATAGTTAAGATTATTTTTTTGTCACTGGAAAATAGAAGAATAAAAGAAGGGTTAAAAAATAGGTGAGTGTGGTAGAGATATAGAAGAATGTGCTTCCCATGACTGGCATTCGGTTCCTGAATGCTTCTGGTGAGGAAGGCATCAACTTGTCTCATTACGTACTTCAATGCGAGCTTGCAATAAAGTTAACTGAAATTCCTTATGGTTAATATTTTGGATACAAATGTATATCTTGCATTTTTCTTTGTACGTGCATATTGAACTCTTGACAAAAATGTTTGTGTTTTGCCAGGATCTCACTTTTCGTTCTAAGGGACAGGAAGGCTGCCTATCAAGCATCTGTATTGTTTTGCTTCAATCCGGCTTCAATTTTTTATTCATCAGTGTAAACCCCACCCATAGTTGATTGAGATGCATGAAGCTTTCGTTAGTAGTGTTGATGATCATGCTGACTTTATGACATTGCTTTGACTTATGCAGATATTCAGAGAGCCTATATTCTCTATTTTCTCTTGGTGGCATATATTGCTTACTCGTTGGTAGTAACACTTTGAGTGTGCTTCTTCTTGCACTCTCCGGGTTTGCAAGATCAAATGGGGTGCTTAATGCTGGTTACTTCTGTTTCAGAGCTTTGCATGATATTAGTTATGCCATCTTTCAGAAAGGCTCCATTGGTGTAAGTTAAATGAAATCTTGAGTGAATGGGTCTTGTAAGGGATTTTTTGTGAATTATGTGGCACTATGAAATCATATTAATAAATTGAAAAAGTTAAAATAACTATGAAGGTAGTGACATGATTTAATTTCCTGTCATTCTTATCTTGTTACTGGTTTCAAAATCTGAATTGACAGATGGATGTGATAAATACATAATTTTCTACGACATTGACTCAGTGAGTTGTTTTGAAATCTGTGATTCTTGTTCAAACAAATAGTTTTTTTGGTGCATACTGCTATTTTTTCTCTAGTTAAAAGGATACGGATTCCGTCCCCTGATACTTGTGCACCCAGTTAAAAATTTCAAAATCTCTCACCTATACCCCTCTTAGGAAATAAGTAAAGTAAATATCTGACTACTGTATATAAAAAAAGTTAATATCTGACTAACCCACATCTCTCTTCTCCTTCTCGTCCGGCACCAAAGCCAGCAGCGGAGCTTCGACCTACGCTTTCTGGCACCACCTCCTCTTATTCTTCCCCTTCCTCCTTTCTTGGGCCAAAGGTGCAGCCTTTTTCTCTGCACTGCCCAGGCTAGCCCAGATCTGGGCTGGCTGGCTGGCGCCTTTGGCCATAAAGAAAAGGGAGGGGAAGAAGAAGTAGCAGAAGAAGAGAAAGGGTGCAAGGAGGAAGAAGGAAAAAAAGAGGAGAGGGGAGAGGGGAGGCGCAGCTGGGTTGGGCCGACAGCTACGTCATCACCGGTGCAGCTGTCACTGCTGCCGGAAGAGAAGGAAGGATGGGGTTTGGGGGATGGGGTAGTAGGCCGTGGGGGATGCTGAGAAAATTTGTGGGAGAAGGATAATCTAAAAATAGAGTTTTGGTAATTTTTGAGGGCCGGATTTTCTAGGGTCCAAATAGTCATCTTCAATTAAAATATTATAATTAAATTTTACATGAGCTGGTGACTATTCTTGAATGTCACGGTTTATAACAGTTATGTAGAATTACTATTCTACTTCTTGGGCTATGTTCATTGATAAAACTTATTCTCCATGAAGCTTGCAGTATGGGTTTTTCTTGTGGCAGCTGTACGAACACTTTGTATCCTTGCCCCATTCATTGCATTTCAAAGTTATGGCTACTTAAATATTTGTCTTGAGAATGCGTCAGACGATCTAAGGCCGTGGTGCAAAGCAAGACTCCCATTAATTTATGATTATATTCAGAGTCATTATTGGTGAGTTCATTTTTAAAAAATGAATTTGTTTTTCCTTTGAAAATTGATTAACATTTCTGTTGTCCTTTCTGGTTGTCAAATGTGCTCCGCTGTCTTCTTATCATGCTTTGTTCATTTAAATGTTATTGTTAGAAATTAAGAATATGCAAGATCTGTTTTTTCATATTATTTTTCCTTATTTATTACAGAAGAACCAGTTTTACCATTTATCTTTTTCCTCAGGGGTGTGGGGTTTTTGAGATACTTCCAGTTGAAGCAGTTACCCAACTTTCTTCTGGCATCACCAATTTTATCCCTTGCAGTTTACTCAATAGTTCGATATGTGAAGTTGCGCCCAGAAGTTGTTTTCTCTTTGGGCTTCAGAGCTTCCCATGAGGAAAAGGAGGCTGCTTTTACGCTGCATTTTGATTATGCAGATAAGAATATGAGCAATGCCCATATTGCAGACAAGCTTGCCTTATCAGAAACTATTAGAGGTACTTTTGTTACATGCTTATTCTGATGCTGCTCTAAAATATCCCTATATTGTAATTTTTTAATGCTACTAGATAATTGAGGTACAGCTGAGGCTTTTGGGCTTATACTTCACCTTTTGAGAGTGGAGTTCAATGCCTCACTCTCGATACCTGCTTAAGCAATGCCCCATTATTGTATGCTCTTGATGAAAGAGTTCGAATTGTAATTGATCTTTTTATGGTGTTTTTTATTCACCTGAGTTTATCATCTTTAACATGAAATGCTATGTATGTTCATGCCCAAGGAATGCTCCATCAAAGATGAAGGTGTAGGCCCGTGTGTGGGCAATGGAGCTTGCACATGGGACCCACACATCGTGCCATTGCTTGTGGCAAGTTTTTTTATTTAGCATCAATTTTTTTTTAAACTTGAAGTTGTTGATTTTGACAACAATTATTTAGTTGGAAGCTCTTTTTTACAGATGGTGTGTTCGAAGCAGATCAACATCTTCGTTTGAGAAAACATAAGAACACAGGAAAGTCTTTTGTACCCTTGACAAATCGCTCATCAGTAGACCATGCAGACAAGGCTCCTGCATATCAAGGCTATTCCTCCCTTTTGATTCTTCCATTTGTTTTACAACTAGCATTCATGTCACTTGTTGCATTTTTTGTGATGCATGTACAGGTCGGTATCCTTTTTTAACTTGGATTTTGCGGGTATCTTTTGTTTCTATGATTCTCTAATTGTTTTGATATGTGTCTGCACTTGTTAACAGGTTTCAACACGTTTCTTATCTGCAAGTCCTCCAATTTATTGGTTTGCGTCGTATTTAATTACATCTTCCAATGCGGGTAGGAGTTTTGTGATATGGGTATACTTCGTTTTGTACATTCTTCTGGGTAGCCTTCTTTTTTCTAATTTTTATCCTTTTACATGAAAAGACTGTAATGCCTTTCACATAGAAACTCCATGTTGTAGTTTTGTATTCATTGTTTTTTCTATTAGCAAAGAGGTTCTCTATGATGATGTTTTACTTTTGTTGTTAATTATGGCAAGATGAAATACGGTTACCTTGTGAATGTGACTAGAAAATTGAATGAGTGCTTTCTGTGATGAAGTTGAAAGGAGAGTTCTGATGCTGCTTTTCTTACGTATAAGTAGGTTTTCTGGCTTCATTTTTTTTCTCAGTGCGGAACTGCTAGATTCGAAGTGACCGAGGTAAAAATAGCTAACTGAACTCAAATATTGTTTTGGTAAACTGAGCCTTTGAAGAGGCTAAAGTGAAATTATTTGAGAAGAAAATATAGGAGATGCATCCTGTTGTAATTTACATATAACATAGGAAGGAGAGAGGGGATTGAAACCAATAAAAAGAAAAACAGCGAAGAACAAATTGGCTTAGGAGTCAGCCACTTGATTCGCCTTGCGCTAGACATCTTGAAAATGAAAATGTCGGTTATGGGAGAGAGCATCAGTTGTTTGGGCAAAATAACCGTGAAATGTGCCATGAAATAAGTTGGAGTGGCGGATTCTGAAGGTGGAGATTATAAGGGTGGGGGAATTGACTTGTACAATAACCTGGGTTAAATTCAGGTAAGTAATGAGTTGAAGATCATAGAAAGAAGCGAGTATTTCAGCAACGAGGGAAGACCCATATGGGAATGTGGTAGTAGAAATGGCTGGAAGTGGTAGGAGCATTTTGGCAGGCCTTCCAACAGAAATGCCGAATTCGAGCTTGAAATGTTGTATGCCAGAGGCAGAGCTTCACAGGGTGTTTATCAGGAGATCTGGGATGAAGAGGTCAGGTAGGCCGACGCTATAGAAAACAGGGTGTCCTACCACCTTTGTCAAGAATAGAGGAGTGGAGATTATCTTAGTAGTAATGTCAGGAATCAAGTAAACTCGTATGATCTGTAATAGACAAGCATGGTTAGGTGTTTTCATCTGAGAGTGCACCGAAGGATCATATCTGGTCCAAAAGGCTCAGGGGATGGGTATCACTATGATAAATGGTTCTGATCGAAATAGATGCAAATTTAACATTTTTTTCAAAAATGGAATTAAATTTTAAGCTTTTAGTAGCTCGAACCCTGGGAATCTCTGCCTAACTCCACCGTGCCTGGCCACCTCCAAAAATATACTCTAGAAACACCCATAATACTGTCCAGGTAGTATCCGGACTGTGGCCCCCATTCTTCACAATCTAGCCGTGGCCTGCTGCCGTCACACCTGCAACTGAAACGCTGCCTAATGATCTGCTGGTGCGGATGATCGCCTGAGGAGCCTACAACCGGTTCAGTTAGAATTCACACTGCAGCCGGCATGAACAGGAATGCGCTCCGCCAGCGGTTCTGAGAAAGGAGATGAAGAGGCAACATGAGTGGGAAGAGAGGGAGTCATCTTTTCTTTCATTTAATTTTGAGGTAATAAGGTGGGAATTTTGTTGGGATTGCATGGGGTAATGGAGAAAAACAATACTCGTCTAGTGGATTTGTTGCATGTTCTTCGTTTGTTATGAACTACTCCCTTCGTCCAAAAATAAGTGGCCACATTTGGAAAAAACAAATCCATGACGTCCAAAAGCATGGAAGTGGATGGAGGGAACTCTCTTTTTTTATGGGCCTGAGAGTCTAGAATTTACTTATTTTCAAATGGGGCCAGACTTTTTTGGACGGGGGAGTATCATTCATGTGTCATGGGTGCACGCCGTTTGATCAATAAATGCAGTTCTTTAAATAACAACTGTTCTTTGTAACTTATTTTTGGCACTAGGATATTTCGAAGACATACAGCATGCCTTTCAATAGGTTGCTCTTCAAACTACTCAATTATTTACATGATTCACTTTCAACTACGAAATGGTAACAGACAACTCGAAAATAAATTCGCTGAGCAGCTTAGGCCCAAATTGATTGTTTCATTCTGTATAGCATTCTTTCTTACCCTTTTTTTTTTATCTTTGGGGAGATAAACTTTCCAAGAAAATGCCAAGTACTATGAAACTTGTGGAGCATGTTGCACTTATTAACAAAAAGACAGACATTTGGTTCATCATTCCCATTCATATGTCGATCAGGATTATATGTGATATAAAATAAAAAAGAAAAAAGATTAAATGTAAAATGCAATGTGATAGGTATGTTACTATACTGGAAAAAGCTCAGAAAGTGTATCAGTCCAAGATCAAGTAGGAGCAAAGCTTGTGGATGAGTACTGAGTACAGTGTTTTTTAAGGAAACATCATTGGAGGTTTCATATTCAGAGACACTTGCATTCACACAGAAGCTTGTCAAAATTTGTCCCAGTCTTCTATAAACAAATCCACTCCCAAGTTAAGGCAATGAAAAAAGCTATTTTATTGCTGAAGAATGGTCATGCGGACTCATGCCAGACAAAGAAGGCTTGCAGTTGATTCCCTAAGCCATGACTAAAGTCTGTAATGTGTTCTTTTTATTAGAATGTGTGATCAATGGAGTACTATTGTCAACATAACAAGATTTTAAAAAATATAACAAGATTCCGCGTGCGTTTGTTTGGATGTGGAAGTGACCAGAATCGGAATTTAACTTCCGACTGAATCAATTCCAGCTTAAGGCGATTTCGCTTGGTTAGGGAAGAAGTTGCTGAATCATTCGACAATTCCTTCGAAGTGGGGTGGAAGTTGGCCAACTTCGGGCTGGATTTAAACTTCCCGCCTCTAAACGCGATTCCGTCCAAAGTGGGAGGTTTCCAGCGGAATGAGGCAGAAGTTGTGGAGATATTCCATAACCAAACAGAAACACAAAAATACTTGAAAAACTCTTTGGATCATGTGGGCAGTGGCCAATGTTACTCTGGTTTGGAATTTGGTGGACTTGTGTGTGTGTTTTATTTAAAAAGGGAGAAAATATCCTTCCTAATACAAAATTTATGGGCATGTAAAGCAAACAGCAGAAGTTTCATCGAAAGTGTGTTGTAATATAGTGATGATACTTAAATAACAAAGTGAAGAATGCCTTGTTCATGAGTGAGGAATAAGCTGTTGGAAGTAATATGTTAACAATGCTAGGTGGAAATCATGTTATTTTATACAAGCCATTGAAAAGACGGTACAAAAGTTCACTAAAAGCATGGCTGGCTCTTTTCCTATTTTGAACTTGGTAAGTTTCCTATTCCAATTAGCCTTCTCTCTCCATCCCCTCTATCTGTATGCATGCCATCATTCTCTTCCATTCACATTGCAACAATTTCTCATAAACATATTATTTCCTTCTCCTTCTTCATTACATCGAGTACTTCTTTTCTAGGCCATAATGATCGACGGGATCCCAGTCACAGACAACATTGTCTATGTGGAATCATTCCTATTTCCAGACTCGGAACTCACAAAGAAGAAGTTGAGGAGGTTGGCGTGCAAGAGGCCCGAGCATGGTGGGCAATGGGACACTATGGTGCAGATTTTCGTGACCGAGGATTTCCCACAAGGCGTCGGACCGCTTCTCGGCCGTCCATTTGCCTATCACGGCGAGAGTGAGCTTACCGAGAAGTTGAAGGAATTTGTGACCAAGAAGGAGTACTTGTTGGACGAGGTGAGGCGCAAACGTTGCTTGTCCAAGATGGTGAAGAAGATGGTCACACCTCAGAGTGGATCCCAGGAGAATTTGATCAAGAGGAGGCTAGAGAGGCGGGAGAGTTGGCGGAGGAGGCCACGCTGAAGGGGCACAAGGTGTTGCATATTCAAGTGAATGCGGACATTGGCTATGGCGAGGTGGACTTGGATAATCTGCCTTAGATTGTATGTTAGTTGATTTGTAGTAATCTAATTGTGTTTCTGCATTTTGGAATTGCCTATTGACACTTTTCTACAAAAATTAGGAGTTTAAGACTGAATAAAACTGAAATAATGTTCATGTCCATTAAGTTTTGTTTATGGCATTTTTTTTGTTAATTTCATTGAAAGACATGCTGTAATTGCTCTGATTTTTTCGGCTAAAATTCGATTCTATTGTTACTGCCATAACTTGGGTCTATATCTATGATAAAAAGGCATGTGTTTAACTAGTTATTTTCAAGGAAGATTTAAGCGTTTTAATGTGTAAGCTTTTAACTGCATAACAAATACGCCAAAACTGCTGGTCTTGGTTGAGAGAATGAAGGAAGAATTTATTATTTCCGTCAATTTGATTGGAGCAAGCGTTATATTTAACCTAAACGTCTTTTTCTAAAGCTAGTGACTAGGGATAATATCATCGGAAAAATAGGTGACAGTTTTGATTAGGAAAAAGAAAATTATATCGAGGCCCTAATTACCTTTCTTTTGGATAATTTTAATTACCTTCAATGTGCGCAATTTAAAAAAATTAATTAATTTTTTCGACTACTTGCACTATTATTATCCACAAGAAATCTCGCTAATGAATAAAAGCAATTTTCATTGTGTAACGATCAAATAGATTTAGTCTAAAAGAAATAACCAAACAGGGAGAACTAAGGCATGCCACTATATGGTTGAGCCAACACCTTACACCTCCAGCATGGATTGGCAAAAAAGGGCAAGGTATAGCATCTCCCATATGGACCAAGGAATTCTGTATATGATATCGGTAAAATATCGGTCAGCCTAAGAGACAAAATATCGGAGATATTTGTAAAAAAAATATCGATGGTCGAAAATAAGTTTTTACCATATATTTTCACAATCTATCTTCTAAAATGAGTTATATTAATTTAGACAAAAAATAGATTTCAAAATATGCATAAAAATGCATCTTAGGATGGGAAACAAACGGGAAAGTTGTTTTTTTTTCTTTTTTTTTTTAAAAAATTCATAATTTTTTTAAAAACATTTTTTTTAAAATGGCATCGGCAAAATATCGCCGATATATTGGCGATATTTAAAAAAAATTGAAAACTGATATTAGGCAGTATCGTTTTGTCGGGTGGGGCCCGAAATCGATATATCGACGATATATCACCGATATAGAATTCCTTGATCTGGACTGGACTAGCCAAACATGTAGAAGCACACCAATTTTTAACTTTTATCACATCACCTTGTACATAGATTATTAGCCAAATGTGGCGCATCGCCAACTTCCATGGATTAGCTAAAAAGGGCAAATAAGCATGCCAGTGCCTCCTATATGTTGGGTTTTTTGTTTGGGTTGATGGGCCCAAATATAAATGTTGGATTTTGCCCAAATTAATTTAGTGGTGTAAGCCCACTAATAGAATTTCCATAGGTCCACATTTATTATTTGATTGAAATAGGATTGGTGAGAATTTTATTTTCATTAAATTTTATCATTTTGCTAAGTTTGGATAGAAATGAATTAGAGATTTCTTTAGTCCCACATAGGAAACACACATGAGTGTGATAAGGTATATATAAGAAAGATTTATTCTTCTTTGTACATCTTATGGGTGTGAAGATTCTCCCTAAACGAAGGTGTACACATTCATGGGTGCACCGAAAAGTACACACACACGCGCGCATGTGGCGTAGGCGAATGGGCGCATTGTGGCGCACTCGTATTTAGAACCTTTGATTTTTTATCAAACGGCCATTTAGTTTTAGAGCTTAGGAGCCGTTGATTATGATCTAATTGTGAGATGGATAATTGGGTGGATAATGGACTATTAAACCTGTTTATTTTTCTTTGTGAAAGGGTGTCCATTCATCTCTTTTTGTGAAAGGAGTCTGTTGGATTCTGATTTATATAAATAGTTGCCTTAAACAAAAATAATACAGATAGAACACAGTTCGTTCTGGAATTCTCTCATTCTCTTTCTGTGATTCTTCTTATATAAATGCAACAGTTACTTTTTCTCTGAGTTTGGGTCAGACTTTTTAGAGTGCACTGCTCGTCAACCGGTCCGTTGTATCTTGGGGATATATTGCCGGAGAAAGCCTGTGCACGACGAGGGCGGCAATATCTGTTTCGAAATCAGCAATGCCAAATCACTGTGCCTCGAACGATTTGATTTAGATATGCAATTTCATGTTCAATTGGAATATAATTCAACACAAACGGGTAAAGTACAATCTCTCTCGATTATATAGTATTTTCAACACTATATGGATCAGCCAAATAGGGTGATTAACAAGACGTTATTCACTGTAGCCTGGGAATAATCAGGTTGAAAGGTTGATTTTCAAGTGCAGACAGGTTTTTTGACGGAGTACCAAGGTATGGTTATATTGTCATGTTTGACCCTTGCAAGACTTGAAAATGATCAAAATATTCCTAAGCAGAAACTAGAACCAAAGTTGGAAATTACAGCTATTACATAAAATCTATGTTTGCCTCCCTATGAGATTTTTCCTCATCGATAGTTAGAATTCATGCAACCCCCCTCCCCATCTATCTCACATCTATACCCACAAGCGTCGGTCTTTGGATTTAGATCCGGCGGCGGTTTCAAACCGTCGTTATTCATTCAAATATGCTGTCCTATTTCTTTGTTTTCTTCTACTACTACTGGACAGTGGACTCCGAGAGAGACATATAGAGAGATCTTAATTGTCTATTTAAGAGTTCATTTTGTCACAATCGCAACCTATTTGACTCCTTTTGCCCTTGCGTAGTGGGCATACCACACTAATCAAAGGATGAATACGTATGTTAAAACTCGAAATAGTTTAGAATATTGATTATGACTGAAAAAATGGTAGAATAATACTTCATCCAATTCAGTTTATTACTTAAAACCCAAATAGGATTACTAGTATGTACAGAGGGAGTAGTAAATTTATAGGCATGATGTAACATCTATTATGGCTGTGCCCAATTGACTTTTTCGATCAAACGCTCTACATATGAATACATATATCTATATGCTGTCAAATTTCCAGCAAGTGTAAAAATTAGGTCACTTTTATGCTGGCCCCGCTGATAAACAGGTCATGGTGTATTCTGCCAGATAACTTGTTTATTTAAGCGACAAAAAATTTATTTATTAAAACGAGCATTTTATTCAACAATCATAATCAACGAGAGTCAAATCCTTTCTTATTAACTCCATCAAAGTTCTTTTAGGTCTCCCTCTCCCTCTTTTAGCATCGTTTACATGTATCCCTTTTAATCTTCTCACAGGGGCATCTAAAGGTCTTCTTTGCATATGCCCATACCAACACAACCTACATTCTCTCAGCTTCTCCCCTAAAGGCGCTACTCCTAGGTTCTCACGAATATATTCATTTCTAATCCTATCTCTCCTAGTTATCCCACTCATCTACCTTAACATTCTCATTTCGGCTACATTCAACTTATCTATATGACTCTTCTTTGGTGCCCAGCACTCCGTTCCATAGAGTATTGCAGGTCTAATGGCCGTCCTATAGAACTTTACATTTATGTCTTTTTAGAACCTGCCTATCACACAACACTCCCGAGGCTGCTGATTGATTGAATTTTTAACTATTTACTCGTAATCGCACGAGACTCAGTATAGTCTAGTGGAAATGAGGTCGAACCCAAAGGACTTGGAAGATTAACCTAATTCTAATGAAAAGATTGAATTTTAATGATTTAATTAACTAAAGAAAATAAACTTTAATAAGAAATCAGATGAATGAGAATATCAAAGCGTCGAATCCACCACTAAACATGCAATTACTACTCTCAATTATTATCTCCATAAATTGATATGATACAGTAATTTGTGTTCTTGGCCGGACACACAAATTACCAATGAATGAACTACACGTTCTTGTCCAGACACGAAAAATTCATCCACTATAAATTAATATAACTAACTCTATCCTTGGCCGGGCATAGAATTAATCATAATCCTGTTATTATCTAGACACAGGAAATATCAAGATCAAATTCCATTAATCATTCATTAAGTCTCGGTCAAAGCACTTAAGAGGAACAGTAATGAAATCGCATTAAGCATGAAAAATCATTATCAGCTTTTATTAAATTAAACAACTAAGAGTAGCAAATACAAATTTAGGGCTTCATCTAGCCTTGATAAAGAAATTAGCTAGACATTGAATAAGAGAAAGAAGAAGCCTGATTTGTCGAATTCATAGAAATACTATTCACAGCACTGTTCAAATTTACTGTTCACGGATACTACTGTTCACTGTCTTCCTCAGTGAACTCGCGCACTGTAGCGTTTGGAACAGTACTGTAGCAGTTGCTGTTTTAGTCCAAGGTCACGGCTTTCTTCTCTTCTTCTTCTTCTCTTGCTCCTCTTCGCTTTCCGGCCAAAATCACGACCCAAAATCACGAAAAACACGACCCACTTCTCTCAACCGACGCTCTGTTTTTTTCCATCCAAAAACCAGTTCGTCCACAAAAATCCGTTCTTTTCGATCCAAACCGGACGAACCGGTTTAATTCCTTTTCTTTTCTTTAAAACCCGTCATAACGATCTCCACCGCCGGATCAAATCTGCACGTCCGTACTTTAATTTCGCGCCCGTCTTCTCTTAAGTAACTCATCAATGGTTCAGATCTTCGATACGTGTGGTATCAGCTCTTGGTTCACTTTGGCACTTCAAAACACGTCTAATGCGCTCGTCTGCTACAGATCTACAATTCGCATTTTTAAACCTGCAATAACAAAACCAAACTAAAATTAGACGTATAATAAAAATATGATTAATTAAATTCTTTAATGCATCTAAAATAGTTAATTAGAGTAAATTAATTATTAATCCCCTAATTACTACCCTAGTCACAAATAACCCGTTTTATCCATGTTTTATCATAAAAACTACACTAGCATATAGGTAAATAAGGCATATAAATATGTATATTTTATGCTTATCAAATACCCCCAAACCTATATTTTGCTAGTCCCTGAGCAAAACAAACAAAACAAAATCAAACAAACTAAGGAACTAATGCATAAAAGTAAACACCACTTTCGTAGGGAACACGATTGCATTGAGCGTATGCAACAAGCCGTTAAACCTCTAGGTGTCCCTAGTAGGACGAGTTGTGTCTCGTGAGGGTTTGCAGCCATGCTACCCACAAACATGTATTTATGAAACTAATTAACCTAAGTGCAAAAACAAAGCAAAAATTAAAACATGGCAAAACAAACAAACCTATTATCCCGACAAATGCAAAATACAATGCTTAAGAGAATTAACCACACGTACTTGGTTCATAATCAACAGGAATATAGAAGCCCTCAAGTAAGTGGTTTTATTCCACACTTTCATCTTGGAAATTTCTGCTCAAATATTATATAGCATGATAATGTAAATAGTAAAAGTGTAGAACATTGTAGCAATACATTCTAAATTTCTGTTTTACACATATCCAGTGTTACCCATTAACCAAAGAACATCAGAATCTACATAGTCATCCCAATCTTTAGGTTCATGATAACACAGATCTGCGCACCTCATTCGGGTCCAACATTCTAGATTTGAGAGGATAATACACCATAGACTTTTTTTTTACGAGACTGTGTCAGACCTGACTTCAAGATGCTTAGGTTTAGCAATGACTCAGGCCAATGACTCCCAGCCAATTGGCTTAGGGCATTAGGTTTTAAGAGACCGCTTCAGGCCCGAGCATCAGCCTAAGTTAATCCTATAAAGCCAAGCAGCCCCTTTCCTTTCATTTTGTTTTCATTTTGTTTTCATTTTTTTTCATTTTTTTTCACATTTTTTTTTCATTTTTCATTTTATCATTCATATTTTTCAGCACATCTTTATTCCGTCCAGGTTGTATTATACTCTCAACCTATTTTCGGTTCCAGCCCTTGCCATAGCCAAGTAAATGGTCTATCATGATCTTTTTAAGCTCAAAGAACAACTACATATCACCCAATGACTCTGACTAAAGACATCCCACTGAAGATTAGTATTCAACAAGTCTCTAGAGGGTATTACTTTATGTAACTAGTGTGTGGAGTGAGTTTTTATTAGTTTAAGCACCTGATCCAAGAGGACTGTAACAGAAAGATACTGCTCAGTTAAGTTCTCTATCCTCTAGTATACTTACTCACACTTCCAATGCAAATTAATCTCTTAAGAATTGTAAAATGCATCATCACAGGATAAACTATTAAAACCTAGGAAAAATACTAACAAACAACCTAAAAACTATCTTTTTTTTTCCATTTTTTTTGAATAAACGAAAATAGATAATAATGAAACAAAATAAACCTTCTTCTTTCCAACACCCCCAAACCTAAACTAAACATTGCCATCAATGTTTACCAAAATAATACTACAATGAAAAGTAAAAGAAAAGAAGTGAGGAAAGAAGTCACCTGAATGGAGAGCCTCATTGTAGATGTAAAGCATGAAACACATAAACGAAGAAGGAGGAGATAATATAAATATAGAAAAATTAAATACACCCCCAAACCTCGACTGTAGCATCCCAACATAGGTAAGAAATAACCTACAATAAAAATAAAAACAAAATAGAAAAGAAACAAGAAAATAAAATTTTGGGTTGCCTCCCAAGAGCGCTAAGTTTTACGTCTTCAGCCAGACATAGTCATTCAATTCACTCAGGGTAGACAGGATCGTTAAGATAATCAGTGGTTCCATCAGCATCTGCAACTCCCTCTAAATACGGTTTTAATCGCTGGCCATTTACCGTGAATGTATTACCAGTTTTAGGGTTGTGAATGTCAACGGCACCATGAGGAAACACCTTAGTCACAGTAAAAGGACCAGACCATTTAGAGTGCAGTTTGCCAGGAAAAAGATGCAATCTTGAATTATAAAGCAAAACTTTTTGAGCAGGTTGAAAGGACTTTCGAAGAATGGATTTATCATGAATTAGTTTAGTCCGTTCTTTATAAAGTTTTGCACTCTCATAAGCATCGAGTCGCATTTCTTCCAATTCATTAAGTTGCAATTTACGTTCTGATCCTGCTTTATGCATATCAAAATTCAAAGCCTTGATTGCCCAATATGCACGGTGTTCTAACTCCACTGGTAAGTGACAAGCTTTCCCAAAAACGAGTCGATAAGGTGACATACCAATGGGAGTTTTGTACGCAGTCCTGTAAGCCCACAAAGCATCATTTAAGCGCAAGGACCAATCGTTCCTATCGGGTCGAACAGTTTTCTCAAGAATCTTTTTAATCTCCCGATTAGACAATTCCACCTGACCACTTGTTTGGGGATGATATGGAGTGGCAACCTTATGGGTAACAGAGTACTTTTTCAGCAAAGCGTCAAAAGATCTGTTACAAAAATGAGTGCCTACATCACTAATAATAGCTCGTGGGGTCCCAAAGCGACAAAATATATTATCTTTCATAAATTTTACCACAACCTTATGATCATTTGTCTTAGTTGCAATTGCTTCGATCAATTTAGAAACATAATCTACAGCAACCAAAATGTAAATGTGCCCAAAGGATTGTGGAAAGAGTCTCATGAAGTCAATTCCCCAAACATCAAACAATTCTACGACCAGAATGGGTTGGAGAGGCATCATATCTCGTTGAGAGATAGATCTTAACCTTTAACATCTATCACAAGATTTGCAGAACTCATGAGCATCCTTAAATAAGGTTGGCCAATAAAATCCACTCTGCAAAATCTTGGCAGCAGTTTTCTTTCATCCAAAATGTCCCCCGCATGCTTGAGAATGACAAGAATGTAAAATGCTATGAATCTCATTCTCAGGCACACACCGCCGAATCACCTGGTCCGAACATATTTTAAATAGGTACGGATCATCCCAAAAGTAAGATTTAACCTTAGAAAAAAATAGATCTTTGTCATGTTTGGTCCAATGGGATGGAATCTGACCTATGGCAAGGTAGTTCACAATGTTGGCAAACCAAGGTGTTTTAATTTGAGAAATGGAAAATAATTGTTCATCAGGAAAAGAATCATCTAGTGGCTCTTCATCTTTAGATGTTTCAACAAGGATTCTAGAGAGATGAACGGCTACTACGTTCTCAACACCTTTCTTATCTCGGATTTCATAATTAAATTCTTGTAAAAGTAAAATCCATCTTATCAATCGAGGCTTGATGTCTTTCTTGGACAAGAGATGTTTTAACGCAGCATGATTAGAGAAAATGATGATTTTAGAACCTAAAAGGTAGGATCTAAATTTATCCAAGGCATAAACTACCGCTAGAAGTTCCTTCTCCGTAGTGGTGTAATTCAATTGAGCATCAGAAATGGTCTTACTAGCATAATATATGACATGGGGAACCTTATTCACTCTCTGACCTAGGACAACACCAATGGCATAGTCTGAAGCATCACACATGATTTCAAAGGGAAGAGAGTAGTCAGGGGGCTGAATGATAGGTGCAATAGACAATAAGGTACGAAGAGTGTCAAAAGCTTGCCTACATGCATCATCAAACACAAAAGGCACATCTTGGGCTAGTAGATTGCTTAAGGGACGAGCAATCTTACTAAAGTCTTTAATGAACCGCCTATAAAAGCTTGCGTGACCAAGGAACGATCTAACATGCTTCACCGAAGATGGTGGAGGTAGATGAGTGATGAGATCGACCTTGGCTTTGTCGACTTCAATTCCCCTTTTTGAGACTACATGTCCCAAAACAATTCCCTCTTGCACCATGAAATGGCTTTTTTCCCAGCTCAAGACAAGATTTTTCTCTTCACAACGCTTGAGCACTAATGATAGATTATGGAGACATTCATCAAATGATGGACCAAATACAGAGAAATCATCCATGAACACTTCTAAAAATTCGTCTACCATATCAGAGAAGATGGCTAGCATGCACCGTTGAAAGGTGGCAGGTGCATTACATAGCCTAAAAGGCATTCTTCGGTAAGCAAAAGTACCGAAGGGACAAGTAAAAGTAGTCTTCTCTTGATCTGCCGGAAACACTGGGACTTGGTTATATCCAGAGTAACCATCAAGAAAACAATAAAATTGTTGACCTGCTAGTTTCTCTAAGATATACTGAAAAAAGGGTAATGGAAAGTGGTCTTTTCTAGTTTTTGTGTTCAATTTTCTATAATCAATACACACTCTCCACCCAGTGGTTTCACGGGTTGGGACTAACTCTCCATCAGAATTCTGCTTCACTGTGATACCAGACTTTTTAGGCACAACTTGTACAGGGCTGACCCACTCACTATCAGAGATGGGGTAGATGATACCCGCATCTTGCAGTTTCACAATCTCTTTCTTGACTACATCCCTCATGTTGGGATTCAATCTCCACTGATTCTCTCTGGAAGGTTTAGCATTATCCTCTAAATGAATTCGATGCATACAGATCGAAGGATCAATGCCTCTTAAATCAGCAACAGTCCACCCTATGGCTCTCCTATGCTCAATTAGAATCCTAAGCAGTTGACTCTCCTGACCGCTAGACAAGCTAGATGAAATGATGATGGGGAGAGTATCATTAGGACCTAGAAAAGCGTACTTGAGGGTACTTGGAAGTGGCTTCAACTCAAGTTGAGGAGGAGACTCAATGAAAGGTTGGAGTGATGGACTGGGAGATATTGGTAAAGGCTCGACTATATTTCTATAAGGAAAAGAGTCATGATAGGGAGGTGAGGCTGACATAGCATGGGTTTCTTCAATGTGTGACTCTAAGTCAGAATCATCTATCCCTAAAGAGAGTAGAGTAGGATCTTGAGCATCAGGCATTAGCTCATTCAAAAGTGTCTCTTCCATAAGATCATCAATTTCATCAATGAGAGAACACTCTTGCTCACTTTCAGTGGCTCCTTAGTTTGAAGCTTGGAACACATTAAGTATGATCTTCATATTTCCAAAAGACATCTCCATCATTCCAGATCGACATTGAATACATGCATTGGCCGTCGCTAAGAAAGGGCGGCCTAAAATAACTGGAATGGTGTGAGAAGTATTAGACATATGTTCCATGTCCAAGACCAAGAAATCAACTGGAAAGAAAAATTTCTCTACCCCAACTAAAACATCTTCAAGAAGGCCACGGGGTTTTCTAACGGATCTATCGGCTAATTGCAGAGTAGGCGATGTTGGTTGCAAGTTCCCTAAACCTAATTTCTCATATACTGAGTATGGTAATAAGTTGACACTAGCACCCAAATCTAAAAGAGCCATATGAATGATATGGTCACCAATGACACATGAAATGGTAGGTGTGCCAGGGTCTTTAAATTTCAGTGGTGTGTCGTGTTTCAGAATAGAACTAACCTGCTCAGTAAGAAAGACCTTTTTAGAAATTTAAGTCCTAGACTTCCGCTTTTGTGTGCACAAGTCTTTGAGAAATTTGGCATAGGCGGGCACTTGTTGAATGGCTTCTAGGAGTGGAAGATTAATTTTAACTTGTTTGAAGGTTTCTAGCACTTCATCCATCTTAGCTTTGTTTTTATTGAAAGGGGAAGGCATGTCTAGGCATTGAGGAAATGGAGCACGGGGTACATAAGGTACCTCATGATTGGCCTTAGACTTGGTTCCTGAAGAAGACTCAGAAGGAACCACAATGTCCTTCTGTTTTGGCTGATTCGAATTAGGTGGCGTCTCAAGGTTTCATCATTCTCTGGATTGCTTATTTTTCCCTGATCCTTATCTTCTCTCACCTCAACACCAACAGGGTTTTCAATTTGTTTCCCACTCCCTAGGGATGTTATAGCTTGAACATGCTCATTGGAAGTAGTTTGTTGTTCAACCATAAACTGACCCTTCGGATTATGCATTGGTTGACTAGGCAATCGACCCTCTTCTCTCTTACTCATTGAATTAGCTAATTGGCCTATTTGAGATGCTAGTTTGGCTATGGATTGAGTATGAGAATGCACAAGT
Organism: Houttuynia cordata; assembly: GCA_039654745.1. Classification (NCBI taxonomy): domain Eukaryota; kingdom Viridiplantae; phylum Streptophyta; class Magnoliopsida; order Piperales; family Saururaceae; genus Houttuynia; species Houttuynia cordata. The sequence continues at coordinate 27,024,430 of CM077508.1, forward strand.
TGAGCTTGTGATTGTGCCTGGGCTTGAATACTCTGTAGAGCAGACAAGACTTTATCCTCAAATTCTGAATTTCTAGAGGGTTGTGAAAATTGGGAAGGCATAGTAGCTTGTGGAAAACCTGGTGGGTTATTTTGAAAGTTGGCTCTTTGGGGTGGATTAAAAGGAACACCCTGGTTCGGTGGACGCCATGAAAAATTTGGGTGATTCCTCCACCCCGGGTTATATGTGTTGGAGAACGGATCATTGCCTGTTCGAGCATAAGTTTGGGCAGCATTGACATGCTCCTGAACAAGCTCTGGGAATTGTGGGGCTGATGGGCACTCTAGAATAGAATGCATGGGACTTAAGCATAGAACGCATGCTTCTTGAGTGTGTGCAGGGGTTTGTGACTTCAGGCTCAAGATTTGATCTATCTTCCTAAATAATGTAGCAACTTGGTTAGAAAGATCATCTGTTTGTTTCACTTCATACATACCACCTTTAGAGAGGGTAGAAGAAGAAGAATCATTTAAACTCCTATTAGCCATCGTATGTTGCAACGAATTTTCACTCAAGTTTTCAAAAAGTTCCCATGCTTCATTTTCATTTTTTAACAGGAAAGTGCCTCCACAGGAAGCATCTACAAGATGACGATTCTGATCCGTCAATCCTCTATAAAATCTCTGCACTAACTGCCATCTAGGTACGACATGATGAGGACACTTCCTAAGGAGGTCCTTGAGTCTATCCCAGCTTTCATGAAACTTCTCAGTCGGCTGTTGGGTAAAGGTAGTAATGGCATCTCTCATATGGTTTGTTTTACCTATGGGAAAATATTTTTTTAGAAAATCTTGTTGCATTTTTTTCAAGAGAGTAGAGCCATTCTTTAGCCTTATCCTTAAGAGAAAATGGGAATAGTCTCAGTCTTACCGCATCATCTGTAAGATTATTCAGTTTAAAAGTTGTGCAGATTTCTAGGAATTCATCCACATGCCTATATGGATCTTCGTGATTTCGCCCATAAAATGATGGTAACATCTGTACTGTGTTGGGCTTAATCTCAAAGTTATCGGCTGTTGCAGCCGTCACTCGAATGCAGGACGGAGATATATAGGCATTTGGAGTGTAGTATTCTTTCAAGGTTTTCAAATTTTCATCGGCCATTTCAAACAAGGGGTTGGTTATACTTAATTGGCCTCTTTGGTTTTGTCTAAAGGTTCTCTCAATTTCACCGTCAAAGGATGGCCTTTCCACTTTGGCGAGAAATCCACGTGTCGCTTTTTTACCGCTGTAATGTGATTCCTACAAAGACAAGAAAATAAAATATTAAAATCCTACCAAGAAATGTCTAAACTAATTAGAATTAAATTAAACCATTACCAAGTCCCCGGCAACGGCGCCAATTGATTGATTGAATTTTTAACTATTTACTCGCAATCGCACGAGACTCAGTATAGTCTAGTGGAAACGAGGTCGAACCCAAAGGACTTGGAAGATTAACCTAATTCTAATGAAAAGATTGAATTTTAATGATTTAATTAACTAAAAAAATAAACTTAAATAAGAAATCAGATGAATGACAATATCAAAGCGTCGAATCCACCACTAAACATGCAATTACTACTCTCAATTATTATCTCCACAAATTGATATGATGCAGTAATTTATGTTATTGGCCGGACACACAAATTACCAATGAATGAACTACACGTTCTTGTCCAGACACGAAAAATTCATCCACTATAAATTAATATAACTAACTCTATCCTTGGCCGGGCATAGAATTAATCATAATCCTGTATTATCTAGACACAGGAAATATCAAGATCAAATTCCATTAATCATTCATTAAGTCTCGGTCAAAGCACTTAAGAGGAACAGTAATGAAATCGCATTAAGCATGAAAAATCATTATCAGCTTTTATTAAATTAAACAACTAAGAGTAGCAAATACAAATTTAGGGCTTCATCTAGCCTTGATAAAGAAATTAGCTAGACATTGAATAAGAGAAAGAAGAAGCCTGATTTGTCGAATTCATAGAAATACTATTCACAGCACTGTTCAAATTTACTGTTCACGGATACTACTGTTCACTGTCTTCCTCAGTGAACTCGCGCACTGTAGCGTTTGGAACAGTACTGTAGCAGTTGCTGTTTTAGTCCAAGATCACGGCTTTCTTCTCTTCTTCTTCTTCTTCTTCTTCTTCTCTTGCTCCTCTTCGCTTTCCGGCCAAAATCACGACCCAAAATCACGAAAAACACGACCCACTTCTCTCAACCGACGCTCTGATTTTTTCCGTTCTTTTCGATCCAAACCGGACGAACCGGTTTAATTCATTTTCTTTTCTTTTTTTCTTTTCTTTAAAACCCGTCGTAACGATCTCCACCGCCGGATCAAATCTGCACGTCCGTACTTTAATTTCGCGCCCGTCTTCTCTTAAGTAACTCATCAATGGTTCAGATCTTCGATACGTGTGGTATCAGCTCTTGGTTCACTTTGGCACTTCAAAACACGTCTAATGCGCTCGTCTGCTACCGATCTACAATTCGCATTTTTAAACCTGCAATAACAAAACCAAACTAAAATTAGACGTATAATAAAAATATGATTTATTAAATTCTTTAATGCATCTAAAATAGTTAATTAGAGTAAATTAATTATTAATCCCCTAATTACTACCCTAGTCACAAATAACCCGTTTTATCCATGTTTTATCATAAAAACTACAGTAGCATATAGGTAAATAAGGCATATAAATATGTATATTTTATGCTTATCAGCTGCCCTCCTGTAGCGACCGTAATTTTTTTCTATATTATTAAGGTAATTTTTTTACTTGCTAAATGAGAGTAAATTTGAATTCTGGAAATTTCATTAAAAATCAAAAATTTGAAGTTTTCCGTCAGACCGATCGATCGCCTTCAAACGGCTTCGATCGGCAGACGATCGATCGGCTTCGTAAGGCATCGATCGCGAGACGATCGATCGCGTTATACGGACCGATCGATCGCCAGTGGTTTTGCGATTCCCGAGGCAATTCCGTTGGGAAACGCTTTGGGCTGATTTTGGGGGATTTCTTTGGGACATATCTTGCCGGTTTTTCCTGTTTAAGGGGTTCTAAACGTGGTAATTGGAATTAGTTTCAAAACCCTAATTGATATCTTTTTGGAAATCATTTTAATGGAAGATTTAAATTGCCTAAAATTATAGTAATTATGGGCTGAACGTGGAAACCCTTTAGGGAGGTGTGAAGTGGCCTTTCCTTGTTGGTTTTTGGCGCCATGTGTAGTCTCAAAGATCTCTTTTTACTTGGTAGTTACATTAGTAAATTGGTAAGATTTTGAGAGGAGATAAAATCCTACCTAATTGCAATCAAATCAGAATATTTTGTGGTTAGTGGAGATCTCAATCTGGAGATTAGGATGGGCTGGGTTTGATCTTGGCCCTTGGATGAAGTGGAGACGGACGGTGGAGATTTGGGAGAAAAATCTATATAAACCCTAGGAAAAAGGGGCGCCCATCCCTTTGGGAACCGGCAGCCCTCTTTTCCTTTTTCTTTGGTGATTTCCTCTCCCCCATTTCGTTCTCCCCCTTCTCTCCTAACCCTCAGTAAGCCTCTTCAAGTAGAGTGTGCTTTGGTGGTGGTTCGGTTCGTGTGGAGATCGCAAAAAAGTGGGTTTGGTTTCGAATCGGTTGACGTGCAATTTGGTACCGGTTCGAAGGTAAGATGCTCTTTTTCTCACAGCCTATTTACATGAAGGTTTTGATCCTTATGAGGAGTACCACGTGCTGATGTTGTATGACAAGATTGACTCATTTTCATTCTGAATTAATTGTCCTATTTAATGAGATTTATTCAATTGTCAATGTATCGATCTATTCATTGTTGTGATTCTCTCTTGCACTATTCGATCAAGACATCCCTGATGTATACCATGCTTTTGCTACACTTTGGATCATGTGTTTGCTGTCTATTCCTACTGATTATACTCTGTATCGAGTGGTTTAAGTTTTGGTCATGAAAAGTTGTCATCTTTCTTGAAATACATTAACCGATGTCATGTTCTTGCATGCTTTGACCTAATCAATCTAACTTGTGTCTAATCCATGTGTTTCTCATCCAAAAGCCGCAATCTTTCAGATTTGAATCCTCTGGTTTGTGGCGTCCTTTTGTGTCAAAAGTTGTACTTTGTGTTGTGGTTCTATGTCCGAATAAAGTTGTCCACTTTAGGTAGTATATGCCTTAATTGATATGATATATGAGTAATATGATTATCTAGAAGAGACTAAAGGATGTATTGATAAGAGAAAGTGTAAATCCTTGATGGAGCATTGCCCGTGGACCTTAAGACCTCTCTAATGGATCTGACCAGGAGCCGAGGTGTCCTGGAATAGTTGTCTAATTTGCGGGTTAATGAGCCATTAAGACTAATTGGTAAAACAGTTTTAAAAGAGACTTGTAGGCTGATTAATATACATTTAATGGTCTGACCAGAAGCTAATAAAGGCCTATTATGATGTGGTTTTGAGTCTAAAAGACTTGGGTTAAGGTTAGGATTAGTGAAAACAAGTGAAAATTGAGTGATTACTAAATATAGTGCTCTCGGCCAGGATGTATCCTGCACCGACAGTCTGCATTCTAAAATCCATAACTAATTGTAGAAAATTCGTAAAATTATTCCGTAAATTAGGTAATGATGTGTGGACATAGGGATGTCTGCCATAAAAATTTCAGAGACTTTTGAGTTCTGTGTGAGTGGGGATAAATCCGGGAATGGGGCTGTTGTGTCTATAACAGTATCCTTTCTCGGTTATAAATAAAACGCTACGCTAAGACCATGTATATCTATGATATAACATAAGGAGGGTACTGTAGTATAAGAATTCCAGAGGGTACTTATGATAGTATCATGAATGCAGTATTGTCCTTATACCAATCGTTGTGTTCATCAATGTTCTCCTCGCGATGCCTCACATCGCGTATCTTCTAACCTTGAAACCCTAATGACAGGTTAGAGTTATTCTTTTCTATTCTACCAGCAAAAAGCTTTGAGATACCTTGTTTCATAATCTTGAGGACCAGGGATGGCTTTGATTGAAATAGTGTATGGTGATGACATTGGAAGAGTCTATACCGAAGAGTTCAGTTTCGAGTCAACTCGTGCGTAAGCACATACCTACTGTTGGTTAACTTCATGAGAGCCTGTCATTGTTAAATGCTGAGAATTTCATTGAACTCCTCTGAGAGTCCTATTGTTGAAGATTATTAATTCATGAGAATATCATGTTGAGTTAGACAGATCCAGTTCCATGTAAACTGCTTCTCCGCCAAGAGTTTTGTTGATACTCTTAGGTTGGATCATAGTATGCTCACGAGCCATAGCTAGACCCAGAGTGGTCTCCGATGATTATGAACCTCCGTAGTTCAGCCGATGACGGCAACGCGTGTGCTCTAGATTGTTAGACATTACGGAAGGTCTGCAATCTTCGCCCATTGTGCCCGTAAGCACTGATGGGGCCAGCATCCCTAGACGCTTGGCCGGGTTCCTACGTAGAACCTCTAGGATGTTCTGGTATTGAAGTCCATAGAGGAAGTGGACTGATCAGAGAGCAGAAATTGACATTTTCGACACATTGGTTGTCCCGATCAGATATTTTGCTTATCTCCTCACTCTTTGAAAGTCTGGAGTCGTATTGATTACATTAATTCATTTTACCCTGATCAGTGAGGGTTGTCAAGTGTTGTAATTTTCCAGGTAAGTAAATCCTGTGTTCATTTTGTCCCGAGTCATTGGACCTGATTATCATTAAGTTACCTTATTGCCTTTATTTTCTGTGAGTTTTTCTGGTATCCTACTGAGTATTTCCTCTGGAATACTCACGCATCTTCTGATGCAGGGCGTAAAGGTGAAGAGGCGTGATCAGCATCCTTTTGGACGTGGAGGTTGGTGCTCGCAGGAGTATTGAAGGCTTGTTTGCGTAGAATTTATTTTGCTATTTGTTGGATGTTTATCTTTTTCTGGATAGTTGTGGCCTGCGTGTCACTCAGTTATTAATTTGCTTTCGTAAAAAAATATTTGATACTTAGTAAGTCAGTAATATAGTTTAGTTATTTCAATTCTATTGAACGGTTGTTTACGTCATCATGATCCTGTTTTTCCCTTTTATGTTTATGGGATTTGTGGTGATGAATCGAGTATTCGGTCCGTCCCAGGTTTCCTACCCGTGTAACCATCATTGGATTATCACTTCCGCGCATACCAGGGTTTTGGAAATTTGGGGCGTGACAGCTTGGTATCAGAGCACAGGATGACCTAAATAATTGTTCTAAGATTTGAAATAACTTTGGGATATAAAGTGTGAAACCCTAAAATGAGAGTTGAAGCCTAATTGTACTTAAAGACTAATAAGACCTTTTCTCTAGGAAATGGTGTTAACGCGTAGCGGACGAATTTACGAGAAGGACCAGCAAGAGGCAACCCGTCTGTGGCTAGATGAGTGGAAGCTTCAGGACGTGGGGAGTGGAACTGAGGAAGAGCCTTACCTGATCGACGTAGAGGAAGAACCAGATATGATGGATTTCGAGGAAGACCCGGAGGAGGACCCTGAAGAGGAGCATGTGGTCGTGATCAACCAAGAGTTTCTAATAGTCTTAAATCATCCAGTATACGTTCGGGCGAGGGACGATCCAGATCTCTTTTATACCCTTTATATCAGATTCAAATCCCTAGGGTATAGGTGGCCTCACATGACGGATTGGGAGATAGATTGGTATGCGGACCACCTAGTGTTTGCACCGATGCATGTGTCTTTAGCTATTCTAGACGAGTACCTCTGAGATGTGGTGTTCAGGGACTCGATTAGGGAGCTCTTTAATTTGAGTAGGATTTTTAATAACCCTGCGTTCTTATCAGGGATTTAGGTGTAATTGCTTTTTCGAATTGAATAAAAGACTCCGTTTTAATTTTTTCTTTGGTGTGTTGTTTGTGTTCGTGGTTTGTGTGACTGTTTGTGTGCTGCGCTAGGAGTCTTGGACTGAAGGAAGAATTAAAATGAAGCATGGTGTTAAGTTCTAATTCTCCTTCTTTAAACCTACTTTATTTTCATCAATTAAAACTACATCATCTGCAAAAAGCATACACTAAGGTACATTATCTTGTAAATGACTAGTAAGCTCATCTATAACTAAAGCGAAAAGATACGAACATAAGGCTGACCCTTGATGAAGACCTACCGTAACCGGAAACTCCTTAGTTTCCCCCCAATAGTCCGCACACTAGTCACAACCCCTTCATACATATCCTTTATGATATTTATGTAACCTTTTATGACACCCTTCTTCTTCAAAACATTCCAAATCAGCTCTCTCGGCACTCTATCGTAGGCTTTTTCCAAATTTATGAAGGCCATATAGAGGTTTTGTTTTCTATCCCTGTACCTCTCAACTAACTGCCGCAGTAAAAATATAGCTTCCGTTGTTGACCTGTCACGCCCCGAAATCCCATACCTCGATCGAAGTGCGGAAGCCAATCAATGATATACATTTGGAGGTAGAGAATCTCGGGCGCGAGACCGAACAGTCGATTTCACCACCAATTACGATCATCTCAAAAGGATGTGTAATCGGTCATGCCCATAATCAGTGCAATACAAATACAAACATTAATGAATACTATGGAATGGAAATTTACTTAATAATACTGATAATAATCCATTTAAGAAAGTCAAATCAAATAAACCTATAAATCTATGGCACACAATTGCCATTAAATGTCATAAGCATCAAATAAGCGAAGCAAATAATATAAACTCTAAGTCTTCACGGCTCCTGCGACCGCTTCACTACTGCAACTTCTTGATCTCAAATTCCATTTGCGCCTGCATCAGAGGATGCATGAGTATTTCATAGAAACACTCAGTAGGATGTAAAAACCCACTGAATTAGGACAAACAATATGAATAGGATAAGAATAACAAAGGTTTATGAAGATGCCGCAACATCTGGACTAAACCAAGGATTTATACACCTGAAAGGTTAGTCAATAATAATTCCAACCCGCAAGTAGGGAAAACAACAATAAGACTCCTACTACACATATGAGTAAGGAGGGAATGATAATCATATTAAAAAGCTCCAGACATTAAAAGTGAAAGGAGTACAATTTCTGCTCGCTGAACCGATCACCCGCAAGTGACTATACCAGAACCACCCTAGGGGTCCTCTTTTTGGAACCCTGCCATGCGTCTAGGATGCTGGCCCCACCAGTGCTTACGGACACGATGGGCGGAGATTGAAGACCTTCCGTAATGTCAACAATCTAATGTACGTATGTTGCCTCTTTTTGGGCAGTATGGAACCGCAGTACCACAAATATTAGTGACCCCGCAAGATCAAGCAATGGCATAATGTGAGCATACTATGAATCCACTTCCGGAGAAGTCCCGCAAGACCTCTAGTGGAGGAATCAATCAAATAATCATGATGAATAATAATTCAAAGAAATAGAGGCCGCAACGCTCTAACCACATAAGGTATCAATCACCGGAACAGACTCACATACAGAGTATAAGTGGGAATGTCACACAAAGAGAATAACACAATCCATACATGCATTCATGCTCAGCCCTAGATGGAAATTCATATAGGTCTTATTGAAATATATAAATCAGAGACAAGGTGTTAATGAGTCCTAGATGATTTGGATTCCAAATGGAACCTCAAACCGACACAAGCGCTTTATCTTCAAATACACGATTACGGTTTTCTTAATATAGGTATTACCCATCTATCATATTAACCATAACCCAACCTTACTGTGATAATCATAAGGATATAGTCTAGTATTAGTTACTAGCACGTCATATCATCTTCACATCTTATTAAGTGGTTTTACTTAAGTACATAGTATTTTCACTTAGATTCTGCTCACTGTCTTATGCACAACAGTCCCCTTCCGGCGACTCCCAGACACTGTACAGTTAAGGTTATCTTCTGAAATTTTTACTGAGAGTATCCTTGTGGGTCTAGTTTCTAACCCCACCGGTTTTATATTTTTCTGATATTATATGAATTAGTTATGAATTATTTACTGACGACTGTCCGTGCAGAAATAGTTCTGGCCGAAAGTGAAACACATGATTAAACTTTAATATTCTTATTCCGAACCACTTATAGATGATAATATACTCATGATAGATGATAGTACTCCCCTCCTAGATCAATTACAGATCCTGGAATTAACTAGAATTACCAAAAGATTCCCTTTTTATCATGTTTCTCCCCATATAACACAATCTTAGACCATAATATCTTTCAATTAAGTCAATTTAAGCAAAACGATCATTAAGGCATAAAACTCAATCATTAGACATCATAATCAAAGCAATATCAGAACTTTTATCTTCTGTAAAATTAATAAAGCATCCAACTTTGATTTGATTTACCATCTAGACATGAAGCATGAAGGCATATATGCATGTATCGCAATACACATGGAAAACAAAACATAAATCATTAATCCCGCAAGATTCAAAGCAATACTCCAAGGAAATCAGTAAGAACACTCATCATATAATGTGAGAAAAGAATAAGAAGAGAGGGAAAAACCATCCTACTCTTTATCACCAAAAGACGTCGCCTTTCTACGCGATGTTCGTCTCCTCCGCTTCCTTCAAAGCTTCCCGATCCAAGCTCTTGAGCAATTCCCACTAGAAGAGGTCTTCTAAGAGAGGGATGAACGTGGGAAGGAGAGGGGAAAGCCTCTGGACGTTCTAGGGTTTAGTTTTCAAAAGCACAAGCCTAGACTCTATGGGTTTATATAGAGTTTTTAGAAGATCTTTGCCCAATCAATTCTACCATATCTTGGGCACTTTCCACCAATGGGAGAGTCCCTAAATCACCCTAGGAACGTGCAATACAAGTCTAGTTAGGATATGACATCTTTCCCAATCAAATCCGCCTCAAAATTAGGTTAGAATTCGCCAAACCGCAACTGGCGATCGATCGTGCAATACGGCGATCGATCGTCCTGCGCTGTTTACAAACTGCGCGATTTCGATCGTGTTCCATAAGCCGATCGATCGTTTTCAGCGCGATCGATCGAGTTTATTCAATTTCTCATATCTTTTTACTCCGAACTCCAAATCACACAAAATTGGTGTCGTTGAAAAGCTCTTCTCACCAACTTTAATTTAAACACAGCACCACATGGTCAAATCAATCATTAAGAGGGTCAAATTTCAGTTTTAAGATACTTACTAATTTTTCGGATGTTACATGACCTCTCTGGCATGAAACCAAATTGATTCTCTGATACTTTAATAACTTTTCACAAAAGGCCTTCTAATACTCTCTCCCATGATTTTATAGTATGCCTCATAACTTTTATACCTCTATAGTTTGTACAACTTTAGATATCCCCTTTATTTTTATACAAGGGTATGAGGGTACTCCTCCTCCACTCCTCTGGCATCCTCTTAGACTTCTAAATCTTGTTGAACAAATTAATCAACCAAGTTAAGCTCACACCTCCTAGTGCCTTCCATACTTCAATAGGAATTCCATCGGGCCCTAGAGCCTTGCCTTTCTTCATCTTCCTTAATGCAACACCTACTTTCTCTATGGAGAATCTCCTAAAAAAAGGTAGATAGAAACTAAAATGAATATCTAAATTATCAAGGTACCCACTAGCTAGAAATTGTAATCGTCTTTATAGATGATGATTAGTCACAAGCAATCCTAGTAAGAGAAACACTGAAAATTAAAGAAGTTTGGAAATCCTAGCTTTGGCTTCTTATTTGGTGCTGTTTTCCTAGAGCCAAAAGGGAGCACCCAAAAACTGCCAAGTTGGAGCCTTGCAAGTTAGAGGGAGAGACAGTTCCTAAGTGACAAGGCAACTAGCACCAAGAGCAGTCCCTTGCACTCGAAGGAGGCAACGGCCTCTAAAACAGGAAAAATTATCCATGATAGCTAAGAAGCACCGATACGGCATTTTTGCCTCCGTATCTGTACCCGATACTGATATAGATAAGCCATTGATACGGCAGCCTGTGTATCGATGGTGTGTCTGATTTTATTTTAAAAAAACCCGATACGTATCGATATATATCGGATATGTATCGGATACGTATTGGTGTAATTTGGCGAGTTTTGCAGCTCCAACTATAAACCTTATCACTTCTTCCATGAACAAAGAACTTGGCTTTACTCCTTTCTTTTGAAAATTTAACACACTCTGCCTTTTCTAACATATGAAACTTTTTGTTTACAACAAGCTTTTATTTCTACAGATCTTCCATGTGTTATCTAAGCTTATAATGTGTCTTTTCTTCTTATTATATAGGTGATTGCCTAAAATATAAGGTCCTTAGGATTACTCCCGATCTGCCAAAACATGCTAAGAGCTTCATAATGTGTGTCTGATCTAATTTTAGGTGCGACAGTATGCGCCTTTCATAGTAGTGGAGATGAAAGGAGACAAGCTTTCTTGGTCCTCTGGCTTTAATGATGTTTTTTTTTATAATTTGGCTTTAATGATGTTGCAGGGTGAGCATCTTTTTCTACAAAAATCAGGTGTCATTAGTTCTTAATGGGACTATAATTAGCCTCACTAAAGGATTTCCACCGCATAATGTCCTTAACTGTAACAATCATGAGGTTATCGTATTGCTTTCTTGATCTCTTGCTCTTACTCCGCATAGTCGTGCTCAGCCGCCGGGAGAGATTTCTTGATAGAAAGCTCGGCCTACGATTGCCACCGTCATCCGCACGATACTAGGACTTATGCTGAATGAACTTAACTGCATTGAGCAAAAGTGCAGAAGCTCTTTGGAGCTTGGAGATTGTAGTGGAAGCGGCTTTTAGCTTCGGGCTGGCTGCAAAGCTAAGGTCAAGCTCATGTAGGCTTTGAACAATCGTCGTCATTCGGGGTCGCCGAGGATACGTGAGGAACCCGTCCGAGGCTTGTTTCATACCGGAGGTAGTCCTTGAGCATAAGCGGGCAATGTGGCTGAGAGCATTGCTCGGGCGGTTTGATCCTCAGTGGCAAAGAAGATGACTCCATTGCTAACACAAAATATGTGCTTATTGTTTGTTTTGACACTAGGACCAACCTAAAATGTGTTTAAAAACATAAAAATATTTTTCTAACAAACGTATCCCCGACATATCATATCAGAACTTTTTGAAAATTATCTTATCGCCGTATCCGTATTGTATTGTATCACTGTATCATTGCTTCCTAGCATGATAGTTTAAGTATTGACATTCCCATCAAATACTGCAGTTCAAATCTCGGTTACACAAATTCTTCAGAGTTTTAGGGGCAGTTTGGCTCGTGAATTTGGTTCCAACTTAAGAATGAATTAGGAGAGAATAACCCGAATCATGTTTCGTTTAAGAACTTGGACTGAATTTAAAATTCAGGCTGAAAGAGGATTTTCCCACAATTCATGCTTAATTTGCTAATCTCCTCACGAAGAGATTCACCAAATTAAGAGTGAATTATGAATTTTCAATTCAACAACCAAACTACATTCCCATTTTACTCCAATTTAGCCTAAATAAATTCTCTTTTAATTAAGACTCAGATTCATTAAAATTCACCAACCAAATAGTTTAGAGTCTTTAGACCTAGGAAGCACGGATATGGCAAAGTCGTTGTCATATTTGTATCTGATACGTATTGGACACGGATATGGGAGCGATACTGTTGCAAGCGTGTTCTACTGTATCTGAATTAAAAATATATATATTTTTTTGCGCTTAAATTAACACGAAAGGTGTCTATAGTCTAGTGGTTATGGTAATAGTTTTTAAGCAATAGTGGTGGGTTTGAATCCAGGTAAACGCATCATTATTTTTTGTGGCATTCTTGCCTGCAAGAAATAATGAACAAAAAATAATTTTAAGTTTGTAGTTGTAATTTTTACAAGGTTTAGGAGAAAAAATATGGTAATACAATACCAAAAATATATTTAAAATTTATTTAGATAACTTTTTATTAGCCGTGTCGTATCCTACTTTTTAGGAAAATGCCGTGTCCCCGTGTCCGTATCATGTCGTATCGTGTCGTCGTATTCGTATCCGTGCTTCCTAGCTTTAGACCAAATGTCCTAGGAATGGGGTGGCAACTATTTTTCTTAGAAATAGATATGCTAAGAGCCTAAGGGCCGTCTGGTTTGCGAATTTGGCTCCAAATTAAGCTTGGTTCAAGAATTTGGACTGAATTTAAAATTAAGCCTAAAGGAATCTACCTAATCATTAGGGGCTATTTGGATAGAGAATGGGCAAAGAATGTGGAAGATTCAGGTGAAAAAATTCATTGATTCATAAATAATGCAATTTTTGAAAATTTTAAAATAAATGGAAGGGGTAGTGTGTTTGGATAGGGAATGAGATTCATTGGAGGGGATTTTGAGAAGTGAAAAGAGTGGCGGAAGTGGAGGTTGAGGACCAGAAGACTAAGGGGCCGTTTGGGGCGTGATTATTACAAAAATATCCAGACTGGATATTGGATATATACTGTAGCATCCATGTGGATTTTTACATCCAGCTGAAACACCTCAGGAGGAGTTTCAGCTGGATATATAAGATATCCAGATGCTACAGTGTAGCAAAATATCCCATCTGGATGTTTTACTTTTACCATTTGGGGCGTGATTAAAAGCAAAACATCCAGACTGTAGCATCTGGATATTTTATATATCCAGCTGGTGTTTCAGCTGGATGTAAAAATCCACATGGATGCTACAGTAAATATCCAATATCCAGTCTAGATATTTTGCAATAATCACGCCCCAAACGGCCCGTTACCGAGGATTTCAGCAGAGGCGATGCTAGTGGAGCTCTTCACTGGGGTCTATTCCGTCAGTTGATGGCAACGGAAAAATATCTCATGATCTCTTCATCGGCCTCATCAACAAGGTCACCCGGCCTTGGGTCGTCCTTCCCATCGACGCCGTCATGAACCTCTCCGGTTATCTCATGATTTGGTTAGCCGTCACCAGCCGGGCTACCTGGCCTCGCAAATGTGTCTCTACATTGTCAGGGCGAACTTGGAGTCATTTGCCAACACAGGGGAACTCGTAACCTATGTCAAGAATTTTTTAGAGAGTCGGGGGGTGGTGCTCAACCTCCTAAAGGGCTTCGTCTGACTCAGCAGTGCCATCATCACCCAGCTCTACCACGCCTTCTACAGTTCTACGGCGACGACTCCCAGTCACTTATTCTCCTCATCGGCTGGCTCCCCGCTGCCATCTCCCTCGTTTTCCATTACACCATTCACAACATGCGCATTGTTCGCCACCCCAACGAGCTCAAGATCTTCTACCTATTCCTCTACATCATCCTCGCCCTCGCTGCCTCCCACCACATCCTCACCCTCTTCCCCGACCGCCTCTACCACCCCCACACCACCCGCTCCCCCCAATTCGTCGGCCTATGCAAAGGGCCTCTGGACCTTCTCCGACTACGGCTCCAACGCGTCCTCGACACCGGCTATGGCCTGAGCGCCACTCCTTGTGACGAATGGATGCGATGCCTGCGAGTACGCTGGTCACGACACCACCTCCGCAGCCAGAAGCCGAGTACGATCGCATTGCAATTAATGGTGAGAGATGACGATTTGAGGGCTTCGGAGAAGCAAGGCTTTGATGAGAATGGGGCAATCCTATCCTTTATGCATGTGACTGTAATTCACCTGCCATTGTCGGACTGTACGAAATGGGTGAAAGTCTTTTTTAGAGGAACTTTGGGCATGAATTGCCATTTCAGGTGAATTTTTAATTCTTCTCAAATTCTTTATCTAAACCTACTCCAGGTGGGTTGTTTGGTTATTGAATTTTAATAAATTTGAAGCTTAATTAAGAAAGAATTTATTCATGTTAAATTGGTATAAAATGGGAATGTCGTTTGGTTGTTGAAGTGAAAATTCACAATTCATTCTCAATTTAATGAATCTCCTCATGAGAAGATTCATAAATTAAGCTTAAATTGGGGGAGAATCCTCTTTTTCAGCCCAAATTCATGAATCAAACATGATTCAGTTAATTATCAACATAAACAAAAAATAACTTATAAAAAATATACAACTTTAAACGATCTACTTGCTCAATAAACTTGAAACAAAAATAAATTAAAACGTCTATTATAAGTTTAAACAAAATATATAGTACAAATGCTCATAATATAATACAAATGTTCAGTCAACTCTCTTTCCTCTATTCTTACCTTGCCTTTATCCTCGTGCTCGAGCTGGAATTTGGCCAAGCTCGACATCAGGTATAGGATTTAAATATGTAGCTGAAGACGAAAGTGCCTAATGTACAACACGAAGTGCACACTGTCGCCGGAGGAGATAGAGCGTGGGGGGAGGAAGGGCCAAAGGAGATAGATGTTGGCCGGAGAAGAGCGACAGTGGGGCGAGGAGAAGCTGGCTAGAGAAGAGAGAGGGCAGGGTGTGGGGAGCTGACCGGAGGAGATAGAGGGCGGTGCACGGGGGAGGAAGGGTTAGTTGGAGAAGAGCGACGATGGGGAGCGACGCAGGGGATATAAAGGAAAATGAAGGCATCATTCCAGATAACGCATTTGAGAGAGAGTATAAAGCATCGGTTAAACCAACGCCTTTCCCTTTTAGAAGAGGAAATGCGTGTCTTTGGAAGAAATACGCTAAGGTAGGGAAAAATGTCGTTTTAGGCGACGACTTTCCAAAATTTATAACAAAAAGAAATACGCTAGTTGAAACGACGCATTTCTCTTTATAGGAGAGGCGTCGGTTCAAGTGACGCCTTTCGGGTCATAGTAAAAAAAATCTGCACAGGGCCAACGCCACACTAGCGCCTACGTGGCTTGTTAGATAATAGGATCGGAAAATATTTTTCCTTCTTTTTAGATCGGTAATTATTTTTTTAATATTATTTGGTAAAAATTCTTTTTCTTAGTAATACCACATGCTTAGTAGATTTGACCAATATTGCTGAGTAATACAATACTATTCTTGGTCACGATTTTGACTGTCAGAGAATCACCGATTGAACTTAATGGGAAATTTTTGTTAGTTGCATCTATCTTTTAAATGTAACATTGAGGTATTACTGTGAATATGCTAGAAAATATGACGTTTCTGATGAAAGTGGATGTTACTGAGAAATTTTGGAGTGCTCTGCCTCTAACGCATCACCAAGTTTTTATGGCGTCAAGTGCACCGCTAATCATATCATCATTGATTTATATATATCCTAAAAATCATATCATCATTAAGGAGGCCTAGGACCCATAAACCTGGCAGGTTTGACCAGGACATCAGGTGTGTCACGACTGCAGGGCCCGCAGTACAAATTTTGGTTAACGTACGCCACTATCCGACCCAACCCCATTATCTATTTCGCCTAAATGATGATTTAAGATCCGAAGTTAATATGAGCCGAGGCGATTTAAGATTCGAACGCGCACAAGGCAGGCAGCCATTCAAACCAGCTTTTGGCAAGAGTGCACACAGTACAAGCATGCGCACCATCGATCCTGATGATCGACAACTCTTGTTAATGAAAAATATATTGGCAGACATCCTAAGGTGGACCTCAAAGCCTTACGAAGTGCATGGGCCCACATCGACGCGGGTGAGCTACGGCTCATATAATTAGGATTTATAACAAGAGTTCCGGGAGAAAATATAATCTTAATCATAATCATAGAACAAGAGAGTATCATGTGGAGCCTAGCACTCTAACAGTCAATACTCTTGGCGGTTTGACCACGACATCAGGTGGCCCACGGTAGAAAATTTTGATTAACGTATGCTACAAATCACAATCCGGCCCATTTGCATCCCACTCTTCTCAGCCTGGCACCCCTCGCCACTCATTGTACCCCTAAGACCCCTGCAAGTGCAACTTACTTTTCAACGACGCGGACGGAGCAGAATTAGCTGGTTTTGCACGGAGCACACCTACCAAAACTGGGAGTGCTCGGAGCAAAACGGAGATTTGTGTGGGAGGTTGTCTGGTGGCGGCCGTACCCAACTGTCCAAAACAAAACCAAAGTCTTCGTTCTCTTTTCGGTGTAGAATCAACAAGAGACATGCAATGCAACACGAGCAAAACCTGTTAAACCCCGCGACGTTCCAATTTTGGCTGTTAGCCAGGGCCCACACTCAGTGTTGCGTATCTCTCTGATCAGTGATTGACAAGTTTCTCCTTTTTTGTATGGTCACCCTTTTTCTTTCTTTCTTTCTTTCTTTCTTTCTTTATTGGGCTGGGGATTGACCAGGGCCATTTCCCATTTTACAGAACCGGTTTGATGCGTTTGCGTGTACAAGTATGAACTCCGCTGTTGGTTTGTTTGAATATTGAAGCCAAAACAAGCCAAATAAATGAAAGTCTTTTACATCCTATGGAAAATCGGAGTCTATAATACGAGTACGACATCACAGTGCCGGCATAAGCCGAGAGAGTATGGTCCATCGACCGTCACATTGAGATTAGATGGCGCATAGGGTGCACAGTGATTTAACCTGTATTGAAGCTTACTGCTGGATTGAAATCGGATGGCTACGCAGGCGTGTGTCAGCTAGGAATCATATAAATGGGACTCTTGGAAAAATTTATCGGAGCCAGGCTAGGGCGCGGCGCGACCAAGTTTAAGGATTCCCAGTTTCCTTGATCCTAATGTAGTTACTTCCACATTCACTGATTAATCGCAAAAAAAAAAGATGGGCCAAATGCTGTACCCAGTTTGGAACACTTGTGCATCTCATACTTGGGAAACAATAAAATGAAGGCTAATAAGGTGGTAACAGGGTGAAACAAAAAAAAATTGAAAGCGAATCCGACCCTTAGTTCATCTTTAAACATAGAAGAATCCTTTAATACATGTAATTTGGAAGATTCCCTTAATTTTGAAACTACTTGGAACAAAATTTCTCATCAATTATGCAGAAGAATCCCAATTATGAGGTTGTTTGGTTCATGAATTTGATAGCAAATTCACTTAATCATGTTTGATTTATGAATTTGAGCTAAATTTAAAATTCAACCTGAAAGAAGATTCTTCCTCAATTTAGGCTTAATTTGTGAATCTTCTCACGAGAAAATTCATTAAATTAAAACTGAATTGTGAATCTTCAATTCAGCGACCAAACGACATCCCATTTTACATCAATTTAGTTCAAACAAAATTCTCTCTTAATTAAGCTTTAAATTCATTAATCAAACAACCCCTATATAAGCCTGAGTTCGTGTGCATCAACGTGAGCCCAGGCAATCTAGACTTTCGGGTATTGAATGGCGGCGGACATTAATGAAGTGGGGTAGGCAAGTTTCAATTGCCACCCGCCCCATTGTCCATGCTCATGCTAACTTTTTCCCATATAGAAAAGTTCTATGTCAAAAGCAAATATAATCATGTTATTTGAAATGGTGATGTTACCCAATTCGACAATAGACATGGACACCAATCTTATTTTGCTAAACAACAATAGACACCAACCTAAAATATCCAAAAAAACCAATAGACACCATTTTTTTTTTTTTTTTGCAACAATAGACACCAACTTTGGTTTATCTAAAAAGAGAAGTAAATTCCTTATGAAGGCCTCATTGTCATCTTCGACCCAAACCAGCTCGGTCGACATCCTGACCAGATCCATCCCGAACCCGGTCCAACCTCTGCCCGCCCGAAATTCGTCGCTATAAATACCAAACCAGAGCGCGAAATTTGGAAGAAAGACAACCAGACAAGAAAGTCGGAGAAGCAGAGCCGCCGGAATTGAATTGGAGAAGCGGAAATGGCGGCGGCGAATGGATCGGCGGCTCACGAAATCGCCCTCCCGACGAACCCAATGGCGTCGGCGCTGCTCACGGATCTGTACCAGTTCACCATGGCCTACGCCTACTGGAAAGCCGGCAAGCACCTTGAACGTGCTGTGTACGTATCTTTGCTTCCCATGGAAGTGGAATTTCAGATTTATTCATATTTTTTTGGTTATTTCTATGTTAAAACTGTTTTTTCGTATCACAATAGTATAAAGCCTGAGTTGTTCGAATTGTTCTGGTTGTAATTATGGTGTTTTGTAGCTGCTCTATTTTGTGCAATTGGACAAAGACTTCGTTTTTTTAGTTATTTCGGTTGTAATTATGGTGTCATGCAGCTGGTTTGTTTGGAGTTGGAATTTCTGGTTTTTGTATCTTTTTTTTAATATTTCAATCTGAAATGAGTTTTTGGTGACACAATTGCATAAAGACTGTGTTTTCCCATTATTCCTGTTGTAATTATGGTGTTCTGCAGCTGCTCTGTTTTGAACAATTCTGTAAATACTGAAATTTTTTTGGTTGTTTGTTTGTTTCGGTTGTAAATGTGGTGTTCTGCAGCGTCTCTGTTTACAAAGTTATATAAATACTGGATTTTTTTAGTTATATGCAACTGGTCTGTTTGGAGTCGGAATTTCTGGTTTCTGTATTATCTTTTGATTATTTCTATGTGAAAACAGTTTCTGGTGACAATTGTATAAAGACCCGTTTATTTAGGGGGCAATTATGGTGTTTTGTAACTCCTCTGTTTGATACAATTGTATATGGACCGGATTTTTCTTGTTTATTTCGTTTGTAATTATGGTATTTTGCTGGTTCTCTGTTTCACACAGTTGTAACTTTTTTTATATAAATGCACAACTGTAAAAATACTGAGCTTTTTAGTTATTTCTGTTATAATTTTGGTGTTATGCGGCTGCTCTGTTTACGCAATTATTTGAAGAATGAGTATTTTAAGTTATCTTGGTTGTAATTATGGTGTAATGTAGCTGCTCTGTTGTGTACAATTGTATAAAGAGCAATTTTTATTTATTTATTTTGGTTGTCATTGTGGTGTTCTTCAGCATAATTGTTTTACCCAAGTATATAAACACTGAGTTTTTTTAGTTATTTCGGTTGTCATTGTGGTGTTCTGCAGCTTCTCTATTTTACACAAGTACATAAACACTGAGTTTTTCAGTTATTTCTATTGTAATTATGGTGTTATGCAGCTGCTTTGTTTGGAGTTAAAATTTCTGGTTTCTGTATTTTCTTTCGATTATTGTGTGAAATGGTTTTTTTTTACAAGTTATGTGGAGTGAGTTTCTGGTGACACAATTATATTAAGACTGAGCTTTTCATTTATTTTGGTTGTAATTATGGTGTTTTGCAGCTGCTCTGTGTACACAATTGTTTAAAGTTAGCTTTTTATAAACATTTGGGTTTAAATTATGGTGTTTTATATGATAAAAAAAATTATGATGTTTTTGCAGCTACTCTGTTTACACTGTATATGAAGATTGCATTTTTGGGTTGGCCTTGTGGTGTTATTCAGCTGCTCTGTTTACACGACTGCATAAAGACTGATTTGCTTTTTGGTTTATTTCGGTTGTAATTATATTATTTTCAGCTGCTCTGTTTAACAAGTATGTAAAGTTTGAACTTTTTATTATTGTAGGCTGTAATTATGGTGTTTTGAAGTGTCTCTATTATATAAAGAGTGGGTTTCTATTTATTCTGGATCCAATTATAGTGTTTTGCAATTTTTTATTTTGTATCTTGGTTGTAAATTTAATATTGTTGCGGCTGAGTTTATTCGTTGGAGTAGAAAGTTATCTATATGTGCTCTTTTCAAAAAAATGATTTTTGCATTGAAAGCTGCTGGCATGATTGTAGGCATTTTTCGAGTTTAGATGTTTGATGCGGTATTATTTTAGAAATTTAATTATCTCAGTTATAAACTAAGTAGAACTAAGACAAAGTTTATGGAATTTAATTTTAAGGAAGGTAGAACTCTAGATAGAACTTTAGTGGAAATTTATGGGCGTGAAGTGCTAAAGTGTAATTATGTTGTTTTGCAGCTGTTCTGTTTGGAATTGGAATTTCTGGTTTCTGTATTTTCTTTAACTATTTCTGTGTAAAATTTGATGGGAAAAGTACTACTTAATTATGATTATGAATTCTGTATGAAATGAGTTTGTTTGATCAGTTATGAGAAATGAGTTTTTGGTGATACAAGTAGCGGAAGACAGACTTTTTCATTTATTCTGGTTGTAATAATGATGTTTTGCTGCTTCTGTGTTTACACATATATAGAAGGGTGAGTTTTTTTTAGTTTCATGTGTTGTAATTATGTTATTTTGCAGCTGCTTTGTTTTCTGTCCTTAGTGTAAATTTCATATTCTTTCAGCCGAGTTCTGTCACTAGTTTCATTGGAGTGCAAAGTCATCTATACGTGCTCTTTTCTTAAAATGTGATTTTTGCGTTGAAAGCTGCTGACATAATTGTAGGACACTTTTTAAGTTTGGATGTTTGATATGGTATATTTCTTTTTACGACTAGTTTTATGTTTGAATTCTGATTCCAAATATTATGCAGATTTGATTTGTACTTCAGAAAGAATCCGTTTGGTGGGGAGTACACTGTTTTTGGTGGCCTCGAAGAATGTATTCGGTTTATTGCTAACTTCAAACTGAAGGAGGATGAGGTTGCTTATTTACAGACCATATTGCCTTCTACATGTGAGGTAAAACGGCAAAAAGTTATTTAAAATGTACATCCTTTTCTAACTGGAATCTGTCTTCCATCTTTGATTCAACGTACTTTAATTACATGTACTTTCAAATGCCTGAATGTAGTAACTTCCATAAGTCAAAACGGGTTAGCACTTACGTTATTGTTAATGGGGCGTTAGTTCGGATCATAGGGCACATTAAAACCCTTTCACATGCCAATAGCCAAAGGGCTATCTTCTATTTTGATCATTCAGTTAATTAAATGTGACTGTTGAATTAACACACTGCTACTTAGTTATAGTTCTTTGGCTTAACAATTGACTTTCTCTTAGCTGTTTCATAGGAGGGTTTCTTTGACTATCTGAGAGATATTGACTGCTCTGATGTTGAAGTGCATGCTATATCCGAAGGAAATGCTGTTTTCCCAAAGGTGCCATTGCTGAGAGTTGAAGGACCAATTGCTGTAAGTAACTTCATTTCTTGTTTATTCTTAGAGAATTTGCAGTGAGGTGATTGCATTTTTTTTTCATGATTGTGACCGCTTACTTTCAATTTGACTTTTTTCTTCATTCTAACTTGTATGTTTAGTTTTCTTTTAAACTATTTTCTAATAACTAAGTTGGTTTATATCTTCAGGTGGTTCAACTTTTAGAAACTCCTATGGTAAATTTAGTCAACTATGCTTCACTAGTTGCTACAAATGCTGTGAGGCATCGCTTTGTGGTTGGAAAATCCAAAATGCTTCTTGAGTTTGGGCTTCGAAGAGCCCAGGTTAGACATATTATCTTTCTTTAAATTGCTACTTTTATTTTCCACCCCGAAAGAGGCTGTGGCTGAACATACACTGAATAAAGGAAAAAATTTCTTTTATATGTAGGGCCCAGATGGAGGAATAAGCGCTTCAAAGTACAGCTATATTGGCGGGTTTGATGCAACAAGGTAGCTTCCAACTTGGGTTTCTCCTTTAGAGAATACATTGCCTACTTTGTTATGTTAATAACATGTCTTATCTGTACCCTATGACGCAATTAAGAAGTATATAAGTTCATTGCTGTAGTAGGTTTATTTTTACAAGTTTGCTGCTTTCTCTAGTTGTTATTATTTTTCTCCTGGAGATGATTTTTGTTAATTGTTTCTTCACTTCTTTAGAAACTTGCACTTATTAATCTGCATTCTTCAGTAAGTTATTATAAGTAGATTTTTGTTGCTTATTATTACTTGCTTAGTTAAAGTGACTTCTCTTATAATGTTCGCTAGATTAGTGTCTTCTGTTCGCTATGATAATTGGACATTCTTGCTCTCTTGCATTTTTTTGGTCAAATTTGTGGGCCGACCATGTTTGCATTTCATAACATTCTTGTCTCCTGAATTAACAGTAATGTTGCAGCAGGAAGGTTGTTTGGAATACCTCTTCGTGGGACACATTCTCATGCATTTGTCAGCTCATTCATGGTTGGTAATTATCATTTTATGATTTGGATATAAAACAGACAGCAAATGCAATTTGATCAATGGTTTTTGATGTTGGACTGCCATCTTGTTTATGTTTTTTGTGTGGTTTATGTTATATCTAGAACACATTATTTGCTTACATTTATTATAGATAAAATGTTGAAAGGTAAAAGTTGATTTTAGATAGGTGGGCTCCTTTATGTATGAGCGTCTACATGTTCATCCCTTCAACTGTAGGTGGAGTGAATATCAAGAGAAGAAGTATCAATTGTTACTTGATACCCATGGATATTGATAGGTAGCTAAAAATAAGAAACTTTAGATTTTAGCTCTGCAGCTATTCCCTTGACAACCACCACAAGAAAACTTTCTTTTTTAAAAACATTGGAACTTTGTTTTTTGCTGTGATATCTGCAGTCAATCTCTTTGTTCAACCTATCTTGTGAAGGTGTATGAAGAAAAAACCATCTTGTGAAGTCAGGGACAAATTCGATAGTGGGGAAACTGTTCTTTTTTATTTTTTACCATCATCATAGACCTTATACGAAATACAGTCAATTACATGGCATCAGAAACATGTGTTCTAGTCAGGCAAATTAATATGTGAAGGCGATGAAGTTATGGTGTAGAAATAATGTAAGAAGCGAAAGTGCAGACCATAACTGTTTGAAATGATATTAATACAGAACTGGGTTGCCGTTTTTCCTCTGCATGCTCACTAAATTTTGCTGAGCAGTTATCACATATTCTTTGCTTAGTTTAGTTAGAAATTTTCTTTTTTTTATGTACGTAATAGTATATTTGTGCTTCTAAGTTGGTGTATTAGTTTTCTTTTTCCGTTTCTTTTAGGGTCTGGATGAGATTGTGGACAAATCACTTTGTAGTCAAGATGGTTCAGTTACTTGTGAGGATTTTGTTAGTCTGGTGCAGTCATGGCTTACTAAGCTCCAGGTAACAAAATTTCATGGCTTTGAGGCAATCCAGTTCAGTTTTTTCCTTGTACCTATGCTGTTATATCATTTGATGAATATGCCTGTATGAGGCACCCTCATGCTAATGGTTGGGGTCCATAAGGACCTATGTTCAATCACCTTATCATGCTGGAAGTCATTTGTCTTTAGGCTTCGTCATATGAGTTCTTACATCTATTTGTTTGATTTTTAGTGGGCACGTTGCTTGCGTGGCATTTTTGGTGAGACTAATCAAAGTGAATTGGCAGCTTTCATATCATATGCTTTGGCATTTCCAGATAATTTTTTGGCCCTCGTAGACACATATGATGTAAGTTTTAGTTTGTTTCTTGTTTGTTCGCAATCCTTGATGATTGTTTTTTGTTTTTACATTATGCAATATCCAACTCCGCCGTTGTGTCTCACAATGCCTGGTCCCAAGTTCGGGGAAAAGGAGGAGGGTTAACGTCATGTTGATAGCTGGCTGTGAAAGCTCTCTCAATCTCTATGGATCTTACACCACATATTCTAGATATAGAGCTAGGGCATTCCTCGGAAGCGACGGGTTGTGCCAAAACCTGGGTGCAATGATAAGTAAGCAAGGGTTGGCTAAGGCATTCCCTAAAAGCAATGCATTGCAACAATGCCTGGGAGCAAGGGTTCTCGCTTTGGTTTGGACAGGCGCAAGTAAAGAAGTTAATCCAATAACGTAGGATTAGAGTGGCAACGTGGAATATTGGGACCTTGAAGGGTAAGAGTATAGAGTTAGTAGGAACACTTAAGAGAATGAGGGTTAACATAGCTTTCTTGCAAGAGACTAAGTTTGTAGGAGAGAAGGCTAGGGAACTAGGGGAGGGTTTTAAACTAGTTTATGTAGGTAAAGATTCAAATAGGAATGAGATGGGTATAGTGGTTAATAAGGTCTTGAGAGAAAATCTTGTAGGTGTTAAGAGATTTAGTGATAGAATTATATTAGTGAAACTAGTATTAGGGAATTCATAGTTAATATTATTAGTGTTTATGCACCTCAAGTAGAATTAGGAGAGAACTTTAAGAAACAATTTAGGGAGGAAATGGACTTAGTAATGTAAGGTATACTTAACGGGGAAAATGTTATTATAGGGGGCAACTTAAATAGGCATGTAGGGGAGAAGAACATAGGATACGAGATGGTACATGGAGGGTATGGTTTTGGGGAAATGAATGAGATGGGAGAAGCTATTCTTGAGTTTGTAATAGTGAATGATCTAGGTATAGTAAATACCTATTTCAAGAAGAGGGAAGAGCATCTAGTAACTTTCAAAAATGGACCTCACAAGAGCCAAATAAACTTTTTTTTAGTTTGAAGTGATGATAAAACTAAATGTAAGGATTGTAAGGTTATACCCAGAGAACCTATAGCACTACAATATAGATTAGTTGTTTTCGATATCCACATGAAGGGATAGAGGAAGATAAAGGTGGATAAAGTGGAGCATAGGATAAGTGGTGGAACTTGAAGGGTGTGATGCTCAACACTTTTGTGGAGAGGTTATGGGTTGATGAAAATTAGATCTTAAATGTCGAACCAACAATGATGTGGGATAACATGGCTAATTGCATTAAAAAAGTGGGAAAAGAAGCACTTTGTGAAGTGAAGAGGAGAAGGAACTTTAAGAAAGAAATATGGTAGTGGTGTGAGGAAGTTCAAAGAGCCATCAAGGAAAAAAATTGTTTTTTCAAAGAGTGACAAAATGTAAAAATTAAAAGAATTGGGAAAGACATGCTATGGTTAAGAGAGGCTAAAAAGATAGTGAGTGAAGCTAGATATAAGAAGTTTGATGATTTATATAATAGGCTAGAAATGAAAGAGGGGGAGAGGGACATATATAAGATAGCTAAGTTAAGAGATAAGAGAATTATGGACTTAGAACTACTTAGGTGCATTAAGAGTGAAGATCAAAGGGTTTTATTGAAAGATGAGGAAATTAGGGAGAGATGGCATGAATATTTTGAGCATTTATTGAGTGAAAATAGTAGTAGTGGGGTAGATATTGAGTCTAGTCCCTTTAAATAGATAACTTATTTTAGGAGATTCTCTATAGAGGAGGTAGGAGTTGCGTTAAGGAAGATAAAAGAAGGCAAAACTCTATGATTCGATGGAATTCTTGTTAAAGTATGAAAGGCTCTTGGAAGTGTTGGCTTAACTTGGTTAACTAGTTTGTTTAACAAGATTTGGAAGTCTAAGAGGACTCCAGAGGAGTGGAGGAGAAGTACCCTCGTACCCTTGTATAAAAATAAAGGGGACATCCAAAGTTGTACAAACTATATAGTTATAAAACTTATGAGGCATACTATGAAGTCATGGGAGAGAGTAGTAGAAGAACATTTGCAAAAATAATTAAAGTAACAAAGAATCAATTTGGTTTCATGTCAGAGAAGTCAACAACAAAAGCTATATTTTTGTTATAACACTTAGTAGAGATGTATAAAGGAAGTCATAAGAGGTTACATAGATATTATAAAAGATATGTATGAGGGTTTTGTGATCCGTGTACGAACAATTGGGGAGGGGGGGAACCAAGGAGTTTTTGGTTATGGTAGGTCTTCATCAAGGGTTAGCCTTAAGTCCTTATCTTTTCGTTTTAGTTATGGATGAGCTAATAGACATATTTAAGATAGTGTAGCTTGGTGTATACTTTCTGTAGATGATGTAGTTTTGATTGATGAGATTAAAATATGTTTGAATGTAAAATTAGAATTACGGAGGGAGGCTCTAGAATCAAAATGGCTTCCTCGGGAGTTTTGTGTGATAGGCGTGTTCCAAAAAGGCTTAAAAGCAAGTTCTATAGGACAACCGTTAGACCTATAATACTCTATAGAGCAGAGTGTTGGGCACTAAAGAGAAGTTATATAAATTAATTGAATGTAGCTGAAATGAGAATGCTAAGGTGGATGAGTGGGATAACTAGGAGAGATAGGATTAGAAATGAATATATTTGTGAGAATTTAGGAGTATCTTATTTAGGGGAGAAGTTGACGGAATGTAGGTTGCTTTGGTATGGGTATTTGCAAAGAAGATCAATAGATGCCCCTGCGAGAAGATTAGAAAGGATGCATATAAATGATGCTAAAAAAAGGAAAGGGAAGCCTAAGAGAACTTGGATGGAATTAATAAAAAGGATATGACTTTATTGTCTCTTACAAAAGAGTTGGCACAAAACACACAAAAGAGTTGGCACAAAACATGCCTGAATGGAGGCATAAAATCCAATAGTTGGGAAAAGGTGCTACTTGTTTATGATTGTGCAATATCCTTGGCCCTGCCAATGTTTTATTTGTTTTATTTCATTTTCACGGTGCTTGTATAAAATTGACTTTAAACAATTTGTCATTCTCAACCTTTTGTTCTATTAGACGAAAACAGAGAGACTAGTAAACTGTTTTATGATTTAATTGCTAGCATTGACTCTTTTTGTCTTTTTCATGTGTACTAGTGTTAGAGGATTGTTTGCTCGTGCTTATTTTGTTTGTCTTTAGTATCTTATTTTATCATAGACAATAGTTTTGTCATTCTATTGTATGCATGTCTTTTTTCGTTAGTCATTCTATTCTTTTGGCTAATGATTAGCCTTTATATTGTTTAAGGAGAAAACTGAATACGAAAGAGAGGATCGATCAGCCTCTTATAGCCTAGGTAGCAAATTAGACCAAAAGATTAATATGCTCTCACTCATGTGAGAGGCTGACTAACCAGACAAAGTTTACAATATAACGACTAAACTACTTTCTACGAACACAAATATGATACTAAACATGAGCAAATATTTCTCTAATAACTAGAACTATAAGATTGGTTGGTAGTGAAATATGTTGATTATTTATCTGTGTGAGTCGTAAAATCATCTTGGTTTTTTTTCGTGTTTCATGTCATTCTTTAATTGGTTGTTGCTTTTGACATCTTGAAAGGTGGTAAGGAGCGGGGTTCCAAATTTCTGTGCTGTTGCTTTAGCACTTAGTCATATGGGGTGAGTTCAGCTTCAACGAATAGGTGTTCATTGGACTTTGTGTTGTTGATTTTGTACGATTGACTTTTACCCTTTAGTACACCAGTTTTTGTGATCTTTATTTATCAATTTAAGATGAATTCTTGAAACATTTGTTAGCTGTTCTTTAGTAACCCGTTACCCATGTTGTGATGTTTACAACACATAGTTTTCTTTGTTTCTAATGTGACTAGGCGCTTACTTTGTTTGAAACATCCAGCAACTCTGGGTTGACATTCGATTTATAACTGAGAACATAATATGGGAACAAAGGTATTATGTATTGCTAATACTTGATATAGGTTTATGCATGCTCCAGGATGCATAAGCATACCTTAGTCATTTAAGGTGTGACTGCTTCCTTACCCCTGAGGCTTGTGTTTGCGATTGCTTTGACTGTTTCTTCTCTCTATGCACTGCACTCTTATGAAGTCACCTTATCTAAACAACTTGGATGTTTCAAGGTTTAGCAAGGGATTAGGTGTTCTTACACATTTGCTAATAGTCAATTAGTATGACATCTTTTAAAAAAAGGGCCTTATGCTATCTGCAGTATGATTACTAGGAATGCTTTTAATATTGGAGTAAATGCTCACGGGGCCCACTAAGTCAATTGGAGCTTAGCTATATTTCTTTTTCTTACCATTACAATTACGTGTATGGTAAAAAATGGAACCGAATCCATAAGCTGAAGGAAAGATGGGCACATATGATATTGTTACAATCGTGATTATGCTAACTCATTAATGTGTATCCTTATATTTTTTTTTCTGTCAGATATTATTTGATTCTTCTCCTATTTTTTAAAAGAAATTGCCTGCATGTTTTGTCTTTTGGGCATACCATAGTCATTTTCTAATTTGTTACATCTTTGTAACCATTTGAATTTGTTGAAGCCATGTTTGCTGGATTATTGATCTTATGATTGCATGTTTGTTGTAGATATAAAGCTTCTGGGATCAGGTTGGATTCTGGCGATCTTGCATATCTATCTTTCGAGTGTCGGAAATTCTTTGGGCTTATCGAAAAGGAATTTGGAGTGGAAGGGTTTGGGAAAACGTTCATTACAGCTAGTAATGACCTCAGTGAAGAAACATTGGATGCTCTAAACAAGCAGGTAATATTGTTCAATTGAACTGATACTTCAATTTATATTTGACTTGCAAATCATATGCAAAGATCGACCAATTATAAGAATGTCCTAGTTTTAGCTCAATCTGAACTCGCTAAGGTTAAGCTAGTTGAAATGAGCATTATATAATATGGTTTCATGTAGCAAGGTCAGCAGCAAGAATCTATTGAGCCCTTCTGTGCTATTACGTGTCGTTTTAACATGATGTGTGTGTTCTCATAGCTCCTCTGTCTTGTATGACGTCCTTCTGCATGTTGTTAGTTACATCTCTTCAAATCCCATAGGTTTTCTTTTAAATTTAGATGAATAAAAGAATTTACTATGTCACATCTGTTTGATGCTCTGAATCGAGCTAGTTTGTTCTCAGCATCAAGCTGAGTTCGACTTATAATATTTGTTACCTATACTTCTCCATAAAATGCTTTTTTCCATAAAAACGGTGGGGACTATTTTGTAGCAACAAGGTGGATTAGGTCTTTTTGTCTGTGTAGGTTTATTTGTCTCATCCGCTTCTCTCATCTCTTAAATAGCAACTCAATGATACTGAGGAAAGGAATATTCGATGGCTGGCAGCTCCTTATCACCCCTATCTACATCTTAGATAATGCAGTTTTATCTGTTTCATTTTCTTCTTGGATGGCTTTGAAAACTGTGGTGGAGCTGTTCTTTTTTCATGAAAGTTGGTCATGGCCATTTTGGTTCTGGGCAGATATGGACTTATCCAAAATAGTCATCATTGATCCAATTTGCTCTCATAATTCTTTGATCTTCACCTTTTTAGCATGTCACGATCTCAATTTGGCTTGCGCATAAGTAGTTACATTCGCGTGTCCAACTTGCTGGTTCTATTAAATATTTTATAATCCTCTTTTAATGTTGGTTGGTTGCATGTGAAGCGGAGAAAAAGGAAAGAAAATATTGTGTCCACCACACTTTCCATATTTTGATGGGCCAAAGATAAAAGTCTGGTTAGGAATTACGATGCAAAAGTAGTTAATGTGCATGTCTTATTCTGGTTCAATTCTTTCTCGCCTAAAACTGTATTAAGTGAAGGAAAAACCATAAAAGTTATATTTAGTGCTCCACTTTCTCTCGCTTTTTATGTGAAACTCATTTGCATTCCCTTAGAACTAAACAAAGCCTTACATGTGAAATTATAAGCTTATTTCACAATTTGCAAGGATTTTATGTAACAACCATTGCATGAAATTATAAGCTTATATCACAAATTTCACAATTTCAGTCTATGTGGTTTTTCCCATTGGAGTATTGTGACAGTAACTCATTTATTTACGCTGGTTATCTTTTTCTTTGCAGGGGCATGAAATTGACGCATTCGGAGTTGGAACATACCTTGTTACTTGTTATGCCCAGGCAGCACTTGGTTGTGTCTTTAAACTTGTTGAGATTAACAATCAACCACGTATTAAACTCTCTGAAGATGTCTCAAAGGTTGGTCATATACCCTGATCATTGTACTCTCTCTCTCTCGCACATATGCACACCCACACTTCAGAAAGATTTCTTCTAATTCTAACTTTTCTTCTTTCTAGGTGTCAATTCCATGTAAAAAGCGATCTTATAGGTTGTATGGAAGAGAAGGTTATCCATTGGTGGATATAATGACTGGGGAAAATGAACCACCACCTAAGGTAACTTCCCCATTTTTTGTTTGAAATCTAATTAGTTGCACATTGTATGGTGGTAACTTGCAGGTTTGCTGGATTATATGGTGCAAAATGACTTCAATATTTTGTGCAGTTTATTTTATACTCCCTCCGTCCAAATAAAAGCGTCCTCATTTGGGTTTTTAGAGATCCAAAAATAAATGACTCTGTTTATCCTAATTTTTTAATGTTACGAAACTACCCTCTTCATCTCCCCCCTCTCTCCCTCTCCTCTTCTTCCTCACCCTGGCACCTCCCTCTTCTTTGAGCTCCGATTCCGCCTCTCCCTCCGCCTCCACTGCGCCTTCTCCTTCTTTCTGAGAACTCCTCCCCTGCCTTCTTGGTGGGTTCGATTGTGCTCTATGATCAGCTGGTGGAGCTTCCGGCTTTTGGACATGAATTGGCGCTGAAAATGTCGGTGAAGCAGAATCAAAATTTGAGCAAAGATTGAGAAATTTGGCTTTTCAATTTCTGGGTAATCACCTTATGGAGGTGTAAGGTCATCTCGTTGATTTCGATCATGATTTTGCTCGGCAAACCCATTGTACAAAACCTGCAACATAAACATATTAATGGCAGATTGATAACTTAATATCAGTAATTCCTGAGAGAATCAGTGCTCTTAGGGAGCTTATCATGCCTTCCCTTTTGAGCTGGGCTTCTGAGTCGCCATTTTGCAATAAAGGAGAGCAGGAACTTCTTATAGAAGCTTACCAGCAGCTGAGCTTCTTCCTGGCCATTAGAAGCTCCAGATCAGAAACCGCAAACTGGGTTCTGTAACCTCCGGCAGAAGCACTGGGAGACACAGGGTCCCAGTTTCCGCAGACGGGGCTCCACCGCCGCTGTCAAAAGGCTGTCCCTTTTCCACTGTGGGACTTGAGAGAAGGAAAGGGAAAACTGGGAAAATAAGGGAGTGCAGACCCCCTCCTCTGCTACGGCCTTACAGGTCAATAAATTTACCAATTTTGTAGATGCGGTCACTGTTATTTGGACGGAGGGAATATGTAACTAGGAAGTCAATCACTTGGACTTGTACAAACTTGATTTTTTTGTCCTTCATTGTTTTTTGCATGTTTGATTTTGCTAGGTGCATTTTCTTATATGCATCTACTTGGATGTTTCATTTATTATACCTATGACTAAATTGCATTTCTATATATGTTATTATCAATTGGAGGCAATCTTCTATGTAGAAGTTAAGGTCTTTGATATGCTTGTCTGGAATTTTTTAGGTTGGAGAAAGAATATTATGCCGCCATCCTTTTAATGAATCAAAACGAGCATATGTTGTTCCACAGAAGGTGGAGGAGCTTCTAAAATGCTACTGGCCTGGAAATTCAGGTTTGAACTTTCACCTTTCACTGTAGAACTGATTATTGAAATTTTGTTGCAACAGTTCGTCATGCTCTTATGTAAAAAAGCATACTGGTTTGTTGTTTGTTTGTCAACATATCGCTAAGACTAAATTATTGGAGAAGGCTTATGATGATGATGATGACGGTTGTGGTGGGATAAAGTTGATGATTTTTATGTCAGTGCCTTCTTAGAGGGTTTCAACAGAGGAAGTTATCCAAGCTCAAACCTTGCTACTATGTTCTTATTTCTTGTAATGAGTAATCATTTAGAGTATAGCTGTATTCGAGTATTCATAGAATTTCAGTAGCTGGGATGAGACAGCTGATGATGAAGATGGGAAATTGCAACCTTGTTTGGAGATACATGCTTTTATCATCATTTTTATGCCTTAATTTCCTGGTAGTCGTCATTTTTTTGCTTGCTAATTTGCTGGTGATCACTTATGTTTGAGACGCACTGGACAAATGGCCAATTGTTTAGAATTATGGTCTGAAGCTGATTTGCAAGAATACGTTCTTACTTTTGCTTGACTGCGGGGGAGCTAAATAATGATGCATCAGACTTTTTAATGGAACATAATTGTGCCGTTTTTTCTGTTTCTTGCAGGAAAATTAAGGGAAGATTTGCCATCTTTGAAGGACATTAGAGACCAGTGCATACAACAGCTGGGTCAGATGCGGCCTGATCACATGAGGAGATTAAATCCAACCCCGTATAAGGTAGTGCTCCGTTATTTCTTGGGATGTTTTCCGGATTTCCTTGTACTCCCTCTATCAAAAAAATTCTGGCCTCATTTGAAAATGAGTAAAATTTATTGGACCTACAAAAAACAGAGTTCCCTCCACCCACTCCCGTGTTTTTTGGGTGTGAGGGATATTTATTTATGAACTCGGTTTTTCCAAATGTGGCCAGAATTTATTGGACGGAGGGAATAATTCCTTTCTTGCCGGATCATCAATATCAAATTTTCTTTTTAACAGGTGAGTGTGAGTGCTAAGCTCTATGATTTCATTCATTTCTTGTGGCTGAATGAGGCACCTGTTGGCGAGTTGCAGTGAAGAATTCATTTGAATGATGGAAACAGAAAAAGGGCAATGATCTCAGTAAAATGAGAGAGCAAGAAATTGGAATGTGGGGAGTAATTTGTTCTTAACTTGAGTTTTGGTGCATTTTTCACTGAACTTTGTCCGTTTTGCCCTTTGTAAGAAAAATATTTTTATGAACCTCAGCAAATATTGTAAATAATTTTTTGTCTCAAATTTTGACAATATGTCATTTCATAAAAGAGGCTTTTATAGATTCTTTCCAGATAAAATATAGAAACATTTTGCTCCAGTACATTTAACCTCAAGAGCTTGCTGCGTTCATATCTAGAAGAACATCTCACAGCAATCTGCAGTCCCCATTTGGTCACAACAAAATTGTGGTGACTGGTGATCGTCACTTCGATGGAATGTATTTGTTGTCTTTTTCAAAATAAGTAGTTTCTAGGTCCATTCTTTTGGCCTTCTGTTATAAGCATTTATCTTTCTTTTTTGAACTTCATAACCATCTACCATATTTACTGCAATATTGAGGAAATTTTGCCAAGGTGAAATAAAATTACAACTAGTGTCAACGCGTATGTTACAACAAACAGTCGAAAACACCTTATTATCTGACATTTATTTAACAGTTCATTTCCGTATTGAGCCTTTTCTCTTCACATCCTCCACTGCTTCCTGTTTTTTACTTAAACTTTTCTTCGTACCTCCATCCCTCTTCCCCGAGTTTACATCCGCAACCTTTTTTTTTTGCTGCCTCTTTAATTCCTTCAACTCTATTCTCCCTATCATTGTATTCTTTCACCTTTTTCTCCTTGAATCGACTTCTATCAGAGTTCTCAAATATCTATAGTATTTGATGATGCTTCTGTTCCTCTTTGGTACATCCAACCTCCACTTCTACCATCTGTAAGACGAGCTATGCTGTTGACCCTTTCCCTTTAATAGGTTTCCTCCTTTCTATCTTAGACTTTTGTCATGTTTGTTTTATTTTTCGCTTGTATCTGTTCCCACGTTCGTTTCTCTAAACTTAGCGTGCACAACCATTAGAAAACCTGAGTTAGACTGAAGTTTTGACATGCCTTAAGTTCTTATGTTTTCGTTTTAGGTATGGATGAGCTAACTAGACATATAGAAGATAGTGTACCTTAGTATATATTTTATATAGATGATGTAGTTTTGATTGATGAGAATAAAGTAGGTTTGAATGCAAAACTAGAATTATGGGGGAGGCTTTAGAATAAAAAAGTTTAAAATAAGTAGGACTTAGATAGAGTGCATTGAATTTAGTTTTTGTTAATGTCATAGTAATTTTCCCTAATTATGATTGTCAGTTTGATGATACATTTGTAAGTGTCTTATAGTGGTAGGCTAGTTTAAGGAAAGCTCATTCTAAAAGATGAAGAAGTCTACTCAAGATAAGAGTTACTTTAAGAAGCCCACTACAAGAAGAAAGACCCACACAAATGAAGCACTACTTCAAAGGATGATAATCTCAACAAAGAAATCAAGGCTCATGATCGAGACACTAATTAAAGGCAACTTATTGAAGGCTCAACATGAAGTCATACAAGAGAAATGCATATTTTATAGAGGATCAACTCACAACCATTAGATCATCCATAGTTGTCCTTTAGGCCTATAGCTTTTGGATCATATTGGTTGGGTTTAAAATATTCTAAGGAAAACACATTAACCAAAATGATCTAAAGCTTCTTCCCAAAGCCCACATAAAACCCTTAGAAGAAAAAAAACACCTAGAAAAAACCCATTTCTGAAATGGGCTCATGGGTTAAAAGAATCAACCATAGATCTTAGATCTAATGATATGACCAAAGTGATCCAAGGACACAACCATAGATCATTGATCTATTGGTTGAACCAAAGTGATCTAAAACCATTCCAAGGAGGACATTTGCCTATAAATAAACCTCTATCTTTCTCCTTTTGGGGTATGGATTTTGACTAGCGTCTTGGGCTTAGCTTGTTTCTCCTCATCTATAGCTAAGTTCTTTAAGTGTAAATTATTCCATCAATTGATCTTCACTTTCTCTCTTTTGTATAACTTGCTTCTTGAGTTCATACTCCATATGACGTCTATACCTAAAAAGATGACATATTTCTCTTTCTTATAGAGAATATGAATAATGGATCCATGGAACACCCACTTTGTTCTTAAACTATCAAGTTCTCTCATATTATCATTGAGCCATAGCTTAAGGAAGCACATATCTTTTTATTGGTTTCACTTGGTTTTCCAAGTAGCCAAGGCTACGTGCTACTTATTGAAGTGATTGTGCTTGTCGGTTATTCTTCTTTCCTTTCAAGTTTTCACTGGAATCTATCCACATAACTTGAGGATGAAAAAATATTCTATATGGACTTGGTTTCTTAGTTATTCTAGGATCCAACATTAGAGAAACCAACCCCTTGTCCAAAAAACCTCTACAATTTCGGAGCATCATCAGTTGAATCCAAGGGTGGACAATGGAAGGCTATTAGCTCAAGTCTAGTTTGAGTAAACCGGGTAAGATATCTAACATCCATCCTTCAAAGGTAAGTACTCTAGTGACTTCTCCATCATAAAATAAGTACTCTTAAATCTCTCATTTACTTGTGTTAGATTGTATAGTAGACCATATGGTCGAACCACTTATTTGAGAGAGTTGGGTCGGTGTGACCCATAGTGAGTGTGGATTCACTTTTATATAGTTCCCAGTGATCCAAACAAAACTGGTAAATGTATGATGTTGTAGGTGAGCTAAAAACCCTTATTTAGTCAGTGTTAGATGTTCTTTTGATTAGGTGTTTTGAGAGTGGACGTATCCATTAAAGCGAGTTGCTTAGCGGCGAACTACTATAAATCTTTGTGTGATTGCTTGTGTTTGCCCGTCTTGCATATTGTTACACACATTCCACACCTCTTAAGTCTCTCTCTCATGTACTTTTAATTATTTGCTAATAAGAGAATGTTGCATTGAATGATTGTTTAAATTAACATTATATGTTAGTAAAATAGAGTGAGAGTTTTTAAGTGGGCAAGAAGTGCGAGAAGTGCAAAAGTATGATCATTTCTGTTACTTAGGATTCATTATTTATAAAGAATGAGATATTAATAGTGATGTGGTGCATAAGATAGATACGAGGTGGGTAAAGTGGAGAGCAGCCTTGAGAGTTTTGCGTGATAGACGTATGCAAGTTTTATATGATAACCATTAGACCTACAATACTTTATGGAACTGAAGAGAAGTCATATAAATAAGTTGAACATATCCGAAATGAGAATGCTAAGGTGAATGAGTGGGATAACTATGAGTAATAGGATTAGAAATGAATATACTCGTGAGAGCTTAGAATATCTTCCTTAGGAGAGAAATCGAGAGAATATAGGTTGCTTTGGTATAGGTATATGTAAAGAAGACCAATAGATGCCTACATGAGAAGATTAGAAAGGATGTATATAAATAATGCTAAAAAAAGGAAGGCCTAAGAGAATTTGGATGGAGTTAATAAAAAAAACTTTATTGTCTCTTATAAAAGAGTTAGCACAAAACACGCCTGAATGGAGGTATAAAATCCATGTCGCCGACCCCAAATAGTTGAAAAAATGCGCAATTTGATTATGATTATGAATGTGGGATGGACAAAATTTTATATTGTCATGGTATGGGATGTAACATTTAAACACACTAATTTTTTCATTGCATTTGAGCAAGAAATTACTGGATCCAAGCATATAGAGATCCGCAAATGCATGCTCTTTCAAATCATGTCTTGATTTCTATAATTTTGATTTCCCCACAAGCTATAGAGCTATCATTGAACTAGTAATATCAAGCTTTTATTAACCAAAATTTTAGAAACGCAATGAAAATCATCAATAGCAGCAGGAGCAACCACGAGTAATGACAATACACAGGCAGATGAATGATATGACGGAGCCACATAGGTAAGGGTGTAAACGAGCCGAGCCGGCTCGCGAGTTTTTTCGGCTCAGCTCGGCTCGGCTAGATTTTAGGCTCGGCTCGTGCCGGGCTCGGCTCGTGCCGGGCTCAGCTCGGCTCGGCTCGGCTCATTTAAACTCGGCTCGAATAAGCTCGCGAGCCAGCTCGTGAGCCGGCTCGAGCTCGGCTCGTTATGTTATATTATATATATATATAATAAATATATTAGTATGTATAAACAAATCTTACTTTTCATTTTTTTTATTTTCTACATGTAAATAACCAAAGCTATTAAATTGCAAAGTTATGTTTCGAATGTGACACAATATCACTCTTTCAAGTTTTATTATCAACAAAAATGAAATTTGCACTTCTGAAAAATAAAATATCGTATCTTTAAGAAAGCCATAAGTTTTTATACCACTATTTTTCCTTCCCTCTTTTAGTAGATTAGAACCTCTGCATTTTCAGCTTTGGATTCCACCACATAAGACTTTTATCATTATAGGTCTCAATTGTTGAAAAAAATTAATTTTTTGTTCCCATATAAAGATGTAATACCTACTATATGGGGGCAAAGTTTTCGAGGCTGAGTGAGCCTCCTCTCTACCATCTAATTTGGAATGGTGCAAAGAGAAGTGAAGGAATTCATGTTTTCCCTCGGTCAATTTAGTTCAAGGGGCTATCTCTGAGGCTAAAACTCGCTAATTGGCTTTCATGGTTGCAAATTCGTGAATTAAGTAAGAAATGATCAATGTTACTCCATTATTAGCTAATTTTTTTTTTTAAAATGTCACATCTCCAATCCACCTAACTCATTTTAGTCAGCTAGTCTACATGCTTAAAAGAAAATTAAGAAATTCTTCAGCTTCCCTTAAGTGGAGGCCTTGAGGAAGGTGGAGGGGTTAGAGCAGAAGATTGTCAGGCATTTGAGCCGTACTCGTGTTGGGCTCACATCACATGTCTATGTTGTCCGTCTGATATCACACAATATATTAGCATGATCCTCGGCCAAAGCACACAGAAGCACCAGAGAGCGAGTGAGTGGTACAGAAAGGTCTGCCATTTTCGAAAGGCCGCCGGATTACAGAGCCCCATTGTTTAGTCTAGTATTCAGGCTCACACTGCCTACAAAAGAGAAAGAGAGAGAATGAAAAGGAAAAGGACACCGCAATAAGACAAAAACCATCTCATAAACATTGGAGTGACACTGCCCCCTCCCTCCTCATCACATGCCTCTTGGATTTTTCAATTCCAAAACTTTTCTTCTTTCTTTTTTTGTGATTCCCCTCCTTTCTCTAATAGATGAATCTCTGATCGGTGGGTTTTTCCTATTTTATAATCAGTCTTTGTTTTGTACCCTCTCTCTTGAGAGCGGATCAGCTGCACGTCTGTGCAGAGGAAATCCTATGGACCTACGCTTTGTTCCGTACGCTTGTCCCTGACAATGATTTCATAACGCTGCGTTCCGTCTTGGTTTCTCAAAACCAAACCCGGTCTGAACTGCATGCGCATCAAGAAAACGATCCGCTCTTTTATCTCTCTTGGTGGGATTTGGGGGAGGGGGAGAACCCAAAACAGAGGGGTCTGGCCGCAGGCCCGATGAGTCGCCGGGGGGGGGGGGGGGGGATCTGCTGCCTTGTGGAGTCACCGGAGGGGGGGGATCGAAAACACGGGGGGGGGGGGGGGGGGGGGGGGGGGCGTCGACCAAGCGGCAGGGGCGAGCTCGGGGTGCCCGGGGGGCAACGGAGAAAGAGGGAGAAAAGGGGGGGCTTTGGCACGAGGCGGCCGTGCCGGTGAGGGGAGGGGGCGGCGACGAAAGGGGGGAGAGGGGGGGGCTCTGGCTACCCCGAGGGGGGGGGGGATCGAAAACCGGGGGTGGGGGGCGTCGACCAAGCGGCAGGATGGAGCTCGGGGTGCGGGAGGATCTCTAACGCGAGGCCGCCGTGCTGGAGAGGGGAGGGGGGCGGCGACGGTTCTGGCGAGCGGGGGGGGGGGGGGAGGGGGGCTCTCGCTGTGGCGACGCTAGCGAGGCGACGGCGGCGGCGGCGTTGAGCGAGGTGACGGTGGCGGCGGTGCGGAGCGTCAGGTGAGGAAAAAAACTGTTTTTTTTTCATTCCGATCCGTCACCGCGATTGGCGTGCGATGGCATCATAATCGGTGCCATTGCCAACGACACCGACGAGTGGGCAGTCCTGCGCCGTCGGCGGTACGGCTGGTCGTCGGCCGGTGATACGCCGACGAGCTTATATGGCTCCGATACCAGCTTTCAACACTCACGAGCCGACCTCGAGCTTGGGCCGAGCCTTGCTGTATTAGGCACTCGAGCTCGAGCTCGAGCCGAGCTCCAGAATCCTGAACGAGCCGAGCTCGAGCTGGGAGGGACCGAGCTGTAAACGAGCCGAGCCGAGCTCGAGCTCGAATTTAAAATTTCGAGCTCGAGCTGAGACATGCCTAAGCTCGGCTCAGCTCGGCTCGTTTACACCCCTACACATAGGTATCCTGGATGATGTCGTCGAAGCCCTCTCTAACATAACTATTAATATGGAACAAAGTTTATACGAGGCATGGCTCATGCGTATCACCAAGAGCGGTCGGATTTTGGCGATGGCATTCATGGAGACCTGCTATTGCCAATCCCACCTTCATGACAGCCGTCCAATTCTTGTAAAAAAAGAGGAGCCGTCCAATTAGATGAAAGAATCAGCTATTGTGTTTGAGAAATTATTTGGTGGGGCTGATAATTTTTCTTGATATTGGTTTAAAAATGAGTCCTGTGATGCCCGTTTGTATGGGGCTTTTTACATATTACCTGGCGCCAAGTATGGTTTTATCATATTACCTGGTTTTTCTCGTGACTTCTCATATGACCTGGAATCGGCACCTAGAGTACCGAAAATGCCCTTCTTTTACGTTTTTTATGCATTTTGTATCCGAAATGCTTCATTCTTCCCAAAATTAACGATTTACAGGATCATCAAGTTGGGGAAGAAGATATTCTGGCAAAGATCCATCCATAATCGCAGTTCAAACCATTGCCGGCGCCGTCCAACCCGAAAAAAAAAATTTCATGCCAAAAAACTATAAAAAGAGCGGGAAAGACGAAAAAAAATCTATGATGAATGGATTTTGATGTAAGAGCAGTGGGAAAGCCCTCTCAACTACAAAAATTAAGATCTACATGTAAAGAAACACATATAAAGATCACCCATTGGTGTTCGACTGCTCCTGGACATGAAATAAAAGGATAAAAATGGGCAAAAACGTGAAATACTCGTCGGGGAGCGACAAGTTCCATTTATATATCTTTCTGTGATACTAATGAGGTGGAAGAGGAGGAAAAATAAGGAAGAACGAAAAAAAAAAAAGAGGTAAAAACGGATAAAAAATGAGCAAGTTATGACATTTTGAAGATTGTCATTTATCGTGTTGTCGACGACACGACTTGATTCAAGTCGTGTACTATGCAACACGACTTGAATCCAAGTCGTGTTATATGCAATACGACTTAAATTCAAGTCGTGTTGCATATAACACGACTTGGATTCAAGTCGTGTTGCATAGTACACGACTTGAATTAAGTCGTGTCGTCGACAATCTTCAAAATGTCAATCTTTAAAATGTCATAACTTGCTTATTTTTTATCCGTTTTTACCCATTTTTTTTTTATTCTTCCTTATTTTTCGTCCTCTTCCACCTCATTAGTATCACAGAAAGATATATAAATGGAACTTGTCGCTCGCCGACAAGTATTTCACATTTTTGCCCATTTTTATCATTTCACTTTCTTTTTTCTTATTATTTTTTCTTCTTTTTCCATCCTATATCTTTCTATGATACTAATGAGGTGGAAGAGGAGGAAAAATAAGGAAGAACAAAAAAAAATGGGCAAAAACGGATAAAAAATGAGCAAGTTATGACATTTTAAAGATTGACATTTTGAAGATTGTCGACGACACGACTTGATTCAAGTCGTGTACTATGCAACACGACTTGAATCCAAGTCGTGTTATATGCAACACGACTTGAATTCGTGTTGCATAGTACACGACTTGAATCAAGTCGTGTCGTCGACAACACGATAAATGACAATCTTCAAAATGTCATAACTTGCTCATTTTTTATCCGTTTTTGCCCATTTTTTTTTCGTTCTTCCTTATTTTTCCTCCTCTTCCACCTCATTAGTATCACAGAAAGATATATAAATGGAACTTGTCGCTCGCCGACAAGTATTTCACGTTTTTGCCCATTTTTATCATTTCACTTTCTTCTTTCTTATTATTTTTTCTTCTTTTTCCATCCTATATCTTTCTATGATACTAATGAGGTAGAAGAGGAGGAAAAATAAGGAAAAACAAAAAAAAAGGGCAAAAACGGATAAAAAATGAGCAAGTTATGACATTTTGAAGATTGACATTTTGAAGATTGTCGACGACACGACTTGATTCAAGTCGTGTACTATGCAACACGACTTGAATCCAAGTCGTGTTATATGCAACACGACTTGGATTCAAGTCGTGTTGCATAGTACACGACTTGAATCAAGTCGTGTCGTCAACAATCTTCAAAATGTCAATCTTTAAAATGTCATAACTTGCTCATTTTTTATCCGTTTTTGCCCATTTTTTTTCGTTCTTCCTTATTTTTCCTCCTCTTCCACCTCATTAGTATCACAGAAAGATATATAAATGGAACTTGTCGCTCGCCGACGAGTATTTCACGTTTTTGCCCATTTTTATCCTTTTATTTCATGTCCAGGAGCAGTCGAACACCAATGGGTGATCTTTATATGTGTTTCTTTACATGTAGATCTTAATTTTTATAGTTGGGAGGGCTTTCCCACTGCTCTTACATCAAAATCCATTCGTCATAGATTTTTTTTCGTCTTTCCCGCTGTTTTTACAGTTTTTTGGCATGAAATTTTTTTTTTCGGGTTGGACGGCGCCGACGATGGTTTGAACTGCGATTATGGATGGATCTTTGCCGGAATATTTTCTTTCCCAACTTGATGATCCTGTAAATCGTTAATTTTGGGAAGAATGAAGCATTTCGGATACAAAATGCATAAAAAACGTAAAAGAAGGGCATTTTCGGTACTCTAGGTGCCGATTCCAGGTCATATGAGAAGTCACGAGAAAAACCAGGTAATATGATAAAACCATACTTGGCGCCAGGTAATATGTAAAAAGCCCGTTTGTATGAGACACAACTCACTCGGCCTGCATGTGCTGAGGCTCGTCGAGCTACCCGAATTTGGATATCAAATCACTTGCACCGTTAGATCAAAATCTAACGGCCCTTGGTAATTTAGCTTATATAGACATCCGTGAGCCGTATCGTATAAACTTTTTCCCAAAGGGAAAGCAAGGTGCAGTTATTGACTCCACGGTTGTCATATACTCGTATGTACATAATTTGCTCGACTTTCTTGTATCAAAAGCCCACAGCCTGTAAACAATCAGTGAATATCCACCGTCTGTGTATTTTCAGATAGCGGATATCTTTGTAGCGCACGCATAAAGCGCATAAAACTGACGTGATCTCCTAAATCCTAATCCCTTTTGAACTGGAAACGCTCAAACCGGGAAGTTGTAAATTCGCAATTGCCTATCCAAAATTTGGAAAACACCCACAACTTCTCCAATTCCCACCCGGATTCGGAATCCAAATCCACACCAACCCCCTCTCCTATATATATCCCGCCCCCAAATCCCCAGTCCAGGATTTGAAAATCCTAGATGAGATTCAGAACCGAATCGCCTGATTCCGCCACCATGGCCTCCCCAGGCCCAAACCCTCGCCCACCATCGCCCTCAGTTCGCGAAATCCCCCAAATTCCCGTCGAACACGAAACCGCGAGCCCTGATAGTCGTGATAGGCGGCGCCGCTGTTGGGGGAGGAGGGACGGCCCGGCGGGGGAGGAGTACGCGGCGGCGAAGACGTCGGTGTGGTGGGACATTGAGAACTGCTGCGTGCCCAAGTCGGTTGATCCGCACCACATTGCGCAGAACATTGGGATGTCGTTGGCGGCGATGGGATACGACGGGCCGGTGTCGATTTACGCGTACGGGAATTACAATTACGTGCCTTCTCATGTCGAACAGGCGCTATCCGGCACTGGCGTCCGCTTCAATGCGGTTTCCTCTGGTATCGTTTACTTATGAATTTACCATCTGTTTCATTCATCTATATTTTTGTGCTTTTGGATAATTGCTTTCTTTCATCTGTTCTTATTATCATGTTTTTGTGCTTTCATAATTGTTTGATTTATATGTAGATCTTCGCCCAATATCTCTCTACTCATTTTTATATATTTGTGACATTTTTTTGTGTTTTACAAGCTTTTGCATGTGTTTGCTTTGTGAGCCAACTTTCAACATTGCTACAAAAAATCGTAGTTTTATCCATTGCTAGGAGCTTACTACCAAATGCTTGTTTCATCTTGGGAGAGCATTGACTCTATAACAAATTGGGATTAGCAAATAGAGGGTCAATAGCTTCTTAAGGAGAGCTCGGCGGCACAAACTTCATCAACATCTTCTAGAAGGCTTTTCAACTTCATCTTCTCCTATTTTCTTCTTTGGTTTTGTTTCATCCATGGAATCACTAATATTGGTTCCAACAGGAAT
This sequence comes from Houttuynia cordata, assembly GCA_039654745.1. NCBI lineage: Eukaryota > Viridiplantae > Streptophyta > Magnoliopsida > Piperales > Saururaceae > Houttuynia > Houttuynia cordata. The sequence continues at coordinate 27,068,126 of CM077508.1, forward strand.
GACCTACACTAGGTAGGAAAATTGAAAATTTTGATGGTTAGATTGACCTCTATTGTTTGATCAATAAATCAATCCCAAAAATCAAAAGCTTTTATGCCAATTATCTATATTGAACTCTTCAAGCCACATATAATGGAAAATTGGAAAACTATAATGCTTCATGATATGGTCTTCTTCTTGAAGACCAAATGATGGCTCCTTGTGTGCACGCGCTTTTTGTTGATCAATCATAAGAATGATTAAGCCTTTTTTGGATAATTTTTATCCTGCATTGTCGTTCTTTAGATTTGCTGGATACTTATTTTAATTGTAGTATTTTATTTGTTATTGGATAATTGCTTTCACTCATCTGTTCTTATTATCATGTTTTTGTGCTTGCATTGTTTGATTCATCTGTTTAGTTATCATGATTGCTCTCCCTGTGTGTGCGTGCTTCTTGTTGATTGAGGATAATAGAATGTTTAGACTTTTTTTTCGTTAATTTTTATCCTGTATTTCCGTTCTTTAGATTTGTTGGATACTTATTTGAACGGCTTGTTGCCTCTCTTGTGATAGGCACGGGTAAATTATTTATTATTTATTTGTTTATTTTTTTATCCTTTGATAATGAGGGGTGTCTGATCCTAAGGACCCGACTATATGGGGCAAGACAACTGGCGTCTTAGAGCATAACCTGCCCAATCCCCTCAGGCACGTACAAGGCCCACCCATCATATGTACTGGGTAAATTGTGGTATGATTTTGGGTGGGTGACCAACGGAGTGGGGGAGGACCTCCGCTTCAAGAGTGTGCCTTGGCCATCACACCCAAGGAATTCCGTATTGGATATCAGTAAAATATTGGTAGACCAAAGAGACAAAATATCGGAGATATATCGGAGATATTTGTAAAAAAAATATCGGTGGTCGAAAACTATTTTATACCATATATTTTCACAATCTAACTTCTAAAATGAGTTATACTAATTTAGACAAAGCATAGATTTCAAAATATGCATAAAAATGTATATTAGGATGGGAAACAAACGGGAAAGCTGTTTTTTTTTAAAAAATTTTTAAATGGCAATATATCGGTCGAAACCGATATATCATATTGCCAATATATCGATGATATCATAAAAAATTTGGAAAACCGATATTTGTCTGTATCGTTTTATCGGGTGGGACCCAATATCGCCGATACGGAATTCCTTGATCACACCAACACCGCGTTGGTTGCATGGGTAAATTATGATGCTGGCTTCTTTGTGCAGTTGAATTTACACGCACAGGGCCTCACTTGATTTTAGAAAACTTTCATCTGCTTCATTTTTTTTTCTTTTGTGAATTACTTGTTTGAAGCTGCTGTTTGTTTCCTACTAATTGCTTTGCGATAATTGGAGTTGAAGGCGTATTTCATGAATATATTCGACATTTTTCTATCTTCATTTCATTTCATTTCTTTTTTCTTCTCAATAAATTAGCTGAACCTGATTCTGAATGCTATACTAATATTACTGTTTCTTTTGTGACTTGATTTTACTCCCCCCTCGTTTTCTCACTTCACTGTTTGAAACTTCGCTTGTCATTTTGTTGTTTGCTTCAAGAGAATTGGAGTTGGAAGGCTTCGCAGTGTTGTTTGTGAGTCATATTCTGTTGGCTGGTCTACTAAATCCCCTTTGTCTTGGTCGAGTTTTTTTTTTTTCATAAAATCTACTGGTCGAGTTTAATGGTGGCCTGTGTGGCAGCAAATCGCTAAAAATATTTTAATCAAGATTGTTGGGCTGAAGATTGATGTATCATTTGGGTTTTCTGCTATTGATTGTGCCTTGGATTTTGACATTTTGTGCACCCAAACAATGATTGTCGGGCTGAGAATCTTCTCTTGAGGATCTTTCCAGAAAGTCCTCTTTTTTCAAAGTGCAGTTCCAAAATAGCAAAAGTCCCAACATAAGATGGCAAACAAACAGGATTGATGGCTTTATGGAAAAATTCTGTCAGGATTCCTTAAATAATATTCTAATTAAACAAGTTCTAAGTTGTTATTTCATTTATAGAGAGAACAGATTGAAATAAAATTGGGGAGTAGTAAAAGAAGACAAGGGAAAAAATGGATAAAATATAGAGTTCCATAGGTGCATCATCCTCGTTTCGGTTCTAACACACTTTGAGGCTAACTAATTTGCTGGCATTGCTGGCACTTTATAATGGTGTGGAACGAGGTTTTTTTTTAAGCATACTTGGTATTTAAGCATCAATTCTAGGGTAGTTGATGAATTGTAACTAAATTTCTTTAGAACAAACAACAAGAAGTGTTAATAAGAAGTGTGGAAATTGAAGAGCAAAAGTAAAACAGATGAAGAAGAAAGGAAGAAAAACAACTTGTTTTTTGGTTGTCAGCCTGTCTTTTTAATATTAGCAGGATTCTGACCCTAATGTCCCGTTAACTAAGCACACTTAAAAACATTCAAATATTTCATAATTTTTTTAACACACTTTTTTTTTAAGAAACTGTGGATGTAGCCCTGATGGATTTGAACTTCTTCTTCCTCTTGCTCCCTTCTCTTTCCTCGTTATTATTCCTATACGTTCCTTTTTTATTTTGCTAACTTGGCACCTTTTTACTCAGTCCACCATTCCTCTCTTAGCCCCACTTCTCCATTTTTTATCTTTTGACGACTTCATTCACCACAACCCTCCTTCCCTCACGCACAGCTGATTTGCCTTCAACTTCCTTCTTCTCATCTCACTCTCATGCCTCTTTCTTCTTTTTTTCTAACCTCGCTCTCCTCTCTGACGTGCTGCTTCTTTATGTGGCTTCATTTTCTTGTTGCATAAGTTTATACTGTTTAGTTTTCATGAGTCATGAGCTCTTGATTTACTGTAGGTGCTAAAGATGCAAGTGACAAAAAAATTCTAGTTGACATGCTAATTTGGGCTTTCGACAATCCAGCCCCGGCAAATATTTTACTAATATCTGGTGACCGGGACTTCTCTAGTGCCCTCCATCAATTGCGCCTGAGAAGATATAATATGCTGTTGGCAGGATCTCCAAATACATCTGCAGCTCTTCTGGCTGCTGCAGATAAAGTTTGGCTTTGGGCCAGTCTTGCGGCTGGAGGTCCTGCTTTATTACCTCATGAAAATATAGGTAGACTTAGAAAATCAATGCCAAAACACTTTAAGTCAGGAAAACAGAAACCACATGTAACGGCTGACAATAAGTATGAATACTCAATTCGAAATGACCAACCAAGAAATTTCAATAGTGAGGTGAAACAACATCTACCTGGAAAACAGGTGGGTTTGAATCATGAAAGTCCTGACAAAGACAATCCGAACTCGATGCCTATTTGTCCACAAGAAAATGAGGTAAGATTCTACGGTGTTAGTTTTAATCTCTTGAATAAATGAATTGATGAGGATTGCTTCACTTATTCAGGGCAGTAAAGTCGTGGAATTGGAGGTTTTAGCACCTCGTATTTGCATGGAAAAGGAAATGAAGGCCAAACAATTCATCAAAGATCCCAATACTGAGAACATCGAGGAGGGAAAAAGCGAGTACAAGGAGAGACAGAATTGTCACAATAGAAACAAGGCTACAACCAGGGAAAGCAAACAGTATATAACAAGTAATCAGGGAAAGCGGAAGTTTAATGACTTCTACAACCAAAAGGCCACTAAAACTGCTGCAAGGCAAAGGAGACAAAGTTGTGATAAGTGCAACAACTGCAAAAAATTCATACCAAAAAATCAGGGAAAGCAAAAGAGGAATGACTCCCACAACAGAAAGACCAGCAAAAATGCTGCAAAGAAGAAGGATGACAAAATTTCTTCAAGGTGTTATAGATGTCGACAATTGGGCCACTTGGTTAACAACTGTCCAAACAACTTATCCAAGAATCCTGCGGTGCCACCAAGCGAAAATAAGAACCCTACAGTGCCTGAAGTTTCAAATTTCTGGTCATATGTTCACAATTGGAATCTGCTAAACCAACAAGGTTTCCCTCCAATGGTAGCCTCAGGTTTCTCCAATGGTAGCTTCCATCTCTGATGTGGAGGCTTTAAAAAAGTGAGCAGAAGTGGGCCATGTGAGGGCAGAATATGGCCATATCTGCCGTCTCTTAAGATGCTCCAAGTCAGAGTGGGAGGCTTTGGTTGGAAGAGAACGGTGGAGAGTCAGGGGCGGCTCAAGCCCTTAGGCAACCACCAAATAAGAGGTGTGATAAGAATGGATATTGTTATATACTGTTTGATGAATTGTGTGTGCAAATGGACATATTGTTGTACATATATAAGAGAAGAAAAGACAATTGTTTGATCTAGGACATTATTTTTCTCCATAATGACACAGATCCAAAAGTAGTTTCTTTTGAGGTAGAGCAAATGAGCAAAGCTGCAACATTTTTTTTTTATATAAGGATATGTATACTTTCACCTGACTGTTTTTTTCACCTCATTAGTAGGAATCACCCAATATGTTTTGAAAATATTTGATTGGGCCGGAAAATAGATATGCTCATACCATATATTTTTTTTGCTGTATAAAATATGTTGAAACGAGCTAGGAACCACGAAGAACAAATACCCACCCCCATCCTCATTTACATGAATTTCATGTTTTGAACTTTTTGGAGCCTATATCTTGTTTTGTCATGTACCCCATTGAAAACGTAAACTTCTCATCTTCCCATCATTTCTTTTAATGACCAATTCCAGCAACCTCCGCCGATGATCAACTCCACTGACCAACTACAGCGACCGATTTTGCGGCAAGAAAGTCCTGACTGGTTCTTCTTCCATTGTATGGGCAAAATAAACTCTTGGGTGATGTATGGTATAAGTGAGGAGTTTGTAAGGTAATTTACTCCTTTTTCTTTTAAATGCTTTGCTTCTATGTATATTCAAATACGGTATATGCATCATGTAACAATGCCTAGTTCATATGTGCCGTGCATTGAACCATTAGAAAAAGGTGATATGTGGCTTGTCCGCCGAGCGCATCGCAAGCCGTTGGATGTCAATCCAACTGCATGGGATTTAGTACAGGGACCATTCAGGTTGTCTGGCTAACACTGATCAACTGTTCAATCAAATAGTTGACGCATGGGACCATGCCTAGGACTCTGGCCCCACAATTAAATTCAAAGGGAAATAAAAGACAAAGCACAGCTAAAGTCGAAAAGGCAATGTCTCCTTTTGATGGAGGAAGCTGATAGACCCAAGTCCTCTTCCTCCTGACTTTTGGCTTCTGAGCTTTGATTGAGTTAGGGTGATTTGAAGAGGTTTTCAGCGACAAATATAAGATGAAAACACTCGAGAAAACTTAACCACTTAAACAAACAATAAGACTTGCTTTTGAAAAAAAGATAGAAGTGTTTTTTGTGGAATAGCCTGCTTTCTTATTGATATGTAAAATGCAGTAGAATTGCCAGGAAGCAAAAGATCAGTGTTCACTGATTTTGGGAATGTCAACTAATATGACATTTTGAATGCATAGTGCTGCAAGATTAGACGTGAAAGAGTTATAAAAAAAGATTAAACGTGAAAAAGCTTTCGTCTTTAATGAATGAATAATTCACTATTGGTGACAATAATTCACTATTGTATATTCAATTAGAATCCCGTTTGTATGAGACAGCTCACGCGGGCTTCATGAGCGGAGGCCTCTCGAGCCGTCGGATTTTGATCTTACAGCGGGCATCAAATTGGGGGCAGATGGGTCTAAATCATCCTCCCACGCCTTGCATCATTGGATCAAAATCCAACGGCTCTTGGAGATCCGGTTCATGCAGACGTGCATGAGACGTGTCTCATTTAAACTTTTTCCATGCAATTATATCCATCACATAACTATGGGCCTATGGCCTCTCTAACAAATGGAGGGCATATTCTAAGGTTAAAGAATACAGTTTTTTACATCTCACCAAACATTTCAACAACACATTCATGGCTGAATAATTATGACTATTGACCAAGAAAGGGCTTCTGTTAAGATCTATTCACCAAGGCAAAGGTAAAAGAAGCCCAGCTAATCACCACTGACAGTCCAATTACTCCTTTGAATAACCTGCCATATGACTTTGGGGCACTTGTCCTCCGTTTACACTTTTAGTAAGACAATAGTCATTTTGAGTCTTTGACTAGTTGCATAAAAGGAAATGAACGATGAATCTCTTGTGACATCTCACATCATGTTGATTACCATGTCGTTAGTCTGACTTGATGTAAAGGTTTTGAAAGAAACCTCCATGAGCACATGGGCTTGCCCAAGACTCTCTTAAAAGTATGAACAGTTTGTTGATGGAGGACTTTCCTACGGAAATCAAATCCACCCTGTTTTTGTACTGTATCATACTCAACTGGATGCTCAGGCACGCGTTTTACTGTCATGATCTGCTTGAGAAGAAAGAAGAAAGAAGAAAGAAGAAAGAAGAAAGAAGAAAGAAGAAAGGAAGAATAGGAGGCTCATGAGTGCATTAAGGCATTCCATGTGAGTTATAATGTGAACTTTCTTTTTGTCATTACCATTCTATTATTCCATCTATGAGACTGTCACCTCACTTTTTCTGTTCACAAGATCTCATGCTGTAGGATTCGAATGTCTAGCTCAATCACTTGTGTGTTCCCCATAAGCTAGATCATAACATTTACACGTTCTTGATGGAGGATACCTTGGCGGACATCCTCTAGGTGGAAAGAGTTTGAGGTCCGCCTGGATATCCTCTATTAATAGGAGCCGTAGATCGTCAAAAATTCCTATAGAAGCCTACGAAAATGTCGTAGGCTTCTTGAGTGGGGATCTGGGGATCGAACTTTCACAGCAATTGATTGGTCCCTCTAATCAAAACTGCAGTATTAGTATCATTAGTATTCTAACAAAAACTTAGGTAACTTTTTGAGTATATATAAAGAATGTTATTGTGCAGAATACATTTCCTGTTATTTTTATAGGTACTATACTGTTCACATTTTTTTTTATTTTCTTGGCTGCATGATTTTAGTGGGAGATTGGTGGCACATCAGAAGGTACTGTTTTTCATTTGAAGATGAGCCTATTGTGGGAAGTAAGACCCTCTGATCATGGCAGCTTGTGACCTTGTGGCTATCAGATGAACTGCTAAAATAGCTTATGAAGGCTAGCTGTTTAGTTAGCTACTGACATTAGTGTCTCATGTTAAATAAAAAACATTGGTGCATCATGTGCATGAGGTTTTTCCTTCTATAAGCTAGTGTTCAAAATCTTACCTGTGCACCTGAATCTCACAGAAGTGGATCATGCAAGTTATCTTTTGCAAAATGACGATTCATTTGATCAAGGATTTGAAGGTTGCAACAACCCAGAACTCAAAATTTAAGAAATTTTGCAGAGTCATTTTCCCTATGCTCATGACTAATTCATCGAGGATCTAGAACTTCATAACAAACAATCATGCCAACAAGATGCTCGCTGGAGGCCGGTGTGGTCAATTGCCATACAATTAGCACATACATTGTGTCAATGATACAGTTGGAAGGCTGTACACATACATAGTCATCAACAATAAGGACAATGGATGCAAGCCCAATTATATCTGTCCTGGTCATCTCTGTAGGGATGAGACCCATTCATATAGAGATGCCCAGGACAGATCCAACTGGGACCATGAATGCTATTCCAATCACAAGGAGGAAAAATTGAGATGTTATTGTGACAATTGCTCCAATTCAGCCCTCAGGTAGGGCAAGTGGGACAAGGGGTGTGTGCCCCATAGAACTGTATCAAATGTAAGACTTCCTCATTCCCACTTTAACAATCCTAATTAGACAACCGAAAAGGACCTGCATCTAGTTCATTATGGTTTTCTAATTATGACTATAAAAGTTGGACAAAAGGAGTGCTGCTTCGTAGTTTAGTGGGATGGCCAAGCCATGCTTCATGAACCGAATAGCCTGAGTCCAAACCCACACCGTGCACGCACCACCCACCGAAAATAGCATATGTTGGGTGTGACTTGTATTTGCCAGAGGGGATTGACGGTGGAATACGGTACTCTAAGAGGCCATTGCTTAAGGACTCGGAATCTTCTTGTTAAAAAAATAGTACTAATTAATCCTACATTACTTAATTTAATATATACAGTGATAATCAGTAATACTGTTTTTAAAAAAATTCTAGTTGAAAGAATAATTTGTTTTTGTTATCATGTAAATTAATTGAACAAATAAATGACTGGAGATATTATGAGTTCTTTCTTTTTTTTGTAAAGAAGATATTATAAGTTCTGACCCACCTTGGGTCATTCCTAGAAGATATCTAGGGCAAGTGCTCATAATAATGGGACTGGCTATTTGGAAAACCGCCCTTGTTAGGTGGTGTGGATCAGATATGTGGGGTGGTGACCCACACACAATTTATCAGGTTGTGGGGCTTTGCATAAATGAGATTCCTTTATTTTTCTGATATTGGGTAGGTCATTTCATTAAATTTTGGAAAGTAGTTGTGATTGTCTGACCATCTCAATTGTTTTGTACATAGAAATAGCAGACACTGTGATACAAACAAATAACTGCATATAAGAGACCAACATAACCTAACTAATCATTTTCCAATAATTAGAGAATGTGGGTTTGGTTATGTTTAAGTTTGTAGATTCTAAATTACTCATATTCTTAACAAAGCTGCAAGTAGGGAGGAATGCACATGATAGGCAAGAAGCTGTTCAACAACTCTTGGTTAAAATAGTTATATTGAGGAAAACAATGTAATTCAGCCTTGTCGCACTGGTTGGATCTCTCCTGGAGGCTGGTGCTGTAGAAAATTATCTCAAAGCCGAAACTAATGGAAAAATGCTGCATTTCCTTCAAAATCTCACGTTAGAACCCGTTGTATGCATCACCACCATGTTTTAATAGACGGCTTCACAAATCAATGGCCGTGATGCACACAGTGGGTTCTAATGCGATATTTTTGAAGGAGAATTATTTGTTTGGGTTAGTGAGTCTTACCTACAAAAGAAAAAAAAATACAAAAATCATTTCCAAATTTCTTGAGCTAGCTTTCTCCTTATGTTTTTTAGGGTTTTTCTTTGTAATTTTTTTATGTGGGGTTTGATCCTGCCAATCTGCCCACCTTTAATTTGATTAGATACATGTAAAAGAGTAGAGAAGCTCTCATGTATGTACATGTTGTGGTATGTGCCAAGCACGTGATTTAAAAATCCAAAGATACTGAAAAATCTTCCCCAGTATAAAAAAAAACCATAAGGTTGACGAATGTTGAGTTGAGTGCCTCCAACATATATGAAAGACATGTTTTCAAAATCCAAAAATTACAATAATATGTTCAAAGTCCCAAGAAGCCAAAGAAAATAAAAATAGAAGAATGCATGTGCTAACTCGCCCTTTTAGGAATATGTTTCTTCTAAACATGATTATATTAAGGACAGATTCGAATTAAGGAAATGGGTGGAATCAGCCACAAAGCAAGAATATTTGCAGTTGACAGTGGACTTGGACAGTTCAATCAGAACCAAAGTAGTGGTTGAAGTTTGAAGAGCTTTTCCCAAAAGATGACAATTGAAGAACTAAAATACAGTTATTGAGCCAACTTTTTTATGATTACACTGTACCATCTGTTTGCAATCACTGTATTATCTGAGAATCAATTGATAATTCAGTGCCAAACTACCTTTGCTTGATCCCTTCTTCACCTTCTCAAGATTTGACCTGCACATTGTGTACATGAACAATAGTCACAATGTTTTGCCTCAAAAAGATAAAAAAGTATGGGACAGCTACACTATTCTATGCATGCCATAGATCTACGTGCTTCTAGTCTTCTACATGACTCTTTTGAACCAAACAATGCTATTTCTTCTTAAAATATCTCACATTAGAATCCAATGTATGCATCACCACCGTTGATTTGTGGGGTTTACTACGTCGAATCGCACTAATTATACTTATGGCGGGTCCTAAGGTGAGATTTTTGAAGGAGGACCATTTTCCTTTTCAATATACGGTCGAATTTTCCTACAATACATAATATGTGAGTTATCTTGTGGATAAAACTTAAAAGTATGCAACCATCAGTAGGCATTCGTAAAAGAAGACATTATACGATAAAAAAAGACTATCTACCACGCTATGGAAGCTAAAGACTTCGAAAAACACTAAACGGCCAAAAAATTTACATGTAAGAATCAAATTGAAATAAACCTAGACTCTTCTGTTTTTTCTGGTAAACCTCATAATTGTACATTAAAAACTGTATCCATATAATTGTACATCAAAAACAAAGGAAGCCACCATTAAGGTGGCCAAAACTTTGAGGGTGATCAGTGGAACTGTGGAAGAATCCAGCTGCAACCCAAATGGACCAGAGGGCCCAATGACGGGCCCAGGGGATTGTGGAACAGAGGAAAGACGTGAAAGCAAAGTAAGTTGTAGGGATACTATGGTAAGCAGAGAGAGAGAGAGAAGAGGCAGAGCAGTCATGAAAAAGGCCAAAAACTTGGGCCTCACACAGCTAGCAAGCTCACTAATTATTCTCCAGCCCACCCCCAAAAATTTGAACTCGGAAAGCGAAATACCTGAAAGTTGTTTTTACCAAACTAACCTCCATTTAGCTTTTGAATTTTGCAGCTTTTGTTCATCTTTATTCTGGCACATATGCTCTTTTACCTTGCAATTATTTGTGTTCATATTCTTGGTTGAAAACCTTCTAGTCCCAACCAATGCACGATTGTTTCATCTGATGCGTTATTGGTCTTCAAATTTCTAGTCCCATTTATATGCCCCAATCAATGCGCGATTGTATGATCCAATGCGCTATAGGCCGTCACATTTCAATGAGTGGTGTTTTACAGCAGACGAAATTTTCGTAAAATTTCACAGCATTGATGAGGCAGTGAAATTTTCGATGCTGTCACCGCACCATCTGACCCCTCCCTCCCTCTTTTTTTTGTATATCGAGTGGTATCTGAGTCCTTAGGACCCGACTAGAAGGGGTGGGGCAACCGACCTCTTAGAGCATCGTATTCCGCCAATTCTCTCAGGTGTGCACATAACCCACACAACATATGTACTGATTAAATTAGAAATATAATATTTATGGGTAGCCAACGGAGTGGGAGTTCGAACTTAGGATCCCCTTTCTCTCTTGCCTACCTCCATTATCAACGTCCGGCCATCTACCACAAATCCCCTTTAGCCTCAAACAAACTGATGCATGTGCGCATGCTATATGTGGCGGTTGCAGGCCTTCGATCCGATAGCATGCATTAGTACAAGGGGCATGCGGATTTGAATGGCCCCGCTCCTCGATTAACACATTCTTTCAAACTCATCAATGGTGCAAGCCGGGGTACACAACTCTTTTTTTGGCTACATATTAAATTTACTATATAAGGGTAGGGATATTTTTTCATGACTGATATCACGAGACACGAGACTTGTCTCGTGTAAACTGGACTCTTTTACTATAAGGGTAGGGCCGTAGGGGTAATTTTCCACACGTCCATGCATTAAATTCCCCCATACCTCCATAAAGCACACCCCTGCCCCGATCTGCACAAACACCAAAACAAAAAAGTCCATTTTTGCAAACCAACCCACCCAGGCCCATTCCCGTCCTTTCCCCACGCCCCAGGCCCACCTCCGCAAGCTGTCTCCAGCCCACCAAGCCCCCATCTTCCCGCTCTCTTCCCCCCCTTTATAACCCCCCCCCCCTCTTCCCCCCCTTTATCCTACGCCTCTCCTCCCCTTATCCTGCGCCGCCCGCCTCCCCCGGCCTCTTCCAATGGCCGCCGCCGCCGCCCTCCTCCCCGTCCTGATCCTCCTCCTCCTCCTTCACTTCCCTGGCCTCCACGCCGCCTCCACTTACCCCTTCAAACATCCCCTCGACGCTCGCCGAGGAGACTCCTCAGCTCAGGCCGTTAACACGTCGGCCAAGTACGAGGGGTCCTCCGATTTGGTCCACCTAAGGTACCATATGGGACCGGTACTCTCGTCACCGATCAAGATCCACCTTATTTGGTACGGCCGGTGGTCGCGCGACCAGCAGCGGCCCATCCGGGATTTTCTGCTCTCGTTCTCCGACCGCGGCGTTCCGGCTCCGTCGGTTGCGCAGTGGTGGCAGACGGTGTCGCTGTATACGGACCAGACGGGCGCGAACATTACTCGTTCCGTTGTCATCGCCCGCGAGTACTCCGACCGCCGATACTCCCGCGGCCGCAGCCTTACTCGTCTTTCCATCCAGCAGATCATCGCCAACGCCGTCACCGCCGCCGGGCCGGCCGCTGTCTCCTCCGTCGACCACAAGAGCGGCATCTACCTCGTCCTCACCTCGCCGGACGTCGCCGTCCAGGACTTCTGCCGCGCGGTCTGCGGCTTCCACTACTTCACCTTCCCGTCGATTGTCGGCTACACGCTGCCCTACGCCTGGGTGGGGAACTCCGGCCGGCAGTGCCCGGACGTCTGCGCCTACCCCTTCGCCGTGCCGGCTTACATGACCGGCGGGGGCACCACGCCGCTGAAGCCCCCCAATTCGGACGTGGGCGTGGACGGAATGATCAGCGTGATCGCGCACGAGCTGGCGGAGCTGTCGTCGAACCCGCTGATCAACGCGTGGTACGCGGGCGAGGACCCGACGGCGCCGACAGAGATCGGCGACCTCTGCGAGGGGCTATACGGGACGGGCGGCGGCGGAGGGTACATCGGACAGGTGAGCTCGGACGGACACGGCCGGCAGTACAATATGAACGGTCGGTCAGGTAGGCGGTTCTTGCTCCAGTGGATCTGGAGCCCCGTTTTGCAGGCCTGTGCGGGCCCCAACGCCATCGATTAAAATATATCCAAAAAAATTAGAAATTATAATATTTAATGAAAGGTAATTAGCTCTATAAACCCTATTTTTTTATTTGTTGATGGGGGGATTAGGGGTGTAATTACTTTTTTTGTTTGTTTTCTGTGTTTTTTAAAATTTTTTGGAGGGTTTTGTTGTATGTGAATAATACTCTAGAAGGCAGTAGATGGTTATTTCCTTCATAGTAGACCGCTTATTAAGTTACTTCCATTCCTTCATTAATTAAGGAGTTGATTACTAAGGGAGCGTTTGGACAGGCCGAAAATTTTTAGGGTGATTGTAGGTAATTTTTCTGATTGTGAAAAACCCGTTTGATAATTTGAAATTAATCAGCCTAATGTGCATAAAGCTCACGCAACACAGGGCATTAGGGCATTATATTTTGATTTGGTGGCACGCACGGCATGTGGGTTTGTATCACCCGTTTGCCCCTTCAACTAGCGCACACTGTCCGGTCTCGATCCGACGACTTGTAGCGCTAACATGCACGCCAACGTGTGTGAGGCATGGCGCATAGGAGGATCAACTTTTTTCCTTAGTAGATTAGTAGCCAATTACTTGTCATGTTAATTTGGTGTATTTAAGGAGGGGGAATATCTGAGATGAAAAGAAGTGGGCCCGGGGGCTTTTTGTCGGCTAGTACGGGTCACGAGAGCCCTAACGGCTTGGTCGGTGGTAGACACCAGTAGGACATGTGGTTGTCTTCTTTCCCATTGTTTATAGCCCGGTCCGGTTCTAGGCTTTTCCACTAGCCCACTGGGTTGGCATTCAGGTTACCCGACCTCCGCGTCGACCGGAGGCGGTCATCGGTTCCGTCGCGCCGGCTTACTGGCATCGGCTGCAGAAGTGGGAAAATCTTTCCTTGCAGAATGGAAGGCAGAAATGGGAAGGGATCTGTTATGGATAAAATACCTAGAGACAATGATTAGGAATGTTACTTGTTTTGGACTTACTGTATAATGCAAAGTTGATAGGTGTTGAATCAATGTAAGTGTGACATGTTAAAATAATCTGAGTGTAGAATGGCACGTGCAACATGTGTGGGACAGATGAACTAGGGGAAACAAGGCCCATCATAGCTCATGAACATCAAAGCACATGGTGACAGGCCTCATTGATGAAGAAGACCGCAAGAGACGCCAAAAGCAGACAGGAATGAATAGCTTCAAGGGCATCCAAAGTTGGAATATCTAATGTATGGTAGCATTTAATTCATGTAGATCAAATGAGTAACCTTTTTTTTGCTTTGACCCAATTAAAAGTTACTTGAGTCTACATAGGTCCTTTTCATTTCATTTGGAAAATAAAATCTAGGAGCAACTCAAGTAAAGAAGATTTTGTTCCACAGCTTAGTTCAAAAATGGATTCTACAAAAGCTATTTTTAAACAGAAATGGATAGCCTGTCTAAATTCAAAGCAAGCAGCAATTGCAGTAAAATTTAAAAGTAGACATAGTTTTAGGATCCATCTACATGGGCACTGGTGAAAAAGTTTTGACTTCAAAGGGAGCACAAGAAATTTGCAGCTACGATAAAAAGAGAGGAAAAGAAAGACAAAAAGAGCAGATGGCTTGGGAAAGAGTAAAAATAACTTGGAAAAAAAAGTAGGCAGTTCTTTTTGGGGTAGGAAATGGAGGTGTCGGAAAGTGCCCAATTCAAATGGATCCGGGCTGATTCTGTTTCTGTAACTGTGGAATGAGGAATGTTTCAAAGTTCAGATTAAACATGGAGCTTTCCATAATTGATCCATTAAATACTTAATCGCCGATGAGAATACAAGGCCCTGCTGCGTAACAGCATCCCGAGTTCTTCCTTATTCACATACATAGTTCTGCCTTCTGCAAGGAGGACAACATAATATGAAAATGGCCACATAACAGAGCACTACGGTTGCAAAAACTGGTCTAAATAGAATCAAGGCAAATAAGGGTGTGAAAAATTTATGTATGTATGTCCTTTCCATTTCATTTGGAAAAAAAAAATTCTATGCGTAACTCAAGTAATGAAGATTTTGTTCCACCACTGATACTTCAAAAAAATGAACTCTACAAGAGTACTTATATTTATACAGAAAAACAAGTCCGTCAAAAATTCAAAGCAAGCAGCAATTGAAGTAAATTTTATATAGTAGACACAGTTTTAGGATCCATCTGAAAGGGCACTGGTGAAAAAGTTTAGACTTCAAAAGGAGCACAAGAAATTTGCAGCTATGGAAAAACGAAAAAAGAAAAATAAAAGAGCAAATGGCATGAGAAAGAGCAAAAAGATCTTGAATTACAGTGGGCAGCTCTTCTGGGTAGGAATGGAAGTTGCAGAAAGTGCCCATTTCAATTGGATCCGGCTGATTGTGTTTCTGTACTAGTAGAATGTAAAATGTTTTAACTATTAGTTTAAATATGACTCCAGGGAGATTTCTGTGATTGATCCTCCAAATACTTGATTGCCGATCAGAATACAAGGCCCTGCGTTAACAAAATTCCAAGTTCTTTCTGAATCATGTATCTGGTTCTGCCTTCTGCGAGAAGGACAACATAATATGAGAATGGTCACTATAACAGCACGATAAGGGTTTGAAAATTGGTCTTACATAGAATTCAAGCAAAGTTGATCTGATCATAACAGATGAATAATACAAACGAACATTAACTCATTAAGTAGTTTATAAAAGAAATGCACCGAAGATTGAGACCACAACCAAACATGTTGCAATTTAAAACTTTTATAGCGGTATACATGCTTTTCATGTTTCATAAAGTACCTTCAATCAAAAGAAGCAATAGACTGAATTTCAAGAGAAAAATTGATGAAGATTATTTAGGAAGATTATAGAATCTTACCTCACTGATCAACTTTTATCATAGAAGATGCTGTACTAACTGCAGGATTGGAACCAAGTGGCTCCAACATTTTGCTTTCAACATAACATTGTGGTCCCACGAATTCCCCAGCATTTCTCATTTGCATATTTGCAACTGGCGGTCCACTTTCATTACGAGGTTTTGCATCCAACAGCAGTGCATCTATTTCCTTGTGCTTGATCTTTGGATCATTTTTTCCTGAAGAACTCAGTTGAACCTTCGGCTTCTCGCAATCTCTACTGCTGCATACACTCAACAGCAGCTTTTTTTGCTTAAATTTTGCTTTCTTCCCATTAGAGACACTTCCAGCTTCAGATGTGCAGTAACGTTTCTCCGAAGAATGCTTACTTCTATTTTTTGTATTAACAACTTTCGAAAGAGACAGAGATTTGCCCTCCAATTTCTGAAAATCTTCAGCCACTGCAGTTGATCCAATACATTCCCCTTCAGTATTGTTTTCATAAGCATAACTTAAATTCCTTTCACATATCAAGCCTTCATTGGGCACCGGTATTTCCTTTGGGTTCTTCAGACGGTCAGAATTTTTGTTACCACTTGCAGAATTCTTCGAAATTCTTGGGGAGCTATTCATTGCACGATGTAATTTTCGAGCCAGTTCTTCATCATTTTCATTGTTCAGCTTTCGACGCTTGTACAGCAATTTTACAGGAACTTTCTTTTCTCTCTTATTGTTCATCACGAAATTTTTCCTTGGACCATTTTCCTCCTCTAAAGAAGCTACTAGCTCCAGAGCACTTTTGGCAGCAGCTGCAGCCTTTGCTGCCACCGCTGCCTTCTCCACTGCTGTTGCCTTTGCTGCCGCCGCAACCTGAGCTGCAGCCTTGGCTGCAGATTTTGAAGCTTCAATGATCTCCTCTAGCGTAATCTTTGAGTTCCTATAATCAATACCCAACTTATCAAGAAGATAACTATTAGCAGAGCCATTGGAAGACAACAAATTGGCCACAGACGAAGATGGCACACTCCCGCAACTTTGCCTCTTCAATTCCGCAAGGAGGCGCTTCCGAGGAGGCAATCGGATATTGACCTCCATCGGATCACTGCCCGAAACGCATCCATTCGCTTCCATAAATCTATACCACACATACACAAGAAAAGCCCAAATAAACCTCAACAGAGCACACTCTCCACACGCCTCAATCAATTCACAACTAAATCAACACAAAATAACACAAAATCCCAGTATGTTTTCACAATCAACAACACAGCAGGCCCTAATCCATCGAATTGCACTCACCCAACTTCCAAAACATTCAATTGCTGCAAATTCACTCCAATTCCACCAACATCACTCATGAAAAACCAAAACCTCAACCAAGAACCCTAAATTCACCCACCAAAACCATCACACCAGAGGCACACACCCCAATTCAAACCAATCCACTCAATTCAAGTACTAACAAGCAAAAACCTCGCACCACCTTCCGCAAATCCAAACACCCCGATGCCCACATCTGCACCAAACAGCCCCACCAAGCATTAGGCTAAAAAACACAACAATTCACCACAATTAACATGCATCAACCCTGTGCAATTCCCATGGTCAGGAACACAATTGGATTGATTCAAGCAAAAAGCATGACAATTGAGACAAATTCAGATAAGAATTGGGTGAGACATACCTGATTCTTGGATCCAGGGGTGATCATTAGGGTTTCAAAATCTCTCAAAAAGATTTTTCGGATTTTAGAACGCTACCGATACATTCTCTCTGTTTTTCACCTGTTGGGGGAAAATCCAGGAGGGGGCCCAAACCGAATCTTATAGCAGAAACTGCCCTGTCAAATCACCCCTGGATTTCCTCGAAATAACGAGAATACTTGCCAGTGGATATGGGTCCCTTGCGGACGGCGACGCGCGGCTAGGAGGGGCCGTGATGGTTGTGAGGGAGTGGACGAAGTGGAAATTTGATTATGGTTACGGTTTTTGGCAGGCACTCCATTTGGGTGAGGCGGGTACGGTTTAGGGCGAGGCGCGCGAGTAGGGGTGGCGCTGGTCCACGCGCTGGTCATCGGCGTGTACGGCTAACCGCCAAATTCGGCGCTGGTCATCGGCGTGGAAGTCTTTTAAAATAAATTTGACCTTCTTGTTCAATTGTAATTGTCTTGATTAGGAGACCAAAAAGGGATAACAGTTACAACTAAAATAGGACGGAGAAATCATTAAACATATTCTCTTTTTTTTTTCTGGATAACTGGATTAAGGTGGGGCGTGAAAAATCAGAAACATCCACCCCAAAATTCACCAACTAGGTGGATTTTTAGGATTGATAAAAAGGTGGATTGATTTTTGGGATTGATAAAAAGGTGGATTTTTGAGAGTAGATTTTTGGGATTTTTCATGATCCAAACGCCCCTAAACATACTCTTCTTATGGGGAAGGTTATATCACTCGGGGTTCACGGGGGCCCGCATGAGCTGAGGCGTTGTGAGCCGTCGGATTTAGCATAGGTGGGCACTCATTCAAACGTGCCTGCCTCTTGAATTAAGGTATGCCACCGGATCGACATCCAATAGCGCACAGAGTGCTGATTCATGTTGAGTGCCTGAGCCCGGGCTA
This sequence comes from Houttuynia cordata, assembly GCA_039654745.1. Taxonomy (NCBI): domain Eukaryota; kingdom Viridiplantae; phylum Streptophyta; class Magnoliopsida; order Piperales; family Saururaceae; genus Houttuynia; species Houttuynia cordata. Next base: position 27,086,388 of record CM077508.1, read on the forward strand.
GCTCTCATATAAAGAGGATTCCTTTATATTGCATTTGGAAAAGTTTATCTGAGCAAAGGCTCACGCACATCAGCATGAAACGAGACGATTTGAGCGGGACTGAGATATTAGGGCATGCAGCCCACTGATTCAAACCTACCTGTCCCCTATATCAACGTCCATCATCGGATTTCAATCCGATGGCTCAGATTGTTTTAGCATGAGCAAACGCGCGAGCCCGGTATTGATGTAGAACGGGACTCATAGTATTTTGGCTATAATGGGAGAGCTTCTATCAAATATATAATGTAGTCAGCATTATTTTTCCTTTATATGTTTATTTTATTTTGCTATATCAAGTCAGCTTGTATTTGTTGCCAAAAAGAAGTCAGCTTATATTCCTACCGGAACTAGGTCCTTTCATTTCCCTGTTCGTTTTGAAATAGGAAAGTGGTTACGGTTGTACGAAGGGACTTTCTATATAAGATTTTACTTGCTGCGGGAAATAGTCTCTTATTTCTTTCTTGCTCAACTTCATTGAAGTGCCTTCAGGAGAAAGTCCAGGTGAGTTATTCACACAGTCAACTTCATTATATTTCTATCATATTTCTTCTAAGATTGTTAGTTGTTGCCTTTTATATTGGCTTGAATAATTGCATTACACTTCAATCATATTTTCATCAATTTCTTGTGCTGTATTTGTTTTTTTTAAAGTTAAGCCGGACCTTTTTTTTGGTTGTTGGTTGCAGTCTTTTGGTAGATTTGTTTCTTAAGCTAAATTTATTTCATCCATAATCGTGCTTTTGATTCCTCTTAACAGTATTAGATTAAGTACACTCTGCAAACTGCATTGCTGATTTATAAAAATCAAGGTTGATCAAGAGACCAGTACTATGTGGTCTTTGAAGTTTTATTATAACTTAAGACCAATGTTATGATTGATTAACAAAACCCTATATAGTTTGTTTAGTTGCTTTGTTGCAATGTCTCAAATACATCTACGTCCACATGCCTGAACTCCTCTCCTGTCAAAGTAGCAACTGTACAAGTACACAAGAACATTCATAGTGAATAGAAAACAAGATTAGTATTTTATACCAGTACCCACCAGGCAAAAGTAGTATTAAAACATAGTAAATGGAGAATTTTAATTGCTTAACTAAAGACATGTATTGGATGAAAACTACCCAAATAAGATTTTGAATTCTATGATTGCCTTACGTCTGTTCTGCATTTCTGTAGGTTCAAGTCAAGTCTGATTTAAGAAGGAGAAAGACAATTATCAACATGATGTCCAAGCAGACTGGAGATTACCTCCCTGACGACATTCAAGCAGACATCCTGAGCAGGCTGCCAGTGAAGGACCTGCTCAGGTTTAAGTCTGTTTGCAAGAGCTGGTCTGCTCTCATTGCCGATCCTTACTTCATAAATTTGCACAAGAACAGGGCTCCTCGCATCTTTATAGATGGAGAAACTGACCACGCAGGTATCTCCTCACGCTCCTCGCAATGTCTGAACACCTTCTTCCCAATTAGGAAAGAAGAGATACTCAGCTCAACAAATGGCTTGTTATGTGTTAAAACGTCTGATGGGAAATATGCCATCTCCAACCCAGCCACCCGCAAACTCGTGCAAATACCGGCGCCGGACCATGAATTTTTTGAATTTAAGCTCTACACTGTGCCATCCACTGGGGAGCTCAAAGTGGTGGGTTGCCATATAGATCATCTAATAGGTGCAATGTACTGGGACATACTCACAATTGGTGCAAGTTCGCCATGGAGGACAGTGCCGGTCGATGCTAGGTGGTGTACTTCCTTGTTATTTGATGATGGGCCTCACTGCTTAAGTTGTAAAGAGGATGCTTCGAGATGGGAAGAAGATATCATCTCGCTTGATCTAGAGACTGAGCAAGTATTCAAACATGTCATGCCTTGTCAAACAGATCTATTTATTGCAGAGTGGGATGGTTGTCTTTCAGCTAGCAAGGTTGTAAGGCAGGAGTTGAGGACATGGATTCTTGAGGATCATAGGAGTAATAGATGGAGGAAGGAAGTGGTAGATTTGTCGTTCATGTCGAAGGAATTGATAGACAAACCGAATTTTTTTTTAAATTATAGTGGAAAGATGTGGTGGGCGAAAAATTATAGGTCGAAGGATGAACATGTTGAGGTGTTCTCGATTGATCTTAAATCAAAAAGAAAGGAGTACTCGGATACCAAAAGTAGAAGTATGTATGATATTTTCACATACGTTCCTACACTCGAAACATTGGAGGGGATGTAATGAGGTTTTGTTTTCATGTTTTTTTACACAATGTAATAAGACCTTTGTTGATATATTACACTCCATCTGTAGTAAGAGTCTGATTTTATTTTTTTTCTCTGTACATATCAAAGTCAAACTGACGGGTTCCATACACTGTGTTAAGTAACAAAAGGCAGCCCCAAAAATGAAGGTCTACGTTCAATGGTAATAACTTGTGTAGGAGCTCAGCCGTTAGATAATATGGGACCACACGATCTAACAGATCCTACACCTAAACCTGCAAGTAGAGGGAATTCGAGAATAAACTGCACCTTTATGGTGCCATAGCTATGGCCTATGAACGCCTGAAAAGCACCACCGTTTCAAGGTTGGTCTGAGTAGCCCCGACTGTCATGACTCGAATCCGACCTTACATGAATATCAAAATAAAAGTAGCATAAATTTAAAGTAGTGTATTCTTATCATACTATAATATCGGTTTATATGAGATCGTTCTCATGTAGTTTGCATGAGCCAAACCATCTCGACATCTTGATAAATAACAGGTAAGTGTGAATTATCACCGCCGTCATGCTTATTCAAGCTATATCATAATGATTTCATTTAAACATTTCCTTTATACTATACACCTTTCATCCAAAAAATTAAAAAACTTAGTAGCATTTTAAAATAAGTTAAATTTATTGGCCTATAGCGCCCACGACATTTTAAACCTCCGTGGCACATGCACGCTAACCAGGATATATTGGGCAATTTGACAAATTCAGTCACCTAATAGTAGATCTACAATTTTTTAATTGCCAGGAATTTTCTGAATGGAGGGTGTATAATAGAGCTTTTTATGTCTGACCTGGCGCCAAACACGGGTTTCTCATATTACCCGGAATCCCTTTCTTCCTTCCATATGACCCGGAAAGTACCCAAAATGTCCTTAGGTTTAGGTATAAGCCACCCAACACTTTGGTTTTCCATATTACCCGGAAAGGGAGCGACTACCCGGAGAAACTGCCGTTAGTCAGAGAAGAAGGCGTTCCGTCCGGCCTCTCCGCCCATATCATTGCCGGCGCCGGCGCCGTCGAACTCCAAAAAGGTCATCTTCGCGGCAACAAGCGGGAAAACGAGCGGAAAAGATCGGGTATTGGAAAACAACTTCAACGGAGGCAAGGTACATCGAAAAACTCGTAGGTGAAGTTAAAATATGACGATTTGTATCATGAAAGTTGGTTTCATAGAAGAAAGTTCAAAACTTAGCAAGTTTTCAACTATTGTTACAGTCGTGTCGTCGACAACACGACTGTAACACTAGTCGTGTTTGATGAAACACGACTCATAGACGTTGCTTTGCATTCATATACGGTTTTCAATATATCGTGTCTGACAGTTTTTTAACCTATTTCGGTTTTTTAATGGCAGGTACGGATGGAGAAGATAGTTCTTTGTTTACACTACGATGGAGTTTTGACAAATTCTGCTAAGTACGTGGGGGGAAACGGAAGCTCCTGCCTATAGATACACGAGTAAAGTACCTGGAACTGTTGCAGCTAGTGGAAGAAAGATTACCGCTTAAGTCTACACCTGGTACATTAACTTTGTCATATCGTGTTGACTCTGAAGAATACACATTTCTCCTTGAAGACGATAAAGACGTGGAGTCAATATTTTTACTTCACAAGAGCAAGCAAGGCACAAATGGACTACTCCGCATGTACGTGGAGTGGACTTCTACGGGCAATAACATGGAGACTTCGCCTCTCAATAAAGAAATAAATGCCAATGCAAATAAGGAGGAGGAGAGGCTACCAGAGACAGAAGTGATGCCGGCCAGTAACACACCGCCGGAGAGGCCATCCAGCTCGGGCAATAAGACACCCGCATCAGCAGTCGAAGGAGGAAGAGATGGAGACTATGCGAGGTGAGACTTCTAAGGCGCGGATACAGGCAAGTCGTGTGCTATTATAGTCGACTATAATAGTACACGACTAAAAATTTTATCGTGCCGTATTGAACACGACTATATACCTAGTCGTGTTCCATAGTACACGACTATAAATCAATTCGTGTTGCATAAGACAATACCTCATAGTACGTGCTATCGTTTTCTCAAGTCCATTGATACATCTTTTTTCCCGCAGTTTCGGAGATGGAGAAGAAGGTGAAGATGAAGAAGAAGATGAAGATGAAGATTCCAGTCCAGATGAAGAAGAATTGTTGGATGAAGATGAATTACCATGGTCTGCAGATGAGTGGGATGAGCCTCTTATAGTACCACATTTCAGCCAGCCATATCACACGGGAACATCAACTTCTAGAGGTCCCACGGCAGGAGACACATGTAAAGGGAAATCTGTCGCGTCGGAGGACGATGACTATCTCAATATTGAGGGTGATGGTGGTTGGGATTGGGGTACCTATTCTGCACAGGCCGGTCCTTTAAAACATTGTGAAGAGGAGACGATGTTGACCGAAAGTTTGCAAGCAGAAGACCACGAGGCACAACTTACCTTAGGGGCTAGATTCGAAAGCGTCAAGCAGTTCAAGATGGTTCTAACTGATCTGGCAATCAAGAGGAAGTTCATGTTCAAAGTAGCGGATGAGAGCAAGGACACATTCGCTGCAACGTGCAAGGTTTCGGGGTGCAAGTGGTACATACGAGCATCGAACAGACTTGATGGAGTCAGCGTAACAAGGAGGGAAGAACGGCATACATGTGACACTTCTCTAAGTTCGAAAGATCATCCATTGGCTTCTCACCTCTGGATTGCGAGGAAGTGTCATGGCCTCCATAAGGATTCAAACTCCATAAAAATCTCAAATATCCAACAATACATTGAGAAGCATTGGGGTGTCACAGTCAACTATAAAAGGGCATGGAGGGCGAAAGAGGAATTGATCCGATTGATCGATGGCAACCCTGAAGACGCTTATCGTATTTTGCCACATTACAGAAGGGAATTAGAGCGGTCTAACGCAGGTACACATGTGGTCATAGAAAGATCAGCTGATATACCTGATATCCCAATTGAGTTAGCCGGCTATGACTTCAGACGTGTGTTTTGGATGTTCGGCCCGGTCGCAAGAGCATTTCGAAGAACACTGAGACCGTTGCTCACGCTTGATGGAACATTCCTAAAAGGAAAGTACCCTGGAGTATTATTGGTTGCTACAGCAATCGACGGCAATCAACAATTAATGTGTCTTGCATATGCAATTGTGGATAAAGAGAATATCAAAACATGGTAAGTTTACAAGCAGGAAAGACGACTATTCTAACAGTCGTGTTTTGGATGACACGACTGGTCAACATTCGTGTCCTCGAAAACACGACTACTCATACAGTCGTGTTTTGTTTATAGACGACCTTGTAACAACCTGAAGCATTCTGTGTTTAATATGCTTGTCTCTCACTTGTACAGGACGTGGTTCCTCACCTTACTTAAATGTTTTCTCTTTACGGACCCCCCGGCATCCCTGGACACGATTGTCTTTGATAGACAGAAGGGCCTTCTGAGAGCGGTCGCCGATGTCTTTCCTGAGGCTCACCATGGGTTTTGCCTACGGCATATGGCCGCAAATATGCTTAATACTTGGAAGGATAAGTACCTGAAGGAACTTCTATTCCGAGCTGCAAAATGCTTCAGGAGACCAGAATTCGATGCAACGATGGAGAAGATGAAGGAACACAATGAGGCGGCCGGGAAATATATTGACAATATTCCGAAAACACATTGGGCGAACGTAGAATATCCGGGTAAAAGGTACGGCACTCTCACGTTGAACGGGTCAGAAAGTGTAAATAATATGCTTCTAAAGGCAAGGTTTTGGCCAATAACTCGGTTGATCGAGCAAACGGGGCGACCACAAGCATCCATTTTCAGAGACGCCGAATAGAAGCAGACGGCCTACCGACTCCGTTAACAAAATATGCACAGAATCATATCAATCAGATGAGGAATCAGAGTGCTGGAACAGTTCGAGTTCAACCGCTATCATTACGGCAGTTTGAAGTGACATCTTTATACCATGTGGTAAGCATACATTCGTTTTCTATAAGATACGACTATAACAAAGTCGTGTCGACGAATACACGACTACTCATACAGTCGTTTCGTGTCATGCACGACTAGTCATACAGTCGTGTCTTCGACGACACGAGTATTCTTGGAAGACACTGATGTTGTTCATGTTGTCTCATCAGGATGTTGTTGACCTTACGAATAGAACATGCACATGCGGCTTCTTCCAGAGCATGGGACTTCCATGCAAGCACGCCATGGCATGTATTGATGAGAGGAGTCTGGAAGCGGTAGAATATTGTGAGAATTGGTACTGCGCAAGTACGTACCGCAGCACGTACGAAGAAGTAGTGTTCCCTACTTTAGACAGAAGTCAGTGGGGAAATTACGGTGTTTTATTTAAATGCGAACCACCAAGGCTTGAAGCTCCAAAGAAGGGCAGGAGAAAGACAAAGAGAATTGAGTCACAGCCCGATCCACCTGCAAGGCCACGTTCGAAATGTGGAAATTGTCGTGAAGTTGGTCACAACCGTACAAAGTGCACTAACAGCCCGGTTCCGAAAGAAAATCGGTCGCGCAGGAAACGAACACTTCCGCAACAAGGCAAACTGACTACGAACGAGACAGCGCATGTACGCCGCTCCGGCTTACCTCAGCCCCCACCATTCTTCACTTAGGATGTAGTCAAATTCTTGTATAGCGCATATTAACTTCTACAGAAATTAACATCTATACTGTCGTGTATTGTGAAACACGACTATATATAAAGTCGTGTTGCATTAGAGACGATTATATACGTAATCGTGTTGTATCAGAGACGATTATATGCGTAGTCGTTTTCCATCAGAGACGATTATATACGTCGACCTGTTGTATGAAAGCCGTATTCACATTCATGCTTGCGATATTTTGTCTACATCTGGTACTTTGTACATTAAAATGAATTGGAATTATGAGTCAAAAAAATGAATTGGAATTATGTGAACTTTGTACATTGAAAGAGTACGGTATTTACAGCAAATGAACTTTGTACATTAAAATAATGTGAATAAAATGAATTTCAATTTATTCTTTATCCGGAAGCCGCAAAAAACCCGCAACTGTGACTGCATCTTTTGTGCCTTGTCCGGAATCGTCGTCAAACTCGCTGTTAATAACCCCCCGAATCAAGGTTGAAGCGATGACTGGTCGCCACAGTCGTATGATTGTGGACTGATCAAACTCCGGTGGGTTGACATTGGATGCCAAATGCGCGACGTACATCATGATGAAGATGCCACAGTCTTTCGAATTTTGTTGCCACGGCGCTTTGGCTATCTGAGTCATCTTCCAGTCTAGCAAACCAAACCACCCCAGCTTGCCTGCCATCACAACGTTCATGAACTGCGTGAATTTGTCAGCAGCTTTTCTGTGATGCGGATATAATTGGGATCTGCCAGACAGCGGGTTGTAGAATCGCCATACACAGTGCAGGAAATGGACATACACGAGGCAGAAGTGGGAGCCGGTGCGGATTGGGAAAAATGCGTAGAACATGTTCCTGTTCAAGCCGTCCAGCATCCTCCCGAGCTTTTTAACCAATTTGGCATTATTTCCTCCTTCCTGGTGCTCCTGCGAAACCGACAGAGATTTAGACAACGATGCTCGTAATATCATACTTACTTACTTATCACTCCTTATGCAGGGAACACTTACGTTGTCGAATATCTCTTTGAATGCGTGGCAACCAAAAAATGCCCACGGATATTTCATCGGGTTTCTCTCATTGCGCTGGCTCAACAGACTTAAAAACGCATTTATAACCTATGGAAAAACATCCACAGGAGTCATTACACTTCGGTAAGGCAACATAAAACTTCCAATTAAAAGTCGATTATTCTATATATACGATTTTCATGCTAGTCGTGTTCTCGATAGACACGACTATTCGTATAGTCGTGTATTTCGAAGACACGACTATGCGCAAAGTCGTGTCTTCGAATACCGACTTTACGTCAACAAAAACATATGAGGAGAATAGGTTTACTTACATTGGTGTTTATTTCTGTTGTTTGTAGGAGGGATAAATAGTCGTCATCACATAGCGTTGGGATTGGATAAGCCTTCCTCGGATTGGCGATCCATCCATCTATTGCCACTCTATCCCGCTCTAACAATACCCCCATGTCGAAGCATAACTCCAAATCGGCATAGTTGTCGGGGAGTGCAATTACAGACTTAGACTTTTGAGGGGTTAGGAGGACATCGACGTCAACCGGCTGGGATGCGGTTAAGCCAGTGCCCTCCGCCACCTCCTCCTCCTCCCTCGCCTTCTCCTCCTCAGCCTCCTTCGTCTTCTCCTCTTCCTTCACCTCCTTCGTCTTCTCCTCCTCCATCGCCTCTTCGTCGGCCTGCACCTCCTCCTCCTTCCCCTCCTCCTCCTCCCCCTCCTTCTCCAGAACATCCGCCTTCACCTCCTCCGCGTCGACATCCCCGCCCTTCACATCCTCCTTCACCTCCTCCTTGACGGTTTCGATATCCGACTGGGGTAAGGAAGAGATGACCTCATCGATGATAGAGGTCGCTTGTCGATCGGATATGGTTTGTTCGGAGTCGGCTTTCGGCTGAGGGGACCTATTCCTTCTTTCCTGCTCCTTCGCCATTCTCCGTATATGGTCCTCTTCTCTAATCCTCTGTAATTCCCTCGCGGAGACAGTCCTCATTCGCTTCCTTATCACTGCACCAGGGGGGAATAGTTCCCGTCTGGACGGAGGACAGGACTCGACTTCTGCACGCTCCATATCTTCGTTGAATTCTGGTTGGAGCTTCTTCAAAAACAACTTGGCAGAGGATCTCTTTGTAGCCCGTTGAATCTTGTCTTCCTCATCCGCGCGTTTGATGGGTGCTAAATTGACATTTTACTTATTCATGTCAGTATTAGCAGCACGATAAAAAACATAGTCGTGTTGTATGAAACACGATAAACCACATAGTCGTGTATCATTAAACACGACAAATATAATAGTCGTGTATCATGGGGCACGAAAAAATAAATCATCGTCTACAACTCACCTTTACCCCATTTCGTCGAATCCAGATGTGACTTCCTTGCTAGCTCCTTTGTCCGCATACCAATAGGAGTGTTCTTCTTATGCTCCTTGATTTGGGGCCGCTTCTTTGGGTCCATCTGATGCACTGATGACTTGTGTGGCTCTATTTGGGGCCGCTTCTTTGGCTCCATCTGATGCACCGATGACTTCTTTGGCTCCATTTCGGGCCGCTTCTTTGGCTCATTCGTCGGCTCGTCAGTCATCTCCTCCTTCGGATGCTCAAAGATCTGACCTTCTAACAGCATTGACGCTGAGGTGGCAGAGGCCTTCATAGAGTGGAGAATCTCTCGCAGAGGTCCGACTCTCCTTCCCATCTCCTCATACGAAGACAGAGCTATCTGAATTAGTGACTGTATGCCCTGAAGGGCACCCTCCAATCGGCCCATTGCAGTTGCAGTGGACTGGGCAGCCGTCCTCGAGGAAGTGGAGGCAGGTTGGTTGGGAGTCCTCTTCATTTCCGGCCTCTCCGGCCTCTGCCGTCGTGGAGGAGGGGCCCCTGAGGTCGACGAAGCAAGGAGATATGCCTCTCCGGCCATGGGGCTGATTACGTCGACGAGTTCCTCCCCTATTTGAAGATTGTGGAACACTCCCGTCCAATAGTCGGCCATACGGTGCTTCTTCTGTGCACCTTTCTTCACCTCTGTAATGAGGGCCCCACTTCCTGGCCATCTTTTCGCCCGTGGGCTGGTAGGGCCTATGACAGGATGGAAGATTGTCGTGTGCTCAAAAAACCAAATCTACATATTAAACAGATGAAAACATTATAACAATGCGCGGTTGCCTTAGTCGACTATAAGTTCAACACGAATTGAACATGGTCGTGTCGTAATGAACACGACTATATACATAGTCGTCTTCCATCATACACGACTATAAATATAGTCATGTTCTATAATACACGACTATATATATAGTGGTATTGTATAAGACTTTTTCCCGATCGAAGACTATGATTGCTACATACCTGAAGGACATATGCGGCGCCATTTAGGCATCCACCGCCCAGGCACTCTCCTTGCGATCTCGCACCCACTAGTCTGCTGGTATGGGTTATACCAGAAACCAACATCTTATGTATAGCCCCAGCCCAATTGTATGACCTCAATCTTGGGAGGTCGTCAATGTAACGGTACAAAGAGGGATGAACCGCTCTAGTGCTGTGTGGAAACAGCACCGTGCAGAAGAGAAGGCAGATGATCATCCTCGCAATGTCCTCCTCTTCCATCTTCAGTTCGCCCGCGCTCAGCTTGTCTATGATTTCCTCAATGTGTGGTATTTCCGCTCTCCTCGCGGCGAAGTACTTTCTGAAGAATTAACCTTCCGGTCGGCGTATCAAGGAGGGGAGGACCTCAACTCTTTCGCCCTTTGCGGGCAATCCGGTGATAAGGGCAACATCTTTCTCTGTGAAATGTAGCGTCCTACCCTTGATATTGAAGACCTTCGCCGACTCATCCCAGTACCTGACCAAATGGTCGAGGAGGTTCCGAGATACAACTACGTCCTCACCTTCAAAAATGACAGCGAAACCAGCCTCTTTGATCACTTGGGCACATCTTTGGTGACGTTGTAGGAGGGCCGCACACTTTTTCATCACTCCCGGTTGACAACACGTCTTCAGCGCCGGTCGCGCATTATATGTTCTCTTCACTGGTCGGTCCATCGGAGCCTTCCTTTTCCTGCCCCTCTGATTTCGCTGCCGAGGTGCCAAGACAAAATCATGATCCTCCTCCTCTTCCGATGGTATTTCCTCCATAGACTCATCTCTTTTTTTATCCATCTGCAAGGAGTGAGGTATATTGGTCAGTAGAAAAGTCTCCTCGGTGCAACACGAAAATATAACAGTCGTGTCGTCGCGGACACGACTAAATACACAGTCGTGTCTACTACAGACACGACTTTATAGTTCATAGTAAAAATTAAAAATTCAAATGTCGGACCTTATTAAACTAAAATCAGTAAGGATAATTGTAACTTACCGCAGTGTAGTCGTCTGTATGTGTGTATTTCCTCGCAGGTGCCTTTCAAAGTCTTCCTCGCCGTCAACCGAAGCTCAATCCAGTCAATCCGCCTGTTGCATGCAGCCAGAGGGAGCCGCGGGGGTCTTCAGAAGGTTGAAGATCAGAAATCCCGACAGATGCGCTTCAAATCGCCGCCTTTGTCCACTCTCCCTCAGTCGTGTCGTCGAAATCCAGCAGGGGGGCAGCTTGATATCGAGATGGGGGACGCGAATAGGCTCGAACTCGTCCGTCTATTCCGCCGGTTGAATCGCCGCTCCAACTCGCCGGTCGCCGGTGATGTCGCCGATGTATATCGCCGGAGAACTTCACCCTTTTTTCGTGTTGTACACAACACGCCTCTTCGCACAGTGTTAGCACGAAAAAATAGAAGAAAGGGCATTTTGGGTACTTCAAGTCCAGATTCCGGGTCATATGAGATTTCACGGGAAAAACCTGGTAATATGGAAAAATTAAATTTGGCGCCAGGTAATATGGAAAAAACTCTGTATAATATGTAACTAATGGCTAAACAGACAGGTAGACAGGCTGAAGGGTAGGCCCACTGTTCTAGATCAGTTCGATTGGTCAGGGTCAGTGGGCCCGATCACCCAGCGTTTGTTATTGGGTGTCCCTGGCACACAACTCTAAGGTGCCAAGAGCCGTTGATCTCCAGGATCGATGGAGTACACGCACAGTGGGCCCCGCCCCAAGCCTGTCGAGCTGCCCGTTTGTCCGCCAACCGCATTCATTTGACAGTACAGCCTTTTGCATTTCTCCCGCCACTTGCCGCCTGCGGAGAGGCCTGCACCGACGAAGCGCAGCCGGACGCTTCTTCCCATTCTCCGGCCTCCTCCGCCTCCCTCGCCGACGCCTCCTCCTCCTCTGCTGCCGTCAGGGTCAGCTACTCCGGTCGTCAGCGTCATCAAGGTCAGGAAGCGACTCCCCATCTACAGCTTTCAATCTTTCATCATGTCTAAATCGTCATTGCGCTTGATTTGTCGAATTGCAATTCTGAAAAATTTAGATGCTTATTCAATTACTTTTGATCTTAAATCGTTGGATTATGTGCTTTTCTTGATTCAATTTAAGTTGCTAATCGGCTAGTAATGGTGATGATTCAAGAAGGCCGATAGCCTAGGGCAGCTGCCTCCATTGCACATTATGGAAGGGAATTTGTTCTACGATCTCCCCGCTCTGGGGGATACTTGTTCGAAAACGAATACTCCCTCTGTCCGGCATTGGTAGTAACATTTGGTTTGCCACAATTTAAGCTCATTTTGAAAAACCAAATGTTACTCTTAATTCCGGACGGAGGGAGTAAAATGGTGGTGATTCGTTCTTCTTGGATCATACTTGAGGGTTTCAATTTTTGCTTTTGATTGAAGCTATCGTTTTGATTTTGCATGATGAAATGATATGCTTACTTTAGCCTTTTTTTTGGAATTATGTTGTTCTGTCAGCTTGCAGGTGTTAATGGGGAGCATTAAGCACTTGCCAGAAGGTGTTCATAGTTACTTGCGTTCGAGCGTTCTTTTGTTTGATGTAACGCGGGTAATTGAGGAGTTGGTTTATAATAGTGTGGATGCAGGTTCTACAAAGGTAAATACTTTTGTATCATACATTTTTTGAATTTAGAATGTTTGTAGGTTCCTTAAATAAGACACCAGATGATTATCTGTGTTTTCCTATCAATTTGTATGAAAAACTCGCCATTCTTGGTAGCTTAATTAGGTTTGTTGCTTTTGCATATAAGGTCCTTTTTTTGTTTCTTGAATGGTATTTTGAGTTGAAAATATTGAGATTTGTAAACTTTGCAGTGCATATTGTGACATAACATCCTGTTGTCTCCTTGGAGGTTTAAGAATTTTTAGCATTTTAGTGCATTATCCATGCTGAAACAACAGCCAAGCATAGTTAGGCCTCGGATATATAAGAGGATTAGTTATTACCAAAATTAGTTATATTTTATTAGAAGATTGGTTTGACAGGTTACTTTCATTGGGATAAATATTGGATGCTAGTTTTCTCTCTTCACTATTACAAATGCCTCATAATCAACAAATAAATTATTCATTTGATGACGTGGCTTCTATAACGTTTTGGGCTAGTTATGCAGATTCAGGCAGTTTTTTTTTTAAAAAAGAACTCACATTCTTGGTAGTTTAAATAAAATGTCTCTATGGTGACTACTGTTCCTGCTTCACTGTAAGACTCACAAGTTATTATGAAACTTGAATCAGGTACATGTCTTTATCAATGTTGGGACTTGCTGTGTTAGAGTAGAGGACGATGGTATGCAATATTGTCTTCCTTTTTCGTCTTTTAAGCTATTTTATAAATTTATTATCACTATCTGATAGAGGACATTTTACTCAATACTTTACAGGATATGGTATTTCACGTGATGGATTGGTTCTTTTGGGGGAGAGATATGGTAATTCTACATTTTCTTTGATTATTATCTCAATTTTTAAATTTTAAACATAGGTAGAAACATAGATTGTATGTAAATGATTTCACAGTTTCTTTCTTCTTTTTTGGGTATGGGGTGAAATGCATTCTTTTTACTGTTAACTTTTTTATGTGAACTAACATGAAGCTTTTTCTTATCGATTTGTCATGTGAACTCTCTCCTAATAGTGCAGCACTATTCATATTGAAACAGATTGTCCATTTTTTACTGAGGGGTAGTGATAATTGGCTTGTACTGTGGGCCAAGGGACACCAGCTACTAAAGTGTTGTCTATCCTGCACCATGGACCCAGAAATTTTTTGGGTGTTTACCTGATTTTTGTTTATATAGGATCTGTCTTGGCATTAAACTTAGCTCTGTGACCTTAAAACGAGCCTTGCCAATATTTTTCTAAGGCAACTTTGGAGATAGTTGACTAATTATTTATGCCATATCAGGGTTTACTGCACTAATGGACTCAAGCATCTTTGATATTTAGTGATGTGTTGTTTATGTCTAATCTGTTTTAAGCAACGCCAAAGCTACACTCTTTGGCTGAGGAGGAAGCTGATATCGAAAGTTTAGCATCTAGAGGTGAAACTCTGGGTTCTCTTTCTGACATTTCACTCTTGGAGGTAATAACTAAAGCTCGCGGGAGGCCAAATGGATATTGCAAAGTCATAAAGGTACGTATCTTTCTTTGATTATAGATCTTATCCTACACTGGGTCATTATGGTCCTTATGTGATGTATTTTATTTTATTTTCTTTAAGGGATGCAAGTCTTTGTATCTTGGTATCAACGACCATAGGAAGGACATTGGGACCACAGGTGAATTGTTTTTGTTTGGTAGTTCATATTACTAAATTACTTATCCACATAAAACATTATTTTTTCCGTCTCTAATGTGTTTTTAGATTCAAATAAAGACATGTTGGTTGTTTAGTTCTTGAGTTTTTTCCATCATCAAGGATTTGGTTATGACTTATCATTATATAACTGCGTTATGATGCTTATATATTTATATAGCGTTGGTTTCTTTTGTAAACATTTAAATGTACTAGAGTGGTCTTTTGTTATATTTCATTCCTTTATAATCCATCAGCATCATAAGCTTATCTATCATTTTGGTGAAACTTCTGAGCAGTTATAGTACGTGATCTCTTCTACAATCAGCCTGTGCGAAGGAAGTGCATGCAGTCTAGGTTTTTCTTCATCTAGAATTATAAACACTTTTAAAACTTCTTATATTTTTTTTCTCGATGCCATTTGACATGAAAATTTTTGTTTGCAGCCCTAAGAAAGTCTTGCAGATGGTGAAGAACTGTGTATTTCGAATTGCACTTGTTTTTCCACAGATTGTGTTCAGAGTAACTGATACTGAGAGGTGAATTTCTTCCTATGGTACTTCATCAATGTAAAATTATGAATGTATGGTGACTGCATTTCTGACACTTTTGCACTTTTGATGTATACTCTTGGTTTGTATGTCTGTTCGTTGTACAAATTGAAGTCAGGATGAGCTCCTTTGCACACTTCCTTCCATCACCTCTTTGCCGTTAGTGACGAGTGGCTTTGGGAGTGAGGTCTCTAGATCATTGAATGAGTTGCATTTCAGTGAGGGCATCTTAAAGCTTTCTGGATACTTTTCTAGTCCTGGCTGTTCTTTTTCAACTAAGGTATACAATGGACACTTAATTGTTCCCAATGCATTTCATTACAGTTGTACATGAGATAAGGTCCCTTAATTGTTAATGTACGTCGTGAAACTTTTGCAGGCTTTCCAATATATCTGTATCCACATGTATGCCGACCTGCAATCTTTTCTCATTTTCAGTTTATGTATGCACCAGCTTATCATTAGCTTTTGTGGTGATTTGTGGTACCTAACCTATCTTAGATGTTAACTCACGTTTTATTTGCAAGAGTTCAATCCACAAGCTGCTTAATGCACTAGTAACTAAATCTAAGTGCTATTTCACGTCAAATGAAGATGATCATGAGTTTCACAAGTTAAAGAAGCATAAGACACAGGAATCTCCAGCATATTTGCTAAATCTATGTTGCCCACAGTCTCTATATGATCTGACTTTTGAGCCATCAAAGACTGTGGTGGAATTTAAGGTAGGTGATTGTTAATTGTTTTATTTAGCCTCTTTGTCTCTATTGAAGAATGTGTTTGCAACTGATTCCTTGTAATTGGTCTAGGACTGGCCTCCTGTTCTGTCCTTCATTGAGAAGGCTGTCAGGCACTTTTGGGAAAATGCCCCAGCTCCTAATTTGCAAGGTTGAACTTTGGTTATGGCAAGCATAGTTTACTTTCCAATCAAATTCTTCATCTTCTTATCAAAATTTTTATTTTGTTCTCTCATTAGGGACTTGTGATCATGTGCCTGATGAAAATAATGAACGTAAAAAGGGGAAGGAGCGCCAAAATACTGGATCAAAAGGTGTCTTCTGAGTGTTTCTCTCTCTCTCTCTCTGTCTCTCTATCTTGCTTCTATATGTTAATTTGTGTATTACGCAACAGTATAGGCGGGATGATTTTTTTAACTCTTAAGGGTGCATAGTTAAAGCTTTGACTAAAAATTCCTAAATCCAACTTATTTGGCTTGATAATGACTTAAGGTTTAGCTCCTAGACATTAAAGGAAGTTTATGCAGAAAGTAAGGCAACTTGTCCAAAATCCATGTGGGAAATTTGAGGTTCTTCGTATTTATGTGATCATTTTTTAAAGATATATGCTTATACATAACCTTTTATCAGGATTGTGCTCTTATTCCACGTACATTATGTTAAGCTTTGTGCATTTTTGGAAATGTGTGCAACTAGAAAAAGTTGGAAAAGAATCATGAAAAAGCAATGAAGCTTATTTTTAAATGAAAAGTAATATTTGGAAACATATACCAATATTGTATAAAGACTTTCCCACCCTTTTGGTAAAGCAACGGATTTCCAGTAACTATTGTGTTGCTCATCTAGCTCAGATTCAGCTTTATTTGTTCTCAGTTCACTTTCATTTAAGTTCCGTGAAAGGCCATCTGACAAGAGCTTAAGCTCAGCTTGTGTTCTACGCAGCACTTGTTTTCGGAATTCTTTGTTTTTTTATATGTTCGTCATTTTGAATCAGCATAAGTATATAAAAACTTCGTTTGAAAATGCTAATGCGTCACCCGTCAAGTTAAATTAAGCCAGGCTAATCAAACACATCTATTTACCTTACTGTGACATGAAACAGAGATGTGTATAATAATGAAGTTGTGGTTGGTAATCTAGTCACTTTTGTTTTGCTTGTCCATGTACACGTTTATATGAAAAGACACATTAATGTGAGGTTAATGTTGAATCATATCCTGTACATAGTGCTATCCAGTTTATATGAGTCTAGCCAACATATTGTGCTCTTTAACATGTCTTGATTGTACCACTGTTTACAAGGATCCGTTATGCTCACTTTCTTTCTATTATGCTGATACAAAAGTTTTTGAGAGCTAATGTATTTGGATTTTCTGGTGGCAGAGTTTTTTACTGAAGAACTTCCTGAAGCCTTGGGAACTTCAATGCAGAAAAATTTGATTGAGCATCACATGGCTTCTATCCCTGATACATCATGGGATGATACTCCTGATTTCCGAATTGAAGATTTTTGTTTTAAAGAATGCCGTGACAACTTTCGAAAGTCATCTAGACAATTACTAAGAAATGCTGGTGGTCTAAAGCGCTGTCGTCAAGGAACTGAGTACAGTGATCAAACCAATTTCAATTCTTGTGGAAGGGTGTCTGCAGAAACGGCTATCGGGGTCACTGGAAGCTGTTACCCATCAAGCAGCATTAACCAGATGGCACTTGGGATTGAATTTGATCCTATATGTGATTCGTACTTGTTGAAGGAAATAGGAGAAAGACACATTACAATTGATACAGAAGTAGAGGATTTGCATTCAAGATGCAGAAACAGTTTCCTTGAATTTGACAACCTGTCCCCGGAACCATCAAGAGATTGTTCTTTTAATTATAGAAGCAGCTCAGGGTTGAGACGGTCCTTGTTCAACAGTAGTTATGAACAATCTACAATCTGTAATGACTTGAGAGAGGGAAGTGAATGGGTTAACCTGAAGAGCCCCATTGATTTGGTAGATAAGGGTTGTAACTGCAAAACTTTTAGTTACTTTCCAACGGCTCTGCAGAAGGACAGTGAAGCTTCTCAGTCTGCCTCTCCGTTGTTAAAAAGATGTGGTTTATCTTTGAATTCAGATTTTTTATGCAGAGATTTTGAAGCATCTAAGGCTGGTGGCAGTGATCTTTCATATTCACCACTTTCAAAAATTGGGAAACATTGTTTATTTCAGTCAACCCATGCTGAAAGGTGTTATGGGTTGGCACTTTCTATTGATTCCGACTATTGGAAAGATGACAAAAAAATTTTGAAGACAGATGGTAATTATTTTATGGAGGGAGAAACAGAGGATGAATTTTGGAATCATTGTTCAGAGAACAACAAATGCAGTTCGGAAAGAAACGTGAGAAAGTTTGCTAAAAATGGCCATTACTTGGATGCAACGGTCCCTGCATTAGATGGCTCGCTTTGTGTGGTGAACAATGGAAGAAATTGGCTAAATTCTAATTTCACTGAATTCGATCATGACAATGAACTAATGCCACGATCCCCTGTTTTTTCTTCAGAACGTAAAGTAATGGTTGATGATAGCTGGACATATGAACCGGAGTGGAAAAATTGTGACCAATACCTTGCTCGGAAAGTTCATCGAAAAAGAAGCTCGTCAGCTCCCCCCTTTCACAAAGAAAGGAGAAAGTTCTCTGTTTTGGGCTCAATGCTACCAGAAAAGGAAACACACAGGGACACATTCTTGCAAAGTCGATCTTATTTACCAGGTGCTTTCTATATAAGATTATGATTTCTTTTAGCTAAATTTGTGGTTGCTCGTCTAATCTGCATGATTAAAACAGCTGCAAACATCAATGCTGAAGCTCCATCGGCTATGGAACTAGTTGTGGATGATTCAGACACATGCTCCAAGACTGACAGGTATTTATGCATTTAAAATAAATGCTATTTCTCTTGCTTCTTCCTTGGTGATTTAATTAATGGCTCTGTACATCTCTACTAAACAGAGAACATGTCACTGGCAACAACAATAGAATTAGCGAGGATGGAGGGAGACTTGATAAATCATCGTTTGCTCAACTCACCACTTCAATTGATGGTAAGGGATATTTAATTGACATTTTTAACCATCCACAACACATCTTTTCATGTTGAACCAATATACAATAATTAGGGTCCTGCTTTGTATATATATCTGGTTAAGGGCCTTATTTAGAATTGATTCTGTCAAATTATTTGGATATCATGCACTACTGAATTGTTGATGACCAATTCCTCTACTGCAGTTCTTTTTCCTGGGTACAGAATTGTTGAAACAAATAGTTTGTAGTAATGTTTATGATGATGGTGACGGCAATTTCTCTTGTAATCCAAGTAGTTGTTCCTACTAGTCCTGTTCTACTGGACCAACTGGCTTGTATTAATTTGTATGATGAGAATAACATTCTCTTTTCTTGATGCAAGTAGATAATGTTAAAGGTTTTGGTCTACAGTTAGTGCCTAATTAAAGTCGTTTTGTGACAGTGGCCATTTCTGTTGATATTGTCTCAATCAAATAGTCATATGAAGAGAAGGTTGTATGCAATTTTTTAGTTTCATTTCATTGTGATTTCTGTCATCCTTAAAATCCTACCTTGCAGAGTTCAATGAGGATGATGTTGGAGACGTGAACATTGTATTTAGTAAATGGCGGAATAGAGGTTTACAACCTAGAGTTGAGTACACAGGCACTTTTTTTCCAAATGGATTTCACCTCTCTATTTTCATCTTATTGGTACAATGTTACTTATTCTATTGAGCGAAGCAATTCTCATTTTCACATGCAGGTTAGGGAAAACTCACAGAAATGGCCCGAGCACAATAATGATATTCTTGATATATATTCAGGGCTGTTGCAACATTGTGGTGGTTCATTAGTTCCTGAATTTATCAGTAAGGATTTTCTTGATAGGGTGACGGTTCTACAACAGCTGGATAAAAAGTTTATTCCAGTGATTTCGGATGCCACTTTTGCCATAATTGATCAGGTCTGCTTAACGGGTGATCTTTTAGCTGTTAAAATGATATTGTTGTTTCCACAGAAATTTCTAGTTTTCTTTGTTATATATGATAGTCATGATATTGGATATTTCTCTACGGATGCCTACAACTTATTTTTCTTGGATACCTGATTAAAGCTATTTTCCAATTAACCTCAAGTTTGAGGAATTGTGCCTTAATTTTTCATTTACTTATTTGTTTCTCATATGATTATTATCTTTAGCATTTGACTTTAGGTTCACTGACTGAAAGCATTTAATGTAGCATGCTGCGGATGAGCGGATTCGTTTGGAAGAGCTTCATCAGAAGGTCTTTGCTGAATTTGTTTTCTGCTATTTCTTTGCTTCTTTGTTTTTTTATTCTGCTGACAGCACATGTCGATTGTTAGGTATTATCTGGTGAAGGGAAGACAGTTGCTTATTTGGATTCTGAAGAAGAGTTGGTATATGGCTCACTAATCTTTACTCAAACTTTTGGTGGGTGTTGCAATTTTAATATGAGTTATCTACTGTAACTTTCAGGTGCTTCCCGAGTTTGGGTTTCAGTTGCTTCAAAATTATGCAGAGCAGATAGAAAATTGGGGTTGGGTCTGCAAAATTCACACTGAGGAGACAGGATCGTTTACGAAGTGAGCTTTATATTATTCTTGCGGTTAACTCTTCCATGTATTAGATTTTTTTTTCTTATGAGTATAAATTCTTTTCACTATAGAGGTTATGGGGATGTTAATGGTAGCAAAATTAATTGTTTGTTTAGCTGAAGTTAGAAACTGTTATGACCCTTAAAGCCGACATCCCCGGAACTTCTTCGAATGGTTTAGCAAAGGACTTCCTTTTCTAGATATATTTTGCTGTCGTAGTTGCTTTCGATAAGAGTTTTTAATAAGGCTAAAATTAGTAAAGGCTTAACTCTATAAATAGGGCATTCAGGCCCAAACTTTTGCAATTTTTCATATCGATATAACTAGTTGTCTGCTTCTCTCCTTCCCCTCTTCATCCGTATTTCTCCACCTTCTTTCTTTCTATTGTTCACCCCCTTGGATCCAACTTTCCCTACCTTTTACCCATTTTTCCTTCTGGTTCCCTTATTACTACATCAGAAACATATTCAATCTTTCAATTGATAGATCACGAGGCTAATTGCTAGTTATGAGTATGAAATTTGGAAATCCCTCATCCAGTTCAGATTTGATTTATCTGAGCCATATTTCTGAAGAAATGTAGGTCAGTTTCGGAAAAAAATAATGATAGTCGTGGTCAGTGATGATACTTTGTCCAAAAGTTTTGTTTTACTTGGGTCTGTACTGCTTAGAAAATTTGATATTTGGATGATGGTAGAGCAGCACAACATTCTTGACTGACTAGACTCATGAATTTGTGCAATACTGTTTGACTGTCCATTGCAGTTCTTTAATTCATACAAAATTGTGACTCGGACGGTATGGATGTGCACAAAATAGACTATTGACTCTGCTGGAGGGATAAATTAAGAGCTTATATGGTGTCCTCACATGATGATTGAGCTAGAAATTTGAGTGATCAATGACTGGAATTGGCTCAATGATAGTTGTCACTCACTAATTTCCTTTTGTCTTTTCAGGAGCTTGGGTTTTCTGCATAAGCAGTCATTTAAAATCACTCTTGCTGCTGTAAGGATCTCTTAGTAATTCGTAAATCTCCTACAGTAAATCGTCTTCATCATTTGTTACAATGTCTAAGCCTGGATTCATGCCTTCATTGCTAGTTTGCACTTTTTCAAAATACTGATTGAATTTATACACTTCTTGTTTAAATGCTGTCCAATAAACTGATAACAAATATATTAGAATTTGATATAACTAAAATGGTAATGTTTCCTAACAGCTTGAGCTTTTGGGAAACTTGGTTAGTTAACGTGTATTAAAACTCAAGCTGTTAGGAAATGATAATCATTATATGTATCTCACATTCTAACACAATACTCCCTCCATCTGGAATTAGTAGATACGGAGGGATTATGTATTCATATTTTCTAGTCTTGATATATTGAGCCTATGAGCCTCCCACTACTGTATTAAACTTCTAGAAATGGCAGGTTGCATTCTAAAAGCTGTCAAAAGCTATTTTGTTAGTATCTCTTTTCAATTCCCTATTAAGGCTTTGTCTGAAGCAGTGCTTAATTATTTTCTTAAGGGTTAATTAGATTTGGCATAATGTGTCATTTTAAGGTGTTGCTAGGAGAGTTTACGTCATTGTTTAAGAGAGTGTACGTCATTCTCCTGGAGTGCTCTGGTTTTTGTATCTCTACTGTGTTTTGGTATAGGGTCAAAATGGATACGAGTGTTTTGTAATCACTGCATGATTGTTATAACATGTTTGGCATTCTATGATTCAGGTTCCTCGTATTCTGGGAGTCAACCTGTCTGACAAAGATTTAATGGATTTTCTTGATCAGGTAGCAAAATGTGTGCACATACTTGTTGCATTGATTACTAGCTGCTTCAATCTGGAAAATTTTACCTTTGTGTACCTATTGTTTACAAGTAAGATATATGATAACTGTTTTGCTACTTTCTTCAGTGACCTTATTTCTACT
Organism: Houttuynia cordata; assembly: GCA_039654745.1. NCBI lineage: Eukaryota > Viridiplantae > Streptophyta > Magnoliopsida > Piperales > Saururaceae > Houttuynia > Houttuynia cordata. The sequence goes on from CM077508.1 coordinate 27,108,926, forward strand.
ATTTAATTGAAATGCCTTTTATGTCGAGTTGACTTAAGTAGGATATCATTTCCTTGATGTTATTTTTGGCTGCAATATTATACCTTCTTTATGAACTATGTAATTTGGTATACTCTAATGGCCTCTAGTTTGGAGTCGTGTGAAACAGCTTGCGGAAACCGATGGGTCATCAACTGTGCCTCCGGCTGTTCATCGGATTCTTAATTATAAAGCATGCAGAGGTAATTTGTTTTTTACTTCTGGCTTCAGCCTCAACTCTCAAAATAATTGGATTTACATATTATTGGATTTACATCTGATTGACACTCCTACGTCCCATATTAATAGCTCCATTTAAAAAAATGGCATTCTTATTGAATGTGGGACCCACAACTAAGAGAATATAAACCTTAAATTGCACAATGTTTTAAGTACCCAGTCAGTTAAATTGAGCTTACAAAAGGAGCTATTAATATGAGACGAAGAGATTTGCGAGGTAGATAATTAAAAGTTAGAGTAATTAGAAGAACTGTTTATAATTACTTATGTTAAATATTTTCTTTGAAGGTGCAATCATGTTTGGGGATTCCTTATTGCCTTCCGAATGTTCTCTAATTGTTGAGGAACTGAAGAATACTTCTCTTTGTTTCCAAGTAAGGTTTGCTGTGCATCATATAAATAGGTGGCAAGGGAGTTTACCTACCATTTTAACTGGTGCACGTGGTTATATGTTTTAGTTAAAGATTGTTTTCATGACTTTTCATGTGAGGCAATGGCTTAGAGATGGGGGAAGAGTTCCTACCGAAACAATCATTGACATGTATCACAATAGCCAAGCTTAGTGTCTGCATGAGTTCTTCTCAAGTTGAGTTCTGTGTTTTTTCAGTGTGCTCATGGGAGACCAACAACTGTGCCCATCGTCAACTTGGAGGCTTTGCACAAGCAGTTGGCAAAACTTGGGCAACAAAACGGAAGCAAGAAAAGGGAATGGCATGGCTTAGAGCATCATAAACCCACGCTTGAGCGTACAAAGCTTCGTTTAGTCGAAGATGGAGGTGGATGAGAATGTTAATCTCTGAAAATTGGCAATGGACAACATATTATTTAGTTGTAGCCATATTTTTTTTGACAGCCAACCTGGGAGCCATGTATGTACACCTGTATATGTAGCTTCTGAATTTTTTGTATTTTTCTCTTGTTAATATTCATTAAATGATGTGAGATGATTCTTTTATTGGAAATTCTCAGTAAGAAAGACGATTAATTCTGCTGTATTAATAAATATGATGATCATTTGGTGATAAATTTGTTAATTGCGAAAAAAAGAAATTTGTGGTAATTTTTCTATTGAGTCAGGACTCACGAGTAGTGTAATGAACATAGCATTTGGTTAACGAAATCTGTTATAATGTGCTTTACATGAAATCTCAGGATACAATTACTTAAATTTCTTCAGGCCGATCCCTCCAAAGAAAAGTATGTAAAAAGGAAAACCAAAGAAAAATACTTTCTGACGAGGTGCTGCGGGATTATGATATGAGCAAATACTGAAAGAATCGAAATCAAGTATTCAAATTCTACAAAAAAAATATCCAAAATCCAAAATTTAAAACTTCCTTACGAGGTACAGATGATGGGGATCATGACATGAGGACTTACGCAAAAAATCTAAATCAAGAATCCAAATTGTACAAAAAAAAAATCAAGAATCCAAACTTTTATATGGAATATTCCGAACTTTACAATTACACAAAGTATCTGTAGCCCAGACAAGTACTATACAACTAGCCTAGTCTCTCCATATCAACTTTGCTAGATGAAACATCTAGTATTGATTGAAGGAATCCAAAATTGTTTACAACTAAAACCCTAACCGTGTTTGCACCAAAAAATAGAAACCCTAAATTAGCATCAGCACTCAAACTTGATAAACTAACTAAACAAGAACATGACTTCAACACTAAAGCCCATCATCATTCATTAACAGGCGGATTGGCCTTGACGTACTCGTCGAGCCACTCGCTGTAGATATCAATGGGGTCGGTGAGGGCCGTGAGTTTGGTGCAGTAGTTTTCTTGACATATTTTGCAAATGGCCTCAGCAATGGATAGCTTTTTGTCGAAGATGCACTCAACGCTGTCAACATGGTTGCAGAAGGGGCAAGTAAACTTGGTGTCCAACTTGGGCAACTTCTTCTTAGGCTTAGGCTTCCTCCTCGACTTTCTTCTCGCCATGACTCAAAGCTAGTATCTTCTTGTGCTCTGTACGTGCATGGCCATGCAACCCTAGTCTTTATATACAGAGGAGTCATTCCTAATTTAGGACTCTCCTGTTTTATGCTCATTCCTAAGTCTAATCAAACAGGAGCCGAAGCCTATGCAGATCAGCTCCATGTCACGTAAGGCTGGGGGAAACAGAAGGAAACGTCCATCATAATAAAATATTTCTTCCCCTCAAGTATCTCCATTGCTGCCGCTCTCTCCTCTGTATGTCTCTTCTTTCTTTGCTCGAGATTACGCTCGCGAGTCGACAATGGACTCTCTTTCAAAGTTCGACGAATTGGTTTTTGTATCCGAACGGTTTAGACATTATGAGGAAGACAAGAAGAAAGCCGCTCTTGGAAACCATCCACCACCTCAGTTGCCTTCCTTTTATGAAGTAGCACCATCGCAGGGCCTCCCCCGACCATCGGGGCCGCTGTGGTCTGACTACTTCTTAACCGACAAGGGTAAGCGTCAGGTGGAAGTTCGCCGCTCCGAATTGGCCGAGCTGCAGGACCAGTCCCATAACGAGAAGAAGCTTAAATATTGCTCCTCGCCTTCGGGTGCCAGCAACAAAAGGAAGAAGGTGGCTACCCGGACCATGCCGGTGGAGGATGAGAAGATTCCTCCGGGGCTGTGGCAAGAGAAGCACGAGGAAATGGAGGGGTCTCGGCCGGTGTGGTTGGGGGTGAAGGTGATAACAAGTTCGGACACAAAGAAATGCCAAAATCGGCTGTTATTGCCGGGTGCCATACGCAGCCGTGTCTACCGAGAAGTGGCGGATGACTGGTCGAAGATAGATGGCGAGGCCACAGGGTTGTCGGTTGACGTGCTGGACCAACTGGGCAAGGAATACAAAATGAACTGCAAGTACAGGTCTTACGAGAAGAACCATGGCAGAGGGTTTATGGTTCTCATCGGCAGTGGCTGGAGGAAATTCGTCGAGACCAACGATCTGCGAGAGGACGATCGCCTCACCATCGCCTCGTTCCGGTCTGGAGGGTCTCTCAAATTCTTGCTCTACAAGATGCAAGATTAGGGTTTGGGAGAAGATGCATGCATGGGTGCAAGCCCCCTTCCTTTAGGTTAGTAGGAAAGTATATATAAAATTAAAAAAAGAAAAGAAAAGAAAAGGTAGAGAGTATATAAAAATTAGGGTTTATTAGCTATTATATGCTTAGGCAGGATAACGAACTTACACTTGATGGAGTCAAAAGTTTGTAAATTTATCAGCGACATCTAATAAAATTTGAACAATACAAAAGAAGTTTACAAGGTAAATTTTAGGTTTTTATGTAGTGTTTTGGGTTTGGCCTAATATGAAGCAATTTCATGGCTGATCAAATTACGTTTTTCATCGGTTTTGGAAGTTCAACTGATTAACTTCTAAAAATTCCTAAACGTTTCTTAATTTGGGAAATGCTTAAATTATAATATGAGACAATGTGTCCACGATTTGCTAGCTAATCAATTTAACACAGCATAAATACATGCCTTACGCTCCTCTTCAAGACTACTTTTGATTATGAAAATCATTAACTCCCTCTTTCGACATCTTTACCGTATTGATTTCTTCCGTTATCTCCTCCAAAACTAGCTTTAATTGTCACTCAAGAAGCATTTGCACCATTTTTCCCTTCATTTTAGTCAAAGAAACAGCAAATGCCCTTTTAGACTTGCACAACTTCTTGGCCAAAGTTGTGACAGCCGTTTAATGTGTATAGCCTTTTCATAGTAACATGCAATGAACCAGAAAAAAAAAGATGAACAAAGCTCAGTTGTAAAGAGCATCAGAGAGTACTAGTAATCTTTGAAATAAACCAAGTGCAGAAGATGCACAACAAACTATTACAGATACCTATTTATTCACAGCAAAGCACGGCCAACGCATGCACAACATTTACATTAGCAACTGGAAGATGAAGCACACCAATTACAACAGTGAACCACCTGTGGAAGCAATTAGATAAAGCCACATCATTAGCTGTGAATTATGAACATACATTTGGAAGAAAACAGTTCAGTATGCAAACAAGAATTAGAAAGCGGGCGCCTTCATCTTAAACTTCCACGTCCTCCAAACTAACCTATGTATACGATTCTATCATCTACCATGTCACTCTGAGGTGTATATCTTTAGCATTCTTTTCTTAGAAGTCAAATTAGGCTGTAATAAGTTCCAACCACCAAGTCGCAAAAAAATCCCATGTCAAAGAGAGGACTGATTAGAGATTTGTCAACCAATCATGTCAAAGCCTCCTCGAAAAGGATTGAAGTTATCCGGGAAGTCCATTTTACCCATAAAATGGTGGTCCATTCCTGCAGTTTGTGGATCAATGATTAGGGACCATGCCATGACAAGTATTATAGTAAATCATGCATAAACTTAGTAATTTAGGGACAGCATAACAGCAAGGGCAGTTATCTTTGTAACTTTTAAGAAGATACCAGTAACAACTTTTTAGAAGATATCAGTAACACCAACAGCAATCGGGATATGAAATTGGAAGAAGACTTGTAAACTCAATACTACAAGTGTTTTGGGCTTTACCAGTCTGCGAGTCCAAAGGATTCAATTCAGAGCTAATTTCTTGATTCTGAAAGCATAAATCATCATGTCCTGAAGCTAAGTTTTCTTGGGGATTAATTTTCTCTTCCTTAGCTTTTTTCTCCTTGGGTGACTCGACATCAGTCTCTACTTCAGATAATGCATTGTTAGAGTTTGGACTTGAGACCTGCTGCTTCCGTTTAGAACGAGCACGCCTATTCTGAAACCAATTGTAAACATTTGTTTCAGAAATGGGCCCATGTTGTGTCAGTTCCAAGGTTATTTCTTTTATCTTTTGCTTATTTGGAGTTCCATTGCCTTGATCAAAGATGCTCTCAAGAATTTGGAGCTGCACAGGTGTAGGGGTCCATCTTTGTCTTGCTGTAATCTTATGGCTGCCAGAAGTCATCAAAGGGTCACTGTATATGTTTCCTAGCCTCATTCCTGTAAAACAGGGGGAAAAACAGAAAGAAAACTTAATGCGTGAATAAGAAAGCAAACAGTACTACAGTTTGTTCATCACACTACCAATCATCTTCAAATGGTTGAAAGAAGAAAAACAAAATGAAGGCATATTTCCTCCTCAAATTATTTTTCAAGATGAAGTTTTAAAAATTATAAAAGTTTTGCTTGAGAATACATTTTGCCGTTGACTAAATATGGCGTCGTATAACTGAGCAAAAAAAAACTATGACATGGTATAGTTAGGCGTGAACATAAAAGTTGAAAGTTTTGCTAAAACATTGGTGTTCTCGGCCTAATTTTGATTATCCCATGGCTTGCCTCCTTTTTCTCTCATCTCCCCTTACCCCAACCTACAAAACAAGGCAGTTCTTCTGATTTTAATTAAGGTTTTCTATAAGAATTTTTATTCCAAGTGACTACTACCAAAGCAGTAAGAGGGAGACTCATCAAGGTAATTAAGTAAAGCAGGGCATTAAACACCATCTGAAGATCTGTGGATTAACATGTTAATTGTCACTAAATAATTACCCAAATCCCAATCCATTGAAAGATCTTAACCTTAATATAATAGATATCCACTCTTTTTAAAGCAAAAATCAAGAGCCACGAACTATCCACAGCATTCAAACTCTACTGTCCACAATGAGGCACATGTGCAAATAAAAAATGATTGAATGCAGTAAGCATCCAAGTACCAGAAAATGTAACAGTAACGCTACCTCAGCAGTTATTGCCCTCCTGAATCACGAGAGCTATCTAGTCCTATGTAAGTTACAAGCTACAGGGATAATACAGCAAAATAAGAAATTTCTGAATGAGTTAGAAACCCTAACATCTTCCCATGCACGTCCACATGATGACATGAATCCAAAAAAAACTACTAACAGCCAAATAATGCATTTTAAAAAAAAATTGATGGTAGTTTTTTGTTTTCAACTTCAAAGAACCCAGGATCAAGAGAAAAATATTAGTTATGATTATATACCCAAAATAGATATAATAAATATAGTCATCAAGAAAGACACAGAATCTACAACAAACTTTAACCAAAACTTAAAAGCAACCAACTAAATCAACACTTAATTCATCCATGAATAAATTCAATAAAAAGCCATATGCATTACACCCATACAAAGCAAACCCACAAAAATATACTTCCTCTGTCCCATATCAATTGTCTAGATTGGAAATCAGGAATGGACTAAACTAATTTTAGTTCATTTCCGATTTCCAATCCAGACAATTAATGCGGTTTGGAAGGAATATAAAATTATAATGAGAAAACAAACGAAATTAAGATCCTGACGACTCAATTGAATTTAAATAGATAAAATTGAAAATAACTACAGAAACTAGTTGTTTTACAAAGAAACCATACAATCCAAGGAGTTTTTTTAATTAAAAAATTGGAATTCATGGAGACCCAAGTTGAACAATATTATAAAATCATAAACCAGTATTAAAAAAAATACTAAAAATCATTACCATAAATCAATAATACAGGCAAGCCAAAAGTTTAATCTTTACATGCCTAATCAATTAAGTCTTATAAAAAATATGTATTGCACCATTAGCCTTTTCCAAGCAATATTGAAACTAGAATTGTATGAATATCTCTGAAAAAGCAGCAACATATGAACAAAATCCAAAAATCTTCCTTCTTCTTGCAAAATCCAAACAAATGGAAAAGGAGAAACATTTCTAGTCAGAAACCCAGTAAAACCCACAAGCCCACTTCTACAAAAATCAACAAAAATGATTCAATTACGCCCAAAAAAGGGATCAAAATTCAATTTGAAATCCACAAAATTCTAGTCATTAGACTCCAAATTAATTAAGTCTTATAAAGACATTCACTGCACCATTAGCCTTTCCTAGTCAATCATGAAACTAGAATTGTATGAATATCTCTGAAAACGCAACAATATAAGAACATCCCAAAATCTTCCCTTTCCTGTATATCATAATTAAAAAAAATGGACAGGGAAACATTTTTAGAAGAAAACCAGTAAGACCCACAAGCCCAATTCTACAAAAACCCAAAACAAGCATCAGAATTAAAAAAACGAATAACACAATAGAAAAGATTGGAAATTTAGACCCAGAAAAGCAAAAACAATCAAAGATGTCAACAAGAAGAAGGAGAAGAAAGAAGAGGAAGAGAGAGTACCAGAAATGGAGTCCTGCTGGGCGGTCAGGGCCTTGTGCATCTCAACAAGCTGTTCGCAAATGGTAGCATAAACCGAAATCTGCATGCGGAGGACCTCCATCTGCTCGTCTGTCATCACCTTCACGTACAACACACTCTCCTCCCCCATTCTCCTCTTCCTCCTCTCCTCCTTGTCCTACTCCTCTGCCTCAAGTGCATCTCTCATAACACTCCCCACCCCCCCAAGCTCCTTCATTTCCACTCCAAGCCTTCCAAGCGACTCTCTGGGGGCTCTCTGCTTGACTGGTTTTGAAGTGTGGAGTGGTCTGGGGGAGGGGGAGGGGGAGGGGGTGGGGGTGGGGGTGGAGGGAGTAATATAGGGGGTTTGAGGGAGCTGGGATGGTAAATAGTGGGGGTGTGAATGGTAAAGTATTTATAATATGAAGGGGCCAAGGGGGCGAGTGGGTTCTGATATCGCGTGATATTGGATTCTCTTGCCTTTGTTGGAGAGATGGCAAAAAAAAAAGTCATAAAAAAAGAGAGCTTGGAAGAAATGAAATTGATTTGTTAAAAATATGCAGCAAAAAAAAAATTGTTAAAAAAAATAAAAGAAGAAAAATAAAGAAGAAAGAAAGAAAATGAAAAGGTTGGAGGAGTTACCGAGAGGGATAAAAGCTGAAAATTCCTAGAAGGAAAAGGTTAATATACCAATTCGTCCAATGAAGCTTGTCAAGATGTGGAAAAACACGGTCCAAAGTTGTACGACTCGGTTTGCTCGGTAGGGATGGAACTTGGGTCGGGTTTTTATCCGACCCGACAAGACCCGGCCTTATTGGGCCAGTTATGGGATTTCTTATACAATACCCAGTTCCGATTTCGGGTTTGAAAAAGGAACCGACCCATCAGGTCGGATTGGGTCCGGGTTTTCATGTAAAACCCAACCCGACCGGGTATATGATATATATATATATATATATATATATATATATATATATATATATCATATCATATCATATTACTCGGACTCATATATGTTTATTTTATGTATATTTTTTTGGGCGAAAGCACTTGTATCTCTTGATTTTAATGGTTTGAATTTTTATGAATATATATTATTAATATAAAAAATTAAAGAAATTAATAGTTTAATGTATATGGCATTAAAAATATAAAAGTTTTAGTACTGGGGCGGGGCGGGTCTGGGTTTCAAGTTCTGGTATCGGGGCGATTCCAGGTCCTAGAATTGGACCCTTGGTGGGATTGAGATGGTTCTAGGTTTGAAAAATTAAAATGGATCCGGGGCCGGGTATGCCAATATCCGACCCAAATCCGCCCCGGTTCTATCCCTATTGCTCGGTCAAGGCAAAAAAATACAAAAGATGAACAAAAAAAGGTCTATTTTTTGCACTGCCAATAAGGTCCAATAAAATTTGCTCATGTTGATGAGCTTCATTGAGCGTATATCTCTTTTTTTGTTCATTATAAGCACATTTGAATTGTGTCAATCTGGTGTTACATGTATTATGTATTATGGGCTCTGTGTGATCAAAATCGTATGGCCTCAAGGCTCATGCCGTGGGCGGGGCGTGCATTGGTTATAAACATGACTGCTAAAACATTCTGAAGAATTTTGCAACCATGTTGAACATGTTAGATATTGATTCGTGTTGTGCAGTGCATTTCTATGAGCTTATGTCCTCCTATTTTTGTTATACAAAGCTTATGTCCTATTTGATAAAGCCTTATACAAGAGTAATAAAGCTCATAGAAATGCAGTGCACAATGTTCGGCAAAAAAGAGGCAATGGGTTCATAATGTTCACTTTCTCTTTCCATATTTTTTTCGTTTTTTTGGGAAACATTTCCATATCTTTTCCTATCAACATGCATGTGTATAATTGTATATCGTGATCAAAATTCAAAATATCAAATCAAGTGAGATTCTTTTGGGTAAAGTTGGAATTGCAAGCCACAAAGTTACCAAAAAAATTCAAGGTATATTAGAAAAAAGTTGGAATTGCAAGCATCCTCATTTTCGTTTTTGGAAATTTTCAACTTAGGAAAGGTGGGACTTTGGGGAGTAGATGGGATAAGCCACAAGAGCACACTTTTCCTTTTTCAGGAGCTTTCTTTCCTTCTCCATTTCATAGACTCTTTTTTCCCACCCTTGGGCCTTGGTGTAGGATGTGACTGACTCCTGTCTGCCATGGATGCACTTGTGACCAAAATGACCATCTACTTCCACATCATTTCATTCTATATTCCTTCGTTTTAATGCCCTTTAATGGAATACATATGCATATAGCTCATAAAGAAGAATCTCATGGTGGGTGGGTAGGACCTAAAATAAGGCTAGGGACCATGATCACACAGCCAAGGGTGTGACTAGAACCATGTGAACATGGTTGTTACCAATCGGAAAAGTTTTGTATCTTTCTGCATCATTTATTTTAACACGGTCAGGCCAATTCATGAACCATAGTCACTGTTTTGGCCTCGACTTCCTGATCGCCTAAAGGGGTATCACTATTCAAAAATCAAAATGACGATAACCAACTCAGTACTGATGACCACAGTTGAGGAGAGATCGCAAGACGTGTAATACGAGTATATGATGCTCTAAGAACTAAAAAGACGGTGGCTCTGCCCTTTCTAGTCGGGTCATAAGGACTCCAACACCACTAGTTGAAAGTTTGATATTTTTTCTCATTACTAGACTGACCAAAAATTAAGAGGACCACGCTTGAGGAGAGGTCATAAGACGTATAATACGAATATACGATGATTGAAGAAGATGGTTGCCCTGCCCCTTCTAGTCGGGTTCAAAGGACTCGAACACCACCAGTTGAAAAACTGATGTTTTTTCTCAACACTAGACGGACGGACGAAAAAAAAAAGAAATTAATTATTTAACCAATAGGGTGGTGGTGGGATGGCCAAGAAATGCTTAACAAATTGGGGATCCTCATTTCAAACCCGACTCGGTTGGGAATAAATATTTTGCCGACTAGCATTATGTGACTATGAAAGGAGGACATGTGGAGGTGGGATCCCTTAAATTTAGGTAAAATGTAATTTTTTTCTTTTATTCAGCCCTTTCTTCACCTCTACTGATGTCGAGGCAGACACTCCTTGTGGTGATTTGATGCCGGCAATGAAAATTGGTCAGGCTAGACAAACTGCTCCGTTAGCTACCCACCGGGATTATATCCAGATTTAGTTGGTGGAGCCTAGTTGCCCCTGCCCCTTCTAGGACCCGGACATCCCTAGTAATAAAAGTTCTTAATTATTTCATTAACAAGAAAATTATTGTTATGACATGTTTCCTAGAGAATATTGATGTGTTTTTTATATGCTACATTTTTTACAAGTTCTACTGTTAGATTTTGGTGTGGCCCAAAATGGAAATATGGCCAGAGTAGATGGGCTTCCTCCTGCACACACGCCGGATGTCCGGAGAACTGGACACAGAAAGGGTTAGCATCAACAAGAACAAAAGGTCACATAGACTCTAGGAAGTTAACAAGTCCTCTCTGAATGAATCTTGATCACACCAATGTGGGGGGCACATTAAATTCTTCTCACTTTTTGCATTAAATCTGCTCTCTTCTCCAACTCCAAGCACCAGTCCACGGTCCACCGAGACACATTCTCACGTTTTCTGGGTTCATCAAGATCTTGGTCAAGTCCAAATTTGAGACCTAACATTTGCAAGGTGGCCAGAAAATTTTGTTGAAGAAAGTCAGTGGTGAGTTGAAATGTCACATTCTACATAGATGGCTACCGGTCTCCAAACTCTAGAGTACTAGAAATAAATGAATTAATAAACGAGCTTATTTGTTGTTACTTTTTGAACTTTCACATATGCTTGCATTTTTTTTTGCAATTATGGTATCATCCAAGGGTGTTGTAAATTGGAACAAATCGAAGAGCCCCATTATAATGTACCCAGGTCATGCGCCTCGGTGTGAACCGGGCCGGGCGTTTAGGCCACCGATTGTGATCACAAGGCTGCTTTTTGATAAAAGGAGAGGCGAGTTTGGCTGCCCTTACTGGCTTGACCTTGCACGCGAGCAGTTGGATCAAGATCCAATGACTGGTGATGCAAGAGGTGCATATTTTCCAACACGTGGCACATACTAACAATTACATAACTCATGTTTTGGACTTCGAGCTAAACAGAATTTGGTGGTGCCCATTCTTATGTAGGGTAGAGGTACGGCCATGTCTATTTTTTAAAAAAAACAGAGTGGTTGTTGTAGGGTACTGGTATGCTACAAGGTAGAGATAAAGCTTGGAGGCATTGAGCTAGCCCTCAAAAGCATTCAATGTTTCACCAAAAAAAAATTGCAGACATGTTTTATTCTCATTGCAAGCTTCCAACTAACTTTTGGTGTATTGATAGTGGCATGGCCAAGCTCAAGTTAGGTAAGAATATGATAAAATTTTGTGATATACTTGCAGTTCAAAGATGGTCAAAACAAATCTAACCAAAATTTAGCTCAAGTCATCTCCAATGCATGCCAATTGCCAATATAATTTTTTTCTTTGTCGGATTTCTTCAACTCTATCCTTTCTTCAGCTAATTCCAACAGCTATTTTGGCTTTTCTTTTTTTGCTTAGTTTGTCAACTGGTATGCTGACTTCCAGTCCATCTAATATGCTAGATTATATATAGACGTCTATCCTACCAGTACCGTCGTCTATGTATGTCTTTGATCTAGTCAAGTTATATAGCAAGTAGGTTAACTATTCTAACTTCGGTGACATTCTTCTTGATATTTCATGCCGAAATGATTACTTACTAAGAATTTACTAACAAGAATGACAGATTTCTTTCACATGCTATTTTTTATACAATTTCACGTGCTATTTTGACAATTCATTAATGTGATTAATCTACTCAGTTAATAAGCTTTTTAGCACCAATGCTAATTCACGGTGTTTATAATTAAGGGGGCGTGCATACGAAAAATAAGGTGCTTCAATTAAAGTGGTGTTGGGCTGGATCCTAAGTTCGAACCCTCACACTCTGTTGGCCCATCCACACGGATTATATCCCGAGGTAGCACCTTGTGCATGTAATGTGTGGTTATTGTACATGCTCAAGGGGATGGAGCCGGGATACCGTGCTTTAAGAGGTCAGTTCTCTTTCCCAGAACTTAAGGATGGATTCAGACACCCCTCATTAACCCAAAAAAATAAAGAAAAAAAAAAGGAAAAAAATTATATATAAGGTGCTTTGAGGAATCACTCATGCATCCAAATGCATAATTTTTGCCAAGCAACAGCTGCATGGGGTGGCTATCTGTCATAGTGGCCACACTTTCAACATGCTAAGTATCATGCAAATACTTTGTTGCCCCAAAAAAAGAAGTATCATGCACAACCTGCTTAAGGATGACATTTGCCTCTAGAAGCTTGAGTCACACTTCTTAATTTGACTAGGTTATTTGCCTCTACAAAATATAAGATACACATGCCCATGTCAAGGAAGGAACACCCATGTGACATTCCAACCTAAAGTGCATGCACCGCCGCATCCTGTGTTCCCCATTGACTGTGTCATTACATAAGATACAGCAGGATCCATTTAAGTAGTTTTTGTCTTTGTTTCTTTTGAGGAGGTGCTTGTCATTAGAAATTAGGGTTTCATTGACCCAATCAAAACCTCCCCTCCACCACGCACAGATCATGCTCTAGTCCTTTCCATTGTCTTTTGTTTACTACAAATTTTAATTGTTGTTATATCACATCAATAGCATGGCTAGCACCAAGATTAGCCGGGGAAGGGTGTCTTTTGCCTTCCAGAGTGACACCTAACGGGATTTGAGGTGTGTAAGTGGGATCCACTTCACCGATTTATCCGACATATCATGTGAGAAACCCTAGAATTAGAATCCAAGAGGCTCCTGGCCAGCCTAATGGAGCCTGCTTTAAGCTTAAGAAAATGATGCACAGGTGCATCCTAGAGGGGGCCACTTTGGAAGTTGAGACACCGAAAAAATGCTTTCAAAAGGTAGTTTGGTGTGCCATCACAATTCACAAATGGGATAAGGTAATTATAATAAGATAAGCTTAGGAGATCAACCCCTTTATATACCTAATAATTGCTCCTTCAGGTGGAGTTAGGTGCAAGTGCAACAATGAATTTACCTAAATTGAGTATGTCAATTCACTTTTCAGGTGGCCAAAATGAATATACGTACCTAGGCTTGAAACATGGAATGTGAAATTTTCTGGTGCATTTTGCATTAGGGTTTAAGGTACTGTCAAGATAACTCTGAAGGCATATGAATAATTGTGTTTCATGTGGCTGAAAAATGTCAGGATTAATTATGTTTTTTTTTCGTCTATTTGATCACCACCTATTTTCTTAAAGTCTAAAAAAAGTCTTTTTCTTTTTTGCCCTTTTGGTTCGGCAGTGAATGGAAACTCTTCATGAGTCATGACCCAAGAAGCCTGGGCCAATTTGTCCAGGTTGGGCCTGGGCTTAAATGGATGCCCATTTGCTTCTACTGTTCTACATGGGTTTGTTGAGGTCCAAACGGATTACCGTCCCGTAGTTAGGTATCTTCTCAATTTTTTTACCCGAAACTACTACAATATGTTAACAAGGTTCTTAGCTAAGACATCAAGAAAGCCATTGTTTTGTAGACAACTTTGCTAGGGTTGATGCCCACAAAGTAAACTATTAAAAAGCATAGCACACGCTCGTACATACATATAGTAGCCAATTATGTTGTAAGCTATAAAAAAAATCAAACTTAGAAAGATTAGATAAACCAACTTCATTCATAACTTGAGTCTATCTCTTTTGCAATTTTTTATTTTGGTACAATTACTTTTGCAGTCTTTGTTTCCCTGTGAATTAACCGATTTCTACTTTACGTCATTTTTTTTTGGTAAATTGATATTTTCTTACTTCGTTTGTACAAGAACCACAGACTTGAGGCGATCCCATGTATGATGGATGCATGAATGGAAATTTTGATGAACGCTGGTCTTAGCTCTTGTAGGGCCCACTCTAAATGCAGATGGGCTGGGACGGGATAATGGGCCTGGGCAGCCTTTTTTACCATGGCCGACAAATTCAAACATTAAAGCCCTTGAAGCGGACAAGCTGCATTCCCATGCGACACACCTTTCACACGTGTTTTCGAGATAACACGGGACAATCATGCCCCCACACCTGGCAGCTCACTGCATTACATTATAAGGACCATCCATCAGACTGGAGACTTGGAGAATTGGTAGTGACAAGAGAGCAAAAGAAAAAGAAAGATGGCGGATAGAGGAAGATCAGGAGAACTTGGATGCAATGAATCCTGTGGTTGCCCTAACCCTTGCCTCGGTGGTGCATCCTGCAGGTCAGTTGCCCCCCATTTCTTGTTCATTAATTCTCTTATTCTATGGAGATTTTTGTGATCACATGACATTTCTTTGTTAATTGCATTTTTATATTATCACATTTTTCACATGCATCTCATTTTATCTGTTTACTTATTTTTTGCTGACAATAATTGTATATAATACATGTACATGTTCTGTGTATACCTATATATGATGCATATAGGTATGTTTAGGATTATATACTTTTACATAGTTGTATATGCATGTGTATGTTCTTGTTTTACATAGTTGCATATGCATGTGTACGTTCTTGTCATAGAGATTGAAATGTTGGTGCTAATGAAGGTGGATGGTGATGAGTTGTTGTAAACTAAATCATAAAGGATGACCTACTAATCATGTATTCATGGATGGTGGCAGGTGCTCGACGACAACGGCTGGTCGGGGCAAGGCGGAGCACTCGCGTTGCCCATGCGGGAGCCACTGCGGATGCAACCCATGCGCATGCGAGAAGGTGGAGACGGCTGGCCGCAATGTCTGCAGGTGCGGCCCTGGCTGTGCGTGTGAGAAGTGTTCCACATAGTGCTCTGGCAATCTGCCGAGGAGTAGCTAGAAGGGAGCATGGACATATTTAGTGCATGTATTTAGGGGTTCTGTAGAATTTTTAAGTGGAAGGATGGAAGGAAACATGAACAGTGAACACTGTGTGCGTGTTTATGGCTAATAATAATAATAATGTCTACGTACGTAGTACATCAATGTTTACATATGTAAACTTTTGTCAATCTGGAAATAAGACGAGCTTCCGTTCTTTCTTTCATGACTAGCTTTGTACGTTCTGTGATGAAAGGTGGACCATGTGGGAGATGTCTGCCATGGTTTTCTGTGTTCTAGCATCAACAGAAAGATAATTGTGTGAAAAACAAAAAGAAAATAGAAAAGCTAAAAGCTAAAAGCTACTTCAGGAACACCTGAAGGGCACTTTTTTTGTCTTTTATTAATTGTCCATGCATGTAAGAAAGCCAATTTATTAACCTTTTCACTCTATATATCCACTAACCCTTGTTTTCCCACCAATAAGGTTTTTTTTTCCTTCCAAAACCACATTAACTAGCTGGGGGGTGGGGGGGTTATTAAGTTTTATCTGAAAAATATAAAGATGAGAGAACGAAGAAATGAATATATAAGAACTATGAAAAAACGTTATGTTGCCAAAAAAACTATGAAAAAGTTATCACTTTATCAAGAATATTAATATCTTTTAAAAATGTTGAGAAAAACAAATAAGTATCATTATCAAATCAAGATAGTTTACAATTAACACATCAAATGTGATTGAGATTATTTGCCAACACCATCTCACAAAGCTTCAAGTAAATCTCCAAGTTACAGGTAAAACTCCTAGAATATAACAAACTAAGCTCAGGTCTTTTATAAGCTCTTAATCCCCAAAAAAGACTCTTTTAGACGTGCAAAAGCTAGGTCTATTAAGACATACAATTTTCCATGAAGCCAATCGCATTATTCTGAGACAATATAACAAGTGACTAAGGGCCGTTTGGATTGTGAAAAATGAGAAACATCCACTTCGAAAAATCCACCTGGTTGGTGAATTTTTTGGAGTGGATGTTCCATCAGAAACAAAAAGAACAAAGGTGAAAAAAGAAAAGGAGAGTACATATACATCAAGCGGGGAGGATCAGGTGGGCAAATTCAGTTTAAAACGTTGCACTTATATAATGATATCAAACATAAAATGTAGTGCTTATAGATTATGAATCCCATTTATATGCGGCTTAGCTCGTGCCTGACTGCTGAGGCGCTATGGGCCGTCAGATTTTGATTTGGAGGCGATCACCCACACACCTCGCATGTAGATCACCCACACACCTCGCATTGATCTGATGGCTGATTGCACCTCAACATCTTTGCATTCATGCGCGAGGGGCATAAAAAATTACTATCTCTACACAAATACCTGTCAGGATCATAAAATCAAAATAAACTAAAATCAGATCGATTTGGTGTTTTAATTCAGACAAGTACTCTTGGACAGGAGCAGTATGTGTCTTGCAAAACTTTTCCACACAGCATCCTTTTTCTTGTCGAGATTCAGCAAAAGCAGGCAAATGGCATCTAAAAGGCTGTGCACGTGTGAAATGCATTGCACACGTGTCTAGGAAAGCAACACGTAACAATCAGACCCCTCACACTTGGCACTATTATTCCTTCCAATTTATAGAAGTGACACAAAGCTGAGAAAGGGGCACCATCCAAATTTGAAACCTGGTTTTGGTAACAACATAGAGAGCAAGAGAGATGGCAGAAGTAAGAGAAGTCATCGTTTGTGATGAGATCTGTGGGTGCCCAACTCCTTGCCCTGGTGGAGTGGCCTGCAGGTGTGCTCCCATTCCATACCACATTAAATAGTTGTATGCATCCATGCAAAATGACTATATTTTTGTTTATCATATGGTGACATTAGGTTTCCTTCCATTAGTCTCTTCATAAGAATCAGTCTCTTTAGTTCTATTATTATGCTTGTATACGCTATAAGTTGTGCTATTAACATTGAAATTGTTGCTTTAGATGTCCAATGGTGACTATAGATGCTAATGACTGTTTTTGGTAAGGAGTTTACATTTATTCCATTTGGTTGCAGTCTACATATTAAGCATATGGCTTTTGGTGGCAGGTGCTCGACAACGGGTTCTGCTGGTGGCCGAGGTGGCGAGATGGAGCACAAGCGGTGCTCGTGCGGTAGCCACTGCAGCTGCAACCCATGTGACTGCGACGCAGCAGCCGCTGCAGGCACAAATGTGTGCAGGTGCGGCCCTGGCTGCACTTGCATCACGTGTGTGTAGATTGAGCTCCGGTGGGCGGCAGTGGGACTTGCTGCCGGTGGAGAAGCATGGATGTCATATAGTAGACGTATCTGTAGTGTAGAGTTTGCATAAAGCTGTTAGGATAGAACGTAGAAGGGAGCATGGCCATGGTGCATATGTTCATGGCTATGTGTAGCTCGAACCAAGGGATTTACATATGTAAACGCCGTGTTTTGTTGATCTTAATGTGCAAATGAGAAGTAGATGCTGTATGAGTTTTCCATGATCTTCAGTTATATTTATATGTTTGATGAACTGTGAGATTAATTGAGATGTCCATCGACACAGATATATTGACACTTTCAATAAATATGAATAAACAGAAACCACTTTCAATGCATTTTGGAGCGGTGATCAATGGGAAAAATAATACTCCAATATAAAGCATACTATCTAACAAGTTCCTACTCGAAACTGACAAATTATTTTCAATCGATTTGTACAAAAATGATTCCAATGGAAGGCATATGCTTGTATCAGAAAAATAAAGAGGCATATGCAAAATCGATTGGAAAAACCGATACACTGCAGTACAGCGTCTACAAGATCCCCAAAGCCCAGAGCTGTACTTGTGATATTGCCTACAAGAATGAATTAGTACGTAGAATTGATAAACTAGAGGCTTTTGCAACGTTATAGACTTAAAACCGATAGCCACTAGAGCCTTTTCATATATTTTGGACTCTTACAGATACGAATGAGCAAAACACAAACGAAGTGAGAAGAAAAACACAATCCCCATAATTTTACAATCATTTACCAGAAATGATCCTACAAACAATATGCTAAATCAAAAGTCAGGGTACGTATTACCAAAAAAAAAAATCAAAAGGCTGGAAAATTAGAACATTTGAGTAGCACTAATAAATTTGATCAAAAGGCAGAAATCTGAAAGCCAGACTCCGATTTTTTCTTTCTTTTTACCCGACCCCTAAAGCTAAAAAGAAACTAATAGAACATAGCTCAGCCCTCAGACATTCTTGCAAATGTGTTCGGAGTTCACATTGTGTGCGGGATCACGTTAGATATATTATCCGTAATCAATATATAGCTTGTGAAGAATAAAGCTGACCACTATTAGCTGTCGGTCTTTTTTAGCAACATATTAGCTATAGTTTTTTTGGCAACAATATTAGCTATAGTTTTAACCAACCTTAGTAAATATATATACAGAGGACGGTTTATACGAGATCACGTGCTCTAAGCCCGGCCCGCGTGTGGTTAGGAAGATTGGCCTCAATCATAGCAGTACCACCAACCCAACCCTACCACCTATAGGCGGCCATCCATTCTCATATAAGGAGCACGAGAACAATATTTTGGGTCGTTAGATTCTGATATGACGATGAGTATCAAATTAGTGGGTAGGTGATGAGTGTGACCCATAAAGAAAAGTTTATCATTTGCCTTATATGAGGTTAGTTCAAGTCATAGTCGCTGGATCTTGATTTGACTGCTACAATAAACTCACTATCTACTGATTTGACACACTCACCTATCCATTGATTTGATACCCACCATTAGATCGGAATCTAATGACCCAAAAGATTGGCCTCATGTTCCTTATGTATGATAATGATCTCATGTAAACAGTTTTTCTCTCTCTCTATATATATATAGAGAGAGATAGAAAGTTTGTTTTCATGTAGCTTGCATGAGCTAAGCCATCTCCATATATCAGATCAAGATTTGACGATAGGTGTCAAATCACTGGGTAGATAAGTGTGAATCATCACCACCATTAAATCTTCATCTGACGGTTCAAGATTACTCAGGCTCATGCAAGCTATATGAGAACAATCTGATTTAAACTTTTCCATATACCCAACTATTGAGGTTGGTGCAAGGTTTTCAAAATCGGACCGGCCATCGAAGTGGATTGACCCGGATGAGGTGTGAAGAGTGATAAATATATATTTTGTATAATATTAACATCAAAATAGTTGTAGTTCAAGTGGTTAAGACATAAGTATTTGGTTCTAGGGTTTCAGGTTCAAATCACACCTCAAATTAAATTTTTTTTTAAAAAAAAATTATATAACCTGGTCCGGTTCAGGAAAAACTGGCCGGTTAACAAAACTGCCCGATTCAATGAACCGAGCTGAACCATTCGAACCGAACCGGTTTTCCGGCCGATTTCGGTTCTTCGTGGTCGGACCGGCCGGTCCGATCCGGTTTTGAAAACCATGTTTGGTGACATGAATTATATACCACATTTGACTCATCGAAATCAAAATAGTACAAAATTTATACAAAGAAATATAATGACAAATTTTTATGTTAGATGCCTTTCTTGATGCAACTCTATTCAACATCATTATATTCAACGTATACCTTTCCAAATATATATAATTGATAGGTGAAATATAATTTGTGAGAATAAAACTAACCACATTGTATTAGCTTTTTGGAACAAACATTGTATTAAAGCCGGACTCCAACTACAGCTCTATATTGTTTGTTTACTAACAAAAGAAAAGAAAATTGTGTTGATTGCGATTTGTACCAATAAATGACACTGTGTGTTGACTGCACAGGTATTTGGTTCCAGGGTTTCAGGTTCAAATCCACCCTCAAATGAAAATTTTTTCAAAAAAAAAAAAATTATATAACCTGGTCCGGTTCACTAGTTCGGGAAAAATTGGCTGGTTAACAAAACCGCCTAGTTCAATGAACCGGGCTGAACCATTCAAACCGAACCGGTTTTCTAGTCGGTTCCAGTTCTCCACGGTCGGACCGGCCGGTCCAGTCCAGTTTTGAAAACCATGTTTGGTGACATGAATTATATACCACATTTGACTCATCGAAATCAAAATAGTACAAAATTTATACAAAGAAATATAATGACAAATTTTTATGTTAAATGCCTTTCTTGATGCAACTCTATTCAACATCATTGTATTCATTGTATACCTTTCTAAATATATATAATTGATAGGTGAAATATAATTTGTGAGAATAAAACTAACCACATTGTATTAGCTTTTTGGAACAAACATTGTATTAAAGTGATGTAGACACGGCGTCTTCAATGGAGAAGAACGAGGCTAAACTAGAACAAAATAAATAAACATAAACTAATCTGTGATTCTCATTGATAATCCCGTTTTGGCCATAGACCTTACATATATAAAGAGTAAAAATATCCTAATACTAATAGAAGTAGTAAATCCTAACTAGGAAACACTATTAAATAAGAAATCCTATTCCTAATAGAAGTAAGAGGTTGTAATTGAGTCCATAACATTCCACCACGCTCTGCATCGTCTTGTCCTCAAGACGACCAACCTGGATACTACTCCAAAAAATCATCCTCGTGCATCCAAGCAGCATCTTCAGGAGCACTGTGTAACCATGCAACGAGAACTTCAGTAATAACACGCCCACGACGACGAACACGGCGGCACTCAAGGATAGCATGAGGCACTGGGCGAGACTCATCGAACGGGAACGGTGGTGGAACAGGCTGCGGAAGAGCAGAAGGATCACCCATGAACTTCCTGAGTCGAGAAACATGAAACACAGGATGAACCTGAGCCTTAGGAGGTAATTGTAAGCGATATGCAACTGAACCAATACGCTCAAGAATAGGATATGGGCCATGGAAGCGATGAGAAAGCTTCTCATTGCTCGGCTTATGTACCGAAGTCTGCCGATAAGGCTGGTGGCAAAGATAGACAAGATCGCCAACCTCAAATGCTTTAATATCCGCCCGTAAGCCTGCTTCAAAAACTCCCATAAGTGTATGCTCAGGCCATCCCTGAACATTGTTCCCCAATCGCTCAAACTCATCCTGATAGTCCTGAACTGATCCACGCTGGCGAATTTGAGGAAGTAGGCTATTATAATTCATATAAGCAGTTTGGCCAAAGTGTAGACGAAGGGCCTGCTCAAACTCGTCCCATGTAGAATTTGGGTGACGCTCCAAATACTGGTCCACCCAATGCATAGCACGCCCTTCCATATGAAATGAAGCCAACTCACAACGCTCATGAGCGGGGGTCCGATGAAAGTGGAAGAAGTGTTTGGCACGTGAAATCCACACATCTGGGTCACGACTATTAAATATAGGAAACGTGACATGTACTGGCCGAGCCTGGACAGTGCCCTCACGAGTAATAGGGGCATCTGCGTAGTGATGGTCCACATGACCACAACCATGATTGTGCCGTCCGCATTAGCAGAAGGAGATGCGTGTGGAGGCTGAAACCCTGGGTGCACCGGAATATATATAGGGGGGACCCACAGCCGAGCCCACATGTGGTTGAACACCTGATAGATGAGTGGCCCGGATTTGGGAAACGGGGTGGGTCGAACTAGGACCGGATCTTGGGAACGGGCCGGATCCTAGAATAACGGGTCTGTCTGTGCCCGAGTGACTAAAGCCCGTGGGCAGGCTCGACTGGAGGGGAGGAGCTAGGGCAGGGGAGGGACACGCGATTGGGGCGGCGGCGGCGGCAGACCGAGGCGGTGAAGTGTCCGGCGGTGGCCATAGAAACCCCCCAGAAGAGCCGATCGAAGGATGAACCTCGACGCAAGGCTGGAGGGGAGGCCCGGCGAGAGCCACAGTGGCGGCGGAAGAGGGGATCTAGCTGAAGGACGTCTGTAGTGGTCTGCCGGAAGAGGGAAAAGCTCCAGGAAGCAGAAAGGCACCACCTTGAGCAAGGTGGTGCTGCCGATTGAGGGAGGCAACGGGGTGTGAAGGAGGGGCCGGTGTTGCCATCGAAGGTGGAGGCTGGACCACGACAGCAAAAGACTGGTCGGGCACCGCCATGGTCTCCGACAGAGACGGCGCCGGCAAGGAGGCGGCGGCCACGATGCCTATGGTCGGGAGAGAGGGTGCGGCAGAAAGTAGGGGTGCCAACGAGCCAAAGGCATATGATGTGGTGAACCCGGACGGATCTGCGTCTGCCGAGATGGTTCCCGCCGATGTGAGGCCCTGCCACGGCGGCATGCCGACCGGCGGCAATTGTGTGCTGGCGGGGAAAGACTGATGCAGAAACATGGACAGAGAGGAGCCGAAGCTCGGAGGAGGAGCCGACACCGGCTGACGATGCAAGGACAGCAAAAGCTCCTCAATGCGACGGTTGGACTCCGCAATCGTGTTCTTCAAATCGGTAAAGCTTCTATCGTGAGCATCCAATTTTGCTTCTATTTGGGTCATGCGGGTAGTATCCGGTGTGAGGGTGGTAACGGGGATGTCGTGAAAGTCCGATGGCTTAAGCGTCACGGACGAGGGTCTGGAGGACGTCAGTAGTGGGTCGGGACTCTTTCGACGGTTGCCTGTCATGGCGACAGTAAGGGTGGGTGGGTGGGAACCAGGGTCGAAACGGCTCTGATGCAATGATGTAGACACGACGTTTACAACGGAGAAGAACGAGGCTAAACTAGAACAAAATAAATAAACATAAACTAATATGTGATTCTCATTGATAATCTCGTTTTGGCCATAGACCTTACATATATAAAGAGTAAAAATATCCTAATACTAATAGAAGTAGTAAATCCTAACTAGGAATCACTATTAAATAAGAAATCTTAGTCCTAATAGAAGTAAGAGGTTGTAATTGAGTCCATAACATAAACCCGGACTCCAACTACAACTCTATTATTTATTTATTAAGAAAAAAAAAGAAAATTGTGTTGATTGCAATTTGTACCAATAAATAACACTGTGCTGACTGTTTTCCAAGAATCGGACAAAACATGAACGGAGAAAAACAAAAAGAAGAATCGAACAAAAGAAAGTAGTACCTCCCCCAAAAAACAAAATGAATTAGGAGATGTCAAGCCCCCCTTATTCCGAAGTTTCCACGATGTTGCAGCACGTGTGACACGCCATCCACACGTGTCTACCAACGTAACGCATGACATGAAGCCCCTCACACTTGTCAGCTCACTTCATCCAATCTATAAGAGAAACAAGGGGCACTCATCCAAAATCCAGACTCAGATTTGGTGAGAAACAGCAAAAACAAAGCAGAAGAGAGACATGGCGGATAGAGGAAGAACAGACAGTACATGCGATGAGAGATGTGGCTGTCCAGTTCCTTGCCCTGGTGGTATTGCTTGCAGGTCAGTTTACCTCCATGTTTCAGTCTACAAATTAGAGTATAATTGTATGTATGTTCATATGTGATATGTTAGTTTACCTCCATGTTTCAGTCTACAAATTAGAGTATAATTATATGTATGTTCATCTGTGATATGTTATATTAGTGCCATTGTTCTTGTTGTCATAGACGTTTGAGTGGCTAATATTATAGGTACTAAATGCTAATAGAAGTGATCTGAAATGAAATCACCTTCACGTTACTAGGTAATCTACTAAGCAAGAATTGAATTGGTGATGGCAGGTGCTCTACAAGGGAAGCTGGGGTGGTCGGCGGTGAGACATTGCACTCGCGTTGCTCGTGCGGGAGTCACTGTGGCTGCAACCCGTGCGCCTGCGAGACGCCAGGCACTCGCACTGACATGTGCCGGTGTGGTCCAACCTGCACATGCGAAAGGTGCTCTGCTTAGAGCTCGGGGGACTGGCAGAACTCCTGCCGTAATGAATAGTGTACAACTTAATACAAGTAGGATGGGATCCTAGATGGAAGAGTGCACTTGATATTCATGTTCATGGGTATTGTATAACCCAAAATAGTGTAACAAACTAGTAGTAGCGTGTTTACGTGCAGTGAACGCTATGTTGTAAATGTCGAAATAAAAGCAAATGTTGGTTCTTGGGCTTATATTGTTCTTATGTTAGATGTGGTGGATTGGCTCGCCCGTATTGTAACTAGTAAGCGCTGCCAATGTCAAAGAAATAAAAAGTTGCTGCCACACTTCAATCCAGCAAGAACTAAAAACCTTAATTTCAAAAATGGCTAGCACATAATCCCATAGATAAATCAGCTAACTTCATCGATTATTTGCACCAAGAGGCTTTACCGTGCTTAATGAACTGCCTATGCAACAGTTAAAACAAACCCATAAATCGAAGCTAAGAAAGCTTTTCACTAGATAGCTTTGCACATATTAAACTCTACCGTTGCGTCTCCGGTCCTAAATCCGGAAAAAAAGAAAAAAGGAGGAGGGTTAGCATTTTCCGGGAGGGTTAGCGTTGTTATTAGCTAGAGCTAGGGCGTCAATCTGGAAGTGATGTAGAAAAGTGAGCAAAGGTTAATAAAAAAAATATAATTTTCTTATCTCTTACAAAAGAGACAAAAAAGAGTTGCACAAAACAAAAATACGCTACAGTTCTGGAAAAAAATACGCTAGAGTTAGTAAAATACGCTAGCGTTAGTAAAATACGCTACTTGATTATGAGCTTAGCACATACCACCCACCAATGTGATAGCTAAGAGCACAAACCCTGCATGGTGAAGCAACAAGAAATTGGCAGTTTGAGACTTCATGTCAAGTGAAAAGCAGTGATGCATGCAGTTGAGGTCCTAACAGACTCAGAGACTCGTAACTTGTTCCTACACCCGATCAATTCGATCATCCACTCGCCATCTTTGTTGCTGCAATAAGTGGTAAAGATTGTTGTCCTGGAAGTGGCTGCCCCAAAATTCATCTCATTTGATATCTGATGCCTGGCACATACAATCTGGAACAGGATATGTGTATATCGACTGTGTTGGCTTTCTTTGCCTGATTTGGCCTTGCCGGTTCTTATGACCGATCCGGACGGCTTGTTCAAACTCCGGCCACACCATCGTCTTGTTGAGAAAGAGCCCGCCAAGCAATACCATGTGAGGTCGAATAGTTTTCAAGTTCTCATATGTACGGTGTCCCATCTAAAATGTAGCAGTTTTGGCTAGAGTTAGTTCTTGATAATCACACTACATCCTACGTCTCTAGCAGGAAAGAAGCAAGCAAAACTGTTAGAATAATTCCACTCAATGATAAATGTTACCAATGCGTTGTGCATGTTTCCTGGAGACGCTGATATAAAGACATCACTGTGCATGCTCACGAAGTAATCAACTGCAGCTAGAAGAGATGCTTTGCCTTCAACCTTTGCCCGTTCCTCATCAGAGGAGAGACTCTTTTTGTCGTCCATAAGTGGGAAAAGCTTGCGTAAAGTCGAAAGTCTTGCTTCTCCACCATAAACCTGCCACAGACCGACGACAACAAAATTTAGAAAATTTGAGCTCTTAATGAACAATGATATGCGGCTTCTCCCTCAATCATAAGCAGAAGCATCATGCAAATAACTAAACCTTGTGGGACGCAAGATAAAGGCGAGTTGTGTTGTCGAAACCTAATGCTGCAAGAAGCAATCCTATCTCCTCAGGAGTTAATGGGCAACGTCCCTGGTTTCTCAACTCCTCATCAGTGTATTGAGAATTTAAGACTCTCCCTTGCCAAAGCACTTGCCGGTATTTGGCAAGAGCTAATTTTTCAGCTCTTCCTCCACCAAAATCGCAAGCAGAATGAGCAGCCATATCCTGTACATTTATCAATTTACATATGAGATAAGAAACTAAAAAACACTTATTCTTTCTGTACTCTTCCAAACAATAGAAAAGGCACAAAACTAAGGAAATATTACTTTCCTGACCAAACCACAACACATACCACATATTTTCTATAACAGCTAATTATGGTTCTATAATCTGTAACCTACCTTATCGAAACGAAGGTGTAACACAACATATTTCCGACTACTTTTAGTTTTTTTTAATGAAGCAGCAGATGAATCTTGACTTCCATCAAGTGGGTTTCTCAGGCGTTTCACCAAGGACTCTCCCAACATATTAATGTGAGGAATAAAAGCCAATGCTTGAAAATTCACTTTACATCTCAGACGCTGGATATTAGCTGGTAAGTTTTCAAAAGCCAAACGATGGGAGAACGGAGATATAGCAGCAATGCCATGACTGTAACATTAAAATAAGAAAACAATTTCCATTAATCATCTTTAATGAAGGAAGAAAAACACCAAGGAGGACCCCGTTAAATTATTAGGAGAAGAGAAAAGGCATATAGTTGTGACTACCTCTGCAATATAGGCAAGACATTTTCCAAATACCAGCTTGCAGAAGCATGAAGAGGTGCAGATTTTACTCTAGTGGCACGAATGCCAGTTGCATAATACTCTCTTGTGCTCCAAGAGTATTCCTTGGGTAATTCTTTCACTATGGAAACATCATTTTCCAACATTTTGATAAAGTGGTCCACATCAAAGATGTCTTCAAAAGAACTGCAGAAAAGTAAGCAACTTCATTAACATGATTCTCTGCTCCTCCTAAGGATAAAGAGGAAAATCATTCTTCTAGGGGAAACATACCTTGTATCTTGCCAAACAGGATTTACTTCAAAATGAGGAACTACAAGTGTTGCATTCAAAATTTTAGCAACAGCAACTGCATCACAAATCTTCAGCGGAAACAATGAGTTTCACTGATGTCATTAATAGAACAACAACAATATGAAGTAGGACTTTATAAGAATCCAGATAAATTGACTTCAACGGTTACCAACATTCCAATATCTGTCTTTCATGCAAAATATGTAAAGCAACAATTAAACCAACTGAAATAATAAATCACTCACCCCCATTCTCTGCTGGTTCAAACCTCCATCTAGGAACACCTGGACGTAGCCCTCTGATTTGCTAGGCAATTCTAATAAAAGGATCATAAGGAAGAAAAAATATTAGACTAGGTAAAAAAGTAGCATGTAGTTTCCCATAAAAAATCACTGCTTCTCACTGTTTCATTTATGTATATGATATTGCCTAAGATATTTGTACGATTCTTTCTTTAACACTGACCTGTTTTACCAGAAGAATCATGGCAAGGTTCCCATCCTTTGTTAGCTAACGGAGACCAAAGATCAGATTGCTGATCATCCAGCTAATTGAGTACGCAGCAAAGAACTATTAGTTACCATAGAAAAAGATAGCCCAAGGGAAAAGAATGAGGAATTAGAACAGAAAATACTGACTGGTAGCCGTTGCAAAGCACCTTCTAGCAGCAGCAAATGTGTAGGTTTGGGAGCATTCCATTCCTAGAGGAACATAAACTAGTATCAATTTACAAGTAAGATGCAGCTTCATATTTCACATAACACAATCGTAGTCATCAAAAATCTAAAGACATAGGTAAAAGGACAGAAAGGGAACATCAATTCAAAACAAGCTCTTTCACTTAATAATTTTATACGCTATCGCCTGCAACTGCATAATGTCCTTTCCAACAAGATTTTATCTCAACTGGAGCTTTCAACAGGATCCTGCCCGACAATCCAGACTAAAACAAAGGGGCCGTTTGTTTAAAATTCAGTGATATAGTGAATCTCATTTCAGGTGAATTCAATCCAGTAGTTTCATCGATGAATATGAGTTACATTTTTTTTGTTCTTTCCTCAGCACAGTGCCAACTTCCATCAGAACAGTGCCAAATTCAGGTTCATTGAGGAGATTTACATTTGAATTTGAAGTTGACATTGTTCCGGTCATGAATCCACTTCTCTACTAAAATTTCAATCCTCTCTTACATTTACCAATCATTTCTGAATTACCAGTGATTTAGCAAACAAAGAGCCACTAAACTCCAACAACAGTTTGAATAATCTTCACATTTGTCACAGAAGTTAGCATTCTGCACAAAAGATCAAATTCCTGATTAATCTAGACATTCCTGAATTACGCCTGAATCAACCCTCCTAACTGGTAAACAAACAACCTCAAAAAAGTTAGGAAACGGAAATCTTATACCGCAACTATTTTCCACATGGAAAATAGTTGCGGTATAAGATTTCCGTTTCCTAACAGCTCGAGCTTTTGTGAAATCTGATTATATTACATGAAACTCCAATAGCTCGAGCTTTTGTATGAAATGTGAAATATATTTGAACTGTTAGGAAACAGAAATCAGATTTAACAAAAGCTCAAAAAATGAAACACAATTCCAGTTCTCCACTGAAATTTTTGTTCAGAGATAATCAGTCAAACAAACAGGATATGCCACTTCATCCCTGAATTACCAGTAAATCAATCCTCCGAATCGGAAAAACAAAACAACCCCTACAACTCCCATAACAGATCAAATAATTCTCAAATTCTGCACAAAAGGCAAAAAATTGCCTACAACAGAGAACAAACAAGTAACCAACAACAACATCACACACAAAAAACCCCCCTACAGGAAGACAAACAACATATCTGAACAAGAACACATATACCAAATTTGCTTAATAATCTGCAACGATGCTCAAGCTCAACTTAACCACAAAATCACTACGATACTCCCTCCGTCCGAAATAGGCAATTACATTTCCCCTTCTTCCGTGTCCGAAAAAGGTAGATACATTTAAGCTTAAAAAAACGACTTTTCTTCGACACTGTAACTACCTCACCCGGACGGAGGCAAGAAGGTGAAATGCAGCGCTTTTGGAGTCGAAAAAGCATGATATGAGACGAGAAGACATACGGAGAATAAGGAGGGCCAGGCGCCGCCGAGGGGCGAGAAGAGGTTGGGGAGGAAGACCGGGAGGAGGAGGATGGCGGCGGCGGCAAGGGATCCCTTGTGCAGGTGGGATTGGTGGTGGGTCGGCATGGTCATCCGGTCGATCCAACTCCTCTGAAGACTCAACTTCGTCGGACGTGAGCTCCGGCACCGGCTACTTCGCCTTCTCCGGCGAGATCATCGGGCAAGGTGACGAGGTGGTCCGGCCATGGCTGCCAATTTCTATGGAGTTCGTTGTCCAGGGTCTCGAGACCGGGTCGAGTTAGTAGAGTCGAACCGGACCGGATTGACGGTCCGCGAAAAAGAAACCAGGGGTAGTATGGGAATTTAATTAAATCGTTTTTATTTCGAGTCATTATACTTATATGTCCCATATTAATTGTCTGGATTGGGAATCTCATTCGAACTATGATGTGGGTTCTTGGTCTTGTGGGGAAATTTTGTTGCTTTTGTTTTTTATCAGTAACAAGAAAGATGCTTAGTGTTTTGTTGATGTAGGAATGGTACAGCAAAATGCAGTCTTTTGGTGCAAATAAGATGTTTCTTTTAAATTTTGATGCACTTTTCATGCTTTGGACTCTGGTTTAAGAAGCCATTCTTTTGGATCTAGTAAACAGGTTCAACAATTTTGTATTATTGTTATCTTAGAGTGAGTTAATGTTGTGATGTTAGTTTCTGATTTTTAATTTTATATCCGGTCTACTGCAGTTAGCTAGATAACTCAAACTTCCTATCAGCTGTGAATATCTAAGTTGTGACACACTCTCCTCACAATTTTTTTTTAGTCATACACTAAAATCATACGACATACTGACACAAAGTAACCATACTTCTTTAGAATCTTCTCCACATAGTGTGATTGACTCACAGTTATTCCTTTAGAAGTCCATCAATCTTCAAGCCCAGTATGACTTTGGCAAGATCCAAGTCTTTCATATCAAAATTCTCGTTAAGGAAACCATTAACCTTATTGATATGATACACATTACAAAATTATTAGAAAGAAGAACATTATCAAATTTTTGATGTCATTGTTTAGGAGCTTGCTTTAACCCATAGAGAGATTTCACTAACTTACATACTTTTCTTTCTTAACTAGGAACTATAAAACCTTCAGGCTGCTCCATATATATTTTCTCCTATAATTCACCATTTAAAAATGCTGTCTTTATATCAATTTGATGGATCTCGAGGTTATAATGAGCTGCCAATGCAAGAAGCACTTGAATCATAGTTATCATGGTCACAAGAGAATATGTGTCAAAGAAATCTTGACCTTTCTTTTGACTATAATATTTAGCCATTAATCTAGCTTTGTACTTTTCAATGGATCCATGAGGATAATATTTTCTTTTAAAAATCCACTTGCATCCAATTGGTTTAAACTCTGGAGGTAGATTCGCTAGAACCCACGTCTCATGTGCAAGGATTGAATCCATCTCACTCTGTACCGCCTCCTTCCATAAAGGAGCTTCGCTAACTGGCATAGCCTCACTAAAAGTTAAATGATCCTCATTCTCCACCATGAAAGTATAAAAGTGATCTCCATAGTTTTTCTCTATTCTAGTTCTCTTAGACCTCCTAACCTCCACATTGGTATCTGAATCTTCAATTCTAGGAATAAAAGATGACGAATCATCTTCTTTATGCACTACAGTTTTACTCTTTTCCTTCATAGGAAATACATTCTCAAAGAATGTTGTATCATCGGACTCCTTAATAGTATTAGATGCATAATCCTGCCGATCAGACCTAATTACTAAAAACCGATATGCTCTACTGTTTTGTGCATAACCAATGAACACCGCATCATAAGTTTTTGAACCTAGCTTATCCATTTTCATGTTTGGGATTTTCTGTCACGCCCCAAATTTCAAAACCTTGAATAATGCACGGAAACACTAACTCATTTAAGGTCATGAGACTGAATCCCGGGACGCGACCGAATACTCGATCAGAATGCTTAACCAATTTTTTTTGTTATACAAGAATCTTAAATAATAAAACAAACTATGCTATTACAATAATCCAGT
This sequence comes from Houttuynia cordata, assembly GCA_039654745.1. Lineage (NCBI taxonomy): Eukaryota > Viridiplantae > Streptophyta > Magnoliopsida > Piperales > Saururaceae > Houttuynia > Houttuynia cordata. The sequence continues at coordinate 27,140,063 of CM077508.1, forward strand.
CAAATAACCAACAAACATCAAATTAAAATTCAGCACACAGGCTGATCAGTTCACCACGAACCAGAAAATTTAAAATCAATAATTATATTCACTTCTATCAGCTTTCCACCATCGAGCTCCAAACACGAACCTTGTCAGTTCTTCTCCACTTTAATTCCTGCATTGAAAGATGCATGAGTATTTCGAAAGAAATACCCAGTAGGAGCTAAGAAAAACCCACAACATAATAATAATAAAGGAAATGCTGACAACATGGTATAAAGACACATTTAGAAAGATCAGGTTGAGCAAATATGGAGTTCACTTACCTGGACAATAATCATCATCAAAGACCATCAACGGTCGAGAATAAATAAATATAACTCAGTTTCCAAACGTACAGAGCGTCAGGAAGATCAATAAGAATACTGACTCCAAACATATAGAGTGTCGGAGACAACAATTTCTGCTCTCTGTTCAGTCCACGTCCCCTATGGACATCAATACCAGATCATCCTAGAGGTTCTACAGAGGAACCCGGCCATGCGTCTAGGGATGCTGGCCCCATTGGTGTTTACGGGCACAATGGGCTGAGACTGCAGACCTTTCGTAATATCATGCAGTCTAAAGCGCATGCATTGCCGTCATCGGCTGAACTACAGAGGTTCATAATATAATCTGAGATCTCGTAAGATCTAGCAATGGCTCGTGAGCATACTATGATTCCAATCTAAGAGCGTTCATCGAAACTCTTAGTGGAGAAATAGTTTACATAGAACTGAATCAATCTAGAAATATCAAGAGCTCTCTCATCTAGAGACTCAAACATCAATCTTCCAAAATCTGAGGAGTAAAGTAACAATCTCATTGATACAATCTGAATTGACTCACATAGGAGCACTCAAGAAATATAGTCTGAATTGACTAACATAGGAGTAACCAAAGAATTCTTAATGTTCAATCACAGGATGACACAAGACTGAGACTCATCAGAAATAACTCATTAAACACCTTCACCATGCATAACTCCAATCAAGACATCATCGATTCTGACAATATTGAGGATTATATGACGTTGGTATAAGATGGTAGGGTCAAGGAAACTAAACCCTAACTAAGAATCTAAGATTTCAAGTTCGACGCCAAAGATACTATATTGGTAGAACAATGCCCCACAAAGGAATGACTCGGTCCGACTGTAATGCCTGAAAATTCTGTAAGTTTACCAAAACTGCTATTTTAGGAAACTATTCTAAAATAGTAAAGTTTTGCTGCCTGTTTTGAAATCTTTTAATCTGGTGTGTTGATTTGGTTTTGTGATGCTTATAGAAGAGTTGAATTGATAAACTTGATTAGGCAGTACACCAAGGCGTGAGGACTAGCCCTGGCGCTGGGCTCAACCTGGCGCTGAGGGTGGCCTGGCGCCAGGGGCTGAGTGCACCTGACGCCAGGAGTGGGGACTAGGCGCCAGGGTATGAGATCAATGTGTAGAGACTCATTTGAGTATTTTGAGTTATTAAATTAAATTAGTGGCTAATAGATTGATGATTTGCCACATGGCCTTGAGGGAGATCATGTTTGGAGTGGAATTAGGGAGGTTACACTCTTAGTTTGGTAACCGATTCCATTATTCAAATTCTCTACCAATCAAGAAGTTGTAACTAACCATAAATCAAGGAAACTGATTTAGAGGGATAAGGGCAACCACGTTGGAGCATAAATCATGCCTTTTAGAGGATGGAACTCAGCCATTAGATGAGATTTGATCTAAGGTGATAGATTGGTCTAAATGAGGAAGTTGCCCTAAGTGGAAAATTAAGGTTTTGAATCACCCTATTTAAGGGGAAACTCTAATTAATGATGAGATAATTGGGGAACACGTCTTGGCAATTGGAGATTCTCATGGCTGGACTTTATGGTGATTGTTGGATTGAAAGATGATCAATGGTAGAGATCTAACCTAGGTAAGTATTAAAACCGTATCAAATTTGAATTCAATTAGGAGGAGATTGTGGGTTAGTTATGGAAACCAACTAATTGCACTTAAGTTCCTAACTAATTGGGATCGTAACTGATGACTAATGGAAGATTTACCACATTCTAATTGAAGATCTTCTCTTATCTTGACATATTTGTGGCCCTTGAATGAAATAAGGATCCACGGTGGTGATTCGTCTAAAGGTATTAAGGTAAATACGATTTAAACTCACCAATAGAAGGGCCGACAACCTTTTGGACATTTTTTGGAGTCGTGCCAGCTCTAGAGCAAGGTGGTCAGCATCCTTTCAGTTCATCCAAGGGGGGTCTTGCTTCAATTTGCACGCTCGTTTGTGGAGATACGCGACGAAAAGAGGGTGGTGCACGTGGTGGTCAAAACTCGCGTAGAAGTTGTAAATCGTCAAAGAGGTAGGATGCACTGTTTTTACCACAACTTAATTATCTGAATTCTCATGATTATGATCCTTATTTCATGCTGATATAATAGTATGACGTCGATGATTGGATATTAATATGGTTTATTGCAAAGAATTGTTTTGAATATGCATGTATGTTTAATGCATGATCAAAAGTGTTTCTTTTGTATATCACATGTTTGTTCTTCACGTACGAAGCCCTAGAATGCATTCCCATGAGGTTATACTAATCGATCTATGTCATATCTTGCTGTTGTGTTTCATTTCGTATTCTGTCCAGTAAAAGTTGGTAGCTTTATGGGTCGATCGAGTCGTTTCATGCTGTTTTAGTGTTCTCGATCCAATTTTGGAATCGGTTGAGATCCTTATGCAATCCTTGATCTAATTCTCATGAAATTAAATATTATTGCTTATGATGTCTCATACTACATTCTGGAGTTCATGTTAGTACCTACTGGTGTTGACCAGCATCTGAGATTAATTGTCTTACTTGAGTTCTTTCGGGTTTGGTGAAGAGATAGTTATATACTCTAATAAGCTGAAAAGATATGCACAAAGGGGAAGAAAATTTTATGAAATTAGGATGGATGAGGTTCTGTAAAATACTTAGAGAGTTAATACCTGATGTCAGTGAGTGGTATTAAGTAATTAATTACGAGTTTATCATCAGATAATTAAAGTGGATTAAGATAACTGCTCTCGGCCAGCACTGTTCCTGCACCGACCAGCAGTGATCGGAAATTCATAACTAAATATACACAACTCAGAAAATTATGAAATTAGATGGGTTAGAAACTAGACAGATAAGGATAACTGATATAAAAATTTTAGAATTTAAAACGTACTGGATAAACAGTGGTAGTGGTTAGAAATCAGCTATTTTGCATGGGGCAGAACACTGTGTTCATGTTAAAACCCTAAATCGACTGGATACTATACACTATAAGTATACGTATACATAGTATTACGACCTAATTATTATATTGTAAGACTCTGAGGGTACAGGGTACAGTAATATCAGATTATATGAGTATGAACAGTGAGTCATGGGTTCTGTCCAAAATTAATTGTCTCTTTGAGTCTAAGTCCTTGATTGATCTATCGTTCAAGGAATTCTCTCATACAAATCCAAAAGACTTTGTGCACCACATTTGACCTATTCCTGGTATTGGTGACCTTAAATTCTTGTGCATGGGAATTGTCATATCTAGAGGCTAAGTACGATGAGGTGATTCAGTGTCTCGATTCTCGATGAATCATGATTGGAGTCATCTGAAATTCTCGATGAATCATGATTGGAGTCATCTGATGTTGATCATTCTAAGAGTTTTGAATACTCCGATGTGAGTCCTTTCTGATGACCTTGACAAAGTTATTGTCTTACTCCTATGAGAGTCTTTCTTTGGTGATGTTGGTCTGGGTCTCTGTTTGAGAGAACCCTGGTTGATTCTAGATGAATTCAGTTCCATGTAAACTGGTTCTCTACTAGGAGTTCTGATGAACACTCTTAGTTGGATTCATAGTATGCTCACGAGCCATTGCTAGATCCTTTGTGATCTCAGATGATATATGAACCTCTGTAGTTCAGCCGATGACGGCAACGCGTGCGCTTTAGACTGTATGATATTACAGAAGGTCTGCAGTCTCAGCCCATTGTGCCCGTAAGCACCGATGGGGCCAGCATCCCTAGACGCATGGCCGGGTTCCTCTGTAGAACCTCTAGGATGATCTGGTATTGATGTCCATAGAGGAAGTGGACTGAACAGAGAGCAAAATTTGTTGTCTCCAACACTTTGGATGTTTGGAGTCAGTATTCTTATTGATCTTCCTGACGCTCTGTACGTTTGGGAACTGAGTTATGTTTATTCATTCTTGACCGCTAATGGTCTTTGATATTGATTTTGAGCTGGTAAGTGAACCCTGTATTTACTCTACCTGATATTCTTAACGGTGTCTTTAATGCTCATTTCTACAGTATTCTATTTTATTACCTGTTGTAGGTTTTTCTTGGCTCCTACTGGGTATTTCTTTCGAAATACTCATGCATCTCTCGATGCAGGAATTAAAGTGGAGAAGAACTAGCAAGGTTTATGTTTGGAGCTCGATGACGGAAGTTGATAAGATGTGGATTTATTTATCGTTTTTATTTTCTGTTTGCGGAGAACTTATCAGCCTGTGCGCTGAATTTATTTTGATGTTTAATGAATTATTGATTGGATTATTGTAAGAGTGTAGTTTGTTTTATTATTTAAGATTTTTGTATAACGGATATTGGTTAAGCATTCTGGAATGGGATCGTATGTGTTGAGTATTCGGTCGCGGCCCGGGTTTCAGCCTTATGACCTTAATTGAGTTAGTGCTTCCGCGCATTATTCGAGGTTTTGAAATTCGGGGCGTGACACCGACATGACTCACTCTATGGATTGGATCAATTACTAGACGTTACTGACTTCATCTCTCTGGATTTTATATAGTTACTACAATTTATCATTAGGTATATCACATAGGTTTTAATATAAGGTATAGTTTAAACAACCCGAAAATATACTGTTATCTGCACAACAGCTCCTTTCTCTGGATCACCACATTCTGCACAGAATATATTATGGTCTGAGATTTTTATGATAGACTGCCCCATGTTTCTAGGTTCTAACCCAATTTACGCATAATTTTATGAATTTTCTACATTTAGTTATAATTTTTCTATTACAGTCTGTCAGCACAAGACTAAGTCTGGCCGAGATCATTAATTATAAACTTACTTAATCAATACAGTCTATTACTCAATTAAACACTTATTAATGCATTCTAGACTTATTACATTATTCTTCTGGGCGTTTACTAACTCCCAATTGTTCTGCAATTAATTAGATTCTTACCTACATTGTTAATCCCAAAACTGATTGTACATATTCATACAGTTTAGACATGTAGACTGCAATTAGGACTGTTAATTCAGGACATACCCCATATTAAATCATGAGATAATTAGGGTATAGTAAATCTCGAACTCCAGTAACTCTTTTTCACAAAAATTGTTACTTTAATAATTAGTATCATAAGGTATGTATCATTATGCCAAAACAGTTTTATACAAATACTTCCCTTTATCGGCTGATATGACCCAAAATGGACAATTAACGTGAGACAGGAAAATTGACAACCCAAAGCTAATCTTGGAGGCTGAAACATCTGAATACCAGTATGCATTAACCACAAGTTTCAAACTTCAAAGATTAATCACAGCATATAATTCAAATTTGGAATCCGGTATGATCATCGATGACATATAACAACGAAACTAAGGAAAGAAGACATCCATATAAGGACATACAATTGTACAATGTCCAACAGAATGTACTCATCTCGACCAAAGCAGCAAGCATACGGTGAGAGCTAAGTGGAGCCATGCATGAGAAGTATTTAATTTATTAGGATCGGGTGCAATAGTCATCATGTTCAAAATAACAAACGGTAAACCATTGAATTGAATGACACCAATATCAAACGGATCATCATTCATATAGGCATTCACATCAGTGCTCAAGTATCATATTCATCACGAAATATCACAATTTATAGTATGGAATTGCGGGAAAAAGAGCACCTACCTCAAAAAATCGGATATCTCTTACGCGAGTGGTCTCCTTCGAATCACCTCCCTTGCTCTCGCGATCCAAGCATTATGGCTCGTACTACCACCACTTAGGTCACTGTAGATGGCTGAAAGGAGAATGGACGAGACCCCCTTTGCTGGTTTGCACGTCTCTCAAAGTCTCAAAGGGATGGCGGTCTCTCACTTAGTGAGTTTAAATAGCAAGTGTCCTATTCTCCTAGGACACATCTCCACCGTCGATTTTCTCCTAATCCAAAGGTCACGAATGATCACCAAAAAAACAAGCCTTCCACTTGCCCAAGACGTGCCCCCAAATTAACTCCTCATTTAGTTAGGATTTCCTTTAATTAAGGAGTTTCAAAACTCTAATTCGGTTACACATAGTTAAGACAATTTTTCCCAAATTGGATTCAACCTTCCACCATTGATTGCTATCTAATCTAAGGCCACGATCTTCCCCAAATTAAGGCACGATCTCCCTCTTGAATGTGGTCAATCCATTATCTCAATTGGTTACAAATCCCCATTAATTAGAGAATTAAGTGAATTTAAATTGGTTCCCAAAGCTACTTCAATAACCTCCTTTAAATTGATTTCAAAGCACGATCATTGCTCTTTGGCACATGGCAACTCTAAATTAGATTGGTAACTGATTCCATCACGTCCATAAACCTCTTTTTGATTGCCTTAACTTCCTTTAATTAGGAATCCCCCAAAAACAGTCCAATTCAAACCGGATTTGCAATTAATTCAAAATTCCATCTTCTCCTTGATTCTCTCTCTCCTAACCAAATCATGCCAACTCGTGCACCATGCCCAGGGCGCTGTGCCCATGTGGCTCAGACCCTCAGGTGTTCCTGCGTCTGGTGCGTGGCACACAGATGGACGACTCCGATGTTCCGCGAATGAAGTGTGCTGAATTACACTGCACAACTCTTGTACCACATCACTAATTCAATTTAATAACTCAAAATACTCAAATGAGTCTCTACACACTGGTCTCACACCCTGGCGCCTAGCCCCCCACTCCTGGCGTCAGGTGCACTCAGCCCCTGGCGCCAGGCCAGCCTCAGCACCAGGTTGAGCCCAGCGCCAGGGCTAGTCCTCGCGCCCTGGTGTACAGCCTAATCTGATTTATCAATTCCACTCTTCTATATGCATCACAAAACCAAATCAACACACCAGATTATAAGGTTTCAAAACAGGCAGCAAAACTTTCCTATTTTAGAACAGTTTCCTAAAATAGTAGTTTTGGTAAACTTACAGAATTTTTGGGTGTTACATTTTCACTTTCGCAAGACATCCCCAAACCTTGATGAATTTTAAGCTCAATTTTCTTCCTTTCATTATTTCATAAGGGGTTGTATTTTGTTATTTATGAGGCACACGGTTTGAGATCACATATGCAGAAAAAAATGCTTCTCCCCATAAATTCTTCGATAAACCTGAAGAGGAAAGCATATAATTTATCGTGTCTATAAAAGTTCTATTCTTTCTTTCTGCCACACCATTAGATTGAGGAGAATAAGGCGATGTGGTCTCATGTATTATTCCTTGATCTTCACAAAATTTACAAAATTCAAGGAAACAATACTCCCACCATGATCAGACCTAAGACTTTTGATCCGCCTCTCTGTTTGATTCTCAACCTCTATCTTATAGATCTTAAACTTCTCAAAAACCTCATCTTTAGACTTTAACAAGTACACATGACAAAATTTGGAGTAATCATCAATAAACATAATGAAATATCTCATACCACCCCTAGTCATTAATCCATTCAATTCACAAATATCAGAATGAATTAAATCAAGCAAACATGTAGATCTATCAACAGATCTATAAGGTTTCCTAGGTTGTTTAGCTTGAATACAAATTTCACATTTGTCAAGAGATTCATCGTGCAATTTTGGAATCAATTTAAGATTCATCATTCTCTTAATAATTTGTGAATTCACATGTCCTAGCCTCATATGACACACATCAAAAGAATCAATATGATAAATCAAAGAGTCATCAACTTGAAATACGAAGTTATTACAAGAAACCAAAATTAGTTTAAAAAGACCATCACACACATAACCTTTCCCAATAAAAGTACAATGTTTAGTTATTACAACTTTATTTGATTCAAACACTAATTTATATCCCCCTCACCCCGGTATTTGCTTACACCCCTACGCCTCCGCCACTGCACCGTTGAGCCGAGGGAGCCCCCTGGTCATATCTCCCTTAAATTTAGTTCATTTTTGCCATTTTTTCATCATTATAAGAAAGAGCCCTAAATATGAGGAAGAATAAAAAAAAGGGCCAAAACGGATCAGAAATAAGTAAGAAAACACATCGTTGAAGTTTGTCCCATTAAAAAAGTTATCGTGTAATCGATTACACGATAGCCAGTGCTATAGTGTAATCGATTACATGATTGGCTATCATGTAATACATTACACTATAGCACTGGCTATTGTGTAATCGATCACACGATAACTTTTTAATGGGACAAACTTCAACGATGCGTTTCTTACTCATTTCTGATCCGTTTTGGCCCATTTTTTTCATTCTTTCTAAGGCACTTTCTTATAATAATGAAAAAAATTGTAAAAAACGAACTAAATTTAAGGGAGATATGATCGGGGGTCTCCCTTAGCTCAACGGTGCAGCGACGGAGGCGTAGGGGTGTAGGCAAACACCGAGGGGCGATGGTAGCGTCGAGGTGGGGGGCTCAACGAGGCAGTGGCAGCGGCAACAGGGAGCTCAACGAGGCAGCCGCCGCCATCACCACCGGGGAGAAAGAGGGCGACATCAACGTGATTTATTTTCAGTTCCAAACATATTTCACCTTTCACAAATTAGGCCTGGAAATTTTCACCCTGATGCCTAATTACTTTTAGGTTCCCAAACGGGTTGTCACTAATTAGAAAAATCCCCTTGATTATTTTCAGGCTGATATAAATTTTCAACCTTTCACCTCTCATCATCCAAACTACATGTACTTCTTAATGATTACTAAGATCTTTTTTTTCTCTTGAGAATGTAACGTGCAGGATTGTGGGGTTTTGTATCTACCATTACCATTTACTCAACCTTAGTTTATGATAGTTTTACTGCGAAGTGTAGTTTACTAGGAGAGATATGATTAAAAATGAATATATTCGTGAGAGTTTAGGGGTAGATCCTTTAAGTTGAGGGAATGTAGGTTGCGTTGGTCTTGGCATATGCAAAGAAGACCAATAGATACCCCTGTGAGAAGATTAGAAATGATGCATGCAAATGATATCAAAAGAGGAAGATGGAGATCTAAGAGAACTTGGATGGAGTTAATAAAAAAAATTTGACTTTACTATCTCTTACAAAAGAGGTAGCCCAAAATAGGTCTGAATGGGAGTAAGATCCATGTCGCTGACCCCAAATATTTAGAAAATATATTACTTAATTATGATTATGATTATAGTTTAGTATACCCAGGTTATTGAGATTGTTATTTTAGCTGAATTCAAATTGGATAAAGTACACAAAGGTTCACTTGACTAGATTGATTAGTGTACACAAAGGTTCCTTAGCTGATGACCAAAGCTATTGCATTTCTGAAGAGCAAATTTTTTAGGTTATGCTTTCACTTGACTTAGACCAAAATGCTGGAAAAGTGCATGAGCGCCGAGAATGCGATCGATCGCCTGCAACTGATCAATCGCCCTCAATGAAAAGTGGGCCATATGAAGAATGAGCGATCGATTGGCACCTCTTCCGATCGATTGGGATCTCGGGATACTGTATGGATGCCCAGGATTATTGGCCCCTGGTTTTGAGTTTCCCCTACCTGGTTTCGGTAGGCTGATCGGTGCTTTGTATTGTATTGTATTGAATTGTATTTTATTTCCTACGGGGTTGTTCATGCCCTGTGAGTCGTGTTGAGGTGAGGTTGTACTCACTTGTTTCCCTTAATATAATTTTTCAATTATAAAAAAAAATGTTGGAAAAGTTTGTTCTTTCTATTTCGGAAATGTAGACAACTAAGTTTGTTTTGTTTTTCGTTCATGTACATCTATCCTTCCCCTATGACACCATGATTAACCATTCTTCTGGGGAGCTAAACTTTTCCCTGTATTTTCTCATTCATTTATCTGCTTTTCAGGCTGCTGGCATCCCCAAAATATTGGCTTCAACTATTGGCATCATTGTGACTGTTGTAAAAATCGTTCATCAGAAGGCCTTCAAGCCAATGTTCGGAGGTTAAAGATGTAGGAGGAGAAACTGGTCATCTTCCCAAGACAAGCAGGAATATATAAAGTAAAAATAATTTTTAAACATTAAATTGGCATGATGCATTACGAAACTGCTTAACTTGTACACTAATGGTTTGGGGGCTATTTATAAAAGTATGCCAGGTCTATTATGTTTGAAGTCATTAGAAATTCGGTTTTGCATGTGAATCAAGACAGGCCATACTTAATCTTGGGTAAATATGGACTGCATCCCAATGTTCTACGGAGCTGAATTGAGCGTCCTTAGTGAATACAAATAAAAATGCAATCAAGCATCTTTAGTAAATATAAACATAGTTAGCAGTGCGCATTTTCTATTTTTTCACTGTGGCTGTTTCAAGATTTGTTGGTGATTATGTGCTCTGCACTGGTGACACTCACATTGATCAAGTGGGAAACTGCTATTGGTTGGGGAGTTTCATGAATTTGTGCATTGTTGGAATTTGGAACAATGTTTTTATACTCTTTACCCAGCAAAATAAATGCATGTGTACTTGACTTTTAGAAACTAAAGAAATCGTGTCGGATTAAGCTAATAATCGAAGTTCTTTTCCTTTATACAGAATGACAATTCAAGCAAGGAGGAGCTGGCCAACTACTCATGTTCAGGGCAAGTACATTCCTATTGTACGGAAGAAGGCAGCAAATTGAACTTGTGAAGGTAGCCGATGAGATAGAGCAATTCAAGGCTTACCAGAAACTCCGAATTGAAATAATGCATGAGTCTCTCTTGGGTACCAGGGTGAAGTGTAAGATAACCAAGTTTCCCAAAAGCTCAAGCTGTTAGGAAACGGAAATCTTTATTCATTTATTATATATTCTAACATCCCCCTCACGTACAAGCACCTATATAGTGCAACACGTGGAACATAATTGGGATATAAACGCCCCCAGCGAGACTAGAATCCATGACCTTCTACAACCTGGAGCTCTGACACTATGTAAGATAACCAAGTTTCCTAAAAACTCGAGTTGTTAGGAAACGGAAATCTTTATTCATTTATTGTATATTCTAACATGAAGAAGGTTGCTGAAGAAGAAAAAGAGGAAAAGAATTAGTGCCTACATAGTTGTAAGTAATGAGAGCATTTGTAGCTATTACAAAATTAAAATCTGTCCTCAACTATTAGGAGTTTGAAGGTCAATCTGCGCCTAAGTGGCTTCTTAGGTGGATTTAAGGGTGCAGTTCTAACTTCAATTTTGTGCTATGTTGGTTCTTTTGTTATTCATGTTACTTTCAATTATTTTTTTTTTTGAACTCTCTTCTTATGCGTGAGCTCCAAATTGCAACGATGGAGGTTAAAGAGTCAATCTATTGGTATTAGCTGCTCCAGCTTGAGAATTTTTACATACTTAAGCTTATTAATGGTGGCATATGTTCCTTGGTCGTTTAAATAAACAAAGGAGATAAGACATGAACATGATGTCGTATGAAGATTATTCTTTTCACAAATAATTACTATACTCCATATCACAGATCTTCGGTTGTGACCAAAGAATAATAGAAACGTGCCTAGCCATTAGGGCAATTACTGTTGAGAGCTGAATGTAATCATAATCAAGTAGCGCTTTTTTTCAACTATTTGGGGGGTGGCGACATGGATCTTACTCTTCTATTGAAGCTTGTTTTGGGCTACCTCTTTTGTAAGAGATAGTAAAGTCAAATCCTTTTGTATTATTTCCATCCAAGTTTCTTAGGTCTCCTTCTCTTTCTTTTTGCATTGTTTACATGCATTTACTTCTGATTTTCTCATAGGGGCATCTATTGGTGTCTAGCACTCCGTTCCATAGAGTATTACAGGCTTAATATATGTCCTATAGAACTTGCCTTTAAGCCTTTTTGGAACACGCCTATCACACAAGTAATCAATAGAAAAAAATTGCTGGGGGGAAGGGGCTTCTACATTGATACAAGTTACAGTCATCATGGTCGATTCCAAATATAGTATTTTAATTATCTGCAGCCGTATGAGCAAAGGTTTTCCCAATATGTTTCTTTAGCCAAAAGGTCCTTTTGCCCTTTCGGCTTGGTCAAGTAGCTTGCACTGTATTTTAGCTTTTTCTTGATAGTGGAAATAATGAATTCTGATACAGCTTCAGGGAAAAAACAATGTTATATACGGAAGTGACTGTAAATGTGTTTCAAGAAATTGATTTGGCAATAACCTTTATTGAGTAGTTGACATAGAAGGAATCTGTTAGTAAAACTTCATTCTAACTAAATCTTGCAGATTCATTCATTCTAAAAGAGCAATGAATAGAATGCAGCATAATCCACTAATAGTATACCTGTTGGTAGCTTACGGTTCCAATCAGTGCTGCAACTTTCATCTATGGATAATGTTACCTGCATGATTCTACTTTAACAGAATAGAGTAAACCATGGCCAACACATGGACGTTGTGATTGGACAAAGGTATATTTAGCATGCTCTGATCAGTACTGGAAAGAGACCAATATCCTCAAATCAAGGAACATGCCTTAGACCACTGGAAAGTTAATGCTCAATTCAGTCTCCTCTAGATCAGACATGATTGTGAGCCCTGCCATACAGTTGAGTTCCTTAAGTACTTAAGTTGTACATGTTTGCAACTGCAAATAAAGAGTTGACTGTTGAAAAGCTTAGCTGCTTTGGACTTGAGCTGATAGTGAAACCTGTCACAAATGTTTCACATAAAAATTGGACTGTCTCATACTTTGCACAGTCCACAATTATGAATGTGAAGGATTAACAAAATTTTTTGCAGCCTGACATGGGAACTTTTTATATAACCATATCTACTTACTCTTTTCTATATCAATCACTGTAGGAGACCAGAGGAAAGTTTCTAAAATCCGAATCATCGATCGCGCGATAAGTCCTTGCCAATTTTGAATTTATTCAATCTGTCTCAGCGGCTTCAAATCCAAATTGTAAGGCATTTCTCAAAGCTATGTAAATAGTAATGGAGCTCTGAATTGAACACTGTACAGACCACTTACCATTCAACTCTATTGATTTTTTTTCAAAATTCGACAATTTTGATGCTTAGCAAAGAAATAACAAACAAAAAAGAAGCCGATCTTGGTTTAGTCTTTGAAGTTTTGATGGTTATTGACTTCTTATAATCAAATCATACTTTTGTTTTCTCTGACTTCATGGTGATATTAACTAAGTTTGCAGCAAGAGCATCCCATCCAAGCACTTCCTCATAATGCTTACGTTCAATGCACCGAGACTTTGACGATTCTTATTTAAGTTGTTTGCATTATTGCTAGAAAGTGACAGGTCCGTGCTCTTTACGTACATTGAACACTAACATTTATATTAGAGAGAATAATGCTACATGCGCTAGCCCGTCTGCTCCCTGCAAGCGCGCGAAATTGGTGTGCTTTATGAACCCATGCCAATGCACAAGCTCGCCTTGTGCCTTCATTGTGGCACGCATGCATCAAGCAGACTAAGGGGCCGTTTGGGGCGCGATAAAAGCAAAACATCCACAATAGATATTTGAGGTGTTTCAGCTGAAAGTGAAAAAAAACATGAATGTTACAATATAGTAAAACATCCCTTGTTGAAACACCTTAACTTTTGCTTTTAATCACGAACCAAGGGACCGTTTGGATCGGTTAAAAATCCAAAACATCCACCGCCAAAAATCTACGCTGAAACACCTTAATTTTTACTCCCCATTATTATCAGAGCCGTCAGTCTCTAGGATCAACGGCACATAGGGAGGAGCTGCCGATCTAGCAGAAGTGGTCTCCACGATCAAGGGCTCCAGTTAAGTGGGAATAAATCCTATGTGGTCTGCCCGGTGTGCTGAATAACTTCTCTTACGCAAGTTGCACACTAGGAAATATTGCGTCATAGCGCACCTATGGCCCGAGGCAAGAGTACGTCGAGCAGACTGGGGCCGAACTCTCTTCGGAGGCTACAACCATCGGCTGTTGGACCCAATCGTCCAAAGTGGCTCCGACCGCATGGGCCCACCGCAAGGTAGGCCCGCGGATGTGAAAATCAGGATTAGGGAAGAGTATAATGACATCAACTCGCTTAATCACCTCCAAAATTTTCAAAAAAAACATAAAAAAATCATTTTTTAAAAAATATTCACCTTATCCTACATTAATAGTCCCATTTGTTTTTTCAAAATGAACCAAAATCAATTTGTTTTAGAAAACCAAATAGGACTATTACTGTCGGACGAAAGGAGTAAAAAGTTGCTATAAATAACAAAATTTGGAAGCTCGAGTTCTGTTTCTCTTCAGATCTCCCTCCTTCCTCTCAGGAAAAGAAATTAGGAAATTAGTTAAATTCCCAATTTCTTCCCCCAGATCGCCGCCCCCGGATCTGCCAATCTGCCCCGGAGATTGGCAATTCGGATTCCAAATCTCCATCTTCTGCAAATCCAGAAGATCATGGCCGGCGCATCCAGAGGTGAGCTCTTTATCCCGCGTTTTTTTGGGATTTTTTCTTGATTTTTTTATCCGGAAATGGCCTGGTTTTGGTGTGTGCGGATTGATCGTGGGTTTTGTGTTCTGGGCGTGGATTGGCGGTGAATTGTGGTAGAATTTGAGGTGGGGATCGATCTGGTTGAGCTGTAGATTTGTGTGGTTGGGGCGAATTTGTTTTTGGATCTGAATTTTGGGTAGATTGATGAAAGAAAGCGTTTTTCTGTGGATCTGTGCTGAATTTGAGCGGAAAGTTGGTTTTTTCTTTGTGCAAAGATTGAAGATGCGTTTGAGTGGTGAAGATGATGTGCGGAAAGAATCGAAAGAGCTAAATTTTATGACTTTTTAGTCTAGTTAAGGCTTCTTAATAGTGGGAAATGTTTTGCATGACTCTTAAGTCATTGTGTTTTTAATTTTATATTAGATACGAGTGGTGTATTAAAATTGAAGATCACAGGGTTTTAGTGAAAGATGAGGAAATTAGGGAGAGATGGCGTGAGTATTTTGAGCGTTTATTGAATGAAAAGTATAGTAGTGGGATAGATTTTAAGTCTAGTCCTGTTGAAGAGAGAACTTATTTTAGGAGATTTTTCATAGAGGAAGTAGGAGTTGCGTTAAGGAAGATGAAGAAAGGAAAAACTCTAGGGCCCGATGGAATTCCTATTGATGTGTGGAAGGCACTAGGAGGTGTTGGCTTAACTTAGTTGACTAGTTTGTTTAACAAGATTTGGAAGTCTAAGAGGATGCCAGAGGAGTGGAGGAGAAGTACCTTCATACCCTTGTATAAAAATAAAGGGGATATCTAAAGCTGTACAAACCACAGAGGTATAAAAGTTACGGGACATACTATAAAATTATGGGAGTGAGTATTAGAAGGACGTTTGCGAAAAATAACTAAAATATCAGAGAATCAATTTGGTTTCATGCGGGAGAGGTCAACAACGGAAGCTATATTTTTATTACGGCAGTTAGTAGAGATGTGCAGGGATAGAAAATAAAACCTCTATATGACCTTTATAGATTTGGAAAAAGCCTATGATAGAGTGCCGAGAGAGCTTATTTGGAGTGTTTTGAAGAAGAAGGGTATAATAATAGATTATATAGATATCATAAAGGATATGTATGAGAGGGTTGTGACTAGTGTGCGGACTATTGTGGGGAAAACTAAGGAGTTTCTGGTTTCAGTAGGTCTTCATCAAGGGTCATCCTTAAGTCCTTATCTTTTTGTTTTAGTTATGGATGAACTGACTAGTCATTTGCAAGATAATGTACCTTGGTGTATGTTTTTTGTAGATGATGTAGTTTTAATTGATGAGAGTAAAGTAGGTTTGAATGAGAAATTGGAATTGTGGAGGGAAGCTCTAGAATCAAAATGTTTTAAAATAAGTAGGACTAAGACAGAGTGCATGGAATTTATTTTTAAGGAAGGTAGAACTATAGATAGAACCTTTGTTGAAATAGATGGGCAAGAAGTGCCAAGGTGTGATCAATTCCGTTACTTAGGATCCATTATCCATAAAGAATGGGATATTGATAGTGATGTGGTGCATAGGATAAATGCAGGGAGGGTAAAGTGGAGGGCAGCCTCGGGAGTGTTGTGTGATAGACGTGTTCCGAAAAAGCTTAAAGGAAAGTTCTGTAGGACAGCCATTAGGCCTGCAATACTCTATGGAGCGGAGTGTTGGGCACGAAAGAGGAGTCATATAGATAAATTGAATGTAGCCGAAATGAGAATGTTAAGGTAGATGAGTGGGGTAACTAGGAGAGATAGGATTAGAAATGATTATATTCGGTAGAGCCTAGGAGTAGTTCATTTAGTGGAGAAGCTGAGGGAATGTAAGTTGCGTTGGTATGGGCATGTGCAAAGAAGACTATTAGATGCCCCTGTGAGAAGATTAGAAGGGGTACAGGTAAACAAAGCTAAAAGAATGAGAGGGAGACCTAAGAGAACTTGGGATGGAGTTAATAAAAAAATATTTGACTTTACTATCTCTTACAAAAGAGGTAGCCCAAAACAGGTTTCAATGAAGGAGTAAGATCCGTGTCGCCGACCCCAAATCGTTGGGAAAAGGCGCTATTTGATTATGATTATGAGTAGATATGAGTGGTCGCTAAAACAGTCTAGAATGGAGGTGTAAGATCGATGTCGCGGTCCTCAAATTGTTTGGAAAAGGCGTTTCTTGATTATGATTGTGATGAGTAGTGATCATCTATACTTAATTAGGATTGCACCTTGCTAAAAGCATATAAAGTTTGCAAATGTTTTTTTTTATAAAAATGAATTATGTGTAGTTTCCGTTGACTTGCTAGGTGTATTTAGTTCTGCCATTTGTCTCTGTAGATAACCTTTGCTTCATGATCAGTAGTGAGGAGCTTATCAATTTTTGAAAGTTTGTAAGATCTGTTGAGGAAGTTGGGGATTATATTGTTGTTTGAATTTTTTTTCTAATGTTGCTAACCTTAAACTGAAACTCTGTTTCAGGATTGTGGGGGACTGTAAAAGTTGAGAGGTAGACACCCTATATCTGAAAGTTCTTGAAAATGGCTCCCGCAAACAAGGCTGACAGGAAGGCGACTCTAGATGTCGCTTCATGGATGTTCAATGTTGTTACTTCCGTGGGAATAATCCTTGTTAATAAGGCGTTGATGGCCACTTATGGATTTAGTTTTGGTAATGTCTGAGTTTGCTTTATTTTTTCTATGGTTTGCTTCATGTAAGGAGTACAATGACAGATTATCTTTATAAAATGCTATCATTCATTCATTGTCAAAATTATCTGTCGCTAGGAGCTAATAGTTTCAATTTCACACCATGCGATCAAATAATGGAGGCACTAATAATTAGCTCTCTCTATACTTGTAATAAACTCTGGATAAGTAGAAACGTAAAAGCTTTTCAACATGTCAAGCGTAGAAATTTTAAATCCTAATAATATTACTGTTCTTCAAGATTCTTTACAGTTTATCCTTCCGGTTAGTATGTTAAGATCTCAATATCAGTTATTCTTATTGGCCTCTTGTTTGGCATATGTCCTCATTTTTCTTTGAAGTTCATTCTCAACTTCCGGACATTTTATACAGAAGCTGATTATCACGTATGAGAAAAAAAAGTATGTCCATTGTGCATTTAAATGTGGCAAATGCTTAGCACATAAATATTTACCAGTTTTTATTGCTCAACAGATAAGATGATATGGTGATTTGTGATAGTACGTCTGGCATTAAGGACTGTATAGGTCTATTAAACGGGGGTCCTGTATCCCTGAAATATATTGAACAAACTAAGGAGAAAATTCTTGTTGCAGGGTATGTACTGTGCATTGATGTTGAGCTATTTTGGGCGTTTCTTGAAGAGTGTCAATGAGATTGAGTCATTTTGTCCTTAAATTTTATGATCTTTGTTGTTGGTTTCTATCTTACCTGTTTGTTTTCGTATTCAAAAGGATTTTTCTTTGGCTTTCATTTTGTTATTACTTGTGTTATTATACTAAGAAAGAGAATTGCGATAGTGTTTGTTTACTTTAAAATTGTTTGATATGATTTTTTTATTCTACATTTTACGTAGTAGTTAAATGATTAAGTGCTTCTCCCTTTGATAATGTGAGCTGACATGTTTTATTAATATTTGACTATTTTCTGCAGCTACAACTTTGACAGGATTGCATTTTGCTACCACCACGTTGATGACTTTAGTTCTTAGGTTTCTTGGTTATATTCAGCCCTCTCATCTACCCTTACCTGATCTACTAAAATTCGTTCTGTTTGCAAATTTCTCAATTGTGGGGATGAATGTTAGTCTCATGTGGAACTCTGTTGGGTTCTATCAGGTCGGTTAGAAACGTGATTTAGTTTTCTTGATGTTTACGGATTTGTGAACTTCAGATGTTATGGTCTAACTTAAGTTACATGGTACAGATTGCAAAGCTGAGTATGATACCTGTATCCTGTTTTTTGGAAGTAGTCTTGGATAAGGTTCGATATTCAAGGGACACCAAACTCAGCATAGGGGTGGTTCTCCTTGGTGTTGCTGTTTGCACTGTTACCGATGTCAGTGTCAATATGAAAGGATTCCTTGCAGCAGTTATCGCAGTTTGGAGCACTGCTTTTCAACAGTATGTAAGTAATTATCCTGTCTTTGCTGACTTTATGCCATATCTCTTTCAATGAAAGTAGTTTGTCTTCTTTCTCATGCTTTGAGTATTATCAATGTCATTTGGCATGTTTATAACCCAGGCATCTGAGAATGGCACTTGATATTTCATGATTATCTAATTTTGTCTGTTTACTTCAACAGTATGTTCATTCTTTACAAAGGAAGTACTCTCTTGGATCCTTTAATCTGTTGGGCCACACTGCACCTGGACAGGCTGCAACATTGCTGGTAGTGGGACCTTTCTTAGACTATTGGTTGACTAGTAAAAGAGTTGATACATTCGACTATAATGTAACTTCAGTGGTAAGTGCCATCTCAATGGTTTATCACATGTTACCTTCATTTACCATGTAGCATAATCGCTTAAAAGAATTGTTTTGAGTGCTTACATGTAGAGATGCCTGTGTCTGTCATCTAAATGTGTGAATGTGCAAATATTAGTCCTTGGAAAGGTTGAGATACTGCGAATTGTGCTTGCTGCCTATTGTTTCTTGTTTCACTTCTGCCGAACTACAGTTTTTAAAGAAATGACACAATACTTGCAAATGATAGTCTTTTCTGCCAACCGTAGGTTGCTGGGTTATGGGGTAGATGATGATAGATCTGTGTTTCAGGATATAATGTAGATGTTGCTGCATATATTGGAATAACCACAATGTTGACTGTTCTTATGTGATGTGGACTCTCATCATCTTGACCAATGAAATCAAATGGCAATATGAAATTCATGTTGACGTCCTCTGATAGAGGAGTTGAAGTTACATTGTGATAATATGCAATGAATCATTGCAAATTAGTAAAATATAACAAGTCGATATATGTAGTCCTTGATATGTTTGTTTTTGTCAATTCGTTTTTGAAGCTTGATTATTTAGAATATGAGTGGAGAATATTGGTTTATCAAGCATATGCTTGTGCATCTGCATGGTGGTAATTGTTCTATCTTTTTTGTTCACTCTGCAGTTTTTCATCATCTTGTCATGCACCATCGCTATTGGAACCAATCTCAGCCAATTCATCTGCATCGGCAGATTTACAGCTGTTTCCTTTCAAGTCCTGGGACACATGAAAACTATCCTCGTCTTGGTCTTGGGATTCATCTTCTTTGGGAAAGAGGGTCTCAATATTCAAGTTGTTCTTGGCATGATTTTGGCAGTAATCGGCATGGTCTGGTACGGAAATGCTTCTTCTAAGCCGGGAGGTAAAGAGCGTCGGAGTTATTCAATTCCTAATGACAAGTCTCAGAAGCATGAAACAGAATCCAGTGATGTTGACGACAAGGTCTAAGCCACTTTCAAAGTCAAGTTTTAGGCCCCCTACATCCGTGGCAATATAATAGTGGGAGATAGGATAGCTGCATTCCAGTCTTCTCCTAGCAGCTGAGAGAATTATAATCAAAAGTTTCCAATTTTTGTGTTATCATCCCCTCCATCTTTTCGCCTTTGTTTCGATTTCCTTCGGTCGTAAAATCATCCCTGGCCGACTCCCTTTGCTAATGCACTTTTTCCCTGGCCCTCTTAATTCCTGTCATTTATAGTAGTTTATTCTCTTCCACAATCTAGAGAAACAATTATATATAGAACACCTCAAATTCTTTGTTGTGTTAGAATTTTCCCCATAATGTAAACTTTTGAAAGCTGTTTAATTTAAAGCATTGTTGACTGGCAAGGAGAAACGGTGCTTTTATAATATAAAAAAAATGAGACAGATATTTATTAATTGGCAAATCTTATCAGCCACAATGGGTTTTCTGCATTCCAGCGGCCTTTGTTTCAGTTCCTCGCAAGCCCACTTTTTCTTAAATGTAGTTTGCATTGAATAATGTCCATTTTCAACTTCTAAAATTTTTATATTCACACTTTAAAGCTTTGAGTATTTTATCAAATGATATATATTAAAATAAATAATAATTGATAAAGAAAGAGGCTAACTTAATTCCTGATCCGGTTATGATCTGAAAAGACATCATTAGCATAGATGTTTCCTCTAGTAAACAAGGGTGCACACTCTTTCAAATGACGTCTTAAAAACATATTTTGCAAAAAAAAGTAAGGTGTCAATGTCTTCAAAGTATATTTTATAAAAAAAGTAAGATGTAATTTTAAACGATGTCTTCAAAGTATAGACTTTGACGTAAACTCCTCGTCGGCTTTTAGACTTATTTTTTTGTTAGGGCACGTTAAAATATTATTTTATACAACACTTTAGTTGAAAATATAATAAAATAAAAAAAGTCAGTAAAATATTTTCTTTATTACAAGAGGAAAAAATTTCTTCCAACAACGCTTTAGTAGAAAATGTAATAAAATAGATAACATAAGTAGAAAAGAGATGTTGTTACTAAAAGAAAGCATCTCTGCTAGTGACGCTTTTCAGATCAGATAGGAAAAAAAAAAAAATTGCACAGGGAACAATGCTAGGTTGGTGTCTACAGTTATTATTTATTTTAATATATAATATTTGATAAAATCCCCTTCAGCCTCCAAAGTGCAATGGAAAACAAGTTATGTTATTTCCGATCTATGATGCTTCAAGTGTTAGAGGCTACCTGCAAACAAGTTCAACGCCTTTTGTATGACAAACACATCGAGCTTTGTTTGACGATCAAAATTACTCTCACAACAAAGGAAGCTGGCAGATCATACTTTGAAATATTACATTTGGCCATAGACTTCATAATTTCTCATGTTCTTTCCATTTCATTCTCAAAATTCAGCCGAGTAAAATGTTGACAATTGGGCCTGATGCCCTTTAAGCATTATCAAGTCAACAAACTGATCACAATGATCTCCTTAGCCACGCCACGAGAGGTCTCCAATATGTTGGGAGTTTTGTAGGCCACATATAGCCCATGTAGCTGTTTCTTGTTTCAGTAGACTGTAGACCAAAACCCATACAAGGCAGGGAAACAAATTGACCAATATTTTCTTGATTTCTTACTTTTTTCCCTGAGTTTATATCGATTTTGAGTAGTACTTTAATGATCCGATTTAAGTAGTGCTTGAGATGTGTGGACAATGTATGTGCTCAATGGAACTAGTGGACGGATGCGATGCTTTAAGAGATTGGTCGCCCCTGGCTTTCTAATCTTAAGAACTCGAACATCTCTCGAAAACAAAAAAAATGAAGATGAAAAATCATGAAACATATTGAAAAATGGACTGCAAGTTTTACACACCATATGAGGAGCTTATGTATGAAGGCAGTTGCAAAACATAGAGTAGTCTTTACACACCATTTTAATTGCGTCCTAAGGACTCAAACTTGAAGTATGAAAATTCTAGCCTAAAGTTTGATATGGGTTGCAATGTGGTTGGTGAGCGCTACCCACATTTTCCAATCATCCCCCCATGTGAACTAAGTACTCTTTCTCTGTAAATATAATCTGCGTAACAAGGACCACAAGGGATTCTCTTGTGGAGAACAGCTTAACGTCAAGTAACACACACACACTAATTAAGCAGCATACGACACCTCACTAATTAAAGGGATATGTTTCAATATGAGGAATTTTACAACCTATATCCTCAATTATCAAAGGGAAACAAATACTCCCTCTGTCCAGAATTATTATTAACGTAAAAGTTTTCCAAACGAACTGATTTTACTTCATTTTGAGAAAAACTTGTTTTAATAATAATTCTATACAGAAGGAATACATGAGAAGTAACACAAATTTTTCGTTTTAGATCTGTTCAATCGAACGCATGAGAATTTGATGAAATCAAGAGTTACATATAGTTACTACTTCTTCAATATTGTAACATCATGAATTGGCCTGATCAAAGTGGCCTTGTGATCAAACCAATTTATAGAAGTTTTTCTTTTTTGATTCAATCTTTCATAGAATTTGATGAAATGAAGAATTACATTAGTATTGATCTGTTTTTGTCAAACGAAAAGAACTTACCTGTGCTTCAAAGAAACTACTCCAAAAATTTGGATACTCTGTGAACTCTCTACGAAGTATAAACTCCTCCATCCCATATCAAGTGTCCTCTGTGTTTTTTTTTCCGAAATGAACTATTAATATGCAACGTAGAGAGTAATTCAAATCAGTCTATTTGTCTTAACATAGCTTATCTTAATTTGCGTATAAGATGTTTATAATTACTATATTTTTGGTAATATTATTTATTATCAATTTAATATCAAAGGCTTCAAACAGTTGAACCACGGCCAAAAATCATTTCCATCAACAAGATTGGCGATTACTGTAAAGTTTAATAAGCTATTCTTCAGCTTTCTTTACATCACCGACCAAGTTTATATTATTTGTTTAGCCCCCTCATTAAGCAAGCGTGTTGCAAACCCCTTCTTCCACTCTTCTCACCAACTCCTATATCTACCCCTTCTTCCACACCAACTTCTCTTATCAAAGAGGCTGAGAAACATAAGGAAGAGAGCTGAAGAGGAGCAGGAAGAGTGTTGTGATGATGTTAAAATCAAGAAAGGCCAGCAAGAGTACTTCTGCTTCCAAGTTTGATTGTAGTAGTAATGGGAATTACTATGGTGGAGATATCCAATGGGAGTTGCGACCTGGTGGCATGCTAGTTCAGAAGAGGAACAATGGTTCAAGGAGAAATGGTGATGACATAATTACAGTGAGAGTCTCTACTGCGTTCCAGTTGCATGATATCTCCATCCAAGCAACATCCACATTTGGTGAGTGGTATAATAGAATGCCAGTTAGTTCTGTTCTACAGAGGTCCGGAGGGATGAAGATGGAGGGAGATAGTTGATTATTGTTTGAGTAATGGTATGCTCGGACACAAACGTTTGCGCCTATGCACGCAGGTTCGGACCCAGGTATGGGGCCTGTGCATGGCCGCAAGCGTGCTGCGAGCATCTCTCTCTGTGGAGTACATATCATTATAATTACATTTTTGTGTACTTAACCATAAGAAGTGCCTTTAGGACATTTACTTACAAGCAGGCTAAGGAATCACAAAACTGTTACCCAATAATGAAGACACTCAGCAAGAATCTTAGGAAAGCATCTTCAATGCATCAATCTCCAAAAATGAGTTAGATTTCGGTTAGTTTTGCAGGTGAAATGAAAATGATTCTAGCACTAGTTACCAGTTTGGAACCAAGAGAGCAGAGGCTTTTGTTCAGAGGGAAGGAGAGGACAGTGACCACCTACACATGGTTGGAGTCAAGGACATGGATAAAGTCATCCTTTTGGAGGACCCTGCTTACAGAGAGAGGAAACTGCTTGCTTTCTCAAAGAACAGCAAAGTAATTGGGCAACAAAGCCGTATAATTCGTGTATGATGAAACAGATCTATGAGATTCATATTTAATGTGAACATGCTAGGAACAAGTATTCCTGAGGTATCCTTCATTTGAGGTGATCACCATTGTGATGAATTTAAATTTTACTCCCTCCATCCAATGAAGCCTTTCTGCATTTGAAAATGAGTTAAATGTATTAAACTCTAAGGTCCATACAAAAAAACAGAAGCATCCCCATCTTCCATGTTTTTGGTCGCGAGGGAGCAAAGTCAGCCATGTAATAATTGACATATTTTCTCAAATGCAGTCAGGATTCCTTGAAGGAGGAGTAAATTGTTACCAGGCTGAATGAATGATTATATGCTCGTCAACATGCAAACTCATTTACACCAAGATATTATCAACCATCAAACTTTGAAATGAGCAGAAAGAAAAATCAGGTCAAGCAAAATTATGAATTGGGGTCAGATATTGGCCATAATCGTAGAATGTTCATAAATCTGCATAACAAAAGGCATCCGTCACCGCGCTGAGTTTGGAGCTTTGACAATAATTGTAGAATGTTCATACAGTTCTGAATAATGATAAGCCTGTTACCACCACGATTTTGAAGCTTTGACAATAATTCTAGAATATTTATACACTTCTGCATAACAACAGGCATCCGTCACCGCCCTCATTTTGAAGCTTTAAATATGTTCTGTTTATAATATTTGAGTTCCATTATGCTTTCTTTGATGTCATCCATAGCTCTGTGTTTCTTTGCCTTTTGAGGGGCCTTCTTATTTTCTGATAAAAACAGCAGACAATTTGGGCATTAATATGCGACCACTAGATATTCTGACTCAGATGGCAGTACCATAAATCAAATCTTTATTACATGATTAAAGAACATCAGAAAGCAGGTGTACCTCTAGGATACCAGCGTATGCATAGAGCTTTCACACTGCTGACATCGACAACCACATGAGAGAACATGTCTGCTAAGTATGGCATATACTTCTGAAAAATGACCTACCACTTAGAATTAATCCAACCATTTAATCAATGGGAAGAAGGATTTGAGACGCATCTGACAAACCTTCAGAAATTGGAGATCCACGTAAACTGAGTTTCCTGCAACAAGATGCTTATACTCTGTTTTCAGATGTTTGTTTACAAACTCCATAACCTACGAAATCAACAATAAATATATCCAGAGTAGAATATATTTGATCAATCCTTTGTACACATGAGAATATTAGGATATGCTCCTCCTATTAACCTTTTCATTTAAAAATTCCAAAAAATTCTCCAATACATGAGCTTTCTCATTCAAAACTTGTCCAAAATATCACAAACAATACGAACTACTGTAAAATCTAACAGTAAGCTCAAGAGTTTATATTGTGCCATAAGACTTACATTTGAAGTTACTCCCTGTCACTATACATTTACATTACTAAATTTAGTTACAAGTGAAGCAAACATAATATCGCTCATTGGTTGGTATCTTTTTGAGTGCCTCAGATATTGAACCTGGTCTCTTCCCGCCAGACATAGTAGAAAACCAGCAAGCTTGAGAGGCAATTCAGCTAATACTGTCATTTGGTCTCAACTGGTACCAAAACTTAGAAACTAAGCAACAGCAGCTTAAGGTCTGATGACGTTGGATGTTTCATGTCCTTTATGAAAAGCAGGAAGTTACTCTCCGCCCATTCTTGCAAATGAAGGTCTACAACTAAAGGATGCGTTTCTTGGCACCCCTCCATTTAGGAAACCCAAACCACCTGTACACAGCCGATGGATATCCACCATCTAGATATACACAGATGGCGGACAGCTACCGTCCATGTTAAGGGGATTGGTTGCCTAAAAGGGAGGGGGTGGCAAAAAACGCATCAATAAGCGAATTCTGCTTAATACACTTATACTTTTAACTTCTTTTTTTTTACATAATCCATTATACAGATCTCTTTTCTCTCCCTCCTCTCTTCTCCCCCCTCCCCCCATAAGAAAAACTACATCTTTTCTCACAGTCAAAAGTAATATAAATGGCTCCATAATATGGAACATTTAGTATTCTTATTAAACAAGACAGTGTCAAGCACACAATGAAATTAATCTACCAAAAATAATTCAGCACACCTGCTTTTCAGCATCTCTTTCAGTCACTGTACTTTGAAGAAAAGCACACAATGAAATTAATCTACCAAAAATAATTCAGCACACCTGCTTTTCAGCATCTCTTTCGGCCACTGTACTTTGAAGAACTTTTTTTGTTAAACCTAAAAAAAGAACTACAGAACAGTTAACAATCAAGAAGATCCATAAAAAGGTAGAATGAAGCAATGGCAGAAGCAGTGAAGCACTAATTGGCAATAAATGAGACACCATTTTACACTTCCATTGCATATAATAAAAAAAAAAGGTGAGACAAACCACTTGCTCCATGATGAATTTGGCACCACTCCCCCATTTTATCCAAGCATTCCTTGCTTTGATGAATTACCAGATCTGGACCCTAGGCAAAAAGTTATAATGTTAGCATAAGAGAAAAGCAAATGCTATAATAAAAAAGTTAAAAAAATGAAGTACAAAGTTTATCAGAAATAGTATCCAATCACCTCTACTAATTTGGTCAAGTTACCATCCGTGATTATACAAGCAATCTCTAATATTCGATCAACTTGTATATCCAAGCCTGCAGATGGCATATGATAATAACATGGTCATGTGGGCTTCACATTTGATATCCCAGAGGTATTACATTTACATTTCTGTTCTTTGTTGATAATTATTGTAAAACTCATTGTAAAAAATTCTTACAGTTGCATAAAGAGATAAAGTGGGTGATTAAAGCAACATTCATGCCACAGTTATTAGCACAAAAAACTTGCCCAATCTAAATTACTTAAACTTTAGCACAGATGAAATTTATACAACTTCTGTCTTTCTCGTATTGAGATTCATCACCTGTTCTGATCGTATAGTGTTCCTAGTAATTATAAATAATTAATGAACATTAAGACACAATGTAATATCATCATACACTTGTGCATACATTACAAAATCGACAATAATATAATTGACACTAAAAGGTGCTAATGATAGCAAACTTCAACCAGACTGGAGGCTTTTTTTTTCTTTTTTGCAAAAAATGACTGGAGGTATTTCACCATGTCAGAGAGCAGATAAATATTATATTTTTCGAAGCCAAAAAAAATTGTACTACCACTCAAGATCTAAGATGCATCGAGCATGAACCTGATTTAATACATAATGGTAACTACAACAATAAAAAATCAAGCTCATAACCACTGACACCTAAATACAAATACAAAAAAAGGTTGGACACTATAGGCCTACACAGTCAATGACACTAGCAGGGAAAGAAGGAAGGAAAAAAAATTTAATAGAAAGGTCTTTATTCGTTAGGACTAAAAGGTGGGCTTCCATACACATTAATCTTGGAAGGACGCCAAACTGGAAAAGAATATCTATAAGATATATTGGGGGGAGGGGGAGCATAACGTAAAAGAACTTACTATTCCAAGCTCAGAGAAATAATATGCTTAAAAAAAGTGGAAACAAGTTTACAGCTCCTTACCTGTCATTTCAAGGTCAATCCACACAAGTGGATTTTTATAGCCACAAGAAGATTCAGGCATGCTTTGTCTCTCAGATACATCCTTCTTTGCCGCTTTTGACCCGTTGGATTTTTTAGATTTGACATTCCTCTCAGCTGTGTCAAAAGAAAAAGTTTCATCAATAAAAACTAAATCAATAAGCTCTTGACTACAGCCCACGACAAGCCATAAATTTTGAAAAATATATTACATACAATTGTAAAAGAGATCAATCTTAAATTAACTGTTAAAAGTTGGAGTTACCCAAGGTAAAACCATACTTTGGTAGAGATAATAATAACTTAAAAATGCAAGTGACTGTTACAGATAAAAAAAATTAAGAGTATAAAATTGCTAATGTTCCATATTCCAGCAAAGATGCAAATAAAAAAGCTTCATTTTCCGTACACATAAATACCCAACATGTACAAATTTCAATATTGACAATCCACACATAAGTCATTATTGTTGGGCTTTTTCCCTCCTCATGTGAGGCCCATGGTTTTTTTGGCTTCCCTTTCATGTGGAGAACTCCCTTTTAAAGTTATCACAAGGAGGGGTTTATTTGTGAAAAACCAAGTCTTAGTGGGTTCTTTTGAGAAAAAAGAAGGAGAGCAAAGTGGTGAAAAATGCTACAACTTTAAAAGGGCTTTTGAGTTTAAAAATGGAGATTTCTTGGAGAAAGAAGAAGGAAAAAAAGAGTTTTTCAAGTGCAAGACATTCCTCTTGCGATAGAGAAGACAAATCATCGGTGGTTTGTGGTAATTCCTTCCATCTCTATTATTTGTGTACGCCACCTAAGGGTGAGATTTTTCCATAGCTTATAAGAAGGTCCCCTTGAATGTTGTTGTAATCTCTACTAAGTAGAGTGTATCCAAAGTTGATAGTAGTGGATTTCGTCTCTAGACATTGTGGACGTAGCTGTTGCCTTGGCGGTGAACTACGTTAAACTTGTGTCTATCAACTGTTCGATGACATTTTTTTTTGTTAATCTTGATGTGGTAACTTGTGCATCCTACATCAAGGAGTGTAGAAGACTCACTTACATCATTGGGGGTGTGAGAAGTGTGTATTTGATTGCGTTTCTTGGCTAACTCAAACGAGGGAAAATGTATAGTTTTCCCAATAATTATAACCCATGGAACTATTATCACCCTTGCAAAATCTATATGGGTAGTATTAACATAGTTGCAAAAGCTACATCATCTTTGTACTTTTGCCCCGTTGGTTCTTTAGCAACAAAGACATCGTTCCAATACACAATGCAAAACATATGGCCTAAAATTAAGTTCCAAATTGTCGAAAGAACATACATAGCTCGTCACATTTTTGCCCGTTTCGATAATGACCATACATACACACGTTCGTCAACTCGATACGAGTAGTGGTAATGACATCAACAGTATGACTCGAAAATATCACTAAACCATATCGTCCATGCTCTGACTCCTAACTGCAAACAGAGCTCATTTTCATTCAAACAATCCTATCTAAATGCTAACTCATCTTCCAAAAACACAAGTATCGATTTTCACCAACATCCAATCAAGTCATCCAACATTCCCACAATTCAAACCCATTAAAAATACAAACTTGTAAACAAACCAACTAACCTGCAACCTCCTCAGCCTCCTTGGCAGCCCCACCAGAGCCGCCAGCAGCGGAGATGATCTGCTCTTTATCGTCTCCGGCGTCCAAATTCAGCACAGAAAACGCATTTGAGATTAGACTCATCACGCCAACCAAGTATATGAGATCAGAGCACAGCCACTGGACAAAGAACAGAGCTTTTTGAGTTTCAAAAAATCAGAAAAAATTGCAGAAAAATCTCTCAGCAATTTGATCAAATACCCATCAAAAGCGTGTTCAGATTGGTCTGGAAAAAATTGAAATTGAGGAGATCAAAGTAGGGTTTCTTGGAGGAGTAGTCGGGCATTTTTGGAGGGAAAGGGGTTCTGATGGGAACTGGGCAGTTCAGTGATCTTTAGATGTTGATACGGGCTGTCGTATCGATACGTTGGGTTCGTATCTATAGTTGATACCATGACTGTACATGGGGATAAAATTTTAGGTACGGAGAGGGTACCAGGGTGGCGTTACTAGTACCAATTGTAAAACGACACGTCATTTGGTTGCATAAAAAACTGATTTTTGCTGGAGGGCACAGAACATGCATGTTTGCCGTGATTTTGACGATCGATAACCCCATGAAAGGTATCCTGGCGGACACCCTCTAGGTGAACGTTTCCTTTGCATGTGGGTGAGGGTAGATGATGTTTCGGCTTATAATTGGTGAAGGCATTTCCAGTATGGTAGACTATCCGTACGCAAATTTTTTCTTGTACCCAAGTTTATTCTAGAGTTTTTGTCTCATGATTTTCATCCTCGGATGAAACGGACACATTCAACCGAGTTTTACTTACCAAAACAACAAAACAATCATAGTACTCTATTTGCTACTAAGGTCAAGTGCTGTAAGCATGAAGAAGTACAACAATGTTATTGCTCCCTCAATCTTTGTCACTTCCAACGTTACTCGAACATCCCAACTATATCTTGGAAAACTCTTGGAGTTTTGAGGATCTTCTCCGTCAGTGCTCTGGCGTTGGTATGTCACGGCCAGTACATTCATTATTTGCAGCGGGAATTGGTTACCACAGTCATCCAGGTTATCGAATTTTAGATCATTTCCGTTGTGAGCTTGAGGTGGTATGCAGGTCTGAATGTTCACACAAGACTGCCGAACGTTCGGGGCCTCGACGGCAAAAACCTTCCCATGATAAACGAACTGGCGAACTTCTCATTTGTTAGGTGAACATTCACGATCGCAACTGTGGTTTGCTTTGATATCCGAATCTGCTCCACAATATTAAGATTTCTCTCTCTCTCTCTCTCTCTCTCTCTAGATTTTATCCTTGTTTGTACGTGTAACTTTTGTCAACCAAGGAAAAGTCCACTAATTATGTGAAAAATCTGTTTGGTTAGAGAGAAAAAGGAAAAAAAGTCAAATGAGAAAAAAAGAAGAAAAGAAAAGAAAAAGAAATGAGGGGGAGTTGGACTTCTGTCTCATTTTCTTTCTACTTGAGAAAGAAAAAGGCATATCTGAATTTTGTGTGATACCACGAGAGAAAAAAACAGTTTTCAACCGTCACACTTTTGTGTCCATCCAAACACTAAAAAAAGAAAAGACTTTTACTTTTCTCACTTTTTTTTTTCTTTTCCTACTAATCAAACACACCCATAAGGTCGTGATTGTTTTAGAGAATTTATCCTGCTTGGATGAGGAAGAACAATTGTTTTGTTTTTTATAACTGATTTCATTCGAAGGCGAAGACTACCACAACAAACAGCAAAGACCAAAAAGAGAACTCAAATAAAGAGAACTCGACCAAATGAAAACAGAGTAATCCCAACACCCAACAGACAAACCAGCCCCATACTGCATCAACAGAAGAAGCAGGGCAAACCTACGTGTGTAAGGGGTCAGATGGGTGTGTACCTTTTTATTAACCCCCTATATTTTTAATAAGGGTTTGGGCTAAAGTTGACTTAATTCCATTACCTGACCCATCTAAAAATGACCTAACCCTATCCCTAAAAATCTTGCGTCCGCCACTGAGAAGAAAGACCTCTTCAACAGATGAAGGGCCTCATATGCATCGCCTTCAAGAATTATATCTGACCACCCCATCTCTAGAGCAAATTGAATGGTTTCTCTAGCCGCAAACGCCTCCGCCTCCCAAGGGACCCCCAAGTTGGGACCAAGACCACAAAAACAAGCAAGAACCGCCTCACAGGAGTCACACCTCCCACATGAGTTTTCCCATCATCCACTGGAGAGAAAGATGCATCATGAGTTTTCCCACATGACTAAGAACTATTACGATAAAGTATATATGATTGATTTTTCAATTTCTTAATCTATGGTATGTGTACTGCTCAAATTGTACTATACGTACTAAATAAAAAAATAGCTTAACCACTGAATCTTATGTAAACGTATTTAAATGAGTGTAAGATAGTTTAA
The DNA here is from genome assembly GCA_039654745.1 of Houttuynia cordata. Classification (NCBI taxonomy): domain Eukaryota; kingdom Viridiplantae; phylum Streptophyta; class Magnoliopsida; order Piperales; family Saururaceae; genus Houttuynia; species Houttuynia cordata. Next base: position 27,171,794 of record CM077508.1, read on the forward strand.
CATAAGAACTGGTAACATAACACTTGATAATTGATAGTATCATTCACCCTACACGATTTGAACTTTTTTGAACAATTGGGTGGGGCTGCTAGATTCTGGAAATAAAACGTATGTGAATAAACTGCACATTTTTTTGACGAAAAAAAGAAAAGAAAAAGCCTTGGGCAATAAAGAGGTGGGATAGGAAAGATACCCAAATGCTAATACTTTTAGAACAGCCAAGAAGGAAAAGTTTCGGAATTGTTAAATATATGTGAAGGGAATGAATGGTATGGTATTACATACTAAGGGAATGAATGACTGGAATTTTCACTGCTTGATTTTTCACGAACCAAACGGCCCCTTAGGTAAGATAAGGAAAATGAATATTTGAAATTCCATTCTATATTTCCTCAAAAGAGGAAATAACACAAGATATATAGCCATGCAACACTAGGATTTGCCTCTCCCTCCAAGTCACTTGTTATCCCTTTACCATCATGTCCAAAGAAGATCAAGTAGACAACTCTCCTTCTCCCTTTCCAGTCTTGGTTCCCCTTGGCATTGTCTTCTTCCTGCTTTGCCTCTCCAAATGGCCCTCCTCCTCCAACACCCCCACCCCCTCCGCCCCCAGCACTACTCCAATGGTTACCAACCGCCCCATGTCCCCCCGCCTACGTCCTCAAGCCCCAACTTGTTCCTCGTTTGCTTGGGGCTGCGTTCTTTCTCTATTCCAAGGAAAAACAACGCCAGCACCAAACAATAACTATACTGAGCAAACTTCCGAAAAAAGAACATCTGACTAAAAAATCTATCAGCATCCGGATCTCCCCCTACTCGATTTGAATCTTTGTGGGCGATTTTAGGTTCGTAACTCTTTTCAAGATTAGGAGATCATACCTTATGAAGATCCGGAAATTCTCAAATGTGGAAAGCTAATTAATGGAGTAGATCGTATTAAAGTAAGATTAGGAAAGTTATCAATATGAATTTAACTCCATATTACCTAAATATAGAAAAATAACACTACATAGCCATGTAAAACCAAAACTAAGATGTGAATCCCCCCAGTCTCTTGTTTTCCCCTAATCACATCATTCATGGCCAAGTCAGAAGAAGAAGAACAAGAGCCCTCAATCTGGACCAAAGAACCATCTCCCATAACAGCCTTGGTTCCCCTAGGCATTGTCCTATTCCTACTTGCACTCTCCAAGTGGCCCTCCTCCTCCTCCTCACCCTCCACCACCGCCACCTCCTCTGCCGCCTCGTCCTCCCCTTACCACCACCACTCCTCCCACTACCACACACCCTGTTCGTACCAACCACCACAACACCCACCCAAGTCCTATAGCTTGCACTTGGTCCTCATTTGCACCATTATTGCTATGCTTGGGGCAATCTACTGGCTCTCTTCTAAGGACAAACAACTGAGAGGCGCAGTCGGCAAATTCGGAAACTTTGGCAATAAAAGCGAGGATGATCGCAGTGGGCCTCTACCGCTACCACGACCGCAGGCGGGGCCACGGCCGTGGGGAGTGGCTGCGCTGATCTTCATTGTGTTTGTGATGGTTGTCCTTCAGTCTGCTGGTTCTCGTTGATTGTGTTAGTGATTTAATTTCCCATTAGATGGGGTTTTTGCAATAAGAGGCAGGCTACAGTTATTGAACGCAAATTAGAAATATTTTGTAATATTGGATCAGGATTACAATTACCAATTTCGGGGGTGAATTAAATCCCTCGTTTGATCATGCTGAAATATAAATTACTCCTTTTCTTATATTATCTTTTCCAAGTTTTGGTCCTTTTGTCTTTGTGAATTTTTAGTTTCTGTCATGTGAATGTCAATATACTATTGTCTCTTGTTTCTTTTCTTTTTCCCCTTTCTTCTGAAGGCGTATTGGGACCCCATTTTTTCCAGAAAGATTGTAAAGGTTGGGAATTTGAAACTGTTTGTATGAATAGGTAAATCTGACATTAGCGATTTTTCTTTTTCTTTTTCATTTCAATCATAGATCATAAAATATAAAGCTATCTTTTGATATCCTCAGTTTTGGGGCTTAATGAAGATGAAGGGCAGAAAGTAAGAAACCCTAAACCAAATTAAGCTTCAGGCTGTTTTGGGTAGTCCCAGAAAGAGGATTTCTTTTTTCACGAAAAAAGAGGAAATACTTGGTGCTTATTTTTCAACACTTTCTTTATGTATTTCCCTTGTTTCTCTCCTCCATTTATTTTTTTTTGCTATAATCTCCTCAATTTACTTCTATTACCTAAATTATTCCAAAAATTAATTAGGTCATTTTTTTTCAATTTACATGGTTTATGTATGTATACCATTTCATATAGTGATTAAAATGTGTTTTCTTTCACAAAGAAAAATAAGTAAGGGGCTATTTGGGGCGTGATTAAAAGCAAAACATCCAGATGGGATGTTTTGCTACACTGTAGCATCTGGATATTTTATATATCCAGCTGAAATACCTCCTCAGGTGTTTCAGCTGGATGTAAAAATCCACATGGATGCTACAGTATATATCCAATATCCAGTCTGGATATTTTGCAATAATCACGCCCCAAACGGCCCCTTAATAGCCAATTCCAGTTTTTGTTCAGTGCATATGATCACAAATTATTCGAATCACATCATCCATGAACAAACGCTTTGGCAAAAACTGAAGAAATTTCCTAAAGCTGAACATCGATTAGGTTGAGTTTCTAAAGATTTATCAAGCCGTGGTACATTGAATTACTGTAATTAGTCATTAAGTAAATACACGATGTCAATTCTCAAGATCTATGAACAATGCCAAGGGGAATGCCATACTGACTCCCTATGATCTTGTAAGTCGGCCCATTCTGGATTGCAGGCAGGATATGGTGCTCTAGTTGGATCCTAAGGACTTGGACACCCTTCTTAAAAAAAGTCGATCCGTTCTAAGCAGTTAATACGAAATTGTTTCCACTGTGCTGTTCCTGTTTAAAAGAACATGAATTCTGTTGTTATAGAAAAATTAAATAGAAAAAAAACATATATTCATCAAAGAAGAGAGATTTCTAGGCTTATCTCCCCAACCCAAAAGAAAATAAAAGAACATGAGTTCTGTTCGCATCTTATTTGAAAATTCACGAGCTGAATACTATAAAACATGGTTCTAAGGGAGAGGTGGGGGAAGCACTAATGATAACCATATTTTACTTCAATACATCCCAGGGATGTGTAGATTAATCACACAGAAACTCTACTTTGTGTGTATGTTATTATTGAAAATTGTCAGGTTTTGAGTCATGGTCTTCGGCGAATGAAAAACTTTCTATGTGACAATCCTTTTGCTAAATGCAGTAGGCAATGTTATGCCAGGAGACGCTATCCCCGGGAGTTATTTGTCTCAGCCATATGATCCAAATATCTTCCACCATTTTTTTGTTGCTAAATAAAAATCTTAACTACTTCCTTTACACAGCGAAATCCGCCTTCTTTATAATACAAATCTTTTTCTCCCATAATCCTTCACACACATCTTGGACTCTACCCCTTCTAGTAATACGTGATGCAGGTGCGCGCGATATCGCGTTTAAGCTGGGGGCACATGGTAGCTTTTTCCAATTGACATTGCTTGGTGACATATCATATGACAGTAGATTACTTAGTAAGGTGGTCAAATAATTTTTCATAAAAAACGTGGTCAAATAATTACATAGTAACATGCTCGTGGCGGGTAGCCGTCCATCTTGATCTGTTTGCCATATTGTCTTCCGCTGCCGGAAACAAAGTGCCCTCTTTGAATAGAGTCCCGTTTGTACGAGACACGGCTCACATTGGCTGCATGAGAAGATGCTCCTTGAGCTGACGGATTTCAATCTGACAGTGGCATCAGATGTGTTTAAATCACCCACCCATCCCTTGTACTTTCGAATCAAATCCAACGGCTCTTGGTGATTAAGCTCATGCAATCGTGCGTGAAACGTGTCTTATGTAAACTTTTCCCATTTTTTTTATTAACCTTTTCCCCTTTGAATATGGTTGGTTTTGTATAAAAAAATAAAAAAGAAAAAATGAGAAAAGAAAAAGAATATGGTTGGTTTAACCCTATTGAACCGGGTTTATAGAGAACTGCAGTTTAGGTTTGACTTGTTTGGGTTTACTTGGAGCACATGTACCACACTACGAATGTAGCAAGTAGGCCAACTTGGAGTGCCTCTAGATATGTACTAGGGTTTCATCATAAATTCGTCCACAGACAACTTTCCTTGTGTTTGATTAGAATTAGGAATGAGGAAAGTTCTAAATTAGGAATGACTCCTCTATATCTAAGACTGGGGTTGCATGGCCATTCACGTACGTAGCACAAGAAGATACTAGCTTTGAGTCATGGCGAGAAGAAAGTCGAGGAGGAAGCCTGAGCCGAAGAAGAAGTTGCTCAAGTTGGACACCAAATTCACCTGCCCCTTTTGCAACCATGCCAACAGCGTCGAGTGCGTCTTCAAGACAAAGCTCTCCATTGCTGAGGCCATCTGCAACATCTGTCAAGAAAGCTACTGCACCAAACTCACGGCCCTCACCGACCCCATTGACGTCTACAGCGAGTGGCTCGACGAATGCATGAAGGCCAACGCGCCTGTTAATGAATGTTGATGGCCTTTAGCATTGAAGGCATGTTCTTTTTTTTTTTTGAATAATTTTGGAGGCATCTACTTGCCTAGTTAGTTGATCAAGCTTGAGCACTAATGCTAATTTAGGGCTTCTTCTTTTTGTACAAACTCGGTTAGGGTTTCAGTTGTAAACAATTCTGAATTCATGAAAAAATACTAAACGTTTCTTCTGACGAAGTTATTATGGAGAAACTAGGGTCTTGTATAGTAATTGTGAGTTCTAAGTTTAGATACTGTGTTATTGTAAAGTATAGAATCTTCTATGTAAAATTTCGGATTCTTGATTTTTTTTTTGGATAATTTGGATTTTTGATTTTCAATGTGGGTATAAACTGAGTCATGTACGTTCTCTTCTAGTACAAAGTAATAATGCTTGTTTAGGGTTTAAGTTGTGAAACAATTCTTGATTCCGACCAGGGATGATGATGATTTTTCAGAAGCTGTATCTGTTCTCTGCATATGAGTTTCTTGTTCATGTAGACAAGTTTGGGTCTTTTTTTTCCTTTTTTTTTTGAGTTTGGATTCTTGATTTAGATTTTGTGAGCAATTGTTCATATGAGGTGTAGAAGGCCAACCAGCCTGTTGATGATCGGGATAATGGCCGTCAGGATTGGAGTAATATGTTCTCTTTCGGTTACTTGATGAAGATCTACCAATGCTCTTTTGATGCCTCATATGGGTTTTGATCAGTTGTTCTTTTGTTTAAGGTTTCAGCTGTAAGCAATTCTGGATACTTGTAATCAATATCTTTCTTCTGGCAAAGTTAATATGGAGAAACTAGGGCAGTTGTCATTGGATTGTTTTTTGTATAGTACTTGTACTGAATCTGGGCTTCAGATACTTTGGGTAATTGTAAAATTGGAATATTCTCTATATAATTTTGATTCTTGAAGTCATATACGTTCTCTTCTAGTTGAGTAATAATGCTTGTTTAGGGTTTCAGATGTGCTATTTGGAAGTTGTATCGGTTTTCTTCATATGAGTTTCCCGTTTATGTAGACAACTTTGGTTTTTTCATTTTCTGTTTTAGAGTTTGGATTCTTGATTCAGCTTTTGTGAGTAATCGTTCGTATGATGTGTAGAAGGCCAACTAGCTTGTTGATAATGGCCGTCAGGATTGGAGTTATATGTTCTCTTTCAGTTACTTGATCAAGAATCAAGATCCACCAATTCTCTTTTGATGCCTCATATGGGTTTTGATCAGTTGTTTGGATCCAATTTTTTCTTTTTTGCCACAGCTGCAGGCATGCATGAAAAGCCCAATGAAACGAACATTCGCATGAAAACATGCCACATGAGACCCGGATTCTCTAATTTTCTATAAAAAAGCAAACATAACTCCAGAATTAGCTTCCCACAACATTTAACGAGGAAAAAACAGAAATGTTTCAGAACCTTTCAGCCTCCACTGCTAATTATGACAAACGAGAAATCACAAACTCTGTGTTACAAAGGAGGAATTTCCTAAACCATCACACTATTTTAACAAATTTTGGGATGCCAATTTCATCAAACAGAAGAAACAAATCAAGAGCTTCATATGTTTTTCCGGGTTTTTTTATATCAAAATCAGTCAATAAATGGAAAAAAATATTAGAAGGAGAGGATGAATGGTCAAAAGAATTGCTCAAGTAATTTTCATAAATGTCTCATTAGATTCTCAACATTGCAATGTCATATCCATGCAGCAAGTTCAAAGACTAATATGATCACTATCCTTTTACTAAACTAAAATGACAACAAAATTCAGAAACAAGCATAAGACTTTAACCACTCCATAGCTTCTTGAAAATGAAAGCTCTCCCAACTACATTCCTTATTCATCATGGTTCTTCATCACTATCCGAATCTCCATCTTCTTCCTCTTCCGAATCATCATCTCCAATCAAATCCGCGAGGTCAGTTCCCATCCTTGCACCTTCTCCAATGTCATCCAAACCGTTTTGCAATGAAGATTCTGCTAGGAGAGGATCATCTTCCTCTTCTTTTTCATCATCTCCACTAACTTTCTCTTCAGTGTCTTCTCCCCCTTCATCTCCCCCTTCAATCAAGCGCTCAATATCTTCTGTCAACTTGGCAACATCTTCCTTGTCTTCTTCCATTTTGTCTCCATCACTTTCTTTATCTCCGTCCTCCTCTTCTTGATTTTCGTCATCTCCTCCTTCTACCAACTGTTCAATTTCTTCAGCCAACCTTGCATCTTCTTCTTCTTCTTCCTCCGCCTCTTCCTCTTCTTCATCTCCATTGTCTTCTCTATCTACATCTCCTCCTTTCGCAACTTCCTCTTTGTCAGCTGAACTCTCTTCAAGTGATGAATCTTCTTGCATGGCTTCTCCATGATCTTCTTCTTCTTCCTCCTCCTCCTCCTCCTCTTCTTCATCTCCGTTGCCTTCACTATCTGCATCTCCTCCTTCAACCAAGACCTCAATTTCTTCTGCCAATTTCGCAACTTCCTCTTGGTCAGCTGAACTCTCTTCACGTGATGAATTTTCTTGCATGGCCTCTCCAAGATCTTCCTCCTCCTCCTCCTCCTCATCTTCTTCATCTCCATTGTCTTCTATATCTGCATCTCCTCCTTCAACCAAGCCCTCAATTTCTTCTCCCAACCCATCAACTTCCACTGTGTCAGCTGAACTTTCTTCACGTGATGAATCTCCAAGGAGAGAGTCTTCTTGCATGGCATCTCCATGATCATCTTCTTCTTCCTCCTCCTCTTTCTCTTCATTGTCTTCTCCCTTCCCATCTCCTTCTTCGGCCAACTGCTCAGTTTCTTCTGCCAAGCTCGCAACTTCCTTTGTGTCAGCTGAGCTATTTTCACGTGATGAGTCTTCAAGGGGAGAGTCTTCTTGCATGGCGTCTCCATGATCCTCTTCTTCTTCCTCCTCCATTTCCACTTCATTTTCTTCACCCCCATTGCCTTCTCCCTCCACATCTCCTCCTTCAATCAACGGCTCAATCTCTTCAGCCAGCCTTTCATCCTCTCCTTCTTCCTCCTCCCTCTTCCTCTTCTTTGTCTTTTCTCCTTCCTTCTCCTCTTCAAGATCTGAAGCATTCTTAATGAAAGAATCATCTTGCTTGATATCATCTTCTTTTGGTGGAGAATCTTGGTGGTGAGAGATGTCGGACTCGTCTTGCTCATCCGGCGAAGAAGCCATTGCTGCACCAAATCCACTGCCAAACTCCTCTAGCGCTCACCTCTTTCTCCTCTCACAAACCAGATTTGTGCACTCAGATTATTGCATGCAAATATGCAATTCACGCTCATGACCAGCATTTATATCCTGGAACAGTAGATTACTGACCATTGATAAACCCAAGTACGCTCGCTCAATGAATTGGGTCCAAAATTTCCACTGCTGTGGGATCCAAAATGTTATCTAGTTACAGAGGGAGAAATTATTGGGTTAGATAAATGGCTCATACGCTATAGGCGTGCGCTAAGCGCAGGCGTAAAGCTTGTGTGCCATCGATCTTGAGATCGATGGCGACACACTGGCATAAGAGTGACGTGGCGAAGCCATTGTACCCAATAATTTGCCGATCCATAACTCCGTCCTCAAAACACACTTGTGGATCACACTTAAGAGTGAGCAAAAGGGGATTAAAAGAGAGTCATTTTAACAGTCCTTCTGTCCGGAATTAGTATTAACATTTGATTATAGTTTTTTTTTTAGAAGTAATAACAATAGTTGATTTAGTACTAATACCGGTGTTCTAATGTGAGTCTTCTGTTAAAAAAACATATGACATTGGCCTCAGTTTCGACATTTTACTTTATATGAAATGCTCCCTGGCATTTGAACAATCAAACATATATTATGGAGCTTAGAGATTTCTATTTCTCTTTCGCCCAGTGCAAACGATCTAAGGTCAAAGGAATAAAAGTATTTATTCAAAGAACAATATTGACTAAGACTCGACAATTAGGCTTTGTTAGATCTTCTTCATATAGGCCACTGCCAATGAAAAATTAAATCATCTTCATAGGCATGGACCAGGATCATATGACCCTAGCCTTGAAATGATCTGTAAACAAACTAATAATTCCAACAACCATTATCTTTTTTGCTACGTACATGCAAAATCTGCTCCATGAAAAATCCAAATTCAAAAAACCAAAATTCAATAAAAAAAAAGCTTGGGGATTATGCTGCGTAATTTAATGGTTCCCAATCAAACCTCTTAAATTAAACAGGTTGAAAGAAAAAAAATAAAATATGCAAGCAGCGAATTCACAAGCTCCCATCTTCCTTAATTCAAAATAGTAAAACAACAATTTGTAGCCTAAACATAATTAATGATCACTAGACTGCAATCAATAAGCTTAGACTAAGCTCTAATCTAAGCAAAATGCCTTCGATTGCATAAGCCAAAAGAAATCAATATCAATGATATCCATGGAGTTTCAAGGTTTTCCATCACACTTATTAATGACTAAAAAAGCTGAAAAGAAAAGGAAGAACAAACCAATAGACGGGCACAAGTACTACTCATGGCATTTTCTTCAACCTCTCATCATGGCAAGATGGATGGCTCACCTTCCTCAGCCATCATTTTCTTCATCAGTGAGAAAACCTCCATCTTCACCATCATCTGCATCATAATCTCCATCGTGCTCATCCTTACCATCAGCATGATCTTCTTCAACATCAGCTTCCAAATCTCCACAATCTTCAACGATACCGCCATAAAGCTATAATAATCAAAATTATAATAACCATAAGCATCACCAAGAAGGGCATCATCAAGACTAAAATAATTATAAGCATGTAGTCCCTCTTCTTCCTCGGCTTTGATCTCATTACTCAACCTTCTCAATCGCAGCTCAGCTCTCAGATTCGCAATCTCAGTCATCAGATCATTTGTTAACTCTCTCAACATCGCCCTCAAAGCTACATTCTCCGCCCCCAAGCGCAACGCCACTTCCATCAATAGCGCAATGGTTGCTTCCTCTTCGCCTTCTACCTCCTCCTCCGATAGCAATGCTTCGAGACCAAGGTCTTGTTCGTCCACCTCTTCATCTTGTTTAAGAGAGTCATCAGAGGTGGTGCCTCCATTTTGATCCTTGGCTTTGGCTTCTTCACGAGGAATCTGCTTCTCTAGATCACTCTTTTCTTCTTTAGAAGAAGCCATTGTTTTAGGAATGCCACAACCAAAATTCCTCCCTCCTCCTAGTCCTCTCAGATATCAGGTCTAGAGTCGCGAGTGTGATGCACAGAATCGAGCGCATGACTGTTATTTATGAACACAGTTGACCTCATAAGTCATATTCTGCCATTTAAGACCACAGATTGCATGCTGATTACATTCCATATATAATTGGATCCACAATAATCCAATTGCCGTGGACCCAAAATACCATGTATAAATAGAAAGGGGCTCCACAGCTCTGATGACGCTGAAAATAAACCATTTAGGTAAATGGATCCACTTTATCAATCAATTTAGAGATTGGCCTCGATTTTGTTGGACCTTATTTCTACCTCTTTTTCTCTCTTTTCGCGACCTTTTGGGACCTGCTTTAAGAGCTATCGAGCGAGCTAGGATTCTTGGATAAATGATTTTCATGTTTGTTTTCTTCTACAATTTTCTGTTTGCTTAAGCTTGCTACGGCCAGGGCTTCATTACAATGCTAGTATTAAAAGTTAAAGGGTTGGAACAAACAATTATAAGTCATGTACTAAAAGTATTATCGATTGAAAATTTCTAATGATTTTGGCATATGCTATGATTATTGAAACATCTTCAAATACTTAACAACAAAACAAGGATAATAAAACCAAAAGATTGCGTAAAATTAGATTTCAAATTCATTTGTGACGCATGTAGATTTTACTAGCTACTAAGAAGGGAGCACAAAACGAGAAATTCTTTGACAGTGCATAGATCAGAAGATAGCGAAGAAGTAGATGTGAGAATTTAAGGACGAATATCGAACTCAAGGCGAGAAAATACATATCTGGGTATGAGAGCAAGATCTCTCCCTCCAACTATGCAAACCGCCTAATAACACAAGTTGCTTGGGTAGTAAAAAATGAGGACTGTTTTTGACAATTCCGTCGGAGTATCGTACCCTCTTGGATATTGCAACTTTGGTTTCTTGAATTCTCTGGAAAGTGTCTTTCTTATGGATTTTTGTTTGTTTCTTATAAGCCTTGGGGTAAGGTTGTTGTCCCTCCCTTCTATTTACCTAATTCCCCTACTCTTCAAGGTGGTTTTGGAAAAAAAAAAAGAAGAAGAAGAAAGAATCTCCATAAATATGACACTACTATGACAAATTTTGGGCCATTCTAAATTCAATCAATAATAAACAATTCATATCAAGAAATTCATATGCGTTTCAGATTCTACATCAAATCTAAAAATAAAACAAATAATGGATCAAAGAAGAATAATAATAATAATAACCAAGATATTGTCCAAAGTATTGCACAAGAAATTTAATCATGATAATGTCCCAAACTATAATCTGATCACCAGATCAATTCCAACAAGTCCAAAGATTGCGAACACCAGCTTTTACCAATTAAAACGAATAACGAAATCACAATATATAATAACGATAAGAACAATAACTCCGACATAGCTTCTCACAATTGAAGATCCAGCCAGCATCATCCAGTCCCCTTAGTCATCATCTTCTTTATCCCTGACGAAATCTACATCTTCATCCTACTCCTCATCATCATCAGCATCATAGTCTTCATCTTGGAAATATGGATCACCATTGTTATGATAACGTGGATCACCATCAGTACTAACATGACCATCCCCATATTCATCATAACTCTCAGCATCTTCATCTCCGCAAATTTCAAAATCACCATCACCAAGACTAAAGTAATCACTAATATGGCCATCAATAAAACTATAATCATCATAAACATCTCCTTGCTCATGCTCACTTTTAAAACTCTTTGGATACCCCATGAATTCTCCTAGCCCGAGCCGAGCTCTCAGACTTGCATTCTCAGTCTTCAGATCATGCGTAATGCCTCTCAAAGTAGCATTCTCTACCTGCAAGCGCTCCATCAATCGCGCAAGTTCTTCATCCTCCTCTTTTGATTGTGGTTCTTCAACTGGATGGTCTGGGATGGTGTCTCCTTCTCCTTCCGTTCCTTCTGGATAAGCTAAAAATTTCATTAAGCTCAAGAGAGAGAGAGAGAAAAAATGCATATGAGTCATGTTACAAAAGATATCAGAAAAAGGGAAATAAATTACCTTCATCTCCATTAGTTTCTTCTTCCTTCTTGCATTGTTCCCCCACATCACACTTGAAGCCTTCATTCTCTTGTTCCTTACTAGATGAAGAGGCCATTTTTTGCACTCGTCAAGAAGCTCTACAGCCAAAATTGCTCTTCCTCTCCTCTTACTCCTATGAGAAACCAGATCTATGAATCTAGAGTGCATGAAGGTCATTTATGAACCAAAATTTGAGCTCACGGCGAGCACTTATGATCTTAGATTGCATGCAAATCATGCTCCTTATATAAGTGGGTCCAGTCACATTCTTGCGGGACCAACATATATTACTCCCTCTGTGCCATATTATTAGAAAATCAAATGATTTTAGTTCATTTGGACAGGTACTTTTGGACGGAGGCAGTAGTATGAAAAGAGAAGAGAGAGAAAGAGGGGGGGGGGGCTCCACAACTCTTTCGTTAAGAAAACACTTGTGGGTCCTACTAAAAGTGGGCCCAATGGGGTTAAATCTGAATCATTCAGACAAGTGGGCCCCTTTAATCCATCAATCAGAAATTGATCTTCTTCATCTATCCATCATTTCAACCTGTAGGCCCCTTTAGTTGTGCTTCAATTTTTTTTTTTGCAAAGATTAGTTCATAAGTATGACATGGTCCCCCTCTGATAACTCATACTGTTCCACATCAATTGTCTACATTTGAAAAAAAGTGGTATTTAAGGAAGTCAACTCACCGACCTCTTTACTCTATCCACTATAACCCTTTTGGTAAGTTCATTTTCAAAATCTGACAATTAACATGGGACGGAGGCAATGTTACATGGCTTTCATTTCACAACCCCCCGAGAAATTTTTGAGTGCGTATCGTACACCATGCTGGCCGTGTAATTTTGGCTTCTGCTAATCTTGTTAGATAAAGATTGTTGTGCAGCACAGTTGTCTTACTGGTGCATGGTTTTCTTGTATGATCTGTTGGGATTATTGGTATAAATTTTGAGCTTTTATCCTAGGCTGATAAGTATGTGATAAAACGATTTTTTTTCTGCTATTAGATAAAACGATTTTTTTTATTTGTGAGGGAAAGACATGAAATTATAGAGAGAGAGTTAATTTGTGAGGGAAAGACATTAACAAGGACAATTGTCTGATAACAAGGACATCCAATTTTTCGCTAGACCCGCAGGTCTATTTAATTTTTTGGGGGAAAATGGACCAAAATTATATTTGCCTCTCTCCTTTCCTCCCTTCCGCCCTTAGATTATAGGACTGCTGCACAGTATATTGATGGCTAAAGATGGAGATGGGTTTGGTCGGACCACCCCCATCAGGTTGGAAGCGCAGAAGGAATTGGCCAATACAATTTTTTTTTAATTGACGAATGTAATATTTATGTACAGTGAATCCAACATATAACTATGTATTTTTAAGTGTAAATATATTTTTGATAATGAGGGGTGTCCCGAGTCCTTAGGACCCCACTAGAAGGGGTAGGGCAACCAGCCTCTTAAAGCACGGTATCCCACCGCCAATCCCCTCGGGCGCATACAACATATAATTCTATTGTTAGTCTAAACACAAACTGTTGAATCAGGATTGCAATCAAATTACCTAGTGTTGGCTTTTTTTTGGAGGATTGCTAATTTTATTAACCAAACCAGGGAAGACAAACCTAGTGTTGGTGTTGATGGAGGCAAAACTGGGAGAAGATGCTCAATTGAGGGAGAAAGCCAACAATACAATTGTATCCAACTTGTGTAATGGTTTATCAATATAGATTCATCGAAGTATAATATTTTGTGGAAGATGCCGGAGACAGGAGATGGAGGTGGATAGATGTTTGGCGGAGGAGATGGAAGTGCCGGGGGATGTGCTGGTGGAGGAGAAGGAGGTGGAAGAAGGGTTGGTCAATGTGGCAGTGCGTTGGAGGTAAAGAAGGTGGGGCGGGATGGAGAGGAGGTGGTGGAGGCAGAAGTGGTGGTTTGCAAGGCAATCAGCGAAAGGAGTGACCTTCTCTTAAACATGAACTAGGGACATGTTGTGATCTTGCTTAAAGTGGAGAATATGATCAAGAATCGAACGCAAACATGAACGATCAGAATCCATATAATTCTCCATCAAGATGCAAACAGCTGGAAAACTAGAATTAACTTCTCACAAAAATGTAACCATGAAAATATAGATGCTCTTGATTGTGACATGGAGGTCAAAGGAGCACAAGTATATGCAACCTGTTCAGTCTCTACTCTCCATTACGAATAAATACAGTATCCTAGCAAAGTTTCCCATGGAAAAGACTGCATATTAACCAATCATACTTGATAGTTGACATAAAATCTTATAAAATAAGTGAACAAGATATATAGAACAAGAAAATGACATAACAATAATGCAGGAAAACCTAGTATCTTTTTGCCACAATGCAAATTATCTTCCTCTACCAAAAACAAAAGTCTTGTAATTACTAGCTGCCCATCTACCCTAATTTTTATTGGTACATCTATTTCGATTAAATAAGCTCTAGACGGGCATCATATACCTGTATAACAATTCTCGAGTATAATAAACAAGCTGATTAAGCTGTATCCATGCCAATGTTGTCAAACAAAAAAAAGTTAAAACTTAAAAAAAAAAGTATTAAATAAACAGCTTCAACTTAAACCAAGAAATTTCTTCAATTATTCATGATTGCAATATTATAAACCATAATCTCAACAAGAGATCAATGCCAAGAAGTCCAAAGTTTGATGAGCAATAACCCCAACAAATTAAAAGTGACAAATAAGCAGAAAAATAGCAAACACCACATAGCTTAACTTATTAAAGTCATATGTATGAGTACCCTCCTTTTCCATTTCCAATGTATAGAATGCTACCTTCCTTAGTACTCATCATCTTTCTCATCCTCACTCTCACCAGCATAACCATCACGTTCTTCATGTGCATCCCCCCCATCACCATCACCACCATCGTCAACACTATGATCCTCATTAGGGCCACCATGATAGCCTCCATAACCGCCATCTTCCTCTATGGCTTCGATGAATCCTCCCCGTCCAAGCAGCTCAGCTCTCAGCCTTGCAATCTCATTGCTCAGAGAATGCTTCTCTTCTATCAAAGCATCCCTCACTTCTATCAAATTAGAAATTATTCTTATCCAAGCGGCCATCATTTCCTCCTCGCGCCTTGCTTCTTCGATCAACCACTCTTTGAAATCAATTTCCATACCTGCATCATGGACTTCCACTTCTTCCTCAGCAGCTTCTTCCACTCCAACTAGGCCTTCTTGAGGAGAAATCTGCTTGTCTAAATAGCTGTCTGCCTCTTCTGATAGGGAAGAATCCTTGTCAGATGAAATAGAAGACATGGCTGCTGTGTTGCACAACTTGCACAGCCAAAACTCCTCCCCCTCTCCTCTTACTCCTCTCAAAAACCAATTCTATGAACCCAATGTGCATGAAAACAAACAAGAAAACACGGCCAGTTATGATCAAGATTTGAGCTCATGACAACCATTTATGAGCCCAGATTGTATAATTGGGTCCAGGATGAGTCCCATTGTTGAGGGACCTACAATAAATATGGAAGGTAAATCTAGAAGGGGTGCTTTACAACTGGAAATTATTGGGTACAATGGCATGGCCATCAGGGGTCGTCGATCTTGAAGGGGTGCCAAACAGCTCAGCTGAGTACACAAGTAAAGCGTGTGCGCCGCGGATTTATTGAGCAACCAAACTAGGACTAAGAGCATGGAATGCCAGCTCGCCGATATATCACCAATATATCGGTATCAGACCCAAACCGATACACCGATACCACTAAGTATCGGGTTTTCGAAATTTTTCAAATATCAGCGAGGTATTTTTTGAAAAAAAAATTTTTTTTTTTGAAAAAAAAACTTTCATGTTTGTTTTCTATCCTAATATGCATTTTTATGCATATTTTAAAATCTATTCTTTGTTTAAATTAGTATAACTCATTTTAGAAGTTAGATTGTGAAAATATATGGTAAAAACTAGTTTTTGACGACCAATATTTTTTTACACAATATCTTTGATATATCTCCGATATTTCGTCTCTTAGGCCGACCGATATTTTATCGATATGACATTCCATGACTAGGAGTTTGTCTCGGTGTTCGTTTGGGGCGTGATTAAAAGCAAAACATCCACACTTCAAGATCAGGACGTGTTTCAGCCTGAAAGTAAAAAAAAAACTTGGTTGCTACAGTGGACGTTGAAAATCCACTCTGGATATTTGCTTATAATCACGCCCCAAACGGCCCATCAATATAAGATTAGGGCTTTTATTGTCCAATGTCACAAGTTCTCTCCAAGGGAAGAGCGAGATTCAGAAGTCATCCATTAATAATAATGGCAAGGAGAAACTCGAGGAGGAAGCCTGAGCTGAAGAAGAAGATTGTGAAGCTTGATGCTCTCTTAACGTGTCCCTTATGCTACAATGGCGGCTGCATTGAGTGTGTCTTCGACAAAAAAGTCCCCATTGCTGAGGCCGTCTGCACCATTTGTCAAGAAAGCTATTGCACCGAATGCACGAACTTCATCGACCCCATTGATGTCTACTTCGAGTGGCTCCTCATTTAGGTTTTCAGTTGTAAACAACTCTGAAGTCCGGCTTGTTGATGGTTGCAAGTGTTTTTTTAGTTAGTTGATTGTTTGATGCCCTTGTATATTGAGCTTTCGGTAGTAAATAAGTGTATATTCTTGCAAGTCTTAGTTGTGAATCCTAGGAGAGATTCTTCTGATAAAGTTGATTTGAAAAGCTTGGATCGATAATATTGTTATTTGGACGTATTGCTGGTTTTCTTGATCACGTGGGTAACATGGGTTCACAGTTCTTGTATACAAGTTTGTGTTTTTGATTTGTTGAAAGTAAATTTGATTGAGAATCTTTGAGTAATTGTTCATATGATGTACAAGTTATATATGTGCCTCCTCAGGGAAGAGTTATCTTTGCGTAGTTCTTCATATGGAAGCTCAGGTCATACTGAAAATTTGGCGTAATCAAGTTGGGGAGAAAGTACAGTTCGATCTTGTGCTCGCACTTTTTTATTTTTGACTCAGTTGTAAGCTGTTTACATTCTTGCTACTTTGGTATAATTAAGCTGGAAGTTGTTCGACTCCCAGCTATGAATGATGGAGAATGGCACCATTAAAAAGAGAAGGAGAAGCAAGTCTGCCCATGGGTTCGCATCGCCAAACCACAGCCTAGATGGCCGGTGCCCGGCCCTACAAAACGCCTGCGACTCTGTGGAACTAATCGCCCAAATCTCCTCCAGTAGCCATGAATGAAACTAGGACAAGGAGAAATGTCGTCTTTTAGAGACTAACACCCTAAGACACTGTTAAAAGGTTGGCTATAAAGGGCCTTGGAAGCTGCTAGGGCAATCATAGTCACCCTAAATCACACTCAGAGCCCTCCTCAAAACCTTCCATATCAGAGTTCTAAGACTCCCCCTCTTATTCTTAGATTAAGGGGCCGTTTGGGGCGTGATTATAAGCAAATATCTAGCATCCATGTTTTTTCTATGTTTTTCTATATCCAGCATGAAACACGACCTAAGGTGTTTCGACTAGATACGGAAAAAACATGGATGCTACAGTGTAGCAAAACATCCACGGTAGATGTTTTGCTTTTAACCACGCCCCAAACGGCCCCTAAGTAATCAAACTAATTGATCAGTTGAGTTCAATAGTGAGATATATGAACAAGAAATGATAGAAGATATATGGGGAAATTATATAAAAAATCATCAAAATTTTTTTTTCCAAAATGACACACTGTAGTAAATATTTTCCGAAATAGTACTTTGACAAGCCACGCAAGCGCCCATGTGGCGCGGACGCTTGCGTGGCTTTTTTTTTAAAACTATACTGAAAGGCGTCAAGGTGCCTTCATCATTTTCGTCCTATTTTAAATAGGCCACTACTTCAACGATGCATATCTCTCTCATTTCTAATCCGTTTTTACCCATTTTTTTTTTCATTCTTCCTTATTTTTAGTGCTCTTTCTAATCATTATGATATCACAAAGATCTTGAACCATCACAGACCAATTATCATAGTTTTTATAGTATTTTTTTTATAAATAGCATACGATGGATCAACATTTTTTTGATATCATGATGACTAGAAAGAGCACTAAAAATAAAGAAGAATGAAAAAAAATTACCAAAAACGAATTAGAAATAAGAGAGATATGCATCGTTGAAGTTATTACCCCTTTAAAATGGGACGCTTGCGTGGCTTTTTTTTTAAAACTATACTGAAAGGCGTTAAGGTGCCTTCATCATTTTCGTCCTATTTTAAATAGGCCACTACTTCAACGATGCATATCTCTCTCATTTCTAATCCGTTTTTACCCATTTTTTTTTCATTCTTCCTTATTTTTAGTGCTCTTTCTAATCATTATGATATCACAAAGATCTTGAACCATCACAGACCAATTATCATAGTTTTTATAGTATTTTTTTTATAAATAGCATACGATGGATCAACATTTTTGTGATATCATGATGACTAGAAAGAGCACTAAAAATAAAGAAGAATGAAAAAAAATTACCAAAAACGAATTAGAAATAAGAGAGATATGCATCGTTGAAGTTATTACCCCTTTAAAATGGGACAAATTTGTTTCAGTGGGACAAATTTCAACGATAAATATCTCTCTCATTTCTAATCTATTTTCGCCAATTTTTTTTTCATTCTTCCTTATTTTTAGTGCTCTTTCTAGTCATCATGATATCACAAAGATATTGATCCATCGCATGCTATTTATAAAAAAAATACTATAAAAACTACGATAAATGATATGTGATGGCTCAACATCTTTGTGATATCGTAATGATTAGAAAGAACATTAAAAATAAGGAAGAATAAAAAAATGTGTGAAAACGGATTAGAAATGAGAGAGATATGTATCGTTGAAGTAACGGCCTGTTTAAAATGGGACGAAAATGATGAAGACACCGAAAGGCTCGTCGGTTGACCTCTCGAAAGCCTTTCTCCTTAACTCGAGAGGAACCGACGCCTTTCAGTTCAATTTTAAAAAAAAAAACCACGCAAGCGCCCGCGCCATGCAAGCGCCCGCGCCATGCAAGCGCCTGCGTGGCTTGTCAGAGCACCATTTCGGAAAGGAAAATGATATTTGTACATCAGATTCCTACACATTTTCCATACATAGCTGATGTGTATGGAAATGTGTAGGAATCTGTTGTAGGGTTATCACTGCCTTTTCGGAAAATAAATGAAAATCTAGCATCTACTTTACCAAAAGCCACCGGGGGGGGGGAGTGAAAGGGACACCTCATAAGGACATTCAACAAATTCAGCTTGTGGGCCCTGCTTACCTGAATAGATTTCCTATGAATTGTGTTTCTTAAATTTAGCAACCGATTGAATATTACATTTTACACAAATTCAGCATCAATAAATTCCTTTTGAATTAATTTGGATTTCATTCAGATTCACGAACCAAAGAGCCCCTAAACCCCGACTAAGGAACAAAAAAAAACTACACAAAAAAGCAAAAAACAAACCTATTCTCATCATTTAAACCTAAAGTTTCAAATACTAGAGTTGTCCATGACAAAGATCCTCTTTAGCTGCCAATAACCAATAATCCGGAGTAGAAAGAAAAAGCTTCGATGTTTGAAGTTCACAAACTTTTTTTCACCAAAAAACTATCCATATGGTATCCCTTTCTCAATATCTGATAAACTGTAATGTGATGAGACAACTAGTCTCTAGCACTATATGACAGAAGTCCAAGGAATAGGAATATTACCCATTATCATGGAAACTAACAAGAGAGAGCAGTACAGCAATTAGTGTAACAAAATTGAAAGCAATGGAATAGCGCAAACCATGAATCATAGCTTGTCCATCTGTAAAAATATGAAGGATTACCAAAACAGTGATGATATATAAGAGTTGATTTATCGCTTGGGTTACGGCTCACATTGCCACCACCTGACACACCCGGATTGCCTTTGTAAGCTCCATTAACATTAACTTCCACCAAACCTCTCAGGCAGCCAATTTAACAATTAATCGGGTATAATCAACAAACTGATTAAGGGCTAGACAACGAGATGCTTTCAATTTGATGGATTATCGAGAAATTAAATTAGGGAATGACAATGTATTCACATATTTTGGTCCATGCCAATTTCATCTATGATTCACATATTTTGGTCCATGCAGAAAAATTAAATGAAGGGGTTCATCAATATGTTTCATCATATTTTTGAAACATTAATATTATATATGAAAAAGAGAAAAGAAGATTGAAGCCAATACATTATATATGAAAAAGAGAGAAGAAAAAGAAGAAGAAACCAAAAGAAATGGTCGAACGCAGTGCTTAAGCACTCGTATATTTGTCCTCAAATCCAAAACATGATACTAAGCACTCATATATGTGTCCTTACGCACTGCAAGATATCTGATTTCCTATTCTAGGACTACTGCCCTGTCTGCTTCTAAAAGCTCCAACATTTCTTCCCTTGGAATCCAAGTAGTGCCAAAAAAGAATATTTTATTTTGTCATCCTTCATTCTCTGTACACAGACCTTCGTATATGCAAAAATTTTCTGTTCTTCCTCATTGTTCCAAACATTGTTTGAGCGACTAAATATTTTGCATGTATTCGCAAACTCAGAAAATATAATGTCCATTCTCACCAATATATATAGAGTATACCATTATATCTGCCGGCAGGCACTCAAGCAAGGTACACCTAGAAAATTGTAGGGTTTTTCAACACATCCTATCACCATATATGTGCACAAATACCCTCCTTGAAGTTAGTGCCATGAAATACTGACATCAAAAGAAAAAAAGTTTCAAAATTTAGAATCTTAAAAGCCACATCCAAGTTGTAAAGAGCATAAAATGTAATAGGGGAGAGAGGCTACCTTCTGTAACGAATTAAAAACACCTTGTTGAAACTGAAACTCTCAGTACAGGTTGTCAGTCCAAAGGCAACGATACAAGATATTGCTCAGTCTGTATTTGCCTGACCTCTTTGAAATCTGTGATCCAACTAATTTGAGTAGTTTCATTAAGCTCATCAAACTTTTCCTTCATATTGGAATTTTAACTTATAATCATGCTGCAGAGTTGCAAGAGTGCCTCTGCAAGTGCCCTCTGTAAATATAAAAGAAGAAAGCACAATGAAATTCCACATCCAGAATTTATCACAGTATATATACGTCGAAAATGCTAGAAAAGCTGACCTTCAAGTACAGTGTGAATATATTGAAGATCATCTGGTGAACACACATCAATTATGGCATAAATACCTGGCCTCAAGGTCTCAGCTATTTCTCTGCAATTATGTACATCAGGAACGAAGCATATTCGTGTCAACAAGATAGAACAAGAAGTACCTACTACAGATATAGAAAAAAGAAAGTACCTTCTTATGCCAGTTTTATGAGGGCCATAACCTGAGTAGACCACTATGTAATCAGAAAGGAAATTATAACAATACTTCCCCAGGATGTCCTTCTGCTGTCTTACCTAAAATAGGGAAAACAAATAATTATGACCATTCATAATCAGTTAAGCACCTCGTCAATGTAGTAAATCCATTAAGTAAAGAGAACAAAGTTGCCCTCCACAATCAATTGTCTATAAATCAGCATATTTGTTTGAAAAGCACATATTAGTTGATACTATGAAAATGAATATACGTATTGTAGGTTCTTAATGTTAGGAACCAAGTTTCCTCAAAAGCTATATACTGTGTTAAAAACCAGGTTCCTTTGAAAGCTTAAGCTGTCAACGAGCCATCCATTAATGTACAGAGTATACCAAGCCCCAGACATGTGAAACAGACACATGCAGGCAGACAAATTATCCAACATGGGCTGCATGGGCAGCCTAATTTAATAGATGCAGATGCTTGCACATGTACAAAGGAAGGGATGGGGATTGAGACCAGGACCTCCTGCTTCCAATACCAATACCATGTTAGAAACCAAGTTTCCTCAAAAGCTTCAGCTGTTAAGGATGCAGGACCTGGGGTTAAAAAAGATATGTAGGACTCCAACTGGAAAAGTTGACCAATGTACCAAGAAAACAAGGATTGCTCTGGACATGCAACAAATTTCTTACCGCATGGTCCAAAGCCAAGAGACCTGTTAGAATATAAAATATATAATAAAGATTTCCGTTTCTTTTGGAAAACTAAATCATTTTACATGGTATCAGAGCACCAGCCTATGGGAGGTCCTGGGTTTTAGTCTCGTTGGAGGCATTTATACCCAATTATGTTCCACATGCCGCGCTTGGTGGACGCTTGCACTGAGGGTGGATGTTAGAATATAAATATATAATAAAGATTTCTGTTTCCTACCAGCTCAAGCTTTTGGGTGTGCTTGGGAAACTTGGTTATCTTACAAGACCAATTTCCTTTTCATAATCGTTCAGAAGAGTGAGAAAAAGGTCTTCAAAATGGAAGGTTACAGAAAACATCAAGATCTCCCACAAGGTCGCTTCTGATTTTTTTTATAAAACACACTAGTTAATATACCCTCCAGTCTAACAGCCTATCCTTCTCTAAATCAAGTCAAAATCAACTAAAGATATGTCGAGAATTTTTCATATCATTATACAAAAACACCAAACAACATGCTTACTCCTAATCAGCACCACCAGCAGTAAATGTATTCTCATGAAAATCAGCATAATAAAATGCCTAATGTCAAACCAAAGTACATGCAGCAGGAAACATAATAGCACATTTTAAACTCCCTCAATCCCACAATAATTGTCTGGACTGGAAATCCAAAATGCAGTAAAATTAGTTCATTTCTGATTTTGACAGTTAATATGTGAAAGAGAATGAGACAGAGGGAGCACTATTGAACTGGACGGACATACACTCAGTGCTCAATTGCTGATAAGATCACTTTTGTCGGCCCAGCGTCGGTGGAAAATCATGAATAGGGCTAATGTGAAATTTGGGGCCATTTCTATCAGTAGAACCTAGTCATCAATACTCGTAAAAAATTCAACCCAAATTAATGGCTGGAATTTGACGAGTTTATATGGATTGTTACCATGTTGTGTACTGGTGTCGCACACGGCTGATATCTCAGTGATAGGATAATAGAAGGTTGGACGAAGCAAGACATAGAGCCCTCCAACAGGCACGAGCGGCGACAAACGGTGGGAGGCAGAAGGGGACAAAGATGAGAACTAGAATTAAGTTAAAAGACTCTCGCTAACTCAATTAGGGGCTAAGTCCTTACATTATATACAAGTACTAACAGGCTTTACTAACAAGCTCATAAAATCATTTATCCAAAGAAAAAACAAGCTCCTAAAATCCTATTAGCCCTAAAACCCATAACTAATTACTTAAATTATCCTACTCCAAATTAACATGAATTAAACCATAACTTATCTAGCCCATGAGCCCAAGTGGAACCAGCCCATTAGACAGGTCACAACAACAACACTGGAGTGGGCCAAAATTTGGTAGACCCAACCAATCCGACACCTGACACCTCTAGCGACCAAAGTTAGAAAAGCGGTCACATAAAGGTGAGAATAAAATGAAGCAATGAAGGGGGCTTATATGAGCAAGTGAGTCGAAAAGTCACCACATTATTTATAGTCCTCCTTTGATCCCCCTGGCTCATACCCTATATCCATTTTTTAAGGGCCCACATTGAAAAACTCAAGATCGGGAAAGGTATATAGATCTAGCTAGCCTGAATCTAACATTATTTGCAGCACTGGTAATACTAGAAATGCAGGCTTTGTAATGAACATCAGGTAAAACTAAAGACAAAGTTAACTCTTTAGACAAAAAAGAATCATGATTCTAAAGCCATGCAAGCAATGCCTTACCACCTTGAGAAAGATGGTTTCTATCATGTAACGATACGTAAGAACACATATCAAGTTCCAATGCTTTAATAATTTTCAGAGATGTTTGCCTTGTTTGTGTGTCCATGTGTGCAGGTGTGTGGAGTGTATGAGTGTGGGTGTGTGGACCAGTGGGTGTATGCACAGGCCCATATATTTACGTACCTCTTCGTAAACCCTCCTCAGAAAACTGGCACACATTACTGCCTCATGTAACTCCCAAGAGAAGTATCTTTTTTTACCATAAAAAACAGCATCGCCAGTCTCCAAGCAGTAAAGAAGACGACATATTGAATCTTCGAGCAGACAGATGCACCTTTCATACTCACTGTACAATGCAAGAACAACAAGATCACAAAAGGCAGGTGCATACTAAGCTAAACAAACTTTGGTAGTATGATAAAGTAAATATATAGATGCTTTCTGGAAAAAAAAAAAAGAAAATGAAAGTGTAACAATCAACAAATCTCTCTGAACAAAAGTTGCGAAAGTATATTTTACACACACTTACAAGATTTACAGATATAACATATACACATACATGATACATATACATATAAATGTGCGTCTGTCATGCCTAACCCTATAATTGTAAATGCTCCAAAGTGGAAGTCTAGCAAAATCTGTCCATTTCAAACCATGTAAAGGTAAATTAAAAAAGAGAAGAACCTGCCTTTTCCGGTGTCTTATGATAGTGCATAATAATCTGCAACAAGCAGCATACAAGGCCACAGAAAACTGGCTTTCAAATAGGCAAACGTCACGAGAGGAAGTGTCTTCAGTGCCCCTTGACAGAGAAAAATGTCTAAAGAGTGCTGCAGGCATGTGCAAGCACTGGCCTACATGTGGGGAGTCCATTGTAAATAATGCAGGTTTACCGGCAATTCTTGTCAGCAGTTCAACACACATAAGCACTATAGATCCTGGATCTGGATTGGTACAAACAGTCATGCAGCTTATTTTTTGCTGACAGAAAATTTGGGGATTCTGGAGGTGTAGCACAATATTAAGCACAGCACTCACGAAATTCTGAATATTGTTTTTCACAACAGCTAACTTCTTGTTTCCTGCAAAGCAAAAGAAGTGTTAACAAGCAATGGGGCACACAAGGAAATATTTAGGCAAAGTGAGACAAACTAGAACAAGTAATGAGTACCTAAAACAGATTCAAGAAGCAAATCCAAAAAGTCAATCCCAGCCCCAACCACAGGAGAAACCTGCCCTCCATCAAAGTTTCCAGTGCTTACTCCAAATGTGGCACAACAATCCCCTTGAACGCCAAGTAGAGCTCTTTCTAGAGCCTGTACTAGAGATAATACATGCAGTTCAGATGGTTTCCTAACAAATACCTTAAATGAACTTCTAACCGCAGCCTTGAGCTCATTCAAACAGTATTTCTCTATAACAGTTGGAGAGCCACCTATTGTTGCCAAGCTTTCCAAGGCTTCAAGCGACTTGGTAGTAGATTCCATTTCATGAGATACTAAAGTTGCCAGCTTTCCTTGTAGTGATATACATTTTCCCATAACCTTGAGATGAATACTTATTAGGCTCCCATATGCATTTCTGGACAAAACTGGATCTGCCAAAGAAAAATAACTTCCTAAAGCTTCCAGATACTTCGTTATCCCATCTAAACAAATAAAATACGCATGGTGAGGCTTTCCGACTGTGTCTGCAAACTCAGACACCACAAAGTTTAGAATTCCTGAAAGAGTAGCAACTGAATATAGAAAAGATCTGCACAATCTTTTTTTATGTGGTATTAAACGTTTAGGAGATAAAAACTTCAGCTGTAAAATAGCTCCTGATGCAATAAAAAGTTGTCGCAGACAAAATGCCATTTCCAGTCTTTCACCTTCCAACAAAGTCTTCAACAAAGACTTGTCTAAAAGTTTAAAACCAAATTTGTCAAACTGAAAGTCCTGAATCTGCAGGCCACAAGCTTCCATAAAATTAATTTCCAAACCCCCATGATTCTTTTCAATCGGGAATTCAAGCCCAGATATAAGTATTCCCATCATCAAAGCTGTCTCAACCTTCATGTCTTCATTTGAAAAACCACAAATATTGCCATTTTCTGGGTGATCCTCAAGACAGAAACGGGACAGACAAGAACTTAAAACGTCTTCAAATACATCAGTAACCAAATTCAGGTTAAAAAAGGGGTTAAATTTCCATGTGGGCAACCTGGCCCTTGCCAAGGAGGCATTTATTTCCTTAACACTTTTCAAGGCAGCTGATACACCATACAGGAAACCTAAAAAACAAGAGATACATGATGATAATTGATTCCAATTGGGTTCCTCCTGTCTAACATTGGCTTTAAAAGTTCCAAGCAATTCACTCATTTGCCCCTTTAAAGACTCTGCAATAAATTTCACAACATTCGAGGTATTAATGTCATCCAGAGAGTTAGACACTATATCCATATTTATCTGACTGTCCAGCTCATGATCCTTCTTGGGGACTTGTTCACATGCCCGAGACTGGAAAGTGATTTTTGATAGGAATTTTGTTAATCTAAAAAATATATGTGACGTATGATCCATCAGAGGAAAGACAATCTCTTGCATAAACATAATGGACTTCATTTCAGAAATGGCACTTGTCAAACCAATGATCACAGAGATTGATGTCGAAAGCCAGACAAGTGATAAAGAATTATTTACAAATGTTGGCAAAATGAGCTTTTGCCCTTCATGCATGCCTTTCTCTACAAATGAAACTATGATATGCCTCATAGCCCTCCGGCAAGATAAAAACAATCTGAAGAGTTCATAACAATTCTTCATACAATCTTCATCAGAATTCAGCAAAGTGAGTAGCACAATCCTGGATGGGAAAAAATTGAACGCTTGCAAGTGAATAAGATTGAAATGGAAAGGAGGTAAGGACAACATCAGGGTAAAAAATAATAAATAACTATACAAGTCTCCATATATATAACCAGCAGAACACCCAATAATGATATTCAAGACAGGCAAGCAACAAATTGTGCATCAACAGTACATAAAACGGCTTGAAATTATCTTTCATTCACTCAGATTAACAATAAAACTAACGTTCTGCCTCTGTAAAATTCATGTATGCATTACAGTCCTGATGCACCACATCCACATATTCAAGCACGACCATGGATAGCCCTCAAACACCTATGCACAAAAAAGAGATCAGGTAACACCATCTCACCAAGTTTTTGGTGAGATCTCTGCTTCACCTGGGTGGCCAGACAGATTTTCATGGATCAGCCCAAATTTCTCAAATTACTCTTATATAACATAGTCAATATTTGCCAACAATTACAACATATATACACATGCAAATATGCTTAAACGTCAATTCATGCATGCATACATCTATATATGCATTACCTACATACATATGTATATACATACAATTGTGTGTAATACGCAAACATTTGGCAGCTCTCATTAATTCTTAATTTAGTCAATCTCAGTTGCCTAATTATACATGATATTCATCTAAAAGTATGTGATTAATAGACCTTGAGAGACTCAGTCTTTCTGAACTTTTTCTCCATTTTTTTTTGTGGCACCAGATATGTTGAAGGTCTGGCTCTCCTCAAACAAAGATCAAAGTGGGACTCAAGGTAACAAAGAAAATAGTGACATTTACCTCTCAATATTGAGTATTTGAGCCATACAAGTAGACCAAGATCTGGATTTTCCAATCCTTTTCGGCATCCAGCATATCATATTAAGTAGACTCCGGCAAGCAGCCACTTCCATGCAACCAAAGCTTTTCTGATATTGCAGAAACGCAAAGTTGGCAGGAGAACAGTTTCCTTTGGTTACTAAATCACCATGATGAACAGAATACCTGTAGTTTACTGATGATGCTTCTGACAATATGTTTATCAATGTGGACCAATCCGGCAAAGCATTCAAATCAACATCAGCCGAAAGTATTGGTACTAACAATTGCTTCAGCACATGGTTAAACCTTGATATTAAAAGCCTGCAAAGAAACTAGGAGGAGATTCCACATAAAGATCAGATAACACAAACAGGGTGGCGTGTGTGTGTGCGTGCATGTTCGTGGGTGTGTGCAGAGAGAGAGAGAGAGAGAGAGAGAGAGAGGATTTTCTTACTGTTTGTTCATAAAGCATGGTGTCAGTGAGAAGTCTCATTGAGATAAAATGCAGACTGGCTTTACACAAAAATCTTGACTCTTCAACAGGCGGGCTTCCATGATCACCATGACTGTTTGAAAAGAGCAAGCTGTGCCAGAAAAGAAGTGACAAGAACTTTTTCAAATACATTTTGGATGAATGGGCACACCAAACATCAATATTTTGGCACAGAAGACACCATAATGCAGCTGGAAGTGAATCTTCGCTTAATGTGGAAATACAAAAGTCCCATGCATTATCATTGTACCGGCCAACTATGGTTTTAAAGCCATCATTAACACCCTCTTGCAATTTTTCCTTTCCTTCTTTAAATATTGCATTTATAAATTCAGTAACATATTCTGTAAGTTCGGCTGCCTCTTGCCTAGCAACTCCAGCTGCCACCTTCCACTTACTGCACTTTTTACGAGATATATGCATCCCAGCACCACTGTGTTGAAAGAACTCACATGCTTTGATTAGTCTGTTCAAACCAATGATCCTCTGGATAGCCATGGCATGCAATAAATAAACTAATGATGCACAACAAGAAGTTGTTCCCTGAGCACCAAAATCTTTAACCAAATTTATTATGGTCAAAAGAGATACAGATGGTCTGATGATCCAAGAAAAATATCCATCATCCTCAAACACAGATTTTTCTACCCAATCCTGGCCACAGTGTGCTGCAAATAGGCAGCCCATTTCTGCAGAAGCCTTTCTTGATGAACCAGGTGGCATGAGGCTGATTGTTTGTCGGTACAAGCTTCTAGAGGACAGGTATATACGGAAGTAAAACACAAAAACCCATGAAGTGAACTCACTTTTATACATTCTTTTACTTGTCAAAACAGAAAAAAGGAACTCCTCAGTGTTATTTGATTGCAAGTGCACCAGAGTACTCAGACTTGGTTGGATCACAGACATCAAGTCCTTTATTGAGTTTCCAACAATGATGCTGTTTCCAGTTGTTATAACTAAAGAATCTAATACAAGCAAATATAATTCAGAAAGAACCTTTCCCAGAAGTACAATTTGCAAACTTAAATCTACTTTTGATCTTTTAGGACTACCTCTAGAGAGCTTTGAACTTGGTTTGATCCACTCCAAGGCCTTTTCAATATCTTTTCTCAGTTTTTGAATAAATTCACCAACATGTCCCTCTGGAATCAATTTCAAAGCAGCAGAAACAGATTGCCTGAATTCTTTTGAGGAAATTAGTGTTTCCACAGACTTTGCATAGACTTCAGAAGATAGTGCGGGCAGAGAAAGTATAGTCCCCGAGGGAGATGTATTAACATTGTCAACAGGCACTTTGATTGACCTCACAACTTCACACAATGCATAGAAAGGACGCTCAACCTACAAGAAACCAGTATGCATAAGAACAAATAAAAGGACCAGAACAATAATTAATGAAACAAAGATATTATAAAAAACTAATTCGTGCAGAAACTGTCACTGAAACAAATACTTGGACTAGCCTAAGGGACCAATAACTACACAAGTATTGAAGACGTTTTTAAGCAACATTTTCTTCAATTCGAATTTCAAAATAGTTAAACTAATAAGCATTTGGCAGCGTTGAATTCATATTACACACTCTAAGCAGTTGGAACATACATAGCATGATCTGGCAGAATATTTTCAAGTTTCAACACTGATATAACACATATGTTCAAAAGAAGCTGATGAGAAATCTCATGGACTAACCTGTCGGAGCTCACTGTATACATTAACCAGCTGGCATCCAAGACGAAGAACCTCAGGAACCAATACACAACTGCTGTCTGGCTTCAGTAAACCAATAGCCAAATATAACAGTATGAAAATCCAGCAAGACATCAAATCTTCCTCTACAACCCTGTATTCAATTTCTAACAGACAACCAATAGTAATAGCAACCTCCTTAGCTGTCAGAACTAGCTTTTGCACCTTTCCCATTCCACCGTGTACTAATGCTGATGACAGTAACGAATTTAATTTAGATGAAAATGATGAAATCATATTGAAAATATTCTTTAGAAATTCATAATGTGCTTCTGAGGCAGCATCCTCTGTTCGAAAATAAACCTTGTCCACCACAAAGCTAATGAGCATTTTATTCATTGACAAGAGAGAACACCAAGAAGCTGGCAACACGGACTCAGCATGCATTGAAGCCTCAGATCCAGGAAACCCATTAACATCATTTAAGTGAATTCCAGCAAACTGAACAAACACTTCAAATATTGCCTTGCTCTTTTCTTGATCCGGCTGCTGGGGACGAGGATCTTCTTCTGAGTTCCTTCTGCTAGTTCCAAAAGCCAAAGAAACTTGATTATGCTTTTTAGCTTTATTTAAGAACAACTGGAACAAATGGCCCATGCATTTCTTCTTTTCAGAAGCAAGCTGCTCTAATTTTCGAAATAGATGCTTGTGATAACTTTTAACATCTTCCCAATTTGCTCGTTTCGATTTCACTTCCTTATTCAAGTACTTATCTGAACTACGTATCTCTAAAAAACCATCAATGTGAGCCGGATGAAACAGCCCATCTGATAAAACATCTTCTACTAATCTCAACAGATTTGTGGGAAGATTCGGCAAAGTCATTAATATCAACATTGGTTCCAGAACTCTATCTACAAAAACAGTGAAAATGGACTTCGGGTTCGGATGGACCTTCAAATAGCTAACAAAAGGCTCCAGCATTGAAGTGCATAGACTTAAAACAGCATCAAACCCATGAACAGAGGAAACCGTAGTAAGAACTGCACACGCGAGATCAACTGCAGCTGCACTCAACGTAGCCCACAAATTCATATTTGCATTAACTGATCTCGCATAGTTAGAAAAAAGCACACTAACACAATCCGATACAATGCAAGCTAGTTCCGCCGCTTCATCAGTACCAAAATCCATCAACAAGTGCCTCGCAATACGCGCAATCGGCCGCAACAGGTTAGCCGAAAAGCTCAAACCCCACCCACAACTAGAAGCCTCTCTTAAGCAAAAACCAAAAATCCTCCAGCACCTGACATCCAAACAAGCCTCTTGCCCACCCTCCTCACTACTCTTCACCATAACAGACTGAACCCACTTGTTCATACACTCCACCACACGCTCCATCGGCACGACACCGCTAAAATTCCCTCCCGACACATAATCAAACGCCAGTTCAATCTTCCTGCATGCAAAAAAACACAAAAACCCTGTAAAAATGAAAAAAACAAATTAAATGCAATATGTTCGACAAAATGCGTCAAAGAAAAGAACCGACGTGCACACGCTTCCTTCCTTGTTTTCGAGCGCCAGAATGAGGTCGAGACCTATCCAGACAGGGTCAGGTTCCGGCATGGGGCTTCCTGGTGGTGTGTCTGGAGGTGGTTTGGACGACGGCGGGAGAGTTGGAGTGGTTTTGTTTGGTGAAGTTACACGTGCAACCGGCGAAGATGTTCGTCGGCGTTTCTTGTTTCTGGGGCTTTGGTGGTGGGGAGAGTGATGGGGTAGATCCATTCTGGGGGAATTGGAGGTGTTAGTGGTGGGAATTGGAGGGAGTTGCAGGGAAGTCTGGGGTGGGAGGGTGGACTTTGGAGGAGAGGCGGGAGGGAAGCCAGGGGTTTAAATAGGGTTTTTGACTTGGATGGTTTTGAAATACACAAGCAGGACCGGACCGGACCGGTTACCATAATTGAGATTTAATTACGTATAATTAAGTTAAACCAGCTGTTTGAATGCCTCCTCTGAGTCATGAGTTTGCTTGACTCGGCCACTGACTAGTCTGACTTATTTTCCCGACGACTCGGCAAGTCTGTTCGAGTCAAAAACCGAGAACCGAGTTTTTGAACTATGGCTCAGAGGATGTAAAATTCTTCCCTGGTGGAGACCGATTCTGCCATCTTACACTCTTGATCATTGTGACAAGTCGGCAATTCGGCTCCAATTCAGCAAGGGGTCAATTCGGTTCAGTGGAAAAATTCGGGGGAAATCGGGGCAGTTCGGCGTAGTAGGATACAACTTGCACAACCTGTATCTACAATCTGAAAAAATGTAAGTTCAACAATCATATTTTGCCGAATTAGGGCCGTTTGGGGTGTGAAAAAGCCAAAATATCCATAGTGGATTTTGGATGTCTATTGTAGCATTCATGTTTTTTCCATATCCAGCGTGAAACACGACCTAAGGTGTTTCATGCTGGATATGGAAAAAAAATGAATGCTACAATGTACTGTGGATGTTTTACTTTTAATCACGCTCCAAACGGCCCCTAAGTACTGCCCGCATTTCTGGCACCATGCACTGTGCTCTGGTTTCACCTCCTGGATAAGTTGGGCTCAACTAAAGAACATGCTAGCAACCCATTGTTGAAGTCCAACCCAATCAGTGAAGCCCATTAAGAATGCCGAATATAATTGGCTTGTAAGTTTCTTTTGAAGACGATTTAGGGTGCATTTAAAAGCTCAAAAAGATTTGTGACAAAAATTTTTTACGGCTAAAATTTGTCACCTAGAAAGGAAAGCTGACTTCAATAAATGGCTTTCAGCTATGAAAGATCTCTGTCACAGCTGATGCTCATCGTTGTGTATTTCAAGTTTTGCACATCTTTCAGGGTAAAAGGTAAAAATTGTTGACGAATTCTCGTCAGTGACACAATTTTCACCTTTCACGTTCCAAACACATTTCACGTCTGAAACACTGATTTTTCACCCTGAAAACTGATTTTTTTTAACTTCCAAACGCACCATAATTGATACTTCACTCACAAAATGATATGTTCATTTTTTACACATAGATTTAAGTTTGAGTTGCGGATTCAACTTGTTTTTCTTTTATTTTCTTTGTAATCTTCAAGGAATCAAAGATGTAATGTGGATTCAAGCTTTCTTCATTTGCAAAAGTTTGTAAATCAATCAAAGTTCTTGTTTGTACTTCTTGTTTACGCACCATAATTGATACTTCTTGTTTATACTTCCGTGTTGCATCAACTCCCCTAATTCTCTTGAAGAGTATTGGATGATAAATAACCCAAGAGAACTCAATTTATTTCAGCCACATCTCCTTCCCACTTGTGCAATTGCAGTAGCCCATGCATGCACTTAGGGGCCATTTGGATAGCAAATTCTATAAGATTGTTGGTTGGAAATTCTAATTTGAGGTCCTATTAGATTTTCTACCGAATTTTTCGTTTGGCTTCACAAAAAAAATCTTGCTATAAGTTAAAGCCCCAAAATCAGCTTTGGTAGGTGATTGTGGAAAGCGGGAGATGGATCAAACTCCACCCAACAATCCATAATTTTTAGACAATTTGGATTGACGAAGATTTTGGATTTCCAAATGGGAGTACCCACAATCAAGTCAATCCCGCAAACAGATTGTCTATCCAAACGCCACCTCAAACAGGTCACCTCCAGCCTCCAGGCAAGTAAACCAAACTCCTAAAACCCAAAGCTAGTCCATAAAGCCCGCTTCAAGCTCAGCCCACAACCGTCCACCAGCAAACAACCTCAACCTGATCAAATGCCCATTCGCATGCAAAAAACCATGCAAATGGTTTCCTATAATCATATACAACGTAGCTATTTGGACCCCATTATTCTCCTCTATCCCCGTTACTTCTACACTACGATTACAAAACTGAAAATATCTCACTTGCACCCCAATTTTTATATAAGCAAATTGAATATTTTTGTTAGGGGGAATGCTCTCGTTAGGTGTTTCGTAAATTGCCCGGGAGTGATCCCCGTAATTCTCTAGCCAGAAGACGGTCGATTCTTAGGTTCTTGATTATGGGGACTGCACTTCGTTATGTTGCCTGCAAAGTTATCCCATTAATGTCCAATTTGACGAGGATCGGTCCCCAAATTCCTCTTAATTTGCAGTCTCTCTCGAGCTGATCATGCGCCATAGCCATGAAGGTCCATCAAATTTGGTCAAGGTTGCGTAGCCAAATTGCACCTTTTGCTCTTGGTCGTGGTCAGTGGGGAAGAAGAAGAAGAAGAGAAAGTAAAAAAGAATGAAGGAGGTGGGAGCCTCGGACCGCCGACAGGGCTGACAACTCAGTTTAGGCGGGGAGGATATAGAGATAATAGGTGGAGGAGATGTGGGGTCATAGAATGTCGTATCGGACATCGGTAAAATATCGGTCGGCCAAAGAGATGAAATATCGGAGATATTGTGTAAAAAAATATCAGTGGCCGAAAACTAGTTTTTACTATATATTTTCACAATCTAACTTCTAAAATTTAATTATAGACAATTCCCAACATCTGCTACGTCTGTGAGGCCAGCTACTGCAACAAACATGACCGACCCTATTGATGTCTACAGCGAGTGGCTCGGCGAGTGCGAGAAGGCCAACCGTGCTTTTGTTGTGTGATGCTGATGGCGAACAAACCAGATTAATGAACAAAGATGCACTACTACTTCCTGTCCTCGCAGAAAGAAATGCAGCATAGTTGTTACATTGCTTCATCACCAAGGCTAGCAGCTGATAGGACTCTCTGAATTAACTTCCCACGAATAAGTATTGATGTTTTATTAGATGAGCTCAAAGGAACATGAATATATGAAAGAATTGCACTCTCTACTAAAGATGGATACAGATTGTTATAATCAATTATATACAGCTGCTAGCAAAACCTTGCATGGCCGCATATATGTATGTAGATAAATGTTCCCTTAGTTCCTCTAATTAGTTTTACACTCACTATTTTCGTATATATTGATCAGTTGACCTAACGGAGCTAGCCTAAAACATTTTTAATCAAATGGCGTATTTTATACTCCATAGCACCAAAAATAATAAAAGACTTTGTAGCAGCAAAAGGATAATAATCAAGGAAATAAGTAGGAATAATGATCATCGTTTACGCTGTGAAAAAAAAGAAGAAAGAAAAATGCCTTCACTGCATAACCTGTTCATCATGTAGCATAATCCAACTTCTAGTAAAAAACAATGTTACATAATCCAACGGAAACTGATAACTGTACACTGGTGTAGACATACGCATGACGCGTATTTGTTGACAGTGAAAAAGTGGACCATGTGAGGCCCACTTAGAAACTTCTTCACTGTCCAACAGACATTTGCCACATCATCAGAGCAATATCTTTTTCCAATGAAATGGGCCCTCATTAAACCCCTTCAATAAGGAAAATAACGAAGCATTCTAATGAATCTAAGCATGATTTTTAGATTAAAGGTGAATCAACGTTACTGAAGGACATGATGCAAATGACTAAAGGGGAATCACCATAAAAACATCATAAAAAAGAAAATCTAGATTAATTTGTTATATACTCCATATGTTCTAAAATACCGCATACATTTGAGAAAATTATTATTTTTATTAGACCATGAGGCCCATAAGGAAGTCACATGACTCCTTCTCCCTTGTATCTCGTCCAACTCATATGCTCGTTCACGAATCAAGTTCAAGTCAATCCTTCCAAGTCCTTTCTAATTTTGAAAAGAGGAAGTCACGTGATTTGGCAAAATATACATAGTACTTTGGAACAGTAAATATTTCTAAATATACATAGTATTTTGGAACGGAGTGAATATTAGGTTTTCTATCCAAATAATTGAATTAACTTATACCACAAGTTAAAGGACAATTTTGAATATGTTGTCTAAAATATTGTCCAATATTAATACTACACCTACAGGAGGGGGATTTGCATTTAGTGATTGCACAGTTTAATTAGAAGAGGAGATTCACACTTACAAGAGATTTGGATTGGGAGAGGTTCTCTTAGTTTGCGGGAACATGGATGTTTGCATCACATATTCAATCAAATGGGTGTAGCATGTGTGCATGTGCCATTTTGCTAGTACAAATTAAAATTAGAAGAAGAAGCTAAGAAATATTAAAAAGTAAAGAAATTTTATTCAAGCTTTGTCATGGCCACAATCCGGAGATAAGATCAAATGCTAACAAGTCCGATCATTAACGAATATTACTATCTCCTATCAATTCAAAATGACAATAAAATTCATAAATAAGATGAATAACAATATATAAACCATGCATATATAGCTCCTCAAAAATGATGACTCCTTAAACATCATCTTCCTCCTCATCATGAGAATCTCCCTTTTCATCTTCATTGTTGTCACCTTCCTCATCATAATCAGAATCTCCACTTTCATCTTCAGTTTCTTCACTACCTTCCTCATCATAATCAGGATCATCCGTTTCTTCTTCATCTTCAGTATCTCCACCTTCTTCATTTGATTCCTCGTCATCCTCATATTGATGACCTCCAAGATCTTGATTTTCTTCCTCTTCCTTCTCAATCACTTCTTCTTGATCTTCCTCGCCTTTGTACACCAAATCCCCGCGAAATGTCAGGATCGGCTCCCGGAAAGCGATGATAGATCTCAAAGCAGCATATTCAGCTTTCAAAGCAGTATTCTCAGCTCTCAAAGCAGCATACATTTTTTTCAAAGCATCATTCTCTTCATGCACGTACCTTGCTTCCTCGTCCAATATTGCTGCTTCTTCTTCCAGATCCATTTCCACACCACCACGCACTGCCACCAACTGCAACTTGACTTCTCCCTCTTTATGACCTTCCTTCAAATCTTTCAAAGAATCATCACGGTTGGCTTCTTCAGAAGGCTGATTCTCAAGGAAAGAACCATTGTTGGAGGAAGAAGATACCATGGCTGAACTTGCTAGCTCAGAAACTAGATCTATATAAGAATTAGTGCATGCAGAAAGTCAGAAAGCATGAAGGCCATTAATGAACCAAGATTGGTAAGCTTATGATAGTAAGCTTATGACGGCCATTGATGGACAAAGATTTGTACGAATCATGTACGAGTGCCATTGCTGTGTTTACCAAAATACCATGGAAATACGGCTGGAAACATAAAAACACACCTCGAGATAATCATTTAGATAGTTGACCACTTTATTCTTTTGGCAACACTGACAAATTTTGTAATCAATGGGTGGAGAAATTTTTTAGTGAATTTAGCAGCTAAGGTTTCCTTTTATTTCACCATTCACCTACTAACACCTTAGTCGAGAACTCCTGTCCAAAAGTTCATTTTGGTTTTCTAACGAGGACACATATTTTTGGACCGAGGGAGTATAAAAAAACTAACACGTTAGTCACCAGCGGCTGCATGTGAGCCCTGAAAATACCATCACAACCGCTGATGACGGACGTGTAAGTTGGTGAATGGTGAAATACAAGGACAGGGTGGTGTGCATGTGATAGAAACTGAAAATTTATCAGTTTCTCTTGTGGGTCTAACGAATATTATGAGTTCCTTTTGTTCTATCTAGGAGTTCAATGCTTCTTCACTGATTTCAGTTTGGATGCAAAGATTAGGGAACTGGAACCGCTAGTGAAGTTTCACCAACCATAGATCACACTAAATCAATGGTGTACACACTTTTTGTGAGCATGTAGTCACCTTTCTTGGGTGCCATCTATTTAATGTGATCCAAGGTGCAGATTTAGTTCTAGGTGATACTTAGACATGCTTGTCTCGAAAAAACAAGGAAGAAGAAGATTTTTGAAGAATAGATATGAAGTCTAGGGCTTAGGTTTAGGGTTCAGCAAATATATGAAGGATGAGTAATATGAAGATGAGTAGTCTGGTCTTTTTCACTACAAAAAAAGCGTGAAATAGCGACGCTCAAAAAACGTCGCTACAAGTGTAAAAACCGTCACTAAAAGTATTAGCGACGCTACCAGCAAATGACACTAAATGCAGCGTCGTGGAAAGTATTAACGACGCATATAGCGACGTTTATTAAACGTCATTACTTCTTTTAGCAACTCTTTGAGGAACGATGGCAAAAGTTATTAGCGACGTTTCTGGTTCCGGGGAATGCTTTGGGAAAATGTTGCAAAAAAGAATTAGGGACGTTTAGAAAAGCGTTGGTAACAAATATTCCAATACATCAGAACAGTGTCGTTATTCTAGCGTCGCTGAATGGCCCCTAATAGTGCAATGAGTTTTAGCGGCGTTTGTAAGAGCGTCGTTGAAAATAATTCACTTTCGTTTTTTTACTAATAAAAAAAAGTAATTTACCTGAAACCATCTGTGAAATCAAAAATGTATTATTGCTTTTCACATGAAAGTGAATATACATCAAATAATATATTTCAACATATTACAAGTCGTTATATTGCACATCTTTATAAATATCTATATCTACTTTGGAAATTCCCTCCGAATTAACCTTGCTCATGATTCCCCAACTCATCACATTAAGTATTCCATGGATCTACACAAAACAAAATAAATATCAGTATGGTTTTGCATGATATTGATGATCAAACAATAATGAGTATGCTAAAAAAATGAAGATACAACTAACTATATAAATATGAACATACGTCTCATTCCACCGCACTTGCACAAAAATAAATAATAACCATATTTTTCATTAAAAAAAAGAGGCTAATGATTATCATTTAAATATGGGTCATTACTATATCTGTTTTTCTTATTTGTTTACCAACTTATAAAGTGAACTAATTGAACAAACATTGCATAACACAACTATTTAATTTCAATTTATTTAAATCTATATCTGTTTTTCTCATGTCT
Source organism: Houttuynia cordata (assembly GCA_039654745.1). Lineage (NCBI taxonomy): Eukaryota > Viridiplantae > Streptophyta > Magnoliopsida > Piperales > Saururaceae > Houttuynia > Houttuynia cordata. The sequence continues at coordinate 27,210,214 of CM077508.1, forward strand.
CAAGCTGACATATCCAGTTAGAAGACCCACATCAAACATTGTGAAAAATTCTTTGTATTTCTGATTGCTAATGGTTTTTATTGGTGCAGTATAGACAGCTTGAGTACAATGTTGTAAAGCCACAGATGGTATTTATCAAAAGTGGATCTAAGACCTTACTTTTGTAGCTAATGCAAATGCATACTCTGCAACTACAGTCTTTCCTGCTGATGTATGGGCAGCCACAAAGACAGAGTCACCCTTTTCAGATATAAGTTGCCTACATTTGTCATAAACTGTCAGATAACCAATCATGAAAACATTATAGCAAATAAAGCTTCATATGAAGCTACTAACTGAGGAACTATTTTCAATCAAACAAAAGTTTCCTATGGCCATAAATTTATATCTCTCAAATTAACAAATACTCCCTTTGTCCGGTTCTAATAGCTCCATCAGAAAAAAAAAAAAAAGACAGTGCCACCCATATTAGATGCTCCATCTGGCTCAATTTAATTGGATTCTAAGCTTGTCTACCACCGTCCCTTAGCTGGGGTTTCCCAATGGAGCTATTAAAACAGGAGGAAGGAGTATTACTAAAATACTTCGCATAAACACTTTAACGTCACCATATATGTCCCAAACTACACGATCTCTTTGCTAACAGTAAAAATTTAATGATCCAGTGCAAAATTTAAAACAAGCATGTTTTCCCCGAACAACAAACATCACCATTATCTTCTGAATGGGAAGAGTAGTGCTATCTCAGGGAAATAAAAACATGAAGAGGTACCTCCTTCTGTAAAGCATCCAATTCGAAAGGAATTCAAGTGCCATCTCATGGACAATGTCACATCCATCAATTGGTTGGAACTCATTATGTAAACCAACTGCAAAGTCATCTTGGTGAGCTCCACCACTTTGAAGGTAATAAGCAATCTGCACTTAAAATGGTCAATCAGATAGGAAAACATGAGCTCTGGGACATTATTTGTAGTTTGTGTAGAAGCATTGTGGTATTTCATTCATTATTATTTTTTATGCCATTAAATTGTTGTCCATGAATTCAAAAAGGAAGATCAAAGAAACCTAATATACATCATTGGCCATTGCAATGCCATTTAAGGCTGTAGCTTCCAAGTTGGATCCCAGCGACCAGTCACCACATATTCCAACGCGCCCTTGAGGATCAAAGATGCAGGGGATTCTAAGAGTATTTGTTGACAAAGGTGCACTCCTGCATGTTCACCAATCACTAATACAATCAACAAAACCAACAATTACTGCAGCTCTGCATATCCAAATAAGATTACAAGTTAGTCAACTGACAAATCCCCAAGGAACAAACTAGATAAAGATATCCAGTGCGACAGAGTTTTTATTTGTGAATGCATATTAAAAAAAAGTTGCCAATATTTTGACATTTTTGGATTGATAGATATACATAAAGAAAAAACATATAACTTAATGGAAACATACCCATCCTTGAAGATACACAACTTAATGGAAACATACCCAGAAAATCTTATAACTTTCCAATCATTAGACCTGCAATAGACAATTTTCTATCTACATGTACATAATTTCAAAGCAATCTATACATTGGTAGTATCTCTATAGAAGCATTGATAAACACCTAAATGTGCGGTAGAGTGATACAGTTTAGACTGAATAAACTAAGAACCCATACATAAAGAGAAATAAAATGTTGAGTATCAAATTCATGAAACTTGAAGGAAGTCTACTTCTTTACATTCAAGGATGTACAACATAGTAAAATAAACTAGAAAGATGTAAATTCATGTAAGCTGCTCCAACATTCAAGAATTGTGTGCCTTCCAAATCATTAGAAGGATAAGTGTTTAATCCCTGTAGAACAAAATTCCTTAGTAATTAGTATGAATATGTACTTTCCATGTCTAAAAGACATGTAACTTGAGACATATATACCCATTAAACCTGCGCGAACATAGTTGTTGGAATACTCTCAGTCTCTACTTCTTTCCCTGCAAGACAACCGACTTTAGAGTCTAGTAAAATATATCCTAAAAACTACTATTAAATGGTATAGTATGTAGCCAAAATCATGGTTGAAATTTACTTTTGTAAGGGTCGTCATCTTATGCATAAATGCTTGTAATTTTACATCGACCTCAGCATTCTTGGCAGCCATTTGTGCCTCCAAAGCAGCTGTTTTTTCTGCTAGTTTCTCTTCAAATTGTTTCTCCATAGCAGCAGTTTTGGCAACCATTTCTGCCTCCATAGTGGCAGCTTTGGCTGCCAGCTCTACCTCCATAGCAACAACCTTTTCTGCCACGACTTTCTCCAGCTCCTCCCTTGTTGCATCAAATTGCATTAATGACCCATCATTCTTAGATGATGACCCAAAAACTTGTGTTGGAGTCAGACCTAATCCCATGCATCGTACACGACCATTTCTCTCCGGTCCCATGACCTGAGCATAAACATCATTTAGAGACAAGACATCCTCCGTCCCTTCCGGTTGGGTCTTGAAAGTCTCATCCATTTTATCCTGCAAAGATATGATATAAATGTTGGAGTATTTTCATCAGTCCATAAGTCATTTGCTTACTTCAAATTAAATAACTGACTTGAGAGTTCTAACTAAATCATGTTCATTTCTCATTTGCGAATGAAATAACAATAAACAAACATACTTACAATTACTTCTTTTGCTGCAGTATTCACAGGCAACCCATTTTTGGAGACATGTGTGATCTTAAATATTGTTCTTCGACTAGGCTCACACTTATTTTTTATACGCTGTAAAGACAATTCTTCTCTTTAGTAAGTTATAAGAAAAGACAATGTCGTAAACAATAGTATAGTCAATGCATACCTGCTCATGGCGTACTCGAGCAATGCTTTTTGTGCCACTTGTGTGGGGAAGCTTATGCTTCCCCCGACTTTCTTTATTTCTCTGGCTTTTTACCTATTGACAAATAATTTTATCTTTTCGAGTACTTACAACATAATAATATTTAATCCAAGTGATAATTACCTAACTTTTTACCTTTGCGAGTGGTGTGTTCCAATAAGAAACAAGCACCTGCCATTGTAGCTCGATTACATGTTTTGGCTTATTGTTTAAAGGATCCTTATCCAGCTTGAGTGCAGCTTCATAATAATCTCTCTTTAGTGTTCTCTTATAATTTCTCCACTTTTTTCCTAGAGACTTGAAGACGAAATCTGCCATGCTATCATCCAACTCAAACTTGCTCTACATATTAAGAAAATGATAGTCAATAGTCAAAACGTTTAAAAATATGTAATGCAAGAAAAGTCTTACCTTTACTGCTATCCAAAGACGTTGTTTCACAGAAGGGTCGACTTTATGCCAAGATGGTTTATCAATTGGCACTATAACATTATCCCTTACTAAAGTCCCACAATAATTTGCTAATTTAGTGGCTTTATCTCCAACTGGCTGCTTGTCATGGACGTCCACTTTCATTTTTGAACCAGGTGGCAAATCATTGACGTCTTTGCACTTGGTCATACCTCGAACCTTCTTCGTCTCATTTGTAGTAGAATCATTCGTTGGAGGCAAACTATCCATCTGTACTAACATTAGAAGAATAAATAGGTTGCCCAAAAATTTTCATATATGTACATCTTGCATCATGGAAAATGAGTCATTGGACTATCACAACAGGAGATAAAAATGAAAAGAAGCCATCAATTTAATGCAAACAAAAAGGAATCTTTATTTCACTTGAAAAGAATTCAACCAAGTGATAAATAAAAGCATTGTTTATTTATTACTCCAAAGAAAAGGCATAAGCAGAAATAAAAAACACTAAAATAGGGTTTATGGGCCAGACCAGCCAACTTAAGTAAAAACAACAAATAAAGATATAAGCAAATAGAGCCCATTTTCCTAATAGAAGACGAATCATAAAAATTACACGTGCATCCACCACCCACAATGCATAAATAGTATTATAGTTCCTCAGATTCTCCTCCATCAGATTGGATATCAGAAATTAATTCATCTTCATCATTCATTAAATCCTCTGAATGACTTTGATGAATGTGAAACATCTCAGGAGGTGCCTCAAGTGTTGCTCCCACCACATCATCCCTCACCCAATTCACACCATCATTATCATCTTCGACAATGTCTTGAAGTCTTTGGTTCTCGTATGTTTCACTCTCTAATAATTCCTCTGATTCGCCACCCATATCATACAAGTCCCTCGGATTAGTCTTCATGACCACATGCCAATTTGGGTCATTTGGATCTGTGACGTAGAAAACTTGCTTCGCTTGAGATGCCAACACATAAGGTTCATCACCCACATCCTGCCCAGAGAACAACAAACACGTAAAATTCACAAGTGTGAACCCTAACTCATCAGTCTTAATTCCTCTTCCATGTGTCTTCACATCAACCCAGTCACACTTGAATAAAACAAATTTGAGGTCCACTGAGTATGTCAATTCAATAATATCCGTTAGACGTCCATAATAGGTTATTTCTCCTACTCTCGGTCTTTTATCCCTCGTACTTGCGTAGCTTGTAGTCGCTGCTTCCATGACAACACCACTGTTTTGGGTTTTTGTCATCTTCTCATTCTCTATTGTTCGAAATCTATAGCCATTGATGGTGTAACTACCAAATCTCCTAGCAAGAGAATGTGGACCTTCGGCGAGCAAATAAAGAGCTGTTGGTAGTGATGTATTGTTTGCTCGCAACATTTGCATCTATTGTTTTAACATAAATTAAATAGTTAGTAACAATAAATATGAATATAAATATGGAAATCTATTGATACTTGAGTTACCCATCTTACATGTTCCTTAAACCAACCAACAAATTGTTCGTTATGCAGTCTTTGTTGTTCATGCGGACGTGCTTTTTGATGAGTGAAACTTAAGTAATGATTGTGAACCCTGTAGGTTATTGAGTCATATAACTATGAAGATTGAATAAACATGGTATAATGCAATAATAGAATTGCCACATTCTTACTGTAGATAGCTTGTAACCAGCTCATGGTTGAACAAGATGTAGCGATGTGCTTGTGTCCATTCAACATTGCTCAACCTAAAAAGTGAAGAACCTCTCATTGTAATTTCATCTGGGTTCCTTGCAGGTCGACTCAACCTTGTTTCAACATCCGATCAATACCTAGAACAAAAAGTCAGGCATTCATCTGCAATATATGCTTCTGCTATGGACCCTTCAGGTTGAGCCCTATTGCGGACATAGGATTTCAATACGTACAAGTATCTACATGCAAACAATTTTAACAAGTATCATTAAGTTTCACATGTTTCAGTATCATTGTTGAATTCACTATAAAATTATAAAAGTACCTTTCAATTGGATACATCCACCGATATTGTACTGGACCACATAGCAGCGCCTCTGATGCAAGATGTATAGGCAAGTGAACCATAACATCGAAGAATGAGGGCGGGAATATTCGCTCTAAGTGACAAAGTACTATAGCAATGAGCTTCTGAAGCCTTTCTAAATCACCAATAACAAGTGTCTTGGAGCACAATTCCCGAAAGAATGTGCTTAACTCTATCAGAACTCTTGTTACATTCTTTGGAAGAACTTGTCTAATTGCCAATGGAAGAAATTGTTGAATTATAACATGTGAATCATGACTTTTCAGTCCATATATCTTGCGCTCTTCAACATTAATGCACCTAGCAAAGTTAGACGAGTAGCCATCTGGAACCTTTAAATGTTTCAAAACACAACAAAAAGTTTCTTTCTCATTTTTGTCCATTGAATAGCATGCTGATGGTAGATATACCCTGTTATTGCCCTCTTGCCTCTTGGGATGTAGCTCGTGCCTCAACCCCATTTCTACCAAGTCAAGTCGTGACTTCAAATTGTCTTTTGTCTTCCGTTCAATGTTCAACAATGTTTTTAATATGTTATCACATACATTTTTTTCTATGTGCATCACATCTAAATTGTGTCTCACTAAATTGTATTTCCAATATGGCAGCTCAAAGAATATGCTCTTCTTATTCCAGTTATACAAGAGCCCTTCATCCACTCTACTTACTTGTTTCCTCCCTTTCTTCTTCCCAAAGACATGTCTGTTGTATTGTACTTGGCTCAACACATCCATCCCAGACAATGGATTTGGAGCACCTCTAACCTCTACTGTACCATCAAAGGACTTTTTATGTCTTCGAAATATATGATTTGATGGTAAGAATCGACGATGACCAAGATAACAATGTTTCTTTCCATGCTTCAAGTGTTGGCTACACGTGTCCTTATGGCATAAAGGACATGCCAACTTACCTTTCGTACTCCAACCAGACAACATTGCATAACCCGGAAAATCACTTATTGTCCACAGCAAGGCTGCACGCAACTTAAATGTTTCTTTTGTAGAAGCATCATAGGTATCGACCCCCTTTGTCCACAAGTCATTCAACTCATCGATTAAAGGTCGCAAGTACACATCAATGTCATTTCCTGGGCCACTTGGACCGGGGATAAGCATAGATAAGATCATGTTCGATTGCTTCATACACAACCAAGGAGGCAAGTTGTATGGCATCAATATCACTGGCCATATGCTATACTTAATACTCATAGCCCTGAATGGGTTGAAGCCATCACTTGCCAACCCAAGTCTAATATTGCGACATTCTACAGCAAAGTCAGGATTGGTTGCATCAAAATGTTTCCAAGCTTGGGAATCTGCAGGATGCCTCATAATACCATCCTTAGTACGCTCATTCTCATGCCATCTCATGTCAGATGCAATTTTAGATGACATATATAACCTTTGTAAACGAGGGGTGAGAGGAAAGTAACGCAAAATCTTCATTGGGGTCTTCTTTGTACTGGATTCTTCATTACTTTCATCCTCCTTATATCGTGAGGTGTTACATATTTTGCACCTCTGTCTCTCAGCATCATCTCCATAGTACAACATACAATCTCTAGGGCAAGCATCAATTTTAGTGTAATTTAGACCCAAGTCTGAAATGAGTTTCTTACTTTGGAACAAACTTCTTGGCAAAGTACCGTCAGGAAATGAATTTCTCAACAGGTGAAGCAACATCTCGAACGATTTGTTGCTCCATCCGCACATGATTTTTACATGCCATAACCTAACCATGAAGGAAAGTCTTGTCTGTGTTGCGCACCCTGGGTATAACTTTGTCTCAGCATCTATTGCTAGTTTGTTGAAGTTAGCATTTACACTAGGTTCATTACTTGTAACTTCACTCGCAAGATCCCCTTGAATTGGTCCTTCAAACACATCATGCAACAAAGTTCTGATGTCGTCACCTGTATCATCCTCATCTGCTCCATCGCCCTCAGTATTATTACTCGCAAAAGTTGCTTCGAGGATATCTTCTCCATGATAAAACCACACAGTATAATTTTGGATGATCCCATTGCATATCAAATGCTCATGTATCATCTCCCTATCATGGTAATAGACATTACCACATTTAATGCAAGGACACTTGAACTTCCCATTAATAGGTGTTCCATGAGATTCGGCGAAATCAAGAAACCCATCAACCCCCACAGTGTATTCACTTGAAACCCTGCTTTTCTGCATCCAACTCTTATCCATAATGGTAATATCTGTTTTACAAAAAGGGGGCATGATTTGAATTGTAAGAGAGCCATATTTACAAAGAGAATGCAAATTAGCCAGCAACATCCAAGTATATGCAACTATGCATAATAAAAACTTCATTGCAGTCAGAAGTATCAAATAAATTCAACTACGCATGTCCAACAACAAAGTTTCATAGCCAAAAAATCCAAATTGAAACAGAAGCAATGCCCTCTTTTAACATCCAATTTGTATGCTCCCTATAAATTAAAAGTTCTCGTGCATAAAAAAAAAGATTGAGTAACTAGAATGCAATACCTTTTTTTCCTCTTATAGGGAGTCACTGGACCAATAGTAGCAGGCACACCTCAACTATCCAAACCACTGTGAAAAAATTTGTTTCAATCCTTAATACTTTAACATATAAGTCTTACTAATAAAAAAATAAAATCAATCAGCAATGTTTTATCTTTTCAATCTTGCATAGAAATACTCCAGAATAGTGGTGCTAGTAATAGACAAGAGGGGTGTAAATAGGGTTGAATGGAGTGTGTTGAGTAGGAAAAAGAAAAAAGAAGAATTCAACATAAGATATGTCATTGTAGAGTTGGGGCAGAAAAATATGGGGTCCCAAAATACAAGTTATAAGTAATGAGGTATGCTTTTCATGAGCCTTTCTAAGTTAAAAAATTCAAGTAGTTTTACTTTTGTTACAGCGTGTCTGTACTTCTACGTGGGAACATGAAATAAACAGGTTGTAACAGTTACAAATAAAGCAATAAGACATGCTATAATTTGATTGCACTTGCATTTTTTTCCCCGCATAAAGAAAAAAGTTATGTGCTTAATCGGAGTTTTTGTTGAAAATCTTTGTGTGTATTATTGGAACTTGGTTTTGGCTTGAAAAAATGTTTTAACTTTGTTGTGAGATGAGTTGTTACACAATGCACCTGATTCAGATATTGAAGGTAAGTAGTTGGTCTAATCTGCAATATCAGCACACTTTTTGCGCACCTTTTGTTGGGAAGAAAGAACAGAGACCCCGCAACTTAGTTATTAATGATCATGAGGCCAATGAATATTGAATACTGAAAGACTTGGTTGGTTTGTTTTGTGCATTCTGAACATGAGTACTCAGAAAGTATTTTGTTCACTTCTACAGCTTTATGAACTTGACTCATATTTGGATGAACTCAGAGAAATGGTTGTCCAAAAGTGCAGGTTTGTTTCAAAATACCATGATATTATTTGTGGTAGATAATTTCGGTTTTTTATTGATTTTGCTATAGAACATAGATAAATAACTTACAGGAAATATACATACACAAAAGTTAGTAAAATCAAAAGTTTTACAACAAAACACTAGTTAAAAAACTATCAAATTTTAAGAGCAACATAGTGAAGTGCCTAGCCAGCCTAGCTGCAGTGGTTGGAACACTTCCACTTGAGGGAGAAGTTCATGTATAACATGTGGCAGAGCAGAGCACAATGTTGATAGCAGAATCCATCTGAGGAACCCAGACATACTCAGATTAGGTGGATTCACTAAACAAACAATGCTGAGGAGACTGAGGCCAAAGGTTCGTTTTCCAAAGGAAGAATGAATGGAATATATAATGTGCTTCATTTGATGCTGACAAGGGGTTCTAACACATCTGATGCTGACAAGGGGTTCTAACTTACAGGAAAATGACTACAGAAGAAAAAAGAAAACTTGCTCTCTTTTTGAAATTATTGCCCAGAAAAATCCAAGCTTTCAGCCTACTGCCAAAGAGCTGGATCTTGACATGGATGCTCAGGTCAGTTACACTCTAAGAAAAAACTTAAAGAGATCACATGCTTCAAAAAGAATTGAAATCACAAGAAAAAAACATGAAAGAAACAGATCTCAAATTAAGGGAAGAGATCGAAACCTGTTAGCCTCCTTTGTCACCATTCAGTCCCCCTCTTAAATAACCTGTTCATAGAGCCAAATCCAGTTTTTAATACCTTGTTTACCAACAACTGTCAAGCCACCCTACTGAGAACAAGATTGTCTCTATTGCCATGGGATAACAAAATAATCAGGCTGTTTTATAGTGCAATCTGACAACCAATTGGAACACAAGGTCCAGATTTACAGAACAGTATTGAGATATTCTTTTGTGAAAGATAGCAAAGAAATAACAAGTACCTTAAGTCAAGTACATATATTTATGTTTCATCCAAAAACAAAGTTTGCATTTTTTTGCATTATATTGGACACATATTCTGACTGTTCTCTCTCTATCCAAGCCAGCATAGACAATCTTGTTCTCAGTTGGGTGGCACAACACTGAGATGACTGTATCTGTATGACCTTCCAGTTTCTGAACTATGTTCTTCCCTTGTAGATCCCATAAGTATACACAACCATCTTCAGATCCACTAACTATGTACTTACCATTTGCGACTGAAAATATAGATGCGATGCAATATACTCTGTTTTTATGACCACCATAAATCTTCAAAAACTTCCAAGATGAGTAGTTCCACAATTTCTGCAAAAAGTAAGATAAGTGAGCTAGTTTGGTGCATTACTAAAAATGCAGAAGCATGTACTAGAGAACTTAATCATATACTCTTATATTATTTTCAAGAAAAAGTTTCACACTTTACATTCAGAAGAACATCCTAAAAATTCCAACACCAATTTTAACCATGACAATTGGGTTCATATGTTGTTCATCACAGCAAAATACCTAATCCCTCCCCTCCGAAAGAGGTAGGTACAGTGTGGAGAATTAAATTTTTTAAGCCACAGTAGGAAAGGCCTTTGTAGCTGAGCAATAAGCCTAACTGTTCCTACTTTTTCCAGACACAGGAAAAAGGAAATGTACCTACTATTTTCGGACGAATGAAGTACTGAAGTAGTATAATGTTACCAATCAAAAAGAGTTTTGGAACTGACCCTGCAGAATATAATTTTGGCTCTCTCAAACAAAAATTCCTTGTATGCCCTTTCAGTGCCCATTGTAACCAACTACTGATTGAAGTATCTCACTAATTGTAAAGTGTACACACAACGCATGTTCTAAGTGGTCTACAGGTAATAGTTCCCTAATACAAAAAGTAAATGTGTCTAAAGTTGTTATCGAAATATTTAGGTTCGGTCAACTTTTGTTCATGTCCTGTCTAATACTCCTTTCTGTCCCTTCTCATATCTAAGCTACACTCATTTTCAACGTGACTTTTCTCAATTTCCCAAAACTTGCACCTAAGTTGTGGACGATTTCCACATTATATTTTATTTCAACTCATATTAGTTGCTGAAATTTCAAAATTCTGAAATGCTAATCTTAATAGTACGAAAAATACGTGCAAACCAAAGAGCATAACAACTAGAAATATCTTATTAGTAGCATCTGGCCAAGTCCAATATCACACTATATATGTCCAATTCCTATTAAAAACACTCGTTGGTAAATTTTAAACAGTATGAAGATAGTAAGCAAGCCTACAAAAATTGAAGTTAAGGCAATAAATCTTTGACATCAGGATATAGCATTTAACTATTGAGCAACATAAGCATTCCACTAGATGAAACCACTATGATTTTGGAACTTTTTATGCTTAAAGGGTATAACATATCTCACACTTCAGTTATACAGAACGGACCGTTGTCAAAAATCTCAAATTAAGGAAAATTTCTTCAAGGGGTAAATTTGTTCAGTTTGGAAAAAATAAGACAAATTCTGGGAAAATTTTGTCAAAATTTGGGATAGTAGAAAATACAATCCCTCACAATTTAAACAGAGTACATCATGGTATTTTTGCAGATTTAACATAATTGGGTGATTCTGGCTCAAATATGAAGAATAAACCTAACGTGACTAGACGATTGATGACATAAGAGAAGAAAAGGCCATACACATCACCATTCAGAGAAACTTGGCTCAATTATTTCACTGAAGAAACATAGTATAAACAATAAAGGAAATTGAACATGAACATAAATAAATTAGTCTCATTTTCTTCAACAAGAACCATCCAAGAGACCCATCTGATCAAAGACAAAACTAATTCAGAGCAACTAGCTTCCACTGACAAAACTCCAAGTAGAACTGGACCTCGGCCCAGTTTTTCACTCTTTCTTTTTTGTTGTTGCTCGAACCTGTTGTTCATGGTTGTTATAGTATAACACAGGAAAGTAGAAACTTCCAAACTTTCAAGAGTTAGAGATCACCCAAAGGTGAAAAGCAACAAATCTTGACTTGCGATCCATAAGCCGAAATTGAGACACATAAAACAGAGAAGAACTGAAGAAGATGAAAATAAACAAAAGCAATGAGTTAAGGACCACCAACCATCAGATGTATAGGATGGTACCACTAAGGGACTAATCACTAAAATTTAAAAACTAGAATTCACCAAATGACGGCAGGGAGAAGAGCAAAACCGCAACAAGAGAAAAGTGCAAAAAAAGGTCATCTTTTCCGATGGCTGATTCCTCCGTAAGGCCGAGCGCCGGAACAAGCAGGCGGCGATGAACGGAGGCGGGATAGGCTAGGGATTGGGGAGAAACGAGAGGGAGGAGAAGGCTAGGGTTTGGAGAAAAGTGAGAGGGAGGAGATCGAACACGATGAGAGTGGGAGCGGGAAGTCATGCGCGCGGGATTTTCTCAATCTCCCCGCGCGCGGATGTTACGTGACTCCGGACGTTTTACGTAAAAAACATCGCTAATGCCTTCCTATTAATGACATTTATAGAAACGTCTCTATAAAAAATGTCACTATTGCTCACTTTTTTTGTTTTAATTTTCTTCGGATAATTGAAATTTTGTAACAACCAAAAGCCTGAGGCAGTACAAGATTGTCAGACATTACATAGCAAGCCCCATACCGACGGAGCTATTGAAGAGAAATTGTGAATTGACTCCTAAGAGAAGGAAGAAGAAAAACAAAGCTTATGAAAGAATGAAAATAATATCGATCTAATCAGTCCAAAAATCAAATAAAAAAGAGCATTTCCCCGTGAGCTTATCATTGAGAGCAAAAGCATTCATGATCTATCGGCATTGCATTACTATACCATGAGCAATTGACCGGTATATTGAATTCCTTCCCTCAAAAATTCTTTTATTCCTTTCAGTCCATACAAAGGTAATGTAGAGCGATAGCAAGCATTTGATAAGTATCCCGGCATATTTATACCATGGAATAAAATGAATGATCCAGTTTAATCTGGTCTTGAACAGGCCAACTTGGGAGAGGGTCTAGTGGTGGACCTGAACAGGCCTAGGTCCACAGAGAGATTGGCCCAACAAGTTTCGCCCACTTATCATTTTGGATGCTGTCCAAAGCAAACATCGAGGAGATGTCAGAAGATAAAGAGGGTTTGGGAATCTTCATTTTTTATAATTAAGAAAATTTTATTAGCACAACCCTAGAAGAGAACAAAGCATAGAGCAATACAAAGGAAATCTTCTACAATCCTAGGCGAAGAGACAAAACACAAAACAAATGCTTACAAGGATTAGAAGATAGAAATATTAAACCAAATCTTTTTTGGTTTAATATAATTTAATTGTCCAAAAATATCACTTTTTTTTTGTTAAAATCACCTTGAAGGGAGGGGGTTAGGCGGACCTCTACCTGTTAATTAGAAGCTAATGAAAATTATAAGGGGGGACGAGCAGCTTGACCCAAAATCTATAAGCACAATAGAACTAAATAATTAATCAAAAAAACTGCATTTCTAATTCTAAATAAATAAAAACCAAACAAAGCAAAATTATGCATCTCAGGTTTTAAAACTTGGCCATATAAAAAATTTGCTAAAGCTTTTAGCTCTCGCTATTAGGAAAGGATGGCCTTATATTATAAAGTTGTGTTGGTTTTTATGTTTTTTCGGTGATGTAGATTTGTACATTTATTTCTCGATTTACTGGTCCTTATGATAGTTGGGCTTTATACATGCATGAGGGAATTGGTGGCGGGATACTGTGCTCTAAGAGGTCGGTGTCCCTACCCCTTCTAGTCAGATCCCAAGAACTTGGACACCTCTCGTTAACACTTTGTTTTTTGAGGTTATAAGATTACTTATTTGCATCGTCTCAATGCCGGATACTCAGTCTTCTCTTGGTTAACTTTGAATAATAGATTATTCACGAAGGAATGGGATAGCTTGTCAAAACGAGGATTTCATCTAGCGAATAAGTGTGTGCTTTGTCGCCATCAATAATTCACATGCCACCACTCAAAAGGTGGTGAAAGAATTCTTCTCAAATGCAACATGGTGAATGTTCTCCAAGACTTCCACGGAACTCATCTGGATATCTGGAAATGGAATCCATATGGGGGAATCCTACTTAAGGTTTTATTCTCTATTCACATTTCCGCCATTTGGATGAATAAGAATCGGCAAAATTTTAAGGAAATTGATTTAGCACCACTTCTATTAGCAGCTAAGTCTGTTATCAAGCAAGGGCGATTTGTCTATACTGCTTTCTTCTTCTTGTGCTACTTATTTTTCAAGGCTTTCTTTCCTAGGTTATTAGGTTCATCTTTTGTTTCTTGTAAGGGGCTGCATTGTATCTCTTTATACTTCTTCTTGCTGGGTGTTATTTAAAATTATATATATATCATATATACTAAAAATATGGAAATTTTATATGTTATGAAACTGCAAAATAGAGAAGATGTCCATAATGTGCACTGAGTTTGGATCTGCTGGTGAAGCTTCACCAACGAGGCCGCTAGTGAAGTTTCACCTGCCGTCGATCACACAAAATCGACGGCGCACACAGACATAATGTGCGCTCAGTCTCGATTTCGTATGATCTAATTCACCCGGTGAAGCTTCACCAGCATATCCCAACTCAAAATCTTATGTCTCCATGAGCGGTAAGAATAAACAAAAAAGAGAAACGATTCAAAATAACAATACAGTTCATAAATAAAATGAACACACATATCTTATTACGAATGGAAGTCTATTTAGACATTATTTTCATACGAATCAGAATCTCAATTCTCATCTGCAGTGCCATTGCTTTCTTCAACTTCGCACTCTTCCTCATGGCCTCCAAGATCTTGATTGTCTTCCTCGGCTGTGCCAGGGGAATCTTCTCGATTTTCCGAACGACGGATCTCAATCAGAGTTTTCGCAGCAGATAATTCTTCTACCAAAGCATCAGACAACACTTTCAAAGCAACATGCACTTCTCTCCAGCGCCGTACTTCTTCCAAATCGATCTCTACCCCGTCACAGATTTCCACCAAACGCACGTCGTCTTCTCCCTCCTCAGCCACTTCCTCTTTGTCATATTCAACTTGGTCTTTATCAGGAGAAAGCTGTTTCTCGACACTGTCTTCCTCATCCGACATTGCATCCCCAAGGAAAGAATCCTTGTTGGAGGAAGAGGACATTGCTACAGCCTTGCACTCTCCCTTTGGCTCAGAAACAAGAACTATCTATGAACAGCGAGTGCATACAAAAAGTCAAAATGCATGAAGGACATTAAGGAACCAAGATTTGCACATATTTTGTAAGAGTGCCATAGCTGTGGTTACCAAAATAAAAAAAGCACATTAAAGTAAACATTTAGATATGTGTGTCCTTGAGCCATAAAAAAGAAATTGACTTACAATCCGGTGGGTCCCTCACCAGAAGGAGTGAGCAAGGAACAAGTTTGTCTTGTGAATACAACAAAATTGTTAATTCAGTACCTTCAGCTTGGAAGCAAAGAATAGGTGATACTCAAATGCTTTTGCATAGAACAAAAAGAAAAAGAAGAAGAAGAATTTCTTTGGAAAGGTATGACTGTTTCTTCTTCTCCCCACAATATTTCATGGAAAAAGATATGCAGACCATTGAGAGAAGGGGGTCTGGGCATTCAAAGTGTTAAAGTTTCCAACAATTCAGGGCTTGAAAAATTATTTTGGCTTGTCCTGTCTAATGAGGAGTTTCTGGGTCGAAGTGGGTGCATGGCATATATCTCCAGCAAGACTCTATTTGGGTGACTAAACCGAGGGATTGCTCATATGCCTGGCAGTCAATTTTGAGTATCCGGCATTACATGTTAAGAAGTTGCATACTTGTCACTCAAGTAGAAGATCAACTCAACAGTTAGGCGGTTCTTATTTGAATCGTCTCAATGCGACCATTCACCTAGGTGTTTGGTCTTTGAATGCCCCTAATACTATTCGTACTCGGGAGGTCATGGAATTCCTTGATCTTCATAAGCCTCACCTCTCTGCAGAAGAAGAAGAAACCTATGGCTGGTTGTCCCCAACATGTACATTCTCATACAAGTCTGCATGGAACTTTGTCCGGACTCCTCATCATCAAGTGTGCTGGTATAACCTCATTTGGCATAAGCACAGAGTTAATAGGCACTCATTTATTGCAGGGTTAGCTGTTTGCAATGGTTTACTTACCTCTGAAATTTTGAAAAAGCGGGGTTATTCTCTAGCTAGCATGTGCAGTCTATGTCATCAAAATGAAGAAACTCGGAACCATCTTTTCTTTGAATGCCCATTCTCCAAGCAGGTTTGGTATGTTATTCTTGAAAGATGTCAAGTTTATAGGCATGTGCTTGATTGTGAGGAGGAGCTTCGCTGGATTATTCAATTCCTCCAATTTAATAAGTATGTAGGCATCCTCATGAAGACTCTTTTCCATATTTACATCTCTCTCATTTGGTGTGAAAGGAATGGTTGCATTTTCGAAGCCGATTGCAGTCTTATATCTACCCTAAAAAATAAAATTATCTCCCAATCGCAAGTCATATTGGAGGCTTTTCATCTCAAGGAGAAAATTGATAGCCACTGTTCCTTCCTTTCGGGTTTATTTAATTAGTCATTTTCTATTTGTTATGTTTCCTTGATGCCATGAGCATATCTTGGGTTCTTTTTTGTTTTGCGCAAGTTGTAAAGGCTTGGGGAACTGAAATACCTGGCAGTTTGATGCAGCGGTTGTGGTCTGCCAGGTGCAGTGTGGTTGAACCCACGTGTTGGCCTCACTGGTTCCTTTCAACCCAAGCCAGCACCTCTCCTTCAGCCTTCGTTTGATTGGCCTGCGTTTGTCAGTTCGGTGGAAACTTCAAGCCAACAGGAGCAGGGGCCACTCCGGCGACTCTTCGACGACTCCGGCGGAGAGTGGATCATCATCAGCACGCACTTAAGGTAGGATTTCGTACCCTATTATCAACAAGAGTTTGTGTTATTACGTTTGTGAAGCTCCAAACTGCCATTAATGGTGGGATTAGAAAGGGGCGTTGGCGGCACAGCCGCACAGGTGGAAACAACACCGAAGCATTATGGCCGTGCGGTGCCGGTTCAATAGAAACCGAAGAGCTTGGCTTGATGGGGTGCGGGGGGGATATCAGATCGAACCCCATTGTCGTGATGACTGAAACGGCAAGGGCGGCGACCCAAAAAGGTGCCGCCTTTGCCATCGTCTATGACGTAATAGACAAGGAGGAGGGGTGGAAGAGAGATGGGAGAAAGGTGAGGGGGGTATGCCGGCGTTACGACGACGGCCGTCACCCACCGGTTTGGTTCGTATGTACCATACTGCACCGAATTACACAGACAGTCAGGTTCAACCGTCAATTATAAGCAGTTCTAATTGTCGGTGGATGTCCACCGACAGTTTAAAACCCAAACTGGTTTGTGAACCGGGTTTAATTATTGGACCAGTTCGGTCTAGCCTGTGCCTAAACCAACCTATTTACATCTTTGATGTTACTATATTTAAGGGCATTGGTCCCTAATTTTATGCAGTTGTGACTGATAGTTGAAGACGTTGATAATAAGGGAAACCCGACTAATAAACTTAGATGGTCTAGAGACTTAATCATTTTATGAAAGATAATAAAATTATGACATAAGGGCTAAGCTTGAGGGTTAGAAAGAACCTAATTAAAATAAAGACTAAAATACCCTTGAGATTGGGAGTCAGTGTAGGAGTGTAAGGAACTTCCAATCAAGCGATCGAATGGCTATTAAGTCAAATGTCAGACTATCTGTTGGATTATTGAGCCAACAGTTTTGAATTGTATGTTATAACTCTAAGAGGGGTTCATACTAGTAATACTGTGATACCTGTTAAGGATCACAAGGTATTGGTTGAGGTTGTGTTGCATCTTCTCATTGGTGGAAGCTTTGCCCGTCTGATTTGCATCTCTCTATGGATACTAGAGAGAACATTTACATCTTCCTGTTGGTGGAAACTTTGTGTCAGTAGTACCTTTTAAGGCCAGGCTTAAGCTGTGATATCTTTCTATTGATATTAGAGAGAGCATTTACATATTATTTTGACCAATGTTTGCATCTTTTTATGGATATTAGAGAGAACATTATAACTTCTATTGGTCAGGCTTAAGCTGTTGCCTCTTCTCTATAGATTTTAGAGAGAGAGCTTGCTTATTCTCTATGATTTTAGAAAGAGCTTTTGCATCTTCCCATTGGTGGAAGCTTTGTACCCATCCCAAAGCTATTGATGCTAGGTGGTTTATTGTGCACATTAGAGACGCTAGCATCCTGGAAGGCTACGTTTTCCCGACCCACATCGAGTCCAGGAGCTGATGTGGAGTCAGACCCTTCCGACGGTCATACCTTTTAAGGTAAGGAATGGGAAAGGCAATCACCCTTGAGGGATTCAGGGCGTGCTGTGATTACCGGTAGTAACCAGAATAATAGTCACGGTGTTTTCGTGCTATCTGTCATGTAGGAATGACATTCAGTGAGTCTATCTATATGGGACAAAGACTTAATCATTGAAGAGGAACTTGGGAAGCAATAAAAAACTTTGCTTGAAAGATTAATAAAAGATTCAAGTGGAACCCTGTAATAGGTTGCATAATATGTTAATGCAAATCCTGATTTATTTTATGTTGATGATTGTGTTACGGTATCCCACTGAGTATTTTTATACGCTAGCATCTTTATGTGATGTTGGTGCTGTTGTGGAAGACTGACTTCACGTGGCACTTGGGGATATGGCGGCTTGGTTGTGAGGACGTTCAGAAAGCTTCAGAGTTTATCTTCATTTTTTGGTTTGTTCTAGACCTTGTAATAAGGCGTGAACGCTAACTATTTTCTAATGTATTTTGAGATAGATGATAGACTTGCACATAGAGGACTTGCGTTAGTTTAACCTAATTTGCATCTTGAAATACTATATGAATATATGGTTTTTATCTATATTTGTTAACCCCGGTTATCACGGCCTAGATGCTTAGTCGATAATTTTCAACTAATGATTTATCGCATAGAGGAATAATCCTCTGATTTTCCGCTACTACTCTGATTTAAGAAAGGTTTTAAAAATACGGGCCGTGACAGTTGGTATCATAGCATAACCTGCAAGTCGGGGATATCTCTAGTTATAGTTGTGGTTGCGGGTAAAAATTAGTGATAAGTGGTCTTCTCCTGTAGGTTGAGATGACACCTCGTAAGAGAAACATCCGGACCATGAGAATTTCGGATATCGACAGAAGTAGAGATAGAGAATTCCATAAAGAAGGATCTCTACCTCATCAGATGTCTCGCGAAGAGTCGAAAGAAAGCAGCGGGGGGCAACGGAGAACTGATCTGTACATGAAATATGCATTTTATTATCTCTTAAACTTATATTTCTGCTAGTGTTTGTTTAGAATTATTGCTACTTTAATATAGTTTTTGGTTTTTGTAGGAAAAGAGAGCAAAACGCAGAAATGGGATAAAACGCGACTCTAATAGTTGAATATTTACAACTTCGATTGCATATCTTTGATAGGACTAATTTAAGCTTCATGTTAAAGTACACGAAGTCAGCTTTCCAACGCCACTGACTGTTCGCAATTCGGAGTTCGGAGCAAAAAGTTATGATCATTTGAAATATCGCGCGCGAAAGAGACACAATTAAAGTGAAGATCCGTTCAGATTATATCTGGCGGCTGAGATCAATACAACGGGTTATAAAGAAGAAAAAGAAAAAAAAAGAAATGAAAATGAGCGCTGAACCGGTTGGTTCAGTGCCGGTTCAGTTAAAATAAAAAAAAAAAAAAAAAAAAACCCGGCCCGAGCCGAAGCTCGGGCGCTCGGGCCCGTCTGTTTCAGAACAGAGCCGGTGCTCTGTTTTTGATGGTCTCGCCGGAGAATGACCGCTGGGTCGACGGCGGCGAGCTGGGCGAGGCAGCGAGCTGGGCCTCGACGGCACGAACACGACGGCGAGCTGGGCGAGGCGGCGAAGATTGCAGAGCTCGAGCTCTGTCGGCGAGTGTGCAGAGGATCTGGGCTCGACTGAGGAAGACAGCAGGCGGCAGAGCTTTCCGGTGGCCACGGGCGATGACTGGCAGTGAGGAACTGAACGACGACGGCGGTTGGTCCTAGTCGGCAGAATACAGCGGAAATGGGAGGAGCATCCCACGGAACAGAGTCGTGCTAAATCAGGAAACAAAAATAAACAGGCGTGCTCGATATGGGAAGTCTGGATTTGGACTCGATTCGACTTCAATTAGGATTTGGACTCCGAATCTGCTATAAAAACGAAGAAAATGAGAGAGCTTTGAGGACAGAATACACAGAGCAAAACAGCCGACAGAAAACACAGAGAAAAACAGGCCGCCGACAGAGCGAAAAATAGAGCGACCGCCGGGCGAAGACTAGAGGAAAAACAGCCCTTTTCGTCGGGATTTTGGCCGGAATCCGGCAGGTCTTTGGCCGGAAGAAGATAAGGAAGGAGGAGGAGTCGAACGCCGGGAGAAAGAACTGATCTTTTGGACGAATTGCACACCGTTTCGAACTGCTACAGTAAGAGTCCGCCGGAGAAGATGATGAATAGTGCACAGTGAACAGTGAAATCGCTACAGTGTTTCGAAATTGCTACAGTACTTCGGTGAACAGTATTCCTATGACCAATTCGATGAATCAGGCTTTTTCTTCCCTTATTTTCATGTCTAGCTAAATTTCATTGTACTAAGATTAGATGAAGCCCTGCTGATTGTTTGACTCTCAATACTTATTTGCAATTCTAAAGTTGTGATTTTTATTCCATGTGCTTAATATTTTGTTATGATTATTCTGTTGCTCGAGAGAGGGTAGAGTAATTGTTAGTTAAGGGTTTGTTAATGTTCGAGAGATCTTAGCGAATTCCAAGGTATTATTTGAATAAATATTGCATTTTTATGATTGATCTTTGCTCGAGAGAGGGAGATTAATTAAGTTAAATTTAATTGTTTAGTTGCATGTTCGAGAGAGCTGCACACATTACGATTATTCGTGACTTCGAGAGGGGCACGGGTAATTGATCACTTGGAATTGTATGGGTTTAACGGAGAGGATAGCTATTTGGTTTGGGTGGATTCGAAGTCTTAGTATATTTCTCATCATCTTATTTTCACATAAATTTCATTGCTTTGTTAAATTAGAACTTTTCATTATGTTATAACTAGTTTCATAAAAAAATCAAAATCAAACCTTTCATTAGAATTAAGTTGGATCAGTCCAAGTCCTTTGGGTTCGACCTCGTTACCACTAGACTATACTGAGTCTCGTGCGATTGCGAGTAAATAGTTAAAAAATCAATCAATCAAGAACCTTCCATGGTGCATCATCATCTAACTTGGGAGGTGAAGGTGATGGAGATGTATTGGAGATGATTAGGGGATTGGCCTAAACAGTGCAAGCTCAGGTTAAACATCGACCCGATACCAGAAAGAAAGCAGAGAAAGAAAAGATAATTCATCTAAAATTGTTCCAGTCAATGGCTCTAGCTTTCACGGGGAAAGAAACTCCAGAAAAGCTGGAAGTTGGGCAAAAGCTATTGAGAAAATTTTTGAATCTATCTCGGCGGAGGATGATAGTAAAGTTCGGATGGTGATTTTTGTGTTATCAGAAAATGTTGATCACTGGTGGAGTTTTGCCAAGCGCTCCTTCTTTAAAAACCAAAAAGTTGAAGAGATTACTTGGGAGGAATTCCTATAAGTTTTTAATGGAAAATATTTTCCGAACCACATTAGGAAAGAGAAGATGCGTGAATTCTTGGGTCTTAGGCAATGTAATATGATTGTATAGGACGATGACAACAAGTTTGTAGAGTTGGAGTGTTTCACGACCAAGATAGAGGAAGGAGAAGTTCATTTATGGACTTAGAACTGGGCTGAGAGAGAAAGTCATGAGAGCTCGAACTACATATTTTGCTGATGCTGTAGAGTAAGCATACATTTTTTAGAAGAACCATGACAAAAACAAAGAGAAGCAAAAGGCTAATGCTGGAGTGGCCAAGAATGACTATGGATCGAAGGCTAAAAGACTAAGGATTGATGTTGGGAGTAGCAAGTTTGGTCAAAGGCATAACTCCCAGGGTAGACAGCATAAGAGTTTTGAGCCGAGGCAGAAAAGCTCAGGATAGTTTAATGTTGGTCAGCAGAGGTCCTTTTTCCATAGACCACAACCTCAATCACATGGGGCAAGTGGTCAGTCGGAGTGCTACTCTTGCAAAAAAATTCACCCACGGGAGATTTGTGAGGCCAAGGATAGTGTCTGCTTTTTCTGCCATAAGAAGGGGCAAGTTGCCAGGTTTTGCCCTGAAAAGCAAAGGAATGCATAGCAAGGGAAAAGCAGCAAGTATGCACAGGCTCGTGTTTACTCTATTACTTCTGAGGATGCTTAAAAGAATGCAGTAGTGGGAGGTACGGTTTCTATTTACGACTTGTGTGTAAAAGTTTAATTGACCCTGGTGCAACTCATTCTTTTGTATCGAGTGTGTTTGCATTAAGTTTAAACCACCCTTAGCATGCTAGCTTCACCTTTACTTGTAATGACCCTGTGGGTGACACTATTAGAGTGAGTGAGTGTCTTCTAGGAGTACCTATCTATTTTGGGGATAAGTATCTTCCAGCTGATCTTGTCTTGTTAGACATAATTAACTTTGATGCAATCCTAGGGATGGATTGGCTTTCTGTATATATTGCATTAGTGGATTCTAGGAAAAAAAGAGTAATCCTTACCATTCCTAGGGAGGAATCTTTTATTTTCCAAGGAGTGAAGTCAGAAGATAATGCATATATAATCTCAGCCTTGAAGGCGCATAAGCTTTTGATGAAGGGATGTGCTGCCTATCTTGCAAGTGTGATCACCTTGGAATCAGTGCAACCAAAGTTGGAAGATATACCGGTAGTGTCTCAGTTTTTTGACGTGTTCTCTGAGGATCTACCCGGCCTACCTCCTAGAAGAGAAGTTGACTTCACAATAGAGTTGTATCCTGGAATAACACCAGTGTCCAAGGCACCGTATAGAATGGCTCCAACGGAGTTGAATGAGTTGAAGAAGTAATGACAAGAGTTGCTCGACAAAAGATTTATTCGTCCAAGTGTCTCACCTTGGGGAGCACCAGTTCTCTTTGTCAAGAAGAAAGATGGTTATCTCAGATTGTGCATCGATAACAGTATGTTGAACAAGGTGACTGTTAAAAATAAATACACTTTGTCTCGGATAGATGATCTATTTTACCAGTCGCATTCAGCCAAAATTTTCTCTCGAATTAACCTCCACTCGGGTTATCATCAGTTGAGGATTCGAGATGAAGACATCCCTAAGACTACCTTCAGAACCAGGTATGGTCATTATGAATTCCTCGTAATGCCCTTTGGATTAACCAATGCACTTGCAGCCTTTATGGATTTGATGAACAAGATTTATCAACCTTTTGTAGACTAGTTTGTTATTGTTTTCGTTGATGACATCCTTATCTACTCGTCATCCTTCGAGGACTATGCAAAGCATTTGGAACATGTATTAGAGGTGTTGAGGGAGCATCAGTTGTATGCCAAGATTAGCAAGTGTAACTTTTGGCTAGAGAGCATCAACTTCCTGGAGCATATTATTTTAAAGGATGACATATCTGTTGATCCATCTTTCTTTTGAACTTTCTCTTCCCTTTCGAGCTTAATATTATTTTTAATTTAAAAAAAAAGATTTTCGAGAAATAGACATGAGGTCTATAAAAAACCAAAAAGATAATAAATTGTTAGGGAGACTTATCCCCCACCTTTTCTTTAAATTGGAAATCAACCATCTTAATGGTTGGCCATAATGCCCGATCGGAAAAAGTAAAACCAACAAAACTAAAGTTCACAACAAAAAGAAAGGTTGCCAACAACGACATCTCAAGTTTCATATATGTGACTTATTAATCAAAGAAGTGCATTTAAGATTATTATATTTTGGAGGAAGAAACAGAAGAGTGAAGCTCACACGCCTTTAGAAAGAAAATCAGCCGTGTTATTAGCCTCTTTGAAAATTGGATGGACTGAAATATTTGAAGTCTCCAAAGCATTAGAAATTTCAGCGAGAGATTGGAGTATCGATCCAAGGGATAAAACATCTACTAAGAAATAGACACGAGGTCTCTAGGGCAAAACCTCAGAAATTTGTGAAGGTTTCAAGTGTTTTCTACAATTAGGCCTATGCACATGAGAAGAACTATATAAAACATATGTTAATAAGTAATGTAATCCCACATAAGATAAATAGCTAAGAAGCAAGTGGAACGTAGTGACCGGTTTACCGGTGGCCTTTTCCTCAAGTCTCAACTGGATAAGCCACTTCCTTTGGCTCAAGAATTATCTTGGGAAATTGTGGAATGCATTCGGCGCTTTACAAATGCAATCTTTGTAAGCAAAGAGGAGTATGAAAGGATACTTAATTCCTTATGGTCTGTCGTCGGGCGAAGTATCATCCTCTAGCATTGGACCATGGACGCCTCAATTCAATCTGGTTTGGGCGATCTTCAAATCAAACCCGCCATGGATTCGCTTGCATGGCATCCCCATTCAATATTGGTCCAGGGAGATTTTAGGTCTAAAGTGTAACACTTGTTATGCATGAAAAATACACATTTTTATATGCCTTTTTACCTGTTTGTTAGTTATAATTTCTAATTAAAATAAGGAATAAAGTGAGTTTTAGTAATTAGTTTAGTAATTAAGAATTAATTAAATAATGCTCTCTAAATGGCTCAAATTTCAATATGTTCTGCCATTTTATGAATTATGTGGCATGTCTAATGTGGGACATATTTTATTTTGTATAGGTTCAAATGTTCAGACTGCGGAATAGCCAAAGTGACGCCAATAGACGGGTTTTGAAGTGCCAAAGCGACCCAAAAGCTGAGATGACGTGCAGAGAAGATCTAAGTCGTTGATGTTCACTGATGAAGAAGATGGGCGTGAAATCAATGGATGAGCGTTCAGATTTGATCCGACGAATGACATTGATACAACGGGTTTTAAGAGAAAGAAAGAAAAAAAAAAGAAGAAGAAATGAACGGGGTCAGTCGTCGGGCCGGGTCAATGAAGAAAAAAAAGAGAAAAGAAAATGAAACCCGAGCGAAAGCTCGGGTGTCTTCTTTCTGAAACAAAGCAGAGCCTCGAGCTTCTGCTCGAGGCGAAGGCCGGTGGTCCGATAGCAGAGTTGATGGCAGCCTGGGTTGCGACGGCGGTCCTGGGTTCCGGCGATGCTATGGTCCTACGACGGTGGAGCAATGACAGAGGCTCTGTTCGGGCGACCAACGACACGGCAGATCGACGGGCAGAGGAGCAATGGCGAAATCAGAGAACGGCAGCCATGGGGCAATTCCGATGACAACGGCTGGGCTCGAGCTGAGGAGGAGTCGACGATCAACGGCGATGGTTCCGGTGGCCATGGCGAATAGGAACAGGAGCAGAGGCTTAATTTGGAAGGTCGAATGGGGAAAGAAGAAAGCCGATTTGGAAACTCGAGTTGCAGAATTGGTCCAGAATAGTAAGGTACCAAATTTCCTTTCGAATTGAGACTTCAAAAAGGTGGATTTTGTCTAAAAAAAAAAGGAGAAAGCTTCAATTTTTGTGTTTCGGCCCTTTTTGAGGAGTTTAAAGTTTGGATTTTTATTGCCAATTGGACGAGAATCGAGCTGCAAACTTGCTGGAATTAGAGGAGCTGAAGGCAGCAAAAGGAAGATTTGGTTACACAATTTTTGAGAAAAAAATTGCTGATTTGGAAGACTTGCAGTCTCTGTATAAAAACAGAGCACTGCCAGAAACAGAAGGACGGTCCGACAGAGAGACGACCAGACAAGTTTTTTTTCCAGTTCCAAAATTAGATTTCAGTTTTCTCTTTTTAGTTTGGATTCCATCTGCTGCTTTGTTGATTTGAAGATTGTAACGAACTGTTGCTGGACAGTCGACCAAGATCAGAGGGAACAGTACTAAGTTTTTCTTTTAAATCTCAAATTTCTTGTAAGTCAATTGCTGATTCTTTAATTGAAATGAGTTTAATTCTGAATTATGCATGCGTTTTAGTTAATATGTTTGGCTAAATCAGTTGCTAAGGCTTGGATGAGGCTGTAGTAGTTGTAGAGAATGCCTGTTATGTGAAAGTTGATATTTTTCTCCTAGGATTATGCTATAATGTTTATGCGTTCTTGTTGTTAATTGCGTAGTTATTTTCGGATATAGCATTAATCATGTTTTTGCTATGATTTGGAATTACTATTGTCAATGCATGCTTGTTTTAATTGATCAAATAACAAATCGGATACTAGTTGTGATTTACTCGTAAGTGGATACATCTAGTGATTTGAATTGTTAATTTAAATAGCATGAAGGACGTGATTTTTGTATGAGTAATTGTGCATTAAAGTAAAATCTTCCGTAACAACGTGAATAGGATTCTAGATTGTTACGAGTATTTGGAGAATGCTAAATAATTGAAGGGTTAGGGTTCTCTATAATTTATTGCATGCCGATTCCAAAGCCTTAGTATTTTATTAATTTAATAAAGTTCAGATTTTTATTCTGTTAATTGATTTTAATTAGTCGTTAGTTAGTTAATCAATTTCTACAAGTTTCATAGTTTAGTCAAGGGTTTAGTTAGGATTCGATTAGATTTCCGCTACACAAGTCCCTGTGGGTTCGACCTCGTAAGAATTGTGCGACTATACTCCAAACACGATTCGTACACTTGCGAGTAAAATTAAGAAGATTAATTAAAACAACAACAATACTTTAGGAACTCCTCTTCACAGTGATTCCTCAACTACATATCCCCAAGATTTCCAAGGAAACTCTTCTGGATATCTGGAAATGGAATCCATATGGAGGTATCCTACTTAAGGTTTTATTATCTATTTACATTACCTCCATATGAACGAAAAGGAATTGGAATATATTAAAGAGATTGATTTGGCGCCACTTCTATTAGCAGCTAAGGCTGTAATCAAGCAAGGGCGATTTGTCTCTGCTGCTTTCTTGTGCTTTTCTTTATGCTGGTTTTTTTGGTTTTCCTGCTGATTTTTTTTTTTTGGTTTTCTCTCCTAGTTTTTAGCTTCATCTTTTGTTTCTTGTAGGAGGCTGCATTGTATCAGTTTATAATTTTGGTTGCCTGGTGCTTAATGGAATTGTTTAATTTCAATAAAAAATTTATTTATGTATGTATAAATAAAAAAAGCTAGAATCAGTCATAGCATTTGCCTCACTAAAAGTATGACGTACAGATATGGTATGAAGCTCTCCAAGAGGTATAAGAAAAAAAGGAAAATAGAAAAACAATTGAAAATGACAATAAAGTTCACAAATAAGATGACTAACAATATAAATGCCATGCATATCTTATTAGGAATGGAAGTCTATTAAGACATTCTTTTCATCAGTACCATAATCTCAACTTTCATTTCCAGTGCCATCACTTTCTTCACCCTCCCGCTTTTCCTCATGGCCTCCAAGATCTTGATTGCCATCCGCAGCTTCGCCATTCGAATCCTCTCGGCTTTCCGCAATCCCTCTATGGATCTCAATGAGACGTCTCAAAGCAGATAATTCTACTACCGAAGCAGCATACAATGCTTTCAAAGCATCAATCTCTTCTTGCTCGCGCCGTGCTTCTTCTTCCAAATAGAGCCCCATGCCATCACGGATTTCCACCGAACGCACGCTATCTTCTCCCTCATCAGCCACTTCCTCACCAGTGTCACATTGAACTTGGTCTTCTTCAGGAGAAGGCTGCTTCTCAAC
The DNA here is from genome assembly GCA_039654745.1 of Houttuynia cordata. Lineage (NCBI taxonomy): Eukaryota > Viridiplantae > Streptophyta > Magnoliopsida > Piperales > Saururaceae > Houttuynia > Houttuynia cordata. The sequence continues at coordinate 27,237,769 of CM077508.1, forward strand.
ACTGTCTTCCTCAGCCGACAGTGCATCCTCATGGAAAGAATCCTTGTCGGAGGAAGAAGACATTACTGTGACTTTGCACTCTCCCCTTAGTTGGCTCAGAAACAAGATGTATATATGAACAGCGAGTGCATGCAAAAAGTCAAAATGCATGAAGACCATTAATGAACCAAGATTTGAACATATTTTGTACGAGTGCCATAGCTGTGGTTACCAAAATATAAAAGCACTTAAAGGTCAACATTTGGATATGTGGTTCCTGCAGTCATCAATAAAAATTGGTCCACAATCTGGTGGGTCCCCTATCAGATGAGGCGAACAAGGAACAAGTTTGCCCGATGAATGCCAGACATGTGTAACTTTGCCATGGGCAACTTTGAGTGTTGAATCGTTGATGGATCGTACGCCCTCCTGAATGTCTTGTTCCTTGTCGTCGGGCTGAATATGTTGGTCGAGCCTTCCCTCGTCTTTGTAGTTCTTAGGTTGTAGCGCTATTCGGGGCAACTACCATTAAAAAATAAAACGTGAGTTCAGTACTTAGCTTGAATGCAAAGATAATAAACTGGTAGGGGTTGGACATAAAGCCTGACACGAAAAGAAAACACTAGCTACCATCCCCAAAGATTTTTTAGAGAAATATTTTTTTATATAATTTTCCCTAGAGAAATATTGAATCATGCGTGCCACCTGCGAAGAATCAGAGGGCGACCTTCGGAAGACCAGATGGCCGAATCAAAACTAGACTCCCAACCTTTGAGGAGTCTGTTCTAGGTTGGCCCATCGTGTTACCCTTCATCAATCCTACTAACTCCTATCAAACTTATCCAACCATCACTTATCATAGTCCAAGTCAATCCCAATATCCTAATTTAGGACATCAACAATAAAAACCAGACCCTAGGGAAACCAACCAACAGCAACTAAAAAGAAACAAAAACCAAACAAAGCTAAATTCTGCATCTCAAGTTTCAAAACCTGGTCCCATAAAAAATTTGCGAAAGCTTTGAGCTCTCAATATTAGGAAGGGATGGCCTTAACTAGATGATAAAGTTTTATGAGTTTCTTTGTTTTTTTTTTTTGCTTTTGCTAAAGTACATCTATGCAATTTAGTTTTGAGGTTATAAGATTAATTTAGCTTAAATATAAAGTTAACGAATACTCATTCTTCACTTGGTTAACTTTGAATAATGGATTTCTCACACAGAATATCTTGTCAAAAAGAAGCATTTAAGAAATAGGTGCGTGCTTTGTGCCATCAATAATAGAGATGGTCTCACTTATTTTTTCATGTGCCAATACTCTAAATTGGTCGGGAAAAACAGTCTAATCAAATGCAATATAATGCATATTCCCCAAGACTTCCAAGGAGATCTCATAGCCTCCAAGATCCTTATCGTCTTCCTCTTCTGTCTCATCCTCGGCTATGCCTGGCGAATCCTCTCGATATTCCGAGAGCCCCATCCGGATCTCAATCAGAGTTCTCACAGCATATAGTTTTGCATCCAATTCGGCAGACAATTGTTGCAAAGCAGCAAGCTCTCCTCGACCGCGCCTTGCTTCTTCTTCCAAATAGATGTCCAGGCTGTTACTGATTTGCACTGAACGCGCGTCTTCTTCACCCTCCTCAGTCACATCCTCGCCATTGTCATCCTCAACTTCTTCTGAAGATGAAAACTGCTCCTCTTCACAGTGATTCCTCAACTGCATATCCCCAAGACTTCCAAGGAAACTCTTCTGGATATCTGGAAATTGAATCCATATGGAGGTATCCTACTTAAGGTTTTATTATCTATTTACATTACCTCCATATTAATGAAAAGGAATTGGAATATATTAAAGAGATTGATTTGGCGCCACTTCTATTAGCAGCAAAGGCTGTTATCAAGCAAGGGCGATTTGTCTCTGTTGCTTTCTTGTGCTTTTCTTTATGCTCGTTTTTTTGGTTTTCCTGCTGATTTTTTTTTTGGGTTTTCTCTCCTAGTTTTTAGCTTCATCTTTTGTTTCTTGTAGGAGGCTGCATTGTATCAGTTTATAATTTTGGTTGCCTGGTGCTTAATGGAATTGTTTAATTTCAATAAAAAATTTATTTATGTATGTATAAATAAAAAAAGCTAGAATCAGTCATAGAATTTGCCTCACTAAAAGTGTGACGTGCAGATATGGTATGAAGCTCTCCAAGAGGTATAAGAAAAAAAGGAAAATAGAAAAACAATTGAAAATGACAATAAAGTTCACAAATAAGATGACTAACAATATAAATGCCATGCATATCTTATTAGGAATGGAAGTCTATTAAGACATTCTTTTCATCAGTACCATAATCTCAACTTTCATTTCCAGTGCCATCACTTTCTTCACCCTCCCGCTTTTCCTCATGACCTCCAAGATCTTGATTGCCTTTCGCAGCTTCGCCATGCGAATCCTCTCCGCTTTCCGCAATCCCTCTAAGGATCTCAATCAGACGTCTCAAAGCAGATAATTCTACTACCGAAGCAGCATACAATGCTTTCAAAGCATCAATCTCTTCTTGCTCGCGCCGTGCTTCTTCTTCCAAATAGAGCCCCATGCCATCACGGATTTCCACCGAACGCACGCTATCTTCTCCCTCATCAGCCACTTCCTCACCAGTGTCACATTGAACTTGGTCTTCTTCAGGAGAAGGCTGCTTCTCAACACTGTCTTCCTCAGCCGACAGTGCATCCTCATGGAAAGAATCCTTGTCGGAGGAAGAAGACATTGCTGTGACTTTGCACTCTTCCCTTAGTTGGCTCAGAAACAAGATGTATATATGAACAGCGAGTGCATGCACAAAGTCAAAATGCATGAAGACCATTAATGAACCGAGATTTGAACATATTTTGTACGAGTGCCATAGCTGTGGTTACCAAAATATAAAAGCACTTAAAGATCAACATTTGGATATGTGGATCCTTCAGTCATCAATAAAAATTGGTCCACAATCTGGTGGGTCCCCTATCAGATGAGGCGAGCAAGGAACAAGTTTGCCCGGTGAATGCCACAGACACGTGTGCCCCTTTGCCTTTTATCTGACTGTCCGGATAACTTTGCCATAGACAAACTTTGAGTGTTGAATCGTTGATGGATCGTACGCCCTCCTGAATTTCTTGTTCCTTGTCTTGGGGCTGAATATGTTGGTCGAGCCTTCCCTCGTCTTTGTAGTTCTTAGGTTATAGCGCCATTCGGGGCACCCACCATTAAAAAATAAAACGTGAGTTCAGTACTTAGCTTGAATGCAAAGATAATAAACTGGTAGGGGTTGGACATAAAGCCTGACACGAAAAAAAAACACTAGCTACCATCCCCAAAGATTTTCTAGAGAAATATTTTTTTTTATAATTTTTCCTAGAGAAATATTGAATCATGCGTGCCACCTGCAAAGAATCAGAGGCCGACCTCCAAAAGACCAGATGGCCGAATCAAAGCTAGACTCCCAACCTTTGAGGAGTCTTCTAGGTTGGTCCATCGTATTACCCTTCATCAATCTTACTAACTCCTATCAAACTTATCCAACCATCACTTATCATAGTTCAATTCAATCCCAATATCCTAATTTAGGACATCAACAACAAAAAATATTTTTTTTTTGTATAATTTGGGGTTGTCACAAAAAGAGCTTATGTCAAGGGGAGACATGAAGCCAGACCCTAGGGAAACCAACCAACAGGAACTAAAAAGAAACAAAAACCAAACAAAGCTAAACTCTGCATCTCAAGTTTCAAAACCTGGTCCCATAAAAAATTTGCGAAAGCTTTGAGCTCTCAATATTAGGAAGGGATGGCCTTAACTAGATGATAAAGTTTTATGAGTTTCTTTGTTTTTTTTTTTTGCTTTTGCTAAAGTACATTTATGCAATTTAGTTTTGAGGTTATAAGATTAATTTGGCATAAATATAAAGTTAACGAATGCTCATTCTTCACTTGGTTAACTTTGAATAATGGATTTCTCACACAGAATATCTTGTCAAAAAGAAGCATTTAAGAAATAGGTGCGCGCTTTGTGCCATCAATAATAGAGATGGTCTCACTTATTTTTTCATGTGCCAATACTCTAAATTGGTCTGGAAAAACAGTATACTCAAATGCAATATAATGCATATTCCCCAAGATCTCATTTGGATATTGGATTTCTTTAAATGGAATATATATGGACGTACCCTATTAAAAAATTTATTCTCTATTTATATTGCCTCCATATGGACAAAAATGAATCAGCGTATTTTTTAGGAGATTGGTTTGGCTCCACTTCTATTAGCAGCTTAGGTTGTTATCGAGGAAGAGCGATTTGTCTCTGCTTCTTTCTCCTTGAAATAACACATTATTGGCCATTGCTCTTTTCTAAGTATTTTTGGAGTCTCTAAGAGGAGTTTTTCATTGTTATCTTGATGTATCTTTTCTGTAGTAGTCTTTTGTGTAAGGTTTGGGGGCTTCCTCTGTGCTAGTGTAGATTGCTTATTGCAGTGAGAGAAGGGGTGTTTCTTGTGCTTTTCGTGTTCTTTTCCCCCTCTTGGCGCTTAACATAAATGTTCAATAATATATATAATGAAAAAAAAAATCAGCCATAGAATTTGCCTCGGAAAAATATGACAAATAGATATGCTGTGAAGCTTCAAAATAGAGGAGATGTCCTTGACTAAATGACCTATTGAGCACAAATTGAAAAACAGTTCAAAATGATAATAAAGTTGCAAAGAAGATGACTAATAATAGAAATGCCATGCATAGCTTATTACAAAAGGAAGTCCTTTTAGACATCATTTTCATCAGCATCAGAATCTTAATCTTCATCTTCAGTATCATCACTTTCTTCCTCATAGCCTCCAAGATCCTTATCGTCTTCCTCTTCTGTCTCATCCTCGGCTATGCCTGGCGAATCCTCTCGATATTCCGAGAGCCCCATCCGGATCTCGATCAGAGCTCTCACAGCAGATAGTTTTGCATCCAATTCGGCAGACAATTGTTGCAAAGCAGCAAGCTCTCCTCGGCCGCGCCTTGCTTCTTCTTCCAAATAGATGTCCAGGCTGTTACTGATTTGCACTGAACGCGCGTCTTCTTCACCCTCCTCAGCCACATCCTCGCCATTGTCATCCTCAACTTCTTCTGAAGATGAAAACTGCTCCTCAACACTGCCTTCCTCATCCGACAGTGAATCCTCAAGGAAAGAATCATCGTCTGAGGAAGAAGACATTACTAGCACCTTGCAGAAGTTCCACAAGGAAAACTGCTCTCACTCTCGTGACTCTCCCCTATCTTGGCTCAGAAACCACATCTATATAGAACAGGGTGAGGATGCAAAAGGTCAGATTAATGTACGCCCATTTATGAACCAAGATTTGCACATATTTTGTACGAGTGCATGACTGAAATTTTTGTACGAGTGTACCAACTCTTCCTTGATGTAGCCTCTCTCAAAATGGGATAGACTGGAATTTTTCTCCGAAATACTAAAAATTTCAGTGAGAGATTGATGAAGCATCGAAGAGATTACACTTGCCTAAAATATACATATCAGGTCTATGGTTACGAGAAAACCTCGGAAATATATGAAGATTTTAACTTCGGATGCACCCCCAACCATTCAACATGACATCAATGCTAAGTCCAAAATGAACTCAAATCAGTTCACTTTTTAGAACCAAATGCTATGTCCGGATGGAGAGAGTCTAAAATATAAGTAACATAATCCCACATAGGATAAGTAGCTAAGAAACAATTGGAACATGGGGTCGGGTTTTTCTGGCAGCTTAACAATAGTCACGGCGACCTCTTCCTCATGTCTCAACCGGAAAAACTATTTCTCCTCGTCTTTTTCATCTTCATCTCTCATCCCCAAGCGTTCTATCAGTTTCAGATCCTTATTGGCATCACGCCCTCATAGGATGTGTCCTTGGTCATCAACCCTACTTTGTTTGGATCAATAATTATCTTGAAAAATTATGGAACGTTTCCGCTTTTCAAATGCAATCATTGTCTGATGGATTCTTTTTATGAAAGTTCAATCGTGAAGCGGAGTGTGAAAGGTTCCTTAGTTCCTCCCGCCCTATAATCCTCCGTTGTTGGACGCCTCAATTCAAACTAGTTCGGAGGATCCTCAAATCAATCCCCGTGTGTATTCGTTTGTCTAGCCCCCCCCCCAATTCACTATTGGTCGAAAGAGAGTCAAGGTTTCTTCTACAGCACTTGAGGAACTCCTCTTCATGGCAATTCCCCGACTACAAAATGAGAAAACCCGCTGAAGCCATCATTAGCACTGAGAATGAAGCTCTGGTGAGGATCACCAATGTGGCTTCCATGTCAACAGCATTGTGGAGCCTTGCCACCCGCCAAGCATCTGGGCCCCACTTGGTACTTTTGTCTTCCCCCATCTCTACAAACTTTGTAAGTGCATCATCCTCTCCTATCTGGTGTCATCAACATTTTACAACTATGGTTACGGTTAACTCCTACAAACTTGGTAAGTGCAAATCCCTCCATGAGATTATCTGAATCTCGTATGGTAGCTTAATTGTGGGCAATAGTGGTGGCAACGCCTTGTATGGAAAGACATATTGTGGAGAAATCCCAAGCATTGACTCTTAATCGGTGTCGGAATCAAATACTGAATTAAGAAGTTTCAATTGGTTCCCTGACCCAAAAGTGGTGAAGGTTTTTTTTTTATAACAAGGCGGGTGAGGGTTAAGCAAATGGGTTAGGACCACCAAGGACCAAAGGTAGAAATAAGGTTGTTTGGTTCATTAATTTGGTTGCAAATTTAGCCTGAATTGGCGAGAGAATAATCTTTCGGACTAAATTTTAAATTCAACCACAACGTGATTCCCATTTGACAATAATTCAGCCAAAATAAATTCCCTCTGAATTAAAATTTAGATTCATAAAATTCACCAACTAATTCATGAACCAAGCCCTGCTCAATTACTTTGGATAAAACTACCTGCTCAATTACGTTGGTGCAGTATTGTTTTTTCTTATATAATCAATGAAAATAAGTTACTACTAAGGGCCCGTTTGTTTCACCTGAACCTAAGCAATTGATCTGAAATTTTGATATCTGAAAAAGCCATTGATCTGAATCCACACCCTTCGTCATCATCCTCATCATCTCAATTCCCTTCTTTCTTCTGCCTCTTCCTTACTACTCCAAAAGCTGAATTTGAGTCTCTAACCACACCATGCTCGTTTCTCGCCTCGGGGTCTCCAGATCCGCCGATATGACCCTCTCCGCCGCCTACTTCGACCATAGCGTGAATGTGCTAGACGTCTACAACGCGATCTTCTCTGAGATCGAGCAGCTCCAACGACGGCGCCTTTTGCTCGATTTCATCCTCCACCTCCTCCAACCGTCCAGACCCCTCAGGGCCGATAATATCCGCCGTGCTCAGGAATCACTATCTGAGTGCCGAATTCTCGCTGATAGAAGCCGCAGGAGCGGTCTTGTGGAGTCTGCAGGGTCTTTGATTGGAGATCTGGTCCTGGGCCTAGGGAGCGGCCCGCGGGGCAAGGTCTCAACCGAGGAGAGAGCTCTCAAGTATTTCCGAGCTATACACAAGTGACAGAATTCCTTGCTCCAAAAACAGCAAAGCTTCAATTTTTCCCCTCCTTTCTTCCACTTGAATGTTGGAGTTAGTACGCGTAAAATGCCGACTGCACGTAATTCTCTTCTTCGTTTCAACAATTGTTTGCTCTCCTTCTTCTACTTGAAACAACGCCAATGAAAAAGAGCGATTCAAGAACCCCAAATCGACGAATTGCTCCGGCGGCCGAAAAATTTGCTTTGAGCAATTCGGCGGAGAATGGACGTAAATTGATTAGCGATGGAATTGAGATAACAGAAGGCTCCGCCGATAAACGAAAATCGGCGGGGGAGGAGGTGGACAAAATCTAGGCGGAGTATGCCAGAGCAATCACCGAGGAGGCGAACGGAGGAGACGCCGAAGCACGTCCCCCCATTGCTTTTCCTCGTCCTCTTGCTACTCTCCCATGTAAAAGCTTCCCAAAAGTTGAAATTGGATCACCATTAAAAAGAGCTGGCAGAATTCAGAATTTCAGACACTCAAAGGGTTTTCAAAAAAAATCAGATGAATTTTTCCATCTGAATTTTTAGGCTTTTTTTGCATATATGGGCTGAATCTAGGATAGAATTCAGAGACCCAAACAAATGGGCTTTGGGCTTTTCAGCCACTTATTCAGTTCAGATCTGAATAAGAGTAAACAAACGTGCCCTAAACCTAAAAAACAAAAAGTTACACTTCAAGCATTTGAGAACCTTACTTCAAGCATTTGAGAACCTTAGTCCCTGAATACATTTTCCTTTTCTTTTTTCCCAATCGGTCCTTAACTACATTTCTCATCAAACACTTAAAAGGAGAGAAACTCAAAATAAGATACCAAAAAGATAATTATACGATCACAAGGTCCCTGGTTAACAAGATCATTATAATCCAACTGCAAATTCATTAATTAAGCTAGCTTCCAGCTAAGCGGAGGCCACAACCACTTGTAAGAGACCAACAGCAGCAGCAGCAGAACTTTCAGGCCAACCCCCCAGCGCGGTGGATGATGTCCTGCTCCGGCTTAGGGAGCCGGACGATGACAACGCGACCAGAATCGGGAAAGAAGAGCAAGATGAGGAGGAAGGGGACTAGGAGGAAGAGGAAGTGGTAGGTTCGGATGGCACGGTGGAGCTGATCCTTGTAGTGCATGTAGTGGAATATATACAGGAAGAGGACGGCGACTGCGAAGAAGGCGGGCAGCCGGCCGGGCTGCGGCTACATGGAGGCTAGGGTCCGGGCTCTCCAGCCGTCCTGGATCCATTCTGGGTCACTAGGGTTAGCTGAGAGCTTGGTCCTCATCATCATCTTCGTCTCCCCTTTGTGGCTACGGTTGGCCATGCTTTAAGATATCCATATGCAGCTGCATGAAAGAGTAGTGGCATGGCAAGTATGGTGATACGTGGGGATCACATATTGCATGTTGGCAAAGTTGGCCTTGTAATAGTATTAGAAATTAGAAATAGAGAGTATGATGTAGCCTTTCATTCTAGGGTTGGCTGTGGTTGTTGCCAAAAAAAAATGACTGTGGTGCATGATATATATCCAACGGCTACAATTGGCCTCAGCTAAAACCTGGGCCCCTCAAATACCTTATTTTGAAAGCCAACTTGGTTGTAGACTACAACAGCCACCACATGCTCCTAGAAATATATGAATTATCTTCTTCTTGTTGTTTTTGTTACAACTGCAGTGTGGTACACACCTAGTGTTCCAAGAAAAAGTACCTTTGTGCCTGGGTCAAGACTTGACTAAAAGGGGGACTCCACTAAACCGGGGACAAACCAAGACATTCAACGTGTTTAGGAGTAATTTATAACTTTTTTTCCTACCAAATATTGTTGTCCTAATCAAACAGAAAGTTTTTGTAAAACAAAAAAAAAAGATAGTGAGTTTGATTATATATACATATTCTTTGTTAAAAATAAAGCAAGGTTACGTACACAAGTAAATAAGAACACTAACCGTTTTCTTTTTTTGTTTTTGCACCAACTGCTCATGGACAACATACACACACCCCTTATGCTTTTCTAAGATTCTCCTTGTGCTTGAGTGGAGACTTGAACTCAGATCTGTTCACTTGCACTGGAGCTGGAGCTTGAAGACAAACATGCCAAACGAGTTTCAGGTGAAATAAAAATGTTTAGACTTGATGAAAGCTACTTTTGGAGCAGTTACGTACTCCATCCATCTTATTTTAGATGTTAACTGGAAAAGAGGACAATCCCGTTTTAGATATTTTATATGGTCAATTTAAGTGGATTTTAAACCTCTTCTTCCCCCTATTTGTTCAAGTTTCTACCATCCAACAAAAGTCAATATTTTCTCAGATAGAGCTATTAAAACAAGACAGAAGGAGTATATAATTGAAAATGTGCATATTCCCATGCCTATAACAGTGCAATTCCACAAAAGACATTTCCCACAATCCAAAGATTTATTAATCATCTCATTTCATTACGAGCTTCTCACATCCAAATTTGTTTAATAAAATTATAAACAAGAACTAGAAAATGGAAAAGAAATTTTGTTTTTGCTACAATTGTTGAAGTCAGCGGATGACTCATGCTCTACCTACTGTTCTAAAATCCCCCCTTGTGCCTTTGTCGAGACTCCAATCCATGTCTTCCATACACATGAGACTCATGACCAACATGCCAATGCGTTTCGGGGGGGGGGGAGAACAAAATAACAGAAGTTGGTTAACTAATATTGTGTATGATCACTTTAAAATAGAGTCCATTAATCCAGTTAAATATTTCAAAGAAAGTTTAAAAAAAAATGTACAGCATGTTGGTGGAATGGCCAGAAATCGATGCAGATGCATGGGCCACATGGATGGATAGGTAGATTTACAGTAAACATGTTATAGCACATACTAGGTGTCAAGATGTGACTAAAGTGGCATTCTAACAAGAGTCTATGTGTGAGAAACTGAATGGACATGTACAGGCCACGTGGTGGAGCAGTTCCACTGTATGACTTCTCCCACTGAACCGGAGGACAATGTCTATTGCTGCTTGTCAGATATTTGCAATAGAGATGCCAGGAGCCCTTCAATTTAACCTGTAAGTTTGCCAATCCAGACTCAAATGGGCTGGTGGAGCTTTTTACATATGACCTGGCGCCAAACACCGGTTTGTCATATTACCCGGAATCCTTTTCTTCCTTCCATATGACCCGGAAAGTACCCAAAATGCCCTTAGGTTTAGGTATAAGGCACCCACACTTTGGTTTTCCATATTACCCGGAAAGGGAGCGACTACCCGGAAAGGGAGCGAGTACCCGGAGAAGCTGCCGCTAGTCGGAGAAGAAGGCGTTCCGTCCGGCCGCTCCGCCCATATCATCGCCGGCGCCGGCGTCGTCGAAGTCCGAAAAGGTCATCTTCGCGGCAACAAGCGGGAAAAGGAGCGGGAAAGATCGGGTATTGGAAAACAACTTCAACGGAGGCAAGGCACATCGAAAAACTGGTAGGTGAAGTTAAAATACGACGATTTATATGTTGAAAGTTGGTTCCAGAGAAGAAAGTTGAAAACGTAGCAAGTTTTCAACTGTTGTTACAGTCGTGTCGTCGACAACACGACTGTTACCATAGTCGTGTTTGATGAAACACGACTCATATACGATGCACTCATATACGGTTTTCAATATATCGTGTCTCACGGATTTGTAACTTATGACGGGTTTTTAATGGCAGGTACGGATGGAGAAGATAGTTCTTTGTTTACACTACGATGGAGTTTTGACGGATTCTGGTAAGTACGTGGGCGGGATACGGAAGCTCCTGCCTATAGATACACGAATAAAGTACCTAGAACTGTTGCAGCTAGTCGAAGAAAGATTACCGCTTAAGTCTACACCTGGTACATTAACTTTGTCATATCATGTTGAATCTGAAGAATACACATTTCTCCTTGAAGACGATAAAGACGTAGAGTCAATATTTATACTTCACAAGAGCAAGCAAGGCACAAATGGACTAGTCCACCTGTACGTGGAGTGGACTTCTACGGGCAATAACACCGAGACATCGACTCTCAATAAGGAAATAAATGCCAATGCGAATAACAGCCCGGCCGAGAGGCTACCAGAGGCAGAAGTGATGCCGGGCAGTAACACACCGCCGGAGAGGCTACCAGAGGCACAAGTAATGCCGGGCAGTAACACACCGCCGGAGAGGCTACCAGAGGCACAAGTGATGCCGGGCAGTAACACACCGCCGGAGAGGCCGTCCAGCCCGGGCAATAAGACACCCGCATCAGCAGTCGAAGGAGGAAGAGATGGGGACTATGCGAGGTGAGACTTCTAAGGCGCGGATACAAGCAACACGTGTGCTATTATAGTCGACTATAATAGTACACGACTAAAAGGGTTATCGTGCCGTATTGAACACGACTATATACTCGTCGTGTTGAATCGTAGACGACTATAAATCAATTCGTGTTGCATAAAACAATACCTCATAGTACACGACTAAAAGGGTTATCGTGCCGTATTGAACACGACTATATACCTAGTCGTGTTGAATCGTAGACGACTATAAGTCAATTCGTGTTGCATAAAAGAATACCTCATAGTACGTGCAATCGTTTTGTCAAGTCCATTCATACATGTTTTTGCCCGCAGTTTCGGAGATGGAGAAGGTGAAGATGAAGAAGATGACGATGAAGATTCCAGTCCAGATGAAGAAGAATTGTTGGATGAAGATGAATTACCGTGGTCTGCAGATGAGTGGGATGAGCCTCTTACAGTACCACATTTCAGCCAGCCATATCACACGCGAACATCAACCTCTAGAGGTCCAACGGCAAGAGACACATCTAAAGGGAAATCTGTCGCGTCGGAGGACGATGACTATCTCAATATTGAGGGTGATGGTGGTTGGGATTGGGGTACCTATTCTGCAGAGGCCGGTCCTTCAAAACATTGTGAAGAGGAGACGATGTTGACCGGAAGTTTGCAAGCAGAAGACTACGAGGCACAACTTACGTTAGGGGCTAGATTCGAAAGCGTCAAGCAGTTCAAGATGGTTCTAACTGATCTGGCAATCAAGAGGAAATTCATGTTCAAAGTAGCGGATGAGAGCAAGGACACATTCGCTGCAAGTTGCAAGGTTTCGGGGTGCAAGTGGTACATACGAGCGTCGAACAGACTTGATGGAGTCAGCGTAACAAGGAGGGAAGAACGGCATACATGTGACACTTCTCTAAGTTCGAAAGATCATCCATTGGCTTCTCACCTCTGGATCGCGAGGAAGTGTCATGGCCTCCATAAGGATTCAAACTCCATAAAAATCTCAAATATCCAACAATACATTGAGAAGCATTGGGGCGTCACCGTCAACTATAAAAGGGCATGGAGGGCGAAAGAGGAATTGATCCGATTGATCGATGGCAACCCTGAAGACGCTTATCGTATTTTGCCACAATACGGAAGGGAATTAGAGCGGTCTAACGCAGGTACACATGTGGTCATCGAAAGATCAGCTGATATACCTGATATCCCAATTGAGTTATCCGGCTACGACTTCAGACGTGTGTTTTGGATGTTCGGCCCGGTTGCAAGAGCATTCCGAAGAACACTGAGACCGTTGCTCACGCTTGATGGAACATTCCTAAAAGGAAAGTACCCTGGAGTATTATTGGTTGCTACAGCAATCGACGGCAATCAACAATTAATGTGTCTTGCATATGCAATTGTGGATAAAGAGAATATCAAAACGTGGTAAGTTTAGAACCAGGAAAGACGACTGTATGAGTAGTCGTGTTAGGCACGACACGACTGGGCACACAGTCGTGTAATCGACAACACGACTACTCATCTAGTCGTCCTTTGCTTATAGACGACCTTGTAACAACCTGAAGCATTCTATGTTTAATATGTTTGTCTCTCACTTGTACAGGACGTGGTTCCTCACCTTACTTAAATGTTTTCTCTTTACGGACCCCCCGGCATCCCTGGACACTATTGTCTCTGATAGACAGAAGGGACTTCTGAGAGCGGTCGCCGATGTCTTTCCCGAGGCTCACCATGGGTTTTGCCTCCGGCATATGGCCGCAAATATGCTTAATACTTGGAAGGATAAGTACCTGAAGGAACTCCTATTCCGAGCTGCAAAATGCTTCAGGAGACCAGAATTCGACGCTACGATGGAGAAGATGAAGGAACACAATGAGGCGGCCTGGAAATATGTTGACAATATTCCGAAAACACATTTGGCGAACGTCGAATATCCGGGTAAAAGGTACGGCACTCTCACGTCGAACGCGTCAGAAAGTGTAAATAATATGCTTCTAAAGGCAAGGTTTTGGCCAATAACTCGGTTGATCGAGCAAACGCGGGCGACCACAAGCGTCCATTTTCAGAGACGCCGAATAGAGGCAGACGGCCTACCGACTCCGTTAACAAAATATGCACAGAATCATATCAATCAGATGAGGAATCAGAGTGCTGGAACAGTTCGAGTTCAACCGCTATCATTACGGCAGTTTGAAGTGACATCTTTATACCATGTGGTAAGCATAAATTTGTTTTCTGTAAGAGACGCCTATAACAAAGTCGTGTCGTCGAAGACACGACTACCCATACAGTCGTGTCTTCGACGACACGACTGTATTGTCGAATACACTAATTAATTCATGTTTTCGCATCAGGATGTTGTGGACCTTACGAATAGAACATGCACATGCGGCTTCTTCCAGAGCATGGGACTTCCGTGCAAGCACGCCATGGCATGTATTGATGAGAGGAGTCTGGAAGCGGTAGAATATTGTGAGAAGTGGTACTGCGCAAGTACGTACCCCACCACGTACGAAGAAGTAGTGTTCCCTACTTTAGACAGAAGTCAGTGGGGAAATTACGGCGTATTATTTAAATGCGAACCGCCAAGGCTTGAAGCTCCAAAGAAGGGCAGGAGAAAGACAAAAAGAATTGAGTCACAGCCCGATCCACCTGCAAGGCCACGTGCGAAATGTGGGAATTGTCGTGAAGTTGGTCACAACCGTACAAAGTGCACAAAAAGCCCCGTTCCGAAAGAACATCGGACGCGCAGGAAACGAAAACTTCCGCAACAAGGCAAACTGTCTACGAACGAGACAGCGGATGTACGCCGCTCCGGCTTACCTCAGCCCCCACCATTCTTCACTTAGGATGTAGTCAAAGTCTTGTATAGCGCAGAAGGCCTACCCAAATTAACATCTCTACTGTCGTGTATTGTGAAACACGACTACATATAACGTCGTGTTGAATCAGAGACGATTATATACGTAGTCGTGTTGTTCCAGAGACGATTATATGCGTAGTCGTTTTCCATCAGAGACGATTATATGAAACTAACCTGTTGTATCAAGGCCGTATTCACATTCATGATAGCGATATTTTGTCTACATCTGGTATGAGTCAAATATGTGAACTTTGTACATTAAAAATGAAGTTTGTACAGTGAAAGAATGTGAATAAAATGAACTTTGTACAGTGACATCTGGTATTTACAGGAAATGAACTTTGTACATTAAAAGAATGTGAATAAAATGAATTTGAAGTTATTCTTTATCCGGAAGCCGCAAAAAACCCGCAACTGTGACAGCATCTTTTGTGCCTTGTCCGGAATCGTCGTCAAACTCGCTGTTAATAAGCCCCCGAATCAAGGTTGAAGCGATGACTGGTCGCCACGGTCGTGTGATTGTGGACTGGTCAAACTCCGGGGGGTTCACATTGGACGCCAAATGCGCGACGTACATCATGATGAAGATGCCACAGTCTTTCGATTTTTGTTGCCACGGCGCTTTGGTTATCTGAGTCATCTTCCAGTCTAGCAAACCAAACCACCCCAGCTTGCCTGCCATAACGACGTTCATGAACTGCGTGAATTTGTCAGCAGCTTTTCTGTGATGCGGATATAATTGGGCTCTGCCAGACAGTGGGTTGTAGAAGCGCCATACACAGTGCGGGAAATGGACATACACGAGGCAGAAGTGGGAGCCGGTGCGGATTGGGAAAAATGCGTAGAACATGTTCCTATTCAAGCCGTCCAGCATCCTCCCGAGCTTTTTAACCAATTTACCATTATTTCCCCCTTCCTGGTGCTCCTGCGAAAGCGAAAGAGATTTAGACAACGATCTAATAATATCATAATTATTTACTTATCACTCCTTCTGCAGGGAACACTTACGTTGTCGAATATCTCTTTGAATGCGTGGCAACCAAAAAATGCCCACGGATATTTCATCGGGTTTCTCTCGTTGCGCTGGCTCAAAAGACTTAAAAAAGCATCTATAACCTACAGAAAACATATTGAGGAGTCATTACACTTCGGTAAGGCAACATGCAACTTCCAATTAAAAGTCGATTATTCTATATATACGATCTGCATAGTAGTCGTGTCCTCGATAGACACGACTATGCGTATAGTCGTGTATTCCATAGACACGACTACGTGCAAAGTCGTGTCTTCCAATACCGACTTTATGTCTACAACCCTATATATGAAGAGCATGGGTTTACTTACATTGGTGTTTATTTCTGTTGTTTGTAGGAGGGATAAATAGTCGTCATCACATAGCGTTGGGATTGGATAAGCCTTCCTCGGATTGGCCATCCATCCATCTATTGCCACTCTATCCCGCTCTAACAGTACCCCCATGTCGAAGCATAACTCCGAATCGGCATAGTGGTCGGGGAGAGCAATTACAGACTTAGACTTCTGAGGGGTTAGGAGGACATCGACGTCAACCGGCTGTGATGCGGTTAAGCCAGTGCCCTCGGCGACCTCCTCCTCCTCCCTCGCCTTCTCCTCCTCAGCCTCCTCTTCCTTCAACTCCTCCGTCTTCTCCTCGTCCATCGCCTCTTCGTCTGCTTGCACCTCCTCCTCCTTCCTCTCCTCCTCCTCCTTCGCCTCCTCCTCCTTCCCCTCCCCCTCCTTCGTCTCTTTGTCCAGAACATCCGCCTTCACCTCCTCCTCTTCGACGTCCCCGCCCTTCACCTCCTCCTTCACGGTTTCGATATCCGACTGCCGTATGGAAGAGATGACCTCATCGATGATAGAGGTCGCCTCTCTATCGGATATGGTTTGTTCGGAGTCGGCTTTCGGCTGAGGGGACCTATTTCTTCTTTTCTGCTCCTCCGCCATTCTCCGTATATGGTCCTCTTCTCTAATCCTCTGCTCCTCCTTCGAGCCGACAGTCCTGAAGCGCTTCCTTATCACTACACCAGGGGGGAATATGTCCCGGCCGTACGTCGGACGGGACTCGACTTCTGCACGCTCCATATCTTCCTTGAATTCTGGTTGGAGCTTCTTCAAAAACATCTTGGCAGAGGATCTCTTCGCAGCCCGTTCCATCTTGTCTTCCTCAACCGCGCGTTTGATGGGAGCTGAAATGACATTTTACTTCTTCATGTCAGTAGTAGCAGCACGATAAAAAACATAGTCGTGTTATATAGAACACGATAAACCACATAGTCGTGTACAATGAAACACGACAAATATAGTAGTCGTGTATGATGGGGCACGAAAAAATAAATCATCGTCTACAACTTACCTTTACCCCATTTCGTCGAATCCAGATGTGACTTCCTTGCCAGCTCCTTCGTCCGCATACCGATAGGAGTATTCTTATTATGCTCCTTTTGAAGTGGCCGCTTCTTTGGGTCCATCTGATGCACTGATGACGATTGTGGCCCCATTTGGGGCCGCTTCTTCGGCTCCATCTGATGCACCGATGACTTCTTTCTCTCCATTTCGGGGCGCTTCTTCGGCTCATTCGTCGGCTCGTCAGTCATCTCCTCCTTCGGATGCTCGAAGATCTGACCTTCTAACAGCATTGACGCTGAGGCGGCAGAGGACTTCATAGAGTGGAGAATCTCTCGCAGAGGTCCCACTCTCCTTCCCATCTCCTCATAGGAAGACAGAGCTATCTCTATTAGTGACTGTATGCCCTGAAGGGCACCCTCCAATCGGCCCATTGCAGTTGCAGTCGACTGGGCAGCCTTTCTCGAGGAAGTGGAGGCAGGTTGGTTGGGAGTCGTCTTCATTTCCGGCCTCTGCGGCCTCTGCCGTCGTGGAGGATGGGCCCCTGAGGTTGACGAAGCAAGGAGATATGCCTCTCCGGCCATGGGGCTGATTACGTCGACGAGTTCCTCCCCTATTTGAAGATTGTGGAACACTCCCGTCCAATAGTCGGCCATGCGGTGCTTCTTCTGTGCACCTTTCTTCACCTCTGTAATGAGGGCCCCACTTCCTGGCCATCTTTTCGCCCGTGGGCTGGTAGGGCCCATGACAGGATGGAAGATTGTCGTGTGCTCAAAAAACCAAATCTGCAAATTAAACAGTTGAAAACATTATAACAATGCGCGGTTGCCTTAGTCGACTATAAGTTCAACACGAATTGAACTATGGTCGTGTCTTAAAAAACACGACTATATACCTAGTCGTGTTTCATTATACACGACTATAAATATAGTCGTGTTCTATGATACATGACTATATATATAGTGGTATTGTATAAGACTTTTTCCCGATCGAAGACTATGAATGCTACATACCTGAAGGACATATGCGGCGCCATTTAGGCATCCACCGCCCAGGCACTCTCCTTGCGATCTCGCTCCCACTAGGCGGCTGGTATGGGTTATACCAGAAACCAACATCTTATGTATAGCCCCAGCCCAATTGTATGACCTCAATCTTGGGAGGTCGTCAATGTAACGGTACAAAGAGGGATGAACCGCTCTAGTGCTGTGTGGAAACAACACCGTGGAGAAGAGGAGGCAGATGATCATCCTCGCAATGTCCTCCTCTTCCATCTTCAGTTCGCCCGCGCTAAGCTTGTCTATCATTTCCTCAATGTGTGGAATGTCTGCTCTCCTCGCGGCGAAGTACTTTCTGAAGAATTGACCTTCCGGTCGGCGTGTCAAAGAGGGGAGGACCTCAACTCTGTCGCCCTTTGCGGGCAATCCGGTGATAAGGGCAACATCTTCCTCTGTGAAATGTAGCGTCCTACCCTTGATATTGAAGACCTTCGCCGACTCATCCCAGTACCTGACCAAATGGTCGAGGAGGTTCCGAGATACAATAACGTCCTCACCTTCAAAAATGACAGCGAAACCAGCCTCGTTCATCAGCTGGGCACATCTTTGGTGACGCTGTAGGAGGGCCGCACACTTTTTCATCGCCCCCGGTTGACAACACGTCTTCAGCGCCGGTCGCGCATTATATGTTCTCTTCACTGGTCGGTCCATCGGAGCCTTCCTTTTCCTGCCCCTCTGATTTCGCTGCCGAGGTGCGAAGACAAAATCATGATCCTCCTCCTCTTCCGGTGGTATTTCCTCCATAGACTCATCTCTTTTTTTATCCATCTGCAAGGAGTGAGGTATAGTGGTCAGTACAAAAGTGTCCTCGGTGCAACACGAAAATATAAAAGTCGTGTCGTCGCGGACACGACTAAATACACAGTCGTGTCTACTCTATACACGACTTTATAGTTCATAGTAAAAATTAAAAATTCAAATGTCCGACCTTATGAAACTAAAATCAGGTAGGATAGTTGTAACTTACCGTAGTTTAGTCGTCTGTATGTCTGTATTTCCTCGCAGGTGCCTTCACAGTCTTCCTCGCCGTGCACCGAAGCTCAATCCGGTCAATCCGCCTGTTGCATGCAGGCGGAGGGAGCCGCGGGGGTCTTCTCAAGGTTGAAGATCAGAAATCCCGACGGATGCGCTTCAAATCGCCGCCTTTGTCCACTCTCCCTCAGTCGTGTCGTCGAAATCCAGCAGGGGGGCAGCTCGATATCGAGATGGGGGACGCGAATAGGCTCGAACTCGTCCGTGTATTCCGCCGGTTGAATCGCCGCTCCAACTCGCCGGTCGCCGGTGCCGTCGCCGATGGGAATCGCCGGAGAACTTCACACTCGAGGCGTGTTGTACACAACACGCCTCTTCGCACAGTGTTAACACGAAAAAATAGAAGAAAGGGCATTTTGGGTACATCAAGTCCAGATTCCGGGTCATATGAGATTTCACGGGAAAAACCTGGTAATATGGGAATATGAGATTTTGCGCCAGGTAATATGGAAAAAACCCGGGCTGGTGGGATGTCCCTAGGTTGCGGGTGAGGTCCCAAGGTCAAAATAAGAGTTGAGTGGGGCTAGCCTGCGCTACAGCGCTACTGCCACCCTACAGCATTGCACATGATCTGACGGCTTCCACCGTAGAGTATACTAACGCTGCAGTGCATGTTAGCTATTTCCATAAGAATTGGCCTAACAAGTGCTTTTAAGACATACCCAAACATTGTGCTTCTTTTGTGTCAACTCTGCATTAATATTGAAGTTTGATATTGGATCAGTGCCTCTAGTTTGAAATTCCTACATACTTTTTGGACTATGAAGTTTGAATCCAGCTTAGTTCAATGTTGGTGAACTCTGCAATCACTTGATTTTTAAGTATCGTGTACAAGATGTCCATCCCTATCATGGATTATTGCTAATCATCTCTTGGCCAGCATTGTATTTGGGTCATACAAGTATCATGAAAGAGTTGTGCACAAACCAAAGCTTAGAGAGTCTACCAAGTTATATCAAGATGGCCTCTTAGCGAGGCTGGTCTATGTAAGTCGCTATTAACATTAATTGCAAAGATAAACATGTAGTTTAGAATGATTGATTCTAAAACTCCACATTTTTAGATTTTTTTGGAAGTTTATCCTTGCATGAGTTTTCTTCTTCCATAGCCTCATAAGACGAGCACACATTAATTGCATATTAGCAATCATTCACGCTTGTTGCAAATTACAAGTTAACAATCATTCATCATTAGCAAACCAAAAATGAGGAAAATAAAAATAACAGTTAGCAATCGTTCTTGTTGTTTTGTTTTTAGCAACTCAATCATTCATATGGTTGCAACTTACAAAGTCTACTTGCTTTTCCAATGTTCTCAATTACTACAATTCAAATAGAATGCTATTTTTATTTTTCAATTACAAAAAGGCCTACTCAAGAAGAAATTATTAGAGTTTAGGGCTTCAACTTGAAAGAGGTACATTGGCTGAATCAAAGACTAACATTCATGTTCACTGAACTTGAAAATAAAATGAGTGCCTCCAATTAGTCTTGGATATAACTGTGCTAAATAATTAGAATTCATCAAAAAATGTGGAATTAGAATTGGGGAAAATTCTAAAATTTGGTAACAATAATGTACACTTGAATCGATGTAACCTTTGACTGGCCTCAACTATATATGTACATAGTGCTAATTTAGAGTGCCCAAGACCTGTATTGAAACCCAATGGCATTTCACCCGTAGAAAGTTGCAACGAATTCGACAGCGAAACCTACTTGACTCCTGTATTATAGCCTTCCATCCGATCAAAATTGGGCAGCCGGAAGCATGCACCTTGTGCATGCCGGTTGCTTGAGCGGTCGCAAGTGCCCAGCGTACTGCAACACACGCATGCCAATATTCTCGAAAATTATCCACTTAATAGAGTACAAACTGTATAATGAACAAGGAAAACACAAAACCTACTGTGGATCCAACTAAATTGTAAGTCTCGTAGCAAATAGAAAACCATTATGAAGTCATTTTTATGAGAGAAAAAAATCCTACTAAATTGTATAATCATGGATGGAAATAGAGCATGAATCATAGACCGTCCTAATCAACGTTTAAGGTTTAACATTACTTTCCAACTTCATGAAAAAAAAATTCTCCCTCTGTCCGAAAGAAGTAAGCCCTTTAGAGAATTGAACTTTTAATTAAGCCACACTAAACCCACAAGTGGAAAAAGGCCTCTACGTGGGTGAGAAATAAATATAACTGTGCCTACTTCTTCCATACATAGGAAAAAGAAAAATGCACTCCCTACTTTTTTAGGATGGAGGGAGGGAGTATTAGTCTTAAAATGCATATTTTTGTAAGAACCCCGTTTATATGAGCCCAAGCCGACAATTTGAGCCGTTGGATTCTGAACCAGCAGTTGGAAGGTAAATCCCTATCCACCCTATGGCGGTGCCGGATCGAAATGTGACGGCCCATATCATGTTGGCTCACAAGATGTGGATGAGCTGAGGCTCGGGGATCATATAAATGATCAAGATCCAAATGCTACAAATTAAATTGGGAAAAGTTTAAATGAGATCGCTCTCATATTGCTTATATGAGGCCACTTTGAATCGTAGCCGTTGGATCTTGATCTAACGGCTATAAATATCCATAATGATCTCACCCACTCCTCCTTGATGTGACACACTCACCTACCCACTGATTTGATATCCACCCTCCGATCGGAATCTAACGGCTATAAAAATTAGCCTCATGCTCCTTATATGAGAACGATCTCATGTAAACTCATCCCAATTAAATTGGCCTCCTATAAATTTTTCATTTAAATTTTTCCCAAAAAAAATAGAATGCTTTTCTTCGAAGTTGGGCTTACAGCTGGGTCACACTTTTGACCAAATCAGGACCGTAGAAAACTGGTAGAGACATCATCCTCCACGTCCACTTGGTAACTATTCAGCTGTCCACAAATGCGAACGTGACAGCGATGAAATGGGGCCCCGCTTTTCCATAATTCTGCGTGTATCCAAAATCCAGCTACAGAAAGTGGGTCCCAACAAGGATCACGTGGTAGACCAAATAATCGTCTTTAATTGCATGCCTCTAATATCGTGTCAAGTTCGTGCTTTACTTTGTCAAAAAAAAATCGTAATTATTTGCTTCCACCTATTTAATGGTGAAAAAAAAATTCTGGTTTTTAATTTGGTAGAGGATGCTCTGGTCGAGCAACCTAGTTAGCGTCATCCTCCAATGATAACATTGAGCATCAATAACGATTGAAAGCTTTGATTGATATGCAATCTCATGAGATGTGTTAGCCAAATTTTCTTGCACACGATCAAAGTAGGAGTGAAATTTTTATTCAACACAATATGGTCATTTTAACTTTTTCCTATTTACATATTTATTGGTGAAACAACCTCTTTTTTATAGAAATCACAAGATATAACTAAATCGGCCAACGAGCCAAAGAAACGGAGGAAATCGCCTCCCTCAAGGTGTAATGGTAAAACAGTATAGCTCCCAAATCTGGCACAAGGTTTCTCATTTTTTAGTTTCAACAAGAATTTTAAAAAAAACATTTCTACAAGGAAAATGGCAAGCCCTTCCCTAAAACCATCTCATGATTTTTATGTGAAAAGGACAGCACAATGGTCCCGAGGATCCTTTCCCCTTGAACAAGAACCGGCCACGAGTTATATGTACACGAGTTTTTTTCTTTTTTTCTCACGGGCTCTAGGATTGCTGCTCCCAAATAATCATCAACATCAGCTTATGTATGAGTTGAACTTGCTCAGAGAGGGTAAATTGTTCAATGCACCTTGTGTGCCATGTGGGAGTGTGAAATTATGGGGGTGTACCTGCCTACCTGGCACACTGCTCCAATGAACCAGAGATGATGACACATTTTCTCGTACCAAACACAACTAGAGAGCATGGAATGTCGTATCGGATATCGGTAAAATATCGGTAGGCCAAAGAGACGAAATATCGGAGATATTGTGTAAAAAAATATCGGTCGTTAAAAACTAGTTTTTATCATATATTTTCACAATCTAACTTCTAAAATGAGTTATACTAATTTAAACAAAGAATACATTTCAAAATATGCATATTAGGATAGAAAACAAACATGAAAGTTTTTTTTTTTAAAAAATATTTTTTTAATTAAAAAAATACCGATATATCGGCGATATATCGCCGATATATGAAAATTTTTGAAAAAACGAGATTTAAGGGTATCGGTGTATCGGTTTGTGTCCGATACCGATATATCGCCGATATATCGGCGAGACGATTTTCCATGCTAGAGAGCACATGTAAAGTGCATTTGTTGTTGATCAGTCTTAGAGATCGACCGCTCCCTAGTGCCCTCGCATAGAAGTGACATGGTCAGGCCATTGTACCCCATAATTTCTCTCGGCCCACACATTCGACACAAGCCATCAATCCTAGATAGACAACGAACACAGAAAGCCGCGAACTCCCTTTGATTTCTAAGATAGTCGGCTCTTGTCACGCACTGCGTGCACACTATATAGCAATTTTCAAGATCGACGGCTCGTATCATATAAGCGCAATTCCCACACGCCACGCCCGGCACACCGAAAAATCCCCCCTCAGAGCCACCTCATGTCGCCAATCGCCATAGCACAGCCAGACGCGAGCTTAGCTCCTTCAAGTAAAGACATGCACCAACCGCATGGACAGCCCGACCATCCAATCCCCCACAAACGACAAACGCCAGGGGTAGG
The DNA here is from genome assembly GCA_039654745.1 of Houttuynia cordata. Classification (NCBI taxonomy): domain Eukaryota; kingdom Viridiplantae; phylum Streptophyta; class Magnoliopsida; order Piperales; family Saururaceae; genus Houttuynia; species Houttuynia cordata. Next base: position 27,261,643 of record CM077508.1, read on the forward strand.
AACCAACGACACACACAGCACAAACCTGCTACACCCGGTCACCTAACCCCTCTTTCGTACTTGCACCACCGGTAACTCCCCGCCAGCTCCACCTACCAGCTGCTTCACATCATCGCCACTCGTCCGACCAGATGCTGTTGGCCATGGCCATGGTTCTCGTCAGCGCACGCTAAGCTTAACCTGCGCAGCTTCTGTTCTGTTCGGAGAATTCGAAGAGTTGAGTCTGGTTGTCTGGTCTTTAAGTTCACTGCCTTTTCAGTTCTGGCTCTTTGCTGATTGGCTGTGAGGTGGCCATCAAGATTTTGCTGAAGTAATTCTTGCCTTTTTAGCTGTGCCATCTTGTTTAAATTGAGGTTTTTGTATGTAGGTTTTTGGAGTTGTTGGGAAATGGATCATGTTTAGGTGAGTGGTTCTTGTGAATGGTGGTGTTTTGGTTGCTTTTTTGGAGGGTCATCCGATTTGATGATCATGTTTAAATTGAGCATTTTGAGCTTTTTGCATGTGGGTTGGTGTGGGTTCTTTGAGTTTTTGACTAATGGATGATATTTAGGCGAGTGTTTGTTGCATTTTTGGAGTTTTATCTGGTTTTTTCCTTGTGTTTGTGTCTTGCTTTTAAGAATTTGATGATTATGTTTATGGGTTTTTGGTAGAGAGGTTTGACATTGAGGAGGAGGAGTTTGTTGTGCAATTTGAGCTGTGTGGGATTGTGAATCTAATTTATCTTTTCATGTTTTGATTGATTCTTTTTAAATAGAATCTAGCATCTGCTTGTGCGGTGCGGTCACTTTGGATTTTTTGTCATATCAATTATTAGGGGAATTGAACCATTATCATCTGTTCTTTAAAGTGGCAGAGTAGCTAATCATGTCAAAATTTGAACAAATTGTTGGCTGTTGTCTCCTGGTTCAATAATCACATTGTAGAAAACTGAGTAGAATTTTTTAGTATATGATTTAAGTGAATTCCACCAGTAACATATGTTCTTTTAAATGGCAGAGTAGTTATTCTCCTGCTTCGATAATTTGTGAGTTGCATTTCTGAGCTTAATGGTAGCATAGGTTGAAATCATTTTTTCTTTATCTTGTATTCCGTTGTGTTTCGGTCTTATGTGTCCGATGATCGAAGCTTGATTCCGGTCAGTGCACTGTTCCGTCATTTTTAGGTGATTTTCTATGGCCTATGAATATTGCATTGGTAAATTCAAGTGAATCAATTGGTATTGGTCCCCTAGCTTTTTATTCTTTTTTTTTTTTTTTGGGGGGGGGGGGGAGGGATTTTTTATTCTACATGCTACTCAAGGATATTGATTCTGATTAGGCATCCAGCATCCTTTGAAGGAGCTGTTACATTAGTTTTTCGTGTTTAATTTTGTTTGCTTTGATTGCAGATATTGATTTCTCTTATCAGATAAGTATTTTCATCAAGCTCAAATGTCTACCCTTACCGTGGATGTGCCACAAAGCACACCTGTAAGAAATCTAGATACCCTATCCATTGTATCAGAGATTGAAGAATTTGATTTCTCCAGACCACTTGACAAGACCAGGGCTATAGAGAGAAATAGATCATTCGATGAAAGGTCGCTTAGTGAGTTATCCATTGGGCTATCCCCTCGCTATTCTTCCAGGAATACAGAGAACTCTCGGCTTATCGACCACCTTGACAACATATTCTCACCTGGTCGAATATCTGGAATGAATACACCTAGATCGCAGGGTTTCTTTGAACCACATCCAATGGTGGTTGAGGCTTGGGATGCTCTTCGTCGTTCATTGGTTTACTTCCGTGGCCAACCAGTGGGAACTATTGCTGCTGTGGATCATAGTGAAGAAGCACTTAATTATGATCAGGTAACTTCTCTCCTTGAAGTTTTTGTTTCTTTTGCTGCACCTTTCCTTATTTTGTATGAAAAATTTTCCTGCTGCAGGTGCTGATCATAAAAGTGAGGAAACACTTTATATGAGTACAAGCTGAAGGAAACTCTTTCTATTTAGTATGAACACGATAATGTTTATTCATGGAATCATATCATATATCATATTTTGCATATTACATCGCGATTGTTATCTGGTTTGAAAGTTTTTTGGACTACTGCATTCAAGCAGACTTTAATAGACTGGAAGTTGGTGGCTCAAATATAATTATTCTATTTTTGTAGGTCTTTGTGAGAGACTTTATCCCAAGTGCTTTGGCGTTTTTGATGAATGGAGAACCAGAAATAGTAAAAAACTTTTTACTCAAAACGCTTAGGCTGCAATCTTGGGAGAAAACAGTAGACCGATTTAAGCTTGGTGAAGGAGTGATGCCTGCCAGTTTTAAGGTGCTCCATGATCCTGTCAGAAATTATGAAACACTAATTGCTGACTTTGGGGAGAGTGCCATTGGCAGAGTGGCTCCCGTTGATTCTGGATTTTGGTGGATAATATTGTTGCGTGCTTACACCAAATCTACAGGGGATGCATCTTTGGCAGAATTACCTGAATGCCAGAAGGGAATGAAACTTATTCTAACTCTATGCCTCTCGGAAGGGTTTGACACATTCCCTACTTTGCTTTGTGCTGATGGATGTTGTATGATTGATCGCAGAATGGTTAGTTCTAATTTATGTTATCCTTAAGTAATTGCACTTTATTCTCATTATTTCTATTGTATGGTGATGTATAAAATTCTATATGTCTACATTGTCTTGTTTGTTGTCACTTTATGAACACTTCAACTGACTATTTTAATCTCTATGCTATATCAGCATACAAGTGAATACAATTCCATGGTCCAACACGTACCAACTAATACTAATTAACTGCTAAGAAACTGATCCTTCAAGTGTTAAGACTTGTAAAAGCATTGTGCATAGGATCTATATGCCTTTAGAGTCCATTTAATAGGACCAAAGGATTACTGTTTATATTCGACTGTAAATGTGCAGGGTGTTTATGGATATCCTATCGAGATACAATCACTTTTCTTCATGGCTCTCAGATGTGCTTTGCTTCTACTCAAACAAGATGATGAAGGGAAGGAATTTGTGGAAAGAATTGTAAAACGCCTTCATGCTTTAAGTTATCACATGAGAACTTACTTTTGGCTCGACTTTCGCCAACTTAATGTTATCTACAGATACAAAACAGAGGAGTACTCTCATACTGCTGTTAATAAATTCAATGTGATTCCTGATTCTCTGCCAGAATGGATATTTGACTTCATGCCTAATCGTGGTGGCTACTTTATTGGAAATGTAAGCCCTGCAAAAATGGATGTTCGGTGGTTTGCTTTGGGCAATTGTGTTGCAATACTGTCATCCCTAGCAACACCTGAACAGTCTGCAGCTATTATGGATCTCATAGAAGCTCGATGGGATGAATTAGTTGGAGAAATGCCCCTCAAGGTTTGTTATCCAGCCATTGAGGGGCATGAGTGGCGAATTATGACAGGTTGTGACCCGAAAAATACTCGGTGGAGTTATCACAATGGCGGTTCTTGGCCTGGTAAATTTAGAGGATGTCTTGAGCAATAATTATGTCATTTTGATTTTTCTATTTACTGTTACACAGATTTTGTCAGCGCTTTTTTTTCTTGATGATTGATTAGGCCTACTTATGGAATTTCTGCTTTTTGTACTAGTGCTCCTATGGCTTCTTACTGCTGCATGTATCAAGACTGGGCGGCCTCAGATAGCCAGACGAGCAATTGAACTTGCTGAAAATAGGCTGCTGAAAGATAGTTGGCCGGAGTACTACGACGGGAAGCTTGGCCGTTATATAGGGAAGCAGGCAAGGAAATTCCAAACCTGGTCCATTGCAGGCTACTTGGTGGCCAAAATGATGCTTGAAGACCCATCGCATCTAGGAATGATCTCACTGGAGGAGGACAAACAGATGAAACCCCTGATGAAGAGATCTGCATCCTGGACATACTAATTAGCATCTGCTTACTAATGGATACTGCGCTGTTATTCAGGTGTTTTCTGAATTTGAAGCCTTATGAACTCAGATTAAATCAGTTAGAGCTTGAAGGAGCTCTATGTAGTTGTTCAAGGTAGTAATTTATGCCTACTTCTAGCTGAACTATATTGTATGCCTTCAAGCTATAAGGATTTCTTATTATTTGTTTGTCTTGCTTGTCCCTTGATGGACGGGGACTGCAGAAATAATGTTGTAAAAGTACTTTAAGATTCATCATGTACCATAGTTGTAATCAATCCACCATTTAACTCCTCATAAGGGCTGAGAACGCTTTGGATTTGCGCATAACTTTTGAGTTACAATGAAGCTAATCTGCAATAATCAAACCAAGCAAACTTTTAAAGTAATATTCAGCTTTCTAAAATGTGGCTACCATGCTGGAAAATTCAGCACCCCTGCAAAGTGCATGTGTGAATGGGTATCTATAGCAGGTTAAGCTTTTTGCAGTGAGGAGAGTATAAATGCCATAAAATTTCATCTATATAGCCTAATCAATACAATAACCAATTAATAGTTCAGTATCTACTTCCAGCCATTTCAAGTTTTGAAGAGCCTAGTAGATATTATCCTTTTAAGGGTTTAGACGTTAATCCAATAGAACTTGCATAGGGTCTTCTTTGAAGAGTGTAGCCAGAAATCTCGAAGATTTCCTCTCTTGACCTGGCTGGACGGGGGGATGCCTTCCTTTGCGTCTCTGGAGTGGTGATACAACTGGGAGCGAGCTCCTCTTGTATCTATAGTGGAAGAGAAGATTGCCTGGGCAAAAACTGCCCAGATAGCAGACTCCAACCTTGTATCACCACTCCAGAGACGCAAAGGAAGGCATCCTGTCCAGCCAGGAGTATATCACAGCAGAAAACCAGGCACAACTACCCTTTGTTAGCTTGTAACAAAGCCTGCCCAACAACAACAACGCCACACAAAGCTCCACCACCATGACAGGATCACTAGTCTAGTCAACAGGAAGGATCTCCGAGGCTCAGCCAACTTCGGATTAATAAAATCAAACACTCCTCCACAAACTGGTTGGAAGATAACTGCAAGCATAAGGCGCCACCAGAAATGCAGAGACCACTTCTGTAAAAGCCAACTCCTTACAAAGAAGACAGCAACGATGACCGTCATGGACCTCGACCCAGCCTCCAAACGTGGTGTGGAGGCACCCTCAAGCAGGAGAAATTTTTCAGTGTAGTTAAGACACCAAGCTGCTAGCGTGGTATCGGTCACCAATCAGACAGAGCCACGTGACTCCCTTCTGGGCTCCTGTTAAACTCGTTAAAACTAACCATGTGGGTGAGGTCCTTGCTAACATGCCAACTTTGTGTCGTAACTACACCGAAAAATTTCTCCCCAAGCAGATCATCCACATTTATTTTAATTTTTTTTTAATTCTCCCGTTGGGAAACGGGCAGTGATAACCCTACATCATATTCCTACACGTTTCCATATACAACTAATGTGTATGGAAATGTGTAGAAAATCTGAGAGGATCATACATCACGATCTGATTGGAGGATGAAACCCAAGAAATATGGGGAACCGTTCTTTGTTTACAAAAGATATGGCATGCCTAGCGAGGCAGTTGGCAACCCCATTAGCCCGTCTAGGAATCCAGTTGAAGTTTACATTCCCAAACCCTGAAAGGATCCTACGGGCTTCGTTGGCTACATTACCAATTTCTGAGAGGTATGGCTGCTCATCTCGGAAGTAACTGATAACCGGTAAGCAATCTCCTTCGAAAATAACGTTCCTTGCCCGAAACTTGGCTGCGAAAAGGATTGCCCTACTCATGGCAATGGTTTCAGCCATTCCTGGGTCCAAAAGTTTTTTAAAAAAATTGTAACTATTCACAAATGTGTTTTTGTTTTTTGGGGTTGATAGAGCTTCCATTGACCCCTCCACCCTTTTCAAGCAACATTCTAATGAGGTAAGTATGACGTTAGTATTTACCACTAAACAATTAGTCCCCCACTCACATCCTCCACATTATCCCCTAAGAAAAGGATGAGTAGTTCACCCCACGGTTCAGCCAGCTCACCCTCACTATACATGGACGGTGGATATTCAATGTTTGAAAATACACGGACAATTTTCAGACGGTGGACATCTACCGACCGTGTGGTGCCTCATAGGTCACCTTAGTCAACCACTACCCTACACAATACATAAATGGGCCCACACGACCTACATTTTCAGGAAAAAAAACAAATTGGGCCTAGCCCAAGAGCCCATTCATTAAATGGACTGCGGCTAACAGCTCTCTCAGTAGTTGAGCCGTTGAGCAGCTTCTCCTGGACCTCTACCCGTCCTCCAGAAGAGGGGGTTGGGTTGGGGCACGCCCAAGCAGATCATTCACAATTCACAAATGTTTTTGTTGCAACTATTCACAAGCGACTTATTTTTCTTTTTGGCAACAACTATTCACAAGTGGTTGATAAGGGAAATTATTGGTGTCCCTACTCAACCTATGAGATCAATGGTGCACCCGCAGTCTGGAGCACGCGCTTAAAGCGTCCGTCCGTACCATTGATCACTAAGATCGATGGCTGCCTGGCATAAAAGTGATGTGGCCAGGCCGTTGTAGCCAATAATTGATAGAGTTGCCATTGATCCTTCTACCTTTATCAAGCAACATTTTAATCAGGTCATTATGACATTATTTTTTTTAGTAAACATTAGCATCCACCATAGCCCACATTATCCCACCCATTGAGAAAAGGATGAGGCCATTGCCCAACCCACAGCTCAGCCAGCCCACAGGCGGAGGATTTCCACCATCCTTGTATTTCGAGTAAACTACCATCTAGGTGGCACATATACTCCAAAACGGGAGCCCCACCCGTATCATATCCATACCATACCTGTATCCGGCAAATTTTTATTAAATAATATAAATATATTAACAAATATAATATTTTCAATTATAATTAAGTTTTTTATATAAGAACTAACCTAAAATGTAGTCAAATATGTATAAACACCCCCCTTGTATCTTAATCCCTCCGTTCCAAAATACTATGTACATTTGAAAAAATTATTATTTTTATTGGACCATAAAACCTACAAAGAAATCACATGACTTCTTCTCCCTCATATCCCGTCCAACTCATATGGTCGTTCACAAACTAAATTCAAGTCAATTCTTCTAAGTTTCTTTCAATTTTAAATAGAGGAAGTCACATAATTTAGCAAAATGTACACAATATTATAGAAAATAAATATTTTCAAATGTACATAGTATTTTAGAATGGAGGGAGTATCTTTTATCTTATGAGAAGCTGCTCCCGTATGTACCTGTGTCCCGTATCCTTCCCACTGCCCAATACAGTGGGCCCATAATCATCTGGCCCACCACAACCCTACACATCTCCAACCTTAATGGGCCCTGCAGTCACAATGAGCCCACAGGTATTCAATTTCAAGAAAAACCCAACTGGGCCAAGACCAAGAGCCCATTAATTAAATGGACTTGAGCTAACAGCTGTCTCAGGAGTCGAGCCGTGGAGCAGCTTCTCCTTCTCCCAAAGCTCCGTCTCCGGCAACCGTACTCCCCGCCGTCTCCGTCGCCGTCGGAAAGTTTGTAGCCAAAGGGGCCGGTGGGAATGAGGGCGCCGAGGAGGTCGATGAGCCAGGTGGCAGGGTGGGTCCGGCGGCAGCCGCCCAAGGTGAAGGCTTTCCTGGCGGTGATCGCCGGCATGGCGGCGCTGGTGGTGCTCCGCCTCGTCGTCAACGACCACGACAACCTCTTTGTTGCCGCGGAAGCTGCCCACGCCATCGGAATCTCGGTTCTCATCTACAAGCTTACCAAGGAGAAGACCTGCGCTGGTGCCTAATTTGATACCTTTTTTTTATTTGCTTAATCAAGTTTTCATCTTTTTTCTATTTTTTTTGTGGAATTTGGATGCTGGGTTTAGATTAAAGTTGGGGGTTTGCAGCTGAGATTTTGTTTTTCTGTTTATATGTTATCTAGATTTGGTAAATTGTGTTTTTTTTTCTATTATCGGATGTTGATTAGTGTAGAAATAGATTTTCTATTCTGGATTGTTGTTTAAAGTGGAAAAAGTTTTTTTTTTCTATTCTGGGCTTTGATTAAAATGGAAAAAGTTTTGCTATTGTTCTTCAAGTTAGTTATTTTTCAGTGGCTTTTCGTTTATATGTAATTCAGTTAGTTTTGGGTCAGTTTATATAGAGTAGATTTGGATAGTTGGATAAGTTTTGGATCAGTTTATATGCATTAGATTTTAATAGTTGGATAAGTTGGATCAGTTTATATGCATTAGATAAATGGGTTGTCTTTCATTTATATTTTTTCTCTCTGTATGTAGTGTGAAATAGTGGTGAAAATAGAGGAGAGGCTAGCATCATTATGTTTCCAATTTTTTATCAATCAATAAATTTACTATGCCTTCTTTGGAAGTGATTGGCCATTGATAGTGACCTGATAGGAAGAATTTATAAAAGCCCATGTACCCCAAGTCTATGCTTGCATCTAAATTGGCACAAGTACTTATTGAAAATTGGTGTCGATTTCAAGTAAATTATGTACTGGGGGCACTAGTTTTAAGTGATCACATTTTATGTAAAAAAATTATTGTTGTCAAAGCTTTCGTTGTTGGGGAAAGGACTAACAACACATATGAATGCTTTCTGCTGCGCTGAAGAATCTTGTAGACCAATAGTAAAAGTGCCCTCATAGTGCTGACGAGACCTGGTATAAGTTGAAATGCTACCGTCATTTGTAAGGTTCATCTGGGATCCTTCATGGTCAATTGTACATCGGAATCTTCTGTGTGTATAATTGCAAATGCTTATAGATGTGAAAAAGTACGCATCTCATGGAATAATGTTAGTAGAAAAAACAGAATTAGAACAGGTTGCATGAGCATGTCAATGCTCTGAACTCACTTCCATGCTTAATTTTTTTCATTTGACGGTTCATGCCTGACCAATGGGATGTGTATGTACTAATGTTTTGTTGAACATTCTGTTAAAGTTATTCTTGCTTATTGTGGTCTTCTTTAGTTTTATCTATTTTGAATATCTGTAAAATAGTTTTTGGGAGCTAAATCAGGAACAATAGAAAAAGAGATCGTTGGACGAGTGCCGTTAGTATGAGCCCTATGCATCTGGCAGGGTGGACACCAGGTGCATACAACACATGCGAATACAGAGGCATACAACGCAGGCGGATTTGACTCCCCCCCCAATCGATTTTTATGCACCGTCGGATGCCCGATGCCTCGCAATGGACTGGGCGCACATTAACTTTTTCCTTGCTGGATTCCTTTGACTGTGCACTATGTTTCTGAAAATTTTCTGGCCTCTGCAACCCATTCATGTTGCGATAAAAACAGTTGAGAAAGAAGTTTGCATTATGATTTGACTGCTTTGCCAATTATTTTCTTTTGAGTATAATTCTTTATTATCGCTGGCTCAATTTTCGGGGTTACAATTGCTTGAGTTTTTGTTTTCAGGACTTTCTCTCAAGTCTCAAGAATTGACAGCTATCTTTTTAGCTGTTAGACTGTATTGCAGCTTGGTCATGGAATATGATATACACACACTACTTGACTCGGCAACATTGGTAACAACCTTGTGGGTTATCTATATGATCCGCTTTAAGTTGAGATCCAGTTATATGGAGGATAAAGACAACTTTGCAATTTATTATGTGGTAAGTCCTCCATTGGCTCGATTATGTTTATTTTTAAGAGCTTTGCAGCTCTGTTTTCTAGAAGGGGAAGGAATTCTTATCCATGTTCGATCTTAGGATTTGTTACTGTTGCCATCGAAAATGAAATTTGTCGAAGTGAAAAGGTATATGTTCTAGGTCAAAATATGATAATACAGAAAGTGCTTGGTAAGGGCTTCCATCTTGCAGTGATCCCTGAATTTGTTAAGAGTAACAGTGAGAAGTTGTGGTCAATTTTGTCTAATCCTTACCGTCTTACCAAAAGAAGACTCAATCTTTCACATGCTGATCACCCATTCCGTCTTAGGGGCTGTTTGGATAGTGAAATAACCAAAATTCACTATCAATTCACCTGAAGGTGGTTTGGATAGAGAAGTTGAAAATTCACCTGAAATATATTCACCAGAAGGAGGTTTGGATAGAGAATTTGAAAATTCACCTGAAAGAGACAGTATCACCCAACTTTCACCAAATTCACCTGAATTTACCCAAAAATGGTGAATTAGGTCCGGAGGACTTTCACCAAATTCACCACCTTCATAGTCACTGTCATGTGGCAGATTCTGGGGAGTGGTCACATCAAATTCAGCAAGTGAATTTAATTCTCCCTTTCTTCACTATCCAAACAGCCCCTTAGTTTTGATTCTAGTGAACAACTCATGGAGAAGAGAAATCAAGGGAAAATTTGGACCTATTTAGATAATTAGAGTTGTCACCATACACTGGGTAAAATTCTGGTTTAAGCATGTTTTTGTTGCTAAGTGATTTGGGATTCTATACACTGCTCTCTAAAGATTTGGTTTTTTACTGTAAACAACCTTCTCATGTTATCTGAATTCTGAGACATTGCTGCCTCGATGGCTTTTACACTGGTCCAAAGAAAGAAGAGTGCATTGTTACATATTTTCTGATTAAGAAATTATTTTATTCAGATGTAACATCTGATTTGCCATTTAGTTGTCCTTAGTGTTATATTTACTTTAAATTTGAATTTTTAGGTTGTACCATGTGCTGTACTAGCTATCCTCATTCATCCATCAACATCACATCATATATTCAACCGGATTTGCTGGGCTTTTTGTGTTTATCTTGAAGCCGTCTCAGTGTTACCCCAGTTACGTGTGATGCAAAATACGAAGGTTAGTAATATGATACATGTTTGTCGTCATTATTTTGTCATTGGACTATTTTGACATTATTGTTTATCTTGTTTCCAGATTGTTGAACCATTTACAGCTCATTATGTTTTTGCATTGGGAATAGCCAGGTTTTTGAGTTGTGCCCACTGGGTTCTCCAGGTTTTGTACTTCATTCCTTATATGACTTTACTGTAATATCTCCACATGTTTCAGTTTTGATTGAAATTTCGTATAAACTTGGGTTCGTACAGTATCTGCAATTAAACAGCTTGCTTGTAGAAGTGCTTATCTATGCCCTTCGTAAGTGCATTTCCCTTTTTATGTTGCCCTCTATAGGTGTTGGATACTCGTGGACGCTTGTTGACAGCCTTGGGCTATGGGTTGTGGCCTTCAATGGTTCTTCTCTCTGAGATTGTACAAACATTTATCCTTGCAGATTTCTGCTACTATTATGTTAAAAGGTGAGCTTGATCTTGTTATTAGTTCGTGATTTGTCTTTGTTTATGTGTATAAAGTCCCTTTAATAAAACTCTTTTCTTTTTCCCCTATGTTGTAGTGTTTTTGGAGGACAGCTGGTTCTGCGCATTCCATCTGGGGTGGTGTAAGATTGGAGCTTTTGTGCAGCATTTGAAGTTTTCTTGCCACAACCACACATCTCTGAAGGAAAATATAGGTTGCAATTCAGTCGAGGATTTGTGGATCTTTTGTGGAGGCACAAAGTTCATTCTGTTTTAATTCGTAGATTAAAGAGGAAAATTTAGACACGATGTAAGTAGCGTGTCGAATATGTGTACGCCGGGACAGGTCTTTCCAGCTTCAATTGTGATAAATGAGTTTGACAGTTTGTCTTCGAATTAATTTACCAACTGATCGATTGCTTTGTTTGAACGCTCAGATGAGGTTGCCACCAGTGAATTTGTCTCTGTTATGCAGCCCTCCAAACTTATGAAAGCTGTTAGGAAATACTGATGAGCTCATGAATTTCTATTTCTGATGAGGTTGTTGTGCCGCAGTCAGGAGGCGGGAAGCATGGGTGTTTAGTCACTTTTTACTAGAACCCTTGCATCATGAATTCATCGGTGTTCAAGGAATTTTAGCTGGAAATGCCTGATTATATCAAGTTGTTTCATTAACAAAAAAAATCATCATATTGTTTTTGTTTATTGAACTGTATAAAGGTTATTGAAAATTCTCTGTGCGCTCCCAGGACCTCCGCATGTGCCGTGGGGGCATGGAACTTGGGCATAGTGGACGCAAGCAAGAGTGCCTGTGCACGAGCTCAGGTAGTGTTAGTCTAGTTTCTTTCACCGTAATAATCTTAATCTGTGCTAATTTTTCTTCACTTGGCTTCACATTATGGGTGATCTACTTCAAATGTGTATCCTCTGAATGCAAAAAAAATAAATATCAGATCAGAATTATCTCCAGGCTATACTGGCTCCTCCCAGATAGATCAAAAGCCTTACAAGCATTTGAACATGTTACTAGGATTTGATCATGTTAAGGGAAAGAGAGATTTGAACATGTTACTAGGATTTGATCACTCCGCCATTGTGTCTCACAATGCCCGGTCCCAAGTCCGGGGAAAAGGAGGAGGGTTAGCGTCAGGTTGACAGCCGGCTGTAAAAACTCTGTCAATCTCTATGGATCTTACACCAAACATTCTAGCTAGAGCTAGGGCGTTCCCTGTAAGCGACGCGTTGTGCCAAAACCCGGGTGAGATGATAAGTAAGCAAGGGTTGGCTAGGGCGTCCCCTGGAAGCGACGCATTGCAACAACGCCCGGTTGCAATGAAAAGTGGGCAAGAGTTTTCGCGTTGGTCTGGATGGGCGCGAGTAAAGAAGCTAGTCCATGAGCGTAGGATTAGAGTGGCATCGTGGAATATTAGGACATTAAAAGGTAAGGGTATGGAGTTAGTAGAAACACTCAAGAGAAGGAGGGTTAACATAGCTTACTTGCAGGAGACTAAGTTTGTAGGAGAGAAGGCTAGGGAGCTGAGGGAAGGCTTTAAACTAGTTTATGTAGGTAAAGTTTCAAATAGGAATGGGGTGGGTATAGTAGTGGATAAGGACTTGAGACAAAGTCTTGTAGGTGTCAAGAGATTTAGTGATAGAATTATATTAGTGAAGCTAGTGTTAGGGGATTTCATAGTTAATATTGTTAGTGCTTATGCACCTCAAGTAGGACTAGGAGAGGACCTTAAGAGGCAATTTTGGGAGGAAATGGACTTAGTATTGCAAGGGATACTTAACGGGGAAAAGGTTATTATAGGAGGCGACTTAAATGGGTACGTAAGGGCAAAGAATATAGGTTTTGAGAGGGTGCATGGGGGGGGGGTACGGTTTTGGGGAGCGGAATGAAATGGGAAAAACTATTCTTGATTTTGCAATAGCAAATGATCTAAGCATAGCAAATACCTATTTCAAGAAGAGGGAAGAGCATCTAGTAACTTTCAAGAGTGGACCGCACAAGAGCCAAATAAATTTTTTCTTAGTTAGAAGCGAAGACAGAACTAAGTGTAAGGATTGTAAGGTTATACCCGGTGAACCTATAGCACTTCAGCATAGATTATTTGTTTTAGATGTTCTCATAAAGGGGTGGAAGAAGCGAAGTTCGGATAAAATGGAGCCTAGGATCAAGTGGTGGAACTTGAAAGGTGAGATGCTCAACACTTTTGTGGAGAGGTTGAGGTTTGAAGGGGATTGGAACTTAATTGAGGAGCCAACAATGATGTGGGGAAGCATGGCTAAGTGTATTAAAAAAGTGGGAAAAGAAGTACTTGGTGAAGTGAGAAGGAGAGTGGACGTTAAGAAAGAAACTTGGTGGTGGTGTGAGGATGTCCAAAGAGTCATAAAGGAAAAGAAGGGCTTTTTTAAGGAGTGGCAAAAGTGTAAAAATCAAGAGAATTGGGAGAGATATGTTAAGGGAAAGAGAGTGGCTAAAAAAATAGTGAGTGAAGCTAAATTTAAGGCGTTTGATGACTTATATAATAGGCTAGGGACGAAGGAGGGGGAGATGGACGTTTATAAGTTAGCCAAGTTAAGGGATAGGAGGAGTAGGGACTTAGAGCAAGTTAGGTGTATTAAAAGTGAAGATCAAAGGGTCTTAGTGAAAGATGAGGAAATTAGGGAGAGATGGCGTGAGTATTTTGAGTGTTTATTGAATGAGAATTATAGTAGTGGGATAGACTTTGAGTCTAGTCTTGTTAAAGAGGTAACTTATTTTAGGAGATTCTCCATAGAGGAAGTAGGTGCTGCGTTAAGGAAGATGAAGAAAGGCAAGGCTCTAGGGCCCGATGGAATTCCTATTGAAGTGTGGAAGGCACTAGGAGGTGTGGGCTTAACTTGGTTGACTATTTTGTTCAACAAGATTTGGAAATCTAAGAGGATGCCAAAGGAGTGGAGGAGGAGTACCCTCATCCCCTTGTATAAAAATAAAGGGGATATCCAAAGTTGTATAAACTATAGAGGTATAAAAGTTGTGGGGCATACTATGAAATTCTGGGAGAGAGTATTAGAAGGGCGTTTGCGAAAAGTTACTAAAGTATCAAAGAATCAATTTGGTTTCATGCCGGAGAGGTCAACAACGGAAGCTATATTTTTACTACGCCAGTTAGTTGAGAGGTACAGGGATAGAAAACAAAACCTTTATATGCCCTTCACAGATTTGGAAAAAGCCTACGATAGAGTGCCGAGAGAGCTTATTTGGAGTGTTTTGAAGAAGAAGGGTGTCATAAGAGGTTACATAGACATCATAAAGGATATGTATGAAGGGGTTGTGACTAGTGTGCGGACTATTGGGGGAGAAACTAAGGAGTTTCCGGTTACGATAGGTCTTCATCAAGGGTCAGCCTTAAGTCCGTATCTTTTCGCTTTAGTTATGGATGAGCTTACTAGTCATTTGCAAGATAATGTACCTTGGTGTATGCTTTTTGCAGATGATGTAGTTTTAATTGATGAGAGTAAAGTAGGTTTAAATGCGAAATTAGAATTGTGGAGGGTTGCTCTAGAATCTAAAGGTTTTAAAATAAGTAGGACTAAGACAGAGTGCATGGAATTTAATTTTAAGGAAGGTAGAATTATAGATAGAGCCCTAGTTGAAATAGATGGGCAAGAAGTGCCAAGGTGTGATCAATTCCGTTACTTATGATCCATTATCCATAAAGAAGGGGATATTGATAGTGATGTGGTGCATAAGATAAATGCGGGGTGGGTAAAGTGGAGGGCAGCCTCGGGAGTGTTGTGTGATAAGCGGGTTCCAAAAAGACTTAAAGACGAGTTCTATAGGATGGCCATTAGGCCTGCAATACTCTATGGAGCGGAGTGCTGGGCACCAAAGAGGAGTCATATAGATAAGTTGAATGTAGCCGAAATGAGAATGTTAAGGTGGATGAGTGGGATAACTAGGAGAGATAGGATTAGAAATGAATATATTCTTGAGAGCCTAGGAGTAGCGCCTTTAGGGGAGAAGCTAAGGGAATGTAGGTTGCGTTGGTATGGGCATATGCAAAGAAGACCTTTAGATGCCCCTGTGAGAAGATTAGAAGGGATACAGGTAAACGATGCTAAAAGAGGGAGAGGGAGACCTAAAAGAACTTGGATGGAGCTAATAAGAAAGGATTTGACTTTACTATCTCTTACAAAAGAGGTAGCCCAAAATAGGCTGGAATGGAGGAGTAAGATCCGTGTCGCCGACCCCAAATAGTTGGGAAAAGTCGCTAATTGATTATGATTATGACTAGGATTTGATCAAAGCATTGATCAGAGGCCTCATATCTATCTCTGCCATAGAAAAACAGAGTGCTGAAGTGTTTCTTGCCATAATTGAGCAATTGAAGGTATCTTAGCTGTGACCCGTGAGTAACATAAGAAACCCTGGAGACTTCCACAGCTAGTGAAGCCTTAGAAGGAAAACAAGAATTTACGGCAACCTCTTGTCTGTCACCTCCCCATTTGTTTGGTCAAGGGATGATATCCAACCACCCCTGCACGGTGAATAAAGTTTCATGTTATCTTTGCATGTCTTGCAAAATTAATTGAATGTGCATGGCTGAATTCACCGCCGTTAAACGGGCTTCTCGTGAAGAATGTCACTAAAAATGAGAAATGCATGATAGTTCAGGGATGAGATTAGAGCGTAGAGGAAGGGAAATGATAATGCTACACTGAATCCGTACACCAAACCCTTACACTGGTGAGGTGGCGGGTATCTATCGCATACTGAAAAATGGACTATGTGAAGCTCACTTTGACTATCCGATAGAAACAGTTTTGGTGTACAAATTTGGTGTATAGTTATCAGCTTCCTGGATGAAAGTTTGAGCCACCTTCTCTAATTGAATAAGGGCTTGATACCAACTTTTATGCTGTTTGGCCTTTTATTTGAATTATTTGTAAGAATTGAAATTTGAATTTGATTTAGACTGGTTGATAATCTTAATCTGAATGTGACAAATTACCTCTTATGGGGGGTGGATCCTCCAATATTTAAATAGAAGTAATCATATCTCGAAAGAACGCAAGATCTTGTTGTCTTCAATTTGTGGGCAACAAAAAAAATAATGATAAACTGGACTCAGAGGTCATCAAGCCATTCAGTGACCTTTTGACTCAATAGTGGTTAACTATGGTGGACCAATTTATTAAAAAATTGATACCAAACATATATGAAAATATGATCATTAGAAGCCCAACTATAAGTCCATTTTATATCCTCAACCACAAAAGAAAAGAATCTCAAGACTGGCACGAATACACAAAAGTACATCAATGAGCAAACTCAAGCTTATTGATACGAATACTATGGACTACCCTTCGTACTGGACAAAGGTATTTAAAACGCTTGAAACACTTGTACATGGCAAGATTAATTTATGGGCACTTGCGCTTGTTGCCATGGGTGGTCAGCTTGGCGTAGCAGAGGCACTCTTCATAGTTTCCAGCAGTGCCGGAGGGGACACAACGGCACGTCCGGCAGCAGCTTCCACAGGCCCTCTGGCAAAGGTTTGGCCTCGACGACAGCTTGCATCGACGTGCGCATTCTCCTCCGCAGGCTGCAAAATACCATTCAACAAAAATAAAGTTCATGTTGCTACATAAGTTGGACAAGTCTCAAGCTAGTATTTCAATTCATTGAACTTTTTCATATCATAGTATGAAAGTTAATGAACAATATTAACTTAAGCTACATTTGTAATAGACAGTGAGAGCCAGAGGACTTAGTCAGTTACCAGCTATATCAAGGTAAGGGCTTGCTGCAGGTGCAGGAGTGCCAGCTGCAGGTGCAGTAGGAGTGGCAACCTACATGATCAATGTATGTCACAAAGTGATTATTACACTAAGAATTAATTAAGCCAAAAAAGCTGAAAAATTCAAGAGCAAGTGATGCTTACAATCCCCGTATCGGATTTCGATCCGATTTCAGCTTCAGCAATATAAACGGCTAGGAGAATCACCAAAGTGGTGGCAAGAATAGTCCTAAAGAAGGCCATTGAGCTCAAAATCAGAAGAAGAGGAACTTGTAGACAGTATCAAGACAGGGGAAAGTGGTGGGTGTTGTTTAAGAGAAGTGAAGAGAAGAGCTGTATTTATAGGCAAGAGAGAGAGGGGGGTGATAAAGCGTCTGGGGAAGGTGAGGAAGGGGAACGTCCTGTCTCCTGCATGCTATCCATGCTGCTCTACCGTCCCCTCTAGGTTGGACTCAGCTCTTCTGTAGGAAATAGACAATGAAACTTCGCCAGCTCGTGGGGATGAGAGCTCATTGAGTTGAATCGTTTAGAATAATATGGTAGATGGATGTTGAGTGTTTACAGACAACTCTCTCTTCTCTTTCTCTCTCTTTATAGAGGGCAGAGTATTGAGCATGGCAAGGAAGTTGGCATATTTGCTACGTCTCTAGTGTACAATTTGTTGAGTCAACTCAGTATGAGTTACTACAGAATTTTCTTAGTATCATAATTATAATCACAATTAAGTAACGCCGTTTTCCAACAGTTTGACATAGATCTTACACCACCATCAACTCTTTTGTAAAAGATAGTAAAGACATCCTTTTTTGTCACTTTTTGTGAGTTTTTATAGTATCTGAAACTTAATTGTTATATAATCACTCCAACTTGGTATTATTGTAAGAGTTTGTAGAAATTAACCAGTGGGGTGTTGGTGGGAGGACCAAGATTATGCTTCTAAGTTCCAGCCTCCACTCGTTGGCCACCCACAGGAAATGTGTGTAATGGGAGGGCGTTACACGATCAAACCTGGGGAATTCGGGGTGGATAAAATGCTATTGATTCCAGACATTTCCTTCGACTAATATTACAGAAAAGATACATAAAAGGTGTTACATTTAGAGCACATAAGTAGCAAAAATACCATGCTTGTAAATTATTTCATGTACTAACACTGACCTAGGTATTAGACTCTTCAAATGGTCTCAAATTATAGGTAAACAATGTAGTGATCCTAACTTGCTCATCCATTGAATCAGGAGGTGAGTCACCGAGTCATGGGCCCTCAGGGTGGGTGCATTGAAGGTAGGTGAGTCAGGCAAGGACTTGGGCCATGGGAGTGGCTCAGAGACAGCTAAGATTCAGCGTACAGATATATATGAATTTGAGCTTTAGTGGAGGCCAACTGGTTCAAGCCTGGAAGTGTCTCTATCATGAGGAAACTTGGGCCCCATTGGGTCAACTCCCTTATCAGCATGAAACATTTAGCTCTCTCAGAGGATTTAGGAAAGTTTTACACATTCAATTATTGTCCAGTACTCTTCACAATATATTGGGGGCCCTATACTTGGTGGAAAAAGTTAACATGAGCCAGGGCTCATGTGCGTCCGCATGATCCGAGACTTTCTGAACCCTCGGATTGAAGTCCGACGGTGCACAGAGCGGTTGGTGATTCAAACCTGCCTGCTCCTTTCTTCACACGACTGCCAGATGAAAATTTAATGGCCCGAATCGTCTGAGGTCATGCACACATGCTTGAGCCTTGGCTCATATAAACGGGATTTATATTTGATTAGGTGACACACTAGATAGGAGACAGGTGAAAAACATCTAAGGCGCATGACATCTCAGGAAGGGTGAGATCTTCCAAAATGGTCTATCCGTTAGTCAGCAGTCAGCACTAATCGACAGTGTGTCCGCACTAATCGACAGTGAGATCTTCCAAAATTATGTTGATTTTGATACGGTTAACATTGAGTTACGCTTAAATTGCATGAAAAGCACGAGTTTTAAAATGTTGTATCAACATTAGTGAATTATTAACATTTGTATTTTTTCTTTTCTTTTTTTTTATGTAAGACATTGGTATTTTTTTTCTTTGTTTCTTACACGGACACTATTTTATGTTCTTAATAGGGGGTTTCTAGTCCATACAACCTGACTAAAAGGGCAGAGTAAGGGCACGTTTGGAAATGTGAAGCGCTTCTTTAGAAGTTGGCTTTTCCAGATTATCTCCTCTTGAGGAGGGTGAGAGAAAGCACTTCTCTTGTAACATGATAGGACATTTTAATGAAAGGGAAAATGACTTCAGAAAAAACCGCTTCTTTACCCAAACATACGCTAACTGGCTTCTTAGAGCAACCGACTCCCAACGGATAGACCATTTTTACATACTTAAATCATCAAAAAATGCTAATGCTTTGATATATAATAATAGTTCTCATATTACACATTAGGATCAGTTAGGTGATATCTACAAAATATACATATTTTTATATGCCTTTCTACCTATATGTTAGTCATAATTTTAGTGAAAGTGAGGATAATTAATGGTTATTCATGTTAAGTGAGCAATTAGGAGTTTAATAAATAAATACGTTTAATTGATTAAATTAAATGTATTAATTGGATTTAATGGATTCACATTTTTATTATGCGTTTAATTAAGATTGAATTTTATTTATGCAGGTTTTAAGAGTTCAAATAGAGATCGCCAAAAGTGAATGCGCGTCAAGCAGTTTTTGTGAGGAGATTAGATCTAGCGGTGGAGATCGTTACAACGGGTTTTACCACAATGAAAAGAGGAAAGACCGGTTCAATTTTGGCTCGATTCAGTAAAAAAAAAAAAAAAAAACCCGACCAAAGCCGCAGCTCGAGTGGTCTCTTCCCGAACAGACAGAGCTCTGTTCTGAGCGACAGTGGGGCCGATGGCGGCTGGGTCTCGACGGCTTGAGATGGCAGTGGATGGTGATCGACGAAGTTCATGGCAGTGCAAAGAGAGGTTTTGAGCTCGGGGGCATTTCGATGCTGTGAAGAGGAGAAGATCGATGGCGACGGTGAAATAGACGGCAAGAGCTCGAGCATATATGGCGACAGCGAGGATGGTGGTGAAGCTCGACAAACACGGCGGCGTTGATGGAGGACTGGAAAAACGGAGGATCGTGCCAGAATCAGAAGGCCAAAAGAGGCGTGCTCGAATAGGAAACTCGATGTTTGGATTTGATTTGGATTCATGTCCAAAACGGAAAAGGATTTGAATTGGACTCTTGGCTTTTTCGATCTGCCTATAAAAACAGTAGTCGACCGAAGCAGAAAGAGAGACGCCAGGGAAAAAAAGGACTGGTTTTTGGTCGGGGAGAGAATAATAGAGAACTTTGGGTGCCGTTTTGGGCCGGAATCTGGTTGGATTCCTATTCCGGCATGGTTTTGGCCGGAGGGGAGAAGGAAGCCGGAGGAGAGGAGAAATGCCGGATTAATCGGATAATACAGTGAACAGTAACTCGCGTTACAGTGTTCGATGAATAGTATTTTTGGTGAATAGTGCCAAATGACTCCGACAAATCAGCAGCGTTCTCCTTGTCCGATAGCCGGCTAAATTTGCGTCCAAGGCATAGATGAAGCCCTAGATTTGTATTTGCTAGTCTTGATTGTTTAATTTAGTGAAAGTTGATATGATTATGCATAATGTAATTTTATTATTATTTCCCTTAAGTGCTTTGACCGAGACTTAATGAATGATAAATGAAATTTGATCTTGATATTTCCTGTGTCTAGCCAAGAACAGGATTATGATTGATTCTATGTCCGGTTAAGGATAGAATTAATTGTATTAAATTTATAGTGGATGAACTTTTCGTGTCTGGCCAAAGAACGTGTAGTGCATTCATTGGTAATTTATGTGTCCGGCCAAGAACATAAATTACTGTATCATATCAATTTGTGAAAATAATAATTAAGAGTAGTAATTGTATGTTTAGTGGTAGATTCGATACTTTGATATTCTCATTATTCTGATTTCTTATTAAAATTTATTTCTTTAGTTAATTAAATTATTAAAATTTAAATCTTTCATTAGAATTAAGTTAATCAACTAAGTCTTTTGAGTTCGACATTGTTTCCACTGGACTATACTGAGTCTTGCGGGATTGCGAGTACAAAGAGTTAAAATCACATCAATCACTAGGCTCCCAACGTTTCTAATCTCCGGCGTCAGAAACTGAATGGAGGCTGGAGGGAGACTCAGCCAAGCCTCCGTTTTGGCCGCGGTTGCCAGATAAGGCATGGGTGTCCAAAACAGCTCGTCAGTGTGCATACGCTGGCCGGAGTGTAATATCAGAACTCTCTCATAACATGGGCCCGTGAAACTTGGCATTTGAGCGGCTTTTTTTGGCATATATGTAAAAATAATAAAGCCATTTTTTTGTAATTAAAATACAACAATTTAAATAAATTTTCTGTCTTATAAAAAATGCATTTTCTCTAGAGGCCAGCTTTTGAAGAATCTTATAGCAACAACATTTCTTTCTTCTTTCCTTATAATCTGATAGAATCCTATTTCTACATGCCTTCATTGTACCTTATCTTAGACTCATATATAAAGGGAGAGGCTGACTTCACTATAGCTTAGCTTTGGGGGAGAGAAAGCTTGTCTACTAGTAGGAGAACGAGAACCAGCTTGACTGAGTTCTTCTGCTCCTCCTACTCAACTTTCTCTACTGTCTTTCTAACCTCTTTCTCCTCCCTTGGGCCCTACTTCTCTATGTTGTGTGTGGTGTCTCTCTTTGTTAAGGTGGGCTTCGGCTAGGAGAGGAAGAGCGGATTGGTTTTACTAGGTGGTGTGCTTGAGTGTTAGCAAGGGTTTTCAAGGGAATCAGTTCTATGTGGCAATTGCTTTCAGGGAAAACTTCCAAGGTGGGGGAATGTCCAGTTGGAGACTTGGTTTGTTGGTTGAGAGGGTCAGATTGATGGTGCATGGATGATATAACCATGGATTTGAGCATGCTATCTATCCCTATGAGACAAGAACAATAGTTTATTCCTGATGAAGAAGAGGAAGTCGAGATTAATGCGGAATGGGGTTTCATTGTAGAGATTGATCTGCACAAAGAACACTCTGTTGTTATGGGAAAGACTCAAGGTAACAAGAATTGAAGAGGTTACATCTAAAAGATTGGTGGTTGGGTTCAAAAGGGAGAGGGATAGGAAAGTTCTAAAAAATAGACCTTGGCATCACCAAAGTATTATCCTTCCTATGACTCCCATTCGGTCTACTTTTTATGTTGATTTAGCCACTGCAAAGTGGTATTTTTTAGGGCAGTGATAACCCTACATCAGATTCCTACACATTTCCATACACATATGATGTGTATAGAAATGAGTGGGTAAACTGGTCACATCAGTTCACCCACTCATGTCCATACACATCAGCTGTGTATAGAAATGTGTAGAAAATCTGATGTACAAATATCGTTTCCCTATTTTTTAGGATCCAATTGTGGAAGCTCCCTCCATATCTTACCACAGAAAAGTTTATCAAGAAGTTCATGGCCAACTTTGGCCAAGTTGAGGAAGTGGAACTACTGGCTTTTCGTAATTCCATTTCTAAGCTTGCTATCAAGCTAAGAAGTGTGGAGGATCCTCTACCAGATGGAGTAAGGATTCAGTGTGGCTCTGCGGGGAAGTGGATCAAATTTCGGTATGGAAGTCTTTATGATCTATGTCTAAATTGTGGTTATCCTGATCATAGAATAGAAAAATGTCTATTTGTGATCCATAGTGTTAATTTTCAAGTGGAGCCGAGAAATGCTAGGGGTTTCTCTGAAGATATGAAAATCCCATCTTTGAAAAAGCATGATGTGCATGTGTATTCATTTCCGAAGAAAAATCTCTGAGTGTGTGTTTTAGGCATGGTATAGAGGGGAGGAATGACCAAAAAAGTGGAGCTGGTGTTGTTACTGGAAGGGAGGAGTTGGGAACTAAGGCAATCTAGCCAGTGCAATGTAGATGAAAGAAGTGTTGGATGTTTGCTAAGCCTTTACCCACAACTATGACTATGAGGGAAGTATATGGGAAGGAAATGAGACAATGGTATGAAAGAAAAAATTCTCACAAGTTTCACTATCTCAAGAATAATTCAAGGGACAAGATTGCTACCTTTACAAGAGCACTCCCTCACACTTCACTTTACCTCTTGAGTTTTCTTACTCACTTGTGTGTTGAAACTCTATCTACCATTCCCTATTTATAGGAGTCCAACATCCTTTTACAAGTTTCTACAAAAAATTTTCTAGACAATTCTTCTAAGTAGGTCTTCTAGAGACTTCTATACTACACACCACATGCTCCATTCTTCTAGCATATTCCATGTCTCTAGATTCTTCTCTTTTAGACTTGCATCTTCAATACTAGTTGGGCCTCTTAGTTAATAAGCTTTATATAGGCTTTTATTATTTTATTATAGGCTTGGGCCCTCATATGGGCTTTTGGTTTATATCCAACAAGAAGGTGAAGTTAATAGTGCAGTTTTCCTTTTTCTTGAACCAAATCTGCACAGTTCTAGTTTGAGGGATGTTCTGGTGATAATGTTTTACCAGGGAACGAGCTAAGGTTTTGAAGTGGAGTGTCAAAAGGGGTGTTCTCTTGCAATGGGTCAGTGGCGACGGAAAATGATGATGATGGCATGGAGGAGGAGGGGGTGCAAGAGGGTGAGTCCCAGTCGTATTTAATGCGAGCTGACCTATCGAATGCTTCCATGGCCGGGAAATCAATAAGAGTTTTGCCAATCTGCCGTGGTTGAACCTTGCACGCAAGAGCTCGTTTTGGGGGTTAGCCAACCTATGCTATAGTTGGTGGTAAAATGGTCTTTTTTGGGATGGGTCCAGGGAGTTGGGTTTTAAGCGCGCTCATTCTCAATCATGGAGAAATGAGCTTATTAACAATTATGTGTTTAAGCAGGATGGAAAGGGTGGGCCTTGATGCTTACACTGTTACTGCAACATGTGGTCTGGTTGATTGGGCCAGACATGTGGGCGTTTTGGGCCTATTGATTTCTAGTTTCCAAGATGTAAATATGGAGGAGGAGATATATCGAACCTGGTTAGTGGGGGCTATTGTTCTATTGATAGTGAGTTCAGCTTTGACCCACCGAAACCTTCGGTAAGTGAGGAATCAGTGGGATTTGACCAACTTGTGTGGCATGTGTAGATCAGAAAAGTGACGATGATGGTGAATCTGATCCTAAGCTTACTCCAGGTTTTGAATTTAACATGCCATCTGGAGAGCATAGCTCGGCTCGCGGCAACAGAGTTAGGAAAGATTCCATCAAACCAAAGGGTGGAGTCTCCAAAACTAACGTTAATTCCAAAGCTAAGATTAAGGGAAAGAATCTTCGTGCTCTTGAAGCTGATGGAGTTCGTACTTCGTACCTCAATGATGTTGTTGTAACAGTTTGTCCAGCAATAAGGAAATCTCCTTCCTGGTAAAAAAGTATGACTTTGTGAATCCATCTTCGGTGGATTGGAACCCGGCTTCTGCGGTGGGTGCAGTTGAGATTGGAAGTACAAAAGTTGTTATTAGACCAGTGAAGAGTAGCATTGGTAACCATTGCAATTTGAAAAGAAAGTTTTCCTTGTTAGCTCAAGTCCCAATTACTGATCTCTCTTCTTTCGGTGTGAGTAGGCCAAACAATTAGTTAACCACAGAGACATTTTAGTTAATGGGCGTATAGTAGATATCCCAAGTCATCGCTTGTAAACCTTGAGATATTATTACTACCAGAGGAGAAAAGATCCAGAGTTCTGGTTCAAAATTATATGGATTTAACTCCCCCAGAGGAATTGCCAAAATATTTGACTCTTGATTCATCCCAGCATAAAGGGGTAGTCAATCAAATAATAGATAGTAAATGGGTCGGTTTAAAAATCAATGAGTTGCTAGTCGTGGAATATTATTCACGTAAAACTTGATCCCAATTAAATAAAAAAGAACACAAAGCTTCGGGCAATTTTGCTCCCTTTTCGCCGAATGTGAAGGTCAGTTCTGAGTCACTCGCTAAGAGAGCTAGGTTGGAGGTTGTTAACACATAGAATATGACCCTTGGAGTGAGCCAAGAGAGTTTGACAGGGACGGAGCTTGTGAATGG
This sequence comes from Houttuynia cordata, assembly GCA_039654745.1. Lineage (NCBI taxonomy): Eukaryota > Viridiplantae > Streptophyta > Magnoliopsida > Piperales > Saururaceae > Houttuynia > Houttuynia cordata. The sequence goes on from CM077508.1 coordinate 27,286,802, forward strand.
TTATGAGAAGTGCCCTTAGGCTGTCAGTCTGGCTTCATCCTCTGGTGCTTCTGTGAGGAGTGTGACTGAGTTGGGATATATGGGGGATGTGGTAGCGGTTGTGCCCTGCCACGGTTTTAAATGAAAGCTCTAATTTGGAATTGTCGTGGGGATGACAAGGTCTATTTTGCAAGACCATATTTTGAAACATGATCCACAAGTCCTGTTGCTTTCAGAAACTATGCCGGTAGAGGAATTGTCTTACAGGTATATCTCGAAACTTGGTTATGCTAACTATTTTATTATTCTTGTTGTTGGGAAAGCTAGTGGGATGCGGATTTGTTGGAATGATCTTGAGATTAATATTTTGTAATTTGAGCAATGGTTTTTGGGAATATCTATAGCTAACAATTCTGTTCAACAGTGGACCTTAATTTTTTTAATGCTGGATCTGAGATTGATTCTCAAATCAGTCAGTGGAAAAGATTATCTCAACTGTTAGCTAAATATTATGCTCTACCTATTGCTGTTGCTGGTAATTTCAATGTTATTACTTCTAGCAATGATAAATGGGGAGCTAAAAAGATTGATACTTTAAAGAAGAATAAATTCTTGAGCTTTGTTGGTAGGGGAGGGTTGTCTGAAATTGCTTTTAGGTGCCCAACTTATACTTGGACTAATGATCAAGATTCTTCATCAAGAATATATGAGAGGATTGATGATGTCCTCAACTCTGTAAAGTGGGATAGCATTTTTCCAAATACCCTAATTTACCACCAAAAAATTGTTGGTTATGATCATTATTTTTTATTGCTTAACATTGAGCCGATATACTTTCACAATCTCCTTAAGCCTTTTTTATTTGAAAGAATGTGGTTAGATGAGGGAGAATGCGAATCTATTGTTAAATCTTTGTAGAAGAATGAGTACTCTGGCTCTCCCTCCTCTCTTTTAGCCAAACTGACGACTCTGACTTATGAATTAAGAAAATGGAATCGATCTAAATTTGGAGATGTTAATTCAAAACCTCAACATAATTATGGAATCTATCAAATCCTTATAGGAATGTATGCTGTTAAATTGTGATCTCTCTTTAGTGTCCAAGGGGAATGTTTTGGAAAGGAAATATGAGAAAGCCTTACAATAAAAACAACTATTTTGGAATAAAAAATCTAGAATTAATTGGCTTATGGATGGAGACCTTAATACTAAGTTCTTCCATAAAAAACTATCCAGCACCGAAGGAGAAACACAATTGCTGAGTTGTATGATGTAAATGGGAACTACTTCAATAACCAAGGGGACATTACTATTTTCTTGACTAATTATTTTCAATCCATCTTTAATAGCTGTCATATTGAAGATGATTATGATCTCCTCAATTTAGTCAAGGCTACGATCTCTCATGAAGAGAATATGGACCTTGTCAAGAATGAATCTGTGCAGGAGGTGGAGTGTGTTGTCCAGCAGCTGGGATCCTTCAAAGCCCCTGGTCCTAATGGCTTCCAATGATATTTTTAGAAGAGATACTGGCCAATAGTTAAAGATCATATTTTTTAGGCTATAAAAGATTATTGATGCAACTTTTCACACAAATCTAAATTTGATTTTTCAGTGTTTAGTTCCAAAGATTCCTAATGCAACTGTTACTGATGAGTTTAGACCAAGTAGTCTTTGTAACTTCAATTACAAGATAATTTCAAAAATCTTGGTGAATTGTTTGACGCCTTTACTGATAAAATCAACTCTCATGTTCAATCTGCATTTTTATCTAATAGGTCCATTTATGATAAACCCAAGAAATTGCCCATTTTATTAAATCCAAAAAGAAATGTAAAAAAGGTTTTATGGCTTTTAAAATTGATTTCCAAAAAGCTTATGATCTTGTCAGTTGGGAATTCCTATCTAAATAGCTGAAAAACTATGGCTTCTGTGATCATTGGATTAAACTAATCATGTTTTGTGTCTACAATGAAGTACCAGGTTTTAGTTAATGGATCTCCTAGCTCTGTAATTTGTCATATGAGAGCTAGGTGACCCCCTATCTCCGTATCTGTTCCTACGTACTCACCCAACAAGTTCTTGCTTTGGCCCTCCAAGAGGCTGAGAATAAAAAATTGATTCAAGGCATTAAAATTGCTCCTTCTGCTCTTACTATTTTCCATTTATGCTGATGATTTTCTCCTTATTTGTGGTGGTAAGTTAAGGGTATGTTGTGACTATAAAAAAATCATTGATAATTTCTGCAAAGTTGCTGGACATACTATCAATTTGAATAAATCCTTCGTTACTTTTAGCTCTAATGTGGGAAAAAAGTTTAGGAAAATCATGTAGGGTTGCCCAAGTTCAATAAAGATTTTCTTTTAGTAAGTATTTAGGAGTTCCTATTATTTCTGGTATTCCTCGCAAACAACACTTTCAAGAGATCATTGGTAAGATGAATTCTAAATTAGCAAGATAGAAGTCTAAATTACTGACGCAAGCAGGTAATTTGTCTTGATTAATGCTATCTCATCTGCTCAACCTATCTATATAATGTATGTGATGAAACTTCCTATTTCTGTTACTAATGAAATGGATGTCATATCTTGTAAATTATTCTTGAGGAAAAAAAGCCACTATCTAGAGAAAAGTAAAGAATCTACATCTTTCTCCACTATTGCATGGGACAAAATATGCCGTAGTAAAAGGAGTGGTGGGCTAAATTTTTAAAAAGTAAGAGAATTTAACACTGCTATGATTTGCAAGCGAGTTAAAGATATAATCCTTAAGGGTGTTGGTTGGCATTGTTGTAGTAACTTTGAATTGTCTGTTTTAAAGGATAATTGACACAATGAGAAACTTTCTAAAATGGAACTTGATAAAGGTATGGGTATGGATGATAATTGCCTTGTTAAAGATCTTATCTATTCTTAATCTAATGATTGGAATTTATTTGTCCTCCTTACTTGCTGGCCAATTAGAACTGTTGAAAAAATTATGAATATTAAGACTATGGATGTGGGTAAAGATATTCCTTTATGGGGATTTACTTCTAATGGAAAAATTCTTTATGGCCTCTGGTTATCGTTTGATTCATTCTGATTATAATGTTGCATCTCCTGTGGATCAATCTATCTGGTTAAAATTATGGAAGTTACCTGTTTACTCTAAAGTAAAATCACTTATCTGGAAAATACCTATCCCATGGTCTTGCTACGAGGAAGCTGTTTCATGATAGAATTAATTTTCCAAATGAATGCTCTTTTCTTTGTGGATCTTATGAGGACTCGTCTAAACACATGTTTACTGAATGTAACTACAAGAGAGCTCTCCAGTTTGCTGCTTTTGGGGGATATCTTGAATCGTCAAATAATAACTGTTGTGACTGATTCTCTAATGCTTTATCTCATTGGTCTTTGTTCACATCTACTCTTAAGCCTTTCCATTTTCCTGCTTCAATTGCAAATTTTTGTTGGGTTATTTGGAACTGCAGGAATTGCTCTGCTTTTAGAGGAGCTAAGCCTAATGTCAAGCCTGATGCTTTGTGGCTACAGTACATTCAATCAGAAAGGGATACTATCTCGCCCAACAGATTGGCAACTAAGAAGAAGTCGGAGGTGTGGATTCCCAGGTTGGCACCCCCTCCTCATAAAATCAAAATCAATTTTGATGGTGCTTGCAAAGGGAACCCAAGTGCATAGTCTGTTGCGGCAGTTGTTAGGCATAGTGATGGTCAGTTTGTTGCTGTGGTGGCTTCTGATGCTGGATTTGGCTCCTCTATTATGGTTGAGGTGAATGCTGCTTCAGTTTAGTGATGCTTCAGTTTGTACGTATGGAACTTTGTATTTTGATGTTAGATCTATGAAAAAAAGATGTTTTATGTTGCATTAAACCTAAAGCAGACATTGGAATTCAAAATGGTTCAATAAAATTAAACTGATTTGTTACAAAAGTAATGTATTGTAATAAATGTACATTCTTGATAAAAAGAAGTCTGTAATGATTGGAATGGTTGTTTCTGGTGCAGGAACTTGTTGCAAAGCTGAAAATTTATTAGACTTATCTATTATATCTGCATGGCAAGAACCATAAACTTGTTCCTAATTAAGTACTATAACATTAATTGTTTGTTAACTTCTTTATGTACCGTAGCTCTCTTTCTTATTTAACTACTACATCTTCTTTCCATTCATAACAAGGTAAAGAGAGCAAACTAGCTAGATTTGAACTACCCAACAAACTCCAATATTTTTTGTAACCCAAGTTGGAATCCTCAAGAAATTCTAATCTTTATGCATCATTTTTCTTCCACCTACGACTATTCTCTACATGCAACATGCATGGTCTCTTATCATTTCCTTGAAATTTTATAAAAAATATCTTCCTAACCAGCATTAATGGGTCCCTCTATTGAGCCCTTTTTTCCTCTCCCCTGATGATGTGGCAAATTCTCCTTCATGGTACTGTGATGTTGTTAATGGAAATTTATAAGAGGATTCATCATTTTTCTTGATATTACACGCTATTAGGGAAACACCTCAATAAATGGAGGGAGGTGTTTTCTCTCCCCCGCCAGGTAGCTGGCCTGCCCGCCCAGCCTCGCGCGTAAGCTTACACCTTCATTGGGCAGTATAACTTCATACTCCCTCCATTCTACAATACTATGTACATTTGAAAATATTTATTTTCTTAAATATTGTGTACATTTTTGCAAATTATGTGACTTCCTCTTTTCAAAATTGGAGAAGATTTGGAAGGATTGACTTGAATTTAGTTCGTGAACGAGCGTATGAGTTGGACAGGATATGAAGGAGAAGAAGTCATGTGATTTCTTTGTGGGCTTCATGGTCCAATAAAAATAATAATTTTCTCAAATATACATATTATATTTTGGAATGGAGGGAGTAGTATTTTATTTCTTAAAAAAAATATAGTATACACAAGATCTAATGTGAGCTAGCCTTCGATCCAGCCATTAAACCTTGAATGACAACCATTGATTACAATTGCTGCTAGTGGGGCCACCATTGTGATCTTGTGGGACAGTGGGTCCCCCAGTCCCAATGTATCTTCTTCCACTTGTTGTGAGCCCCACACTACCTTCACAGTATGGAGAAGTTATTGTGTGTGCATCCGGCGTGACCCACTCCGTCGATCTTGAAGTTTGACGGCTCCTATAAACTGGACGCAGGTCCCACTCATTTGACCATGACACTGGTGTGGGCCCCACATTTCCGCTTAATAACAAAAAATACAAAAAAAATCATCACTTTAAAATAAAATACACCAAGTTGTATTTCATTCCAGGTTCCAATTCCAGCCCGTCCGATGAATCGATCCGACGGTTGTAATCAAATAACCAACACCAAAATCCGAACGGCTAGTTTTACAGACGCCGTTCTGGCCCTTCTCGAACCTCTAGGCAGACAGACGCCCCTCCAACGGTCATATTACCGTTTGAGATTCAAATATTTAAAACCTCTATGCTCTCCGCCCATTCCACTCCATCTTCAATCTCTGCAACTTCGCTCCCTTTCCCATCCCGGAGGACTTTTCTCACGTTCTCCGGCCTAGGCGTCTCCGATCTCCAGGCTCGTTTCTCGGTTAGCAACGCTTGATCTGTTCGTTCTCTTCTCTTGATATGAGAATGATTGTTTTGGGTCTGTTCTGATTTGGGTTTTGTTCTGTTTCTTGGAGCAGATTTCTGATCATCTTTGCTCCTTTTTTTGCGTTTGCAAGGAAGACCCATCTCTGGTCTCTCCTCCTTTCTTGGTTAGTAGCTTCATCCGTTCATTTTTTATTTATATATGAGCATGATTGTTTTGGGCCTGTTCTGATTTGGGGGTTTCTGTTGTTGCTGCAGATTTCTGAGAAATTTGCTTCCTTGCAAGATTGAGGAATGGAAACTCCAGCGTCCATGAGAAGGGTGACCAGGTCGATGGCCTCTGCTACGTCCAAAAACATTCCCACGTCCAGTAAGTTTCGAATATTTCAATCTTTTATAGAGAATGCTAGATTCTGTTCGTTTTTGACATCTGGGTGCTCTTTCGTTCTGGATTTTTGATCAATTGTGTTTCTGGTTGCAGGGGGGAAGAAGAATGAATCGGAGAAAGCTTTTTCAAGATCCATGAAGGCAGAACGATTGGCGCTTGTGGACATTTCGAACGACTCCCCTATCGTTGGGCTTGCGATGGGGGCGTTGAACACGCCTGCATCTCTGGCCAAATACTCGGCTCGAGTGAAGCAGACCCCGGGGTCTGGAGAGGCTCTGCTCCGTGGGCAGGTGAAGACCCTCCTTCAGCAGATTGAAGAGGACGGAGTGGAGTTCTTGAAACTGCCTTCTCTTGACCTGCGGCCGCCTGCTCTGTTCCAGGGCCTCACCCAATCTCCTGCACTTCGGTTTCTCGCTCCCACCCCTGCTAATACGCCTTTGGCTGCAAATCTCTCAGTTGGTGAAGCGCCTTTGGTTGCAAATCTCTCAGATGGTGAAGTGATTGACGTCAAACGGGAAGAAGTTCCACAGAGCGCTCAGGTTTGTTTTAATATTCAGATTGCTTTAGTTTTCTTGTTTGAAGACTGATTTTAAATTGATCAAGTGATTGTTCCTTTGTGCTTTTTATGTGATTAGTTTATGTTTGTAATTGTAGTTTTATGCTAACCTTTCCTATATTAAATATTGCTGCTGTGCAGAAATCTGATACTGATCTGAAGCAAGAAATAACTGTTGTTGATTCCCCGGAGAGTCTCATAACTAGAGCATTGCTCTTTGATTCACCAGGAAAGTCAGACATTTCTAGTTCATCTGTTGTGTCATCTGAGATAACATATGTAGGGAGCCCGAAATCAGGTGACGAGGACAGTTCCTCAGTTTGGTCCATTCAGGCCAATGCAAGCTCAAATGATGAATATAATCATGAGATCGAATACGATGAAGGGGAGATTAGTGCAGAATTCTATGAAGAAGAAGGAGCTGAAGAAGACTGTGGGGATGTGATTGATGAACTCTGCGATGGGCTGAGCAACATCTGCATGCAGGAGAAGAGATTGCCAGAGTTTACTGGCCGCCACACGAGGTTCTCGTACAACAGTGATGATGAGATTGAAGGGGAGGAGGAGATGGGACTCTCTATCTCGCCTAGTATTCTGCGTCTGAAGGGCATGCCTAAGCCAAAAGGGAAACATCTGAGGTTTCCTGAGGATGAATCTTCTTCATGAGGAAAGTGGTGTAGGAAACATCTGAGGTTTCCTGAGGATGAATCTTCTTCATGAGGAAAGTGGTGTATGATGTGCTAGGGCTCAGTGTCTATCTCTTGACACACGATTGTTTTTCAGTGTTTTTTTTATTGAGGGTGGTATACATGAGAGCAAAACACAAGAGTGGATTTTTTGACACATTAGTTCTGGTATTTCTGTGATGACTGTCCAATCAGTTCTAGTCATTTATTCTCTTACATTGACACTAACGGTGCAATAAATGGATGCAATTTCTTTTTGGTACTCTTCATCTTTGAGGTTTATCTAATTTTTTTTGGTTCTTGAAGCTTTATTTCTGGTACTCTTTTTTTCGACTGCCATTTTATTCCGACTGTCCAATCAATCCAGTTTGTTTTATTTGTTATTTTGAATTAGCTTTAGCTCTGTGTAGGTGTCGTCTCCCTGTCACTCATCAAAAAGAAAAAAGATTACTGTGCATCAAAGAAACTAGTGATGCAATAAATTGAAGCAATTTCTTTTATGTAATCTTCAAGCTCTTTTTATCATGAGTTCTGATGGTGATTTGCTTGCTCTTTTTTTTATCACTTCTTTTTTGACTTCTTCATTTTTATACTGCTTTCGAAACTGCCTTTCTGTGCAAGTTGTTCTGGTGATTTGTTCTTGCATAGAAACAAGTGGGTGCAATAAATTGATGCGATTTTTTGATCTGTTGTTCTGGTGATTTTTTTTAGCTGTTTTATATATATAGCAAATCATTGTCATGAGTTCTATGCGAGTGTTTTATATATAACACTAGGTTGATCTTTGTGATTTTTATTATCCATCTAATATGGTTCATGAGTTCTGTCTAGCACTGAAAATAGCAATAAATTTAGGGATAAATTTAGAGATAAACAAACCTTAACGGAAACCCCTTTGAGCGTTTGGTAGGTCAACATGTTTTTTTATACATGCTAGATGTCAAAATCCTAGTGTATGTGTCAAAATCTGAATGGAGTTACTATCTACAGGACACGGTAGAACGGTTCTCTTGGATAATTTCTCGGAACTTTCTACAAGACACGGCTCGGACCTTGGCACCATTGACCCGCATTACCTTGAATTCCAATATCTAGCGAAAGTAGTGGGAAAAAAAACTAATTTATTGAATAATTTACAGAAAAATTACATTCAAACGAAAATATTTTTTCGTTCAAGGCAAACTTATTAATTACATATCAATAATTACATATTTATTGTTGAGCTCCTAGGGCTTCATGTCCTGACATCTCAGTTCAAATCACCTCGCATCTGTTGTCTGAACTGCATGAAAGTTTATACCATGTTATTACTAAGCATGAATATAATGAACTTCCTACACCCATTTATCTAATAAACATGTAACAATATGTGAAAAGCTGAGGGTACAAGATGAAAGTGATAATTCATGACAACAGCTTAGCTGACTTTATTTGCACAGAATGGGAATTACTTATTATATAAGAGTAGAACAAGAGAACCAAAAGAGTGACTCACCGGAAATTTATTGCACTGTTTTTTTTTCGATCAAGGATTAAAATTGCATTTTTTCTTGCAGTCTTCATAACATTTAGGTCGCTCCAGTGCTGAATCAAACAACAGAACAACTCTTTACCATCAAGATGCAATTATATGGACAAAATTGTAAAATAAATTCATAAATTAACGCCCTGGTCAAGTGTGTTCTACAGTGGTTATCAGCCCCAAAGAAATCACATTGTTTCCAAAGTTTGTCTGTTAAGGTATTCCTCAAGAATAATGATCAACCCAACAAATCATATACTCCCTTCGTGCGGAAACGATCGTCTTTCAAGTTAATTGCTTTGAGGGGGCAAACACAACCATGTAATGTTAGATCCATATTTTTTCACATGCATCTAGTCGATCTTCATTGGACGGACGGGGTACTAATTTGTGTTTGCTACCAAAGAATTGGAGTAGCAAGCAAGATGCAAAGGAGAAAGATAGCATATATACTCTTCCAAGTGAAGCAAGTATTGTGACATTGCATGTAGCAGTCTCTGGCCTTGTCGGCGGTCGCCTTCTCGGCAGCGATGCAGAAAATAAGTAGCATGAGAACTAGCACTGCGCTCGTCTTCATCTTTCTTTTTCAGTTTATAGATAGTGGAATCGAATTACGGTCTTGGGTGGGTCGAGCTGTTGTTTATATAGATGGTGGGATCTTCATATCTACCATACAAAATGCCCCTATAAATTACCATTTAAAGTGCATGGTCTGCAACCAAAGTTGACTGCTAGTTTGGAGGAGGACCTCAACTGCCATGCAACTGCTGCCGTGATGTTCTGCATACCCAAATATTCAGGAGGATAATTGGTAGATAGAATACTTGAGTGATGCTCCTCCTTTTAGTTGGCGTTTGAGTGACCAGGTGGAGCTTGTCTCCAGAGTTTGAGTCTGAGGTGCTGCGTAATACTTAGAGATCAACGATGCACACACAATCAATGTGGCTCCAATAATTATTGTCAAATAGTTGGAGCACATATACATACCGTGTGCATCGTCGACGGCTCCTTATAAAAGTGGCATACAAGGTGACATGACCTGTCGGTTGTACCCAATAATTACTCGTTGGTGAAGTGCTAGTAGTGTCGGTGATGTTCGCAAATTAATCTGGCTGTTGAGGGTCACTATATGTGTCTGGGTTCTTGGTTTTTTTATGTATCTTGTGTTAATGTTTGTGTTTTTCTGTTTCTGTGGTTATTGACCTTTCCTATGTTGCGGGTAATAGGGTGCAGCTATAGACCAGGCCAGATTATCCGGTTTGGTCGATGCGGCAACCAAAACGAATAGATGGTCAAGTCGGGATTTGAAACACCTGATTAAACTGATTGGAAACAACAGACAAAGCAAATGTTTCCAGTGGAGCATCATGTATGTTGCATACAGTAAAAATCATAACCGAGCTAAGAACTTAAGTAGTACAGAATCGTCAAACCTGGGAAGAGTTCAAACTCAGTGATTTTGCAATGGAAGAGGTAGTCACAAGACCAGAGAGGAGGGCAACAATAGATCTAACAGCACTATTGTAAGTGGTGGGGTCTCATTGCATGGTGTTTGTTTGTTCCGACTGTCAATAAAAGTTTCATTTAGAAAGGGTCCACCAACAAGAGCTCCAACGGCTACATTAGGATTAGGATTCTCTGGTTTAAGCCAAGCTCTGGCATTATGTCTCACAATGCCCAGTCCCAAGTCCGGGGAAAAGGAGGAGGGTTAGCGTCAGGTTAACAGTCCGCTGTAAAAACTCTGTCAATCTCTATGGATCTTACACCACACAATATTCTAGGCATCTAGCTTAAGCTAGGGCGTTCCCGAGAAGTGACGCGTTGTGCCAAAACCCGGGTGCAATTTGTAGGAGACTAAATTTGTAGGAGAGAAGGCTAGAGAATTGGGAGAAGGCTTTAAACTAGTTTATGTAGGTAAAATTTCAAATAGAAATGATGTGGATATAGCTGTGGATAAGGACTTGAAACAAAATCTTGTAGGTGTCAAGAGAATAGTGATAAAATTATATTAGTGAAGCTGGTGTTAGGGGATTTTATAGTTAATGTTATTAGGAGAGAACCTTGATAAATAATTTTGGGAGGAAATGGTCTTAGTAATAGAAGGGATACTTATAGGGGAAAAGGTTAGTATAGGAGGCGACTTAAATGGGCATGTAGGAGAGAAGAATATAGGATATGAGAGGGTGCATAGGGGTATGATTTTGGGGAAATGAATGAAATGAAAGAAGCTATTCTTGAATTCACAATAGCAAACGATCTAGGCATGGCAAATATCTATTTCAAGAAGAGAGAAGAGCATTTAGAAACTTTCAAGTGGACTTCACAAAAGCCAAATAGATTTTTTTCTTAGTTAGAAGTGGGGACAGAACTAAATGTAAGAATTGTAAGGTTATACCAGGAGAACATATAACATTTCAACATAGATTAGTTGTTTTAGATGTTCACATAAAGAGGTAGAAGAAGCGAAGTTCGGATAAAGGAGGGCTTAGGATCAAGTGGTGGAACTTGAAGGGAAGATGTTCAACACTTTTATGGAGAGGTTGAAGATTGAAGGATATTGGAACTTAAATGAGGAACCAACAATATTGTGGGGTAAGATAGCTAATTACTTTAAAAAGTACGAAAATAAGTACTTGGTGAAGTGAGGAGAAGAAGGGACATCAAGAAAGAAACATGGTGGTGGTGTGAGGAAGTTCAAAAAGAGGAGCTTTTTGTAGAGAGGTACATGATTAGAAAACAAGACCTCTATATGATCTTTATAAATTTTGAAAAAGCCTACGCATAGTGCCGAGAGAGATCATTTGGAGTGTTTTGAATAATAAAAGTGTAACACCTGAAAATTCTGTAAGTTTACCAAAACTGCTATTTTAGGAAACTGTTCTAAAATAGGAAAGTTTTGCTGCCTGTTTTGAAATCTTTTAATCTGGAGTGTCGAATTGGTTTTGTGATGCTTATAAAAGAGTGGAATTGATAAACCTGATTAGGCTATACACCAAGGCGTGAGGACTAGCACTGGCGCTGGGCTCAACCTAGCGTTGAGGCTGGCCTGACGCCAGGGGCTGAGTGCACCTGACGCCAGGAGTGGGGACCAAGCGCTAGGGTATGAGATCAGTGTGTAGAGATTTATTTGAGTATTTTGAGTTATTAAATTGAATTAGTGATGTGGTACAAGAGTTGTGCAGTATTTTTCAGTACACTTCATTCGCGGGACATCGAAGCCATCCATCTGTGTGCCACGCACCAGACACGGGAGCACCTGTAGGCCTGAGCCATGTGGGCACAGCGCCCTGGGCTTTGTGCACGAGTTGGCATTTGGTTAGGAGAAAGAGAATTAAGAGAAGAGGGAATTTCGAATTCTTTCCAAATCCGGTTTGTGTATTAATTGATTTGTTATCCTTTCTAATTGGAAATTTGAAATATTTAAGGGATTGCTTTTTGGAATGTGGTTAATGGAGGATCATGGCTCTTTCCATGCAAAGTGGGGGCGCCATGTGGCAAGAGAAGAGATTGTGCTAATTGGGTTTGAATTGAGAAGTTACGGTTTTGATTTAAGTAACCAACTAATTGGATTTCATTCCCTAATTAAAGGGGATTTGTAACTGATTGAGTTAATGGATTGACCATTCAAGAGGGAGATCGTGCCTTGATTTGGGGCAGATCGTGGCCTTAGATTAAGTAGCAATCAATGGTGGAAGGTTGAATCCAATTTGGAAAAATTGTCTTATGTGTAACTGAAATAGAGTTTTAAAACTCCATAATTAAAGGAAATCTTAACTAAATGAGGAGCTAATTGGGGAGCACATCTTGGCAAGCGGAGATTCTCATGGCTGGACCTTATGGTGATCGTTGGATTGGAAGATGATCAACGGTGGAGATCTAACCTAGGTAAGTATTAAAACCGTATCAAATTTGAATTCAATTAGGATGAGGTTGTGGGTTAGTTATGGAAACCAACTAATTGCACTTAATTTCCTAACTAATTGGGATCGAAACTGATGAGTAATTTAGGAGTTACCACGTTCTAATTGAAGATCCTCTCTTATCTTGGTCTATTTGTGGCCCTTGGATGAAATAAGGATCCACGGTGGTGATTCGTCTAAAGGTATTAAGGTAAATACTATTTAAACTCACCAATAGAAGGGCCGGCAACCTTTTGGACGTTTTTGGGAGTCATGCCAGCTCTTGAGCAAGGTGGTCAGCATCCTTTCAGTTCATCCAAGGGGGGTTCTTGCTTCAATTTGCACGCTCGTTTGTGGAGACACATGACGAAAAGAGGGTGGTGCACGTGGTGGTCGAAACTCGCATAGAAGTTGTAAATCGTCAAAGAGGTAGGATGCACTGTTTTTACCACAACTTGATTCTCTGAATTCTCATGATTATGATCCTTGTTTCATGCTGATATAATAGTATGATGTCGATGATTGGATATTGATATGGTTTCTTGCAAAGAATTGTCTTGAATATGCATGTATGTTTAATGCATGATCAAAAATGCTTCTTTTGTGTATCACGTGTTTGTTCTTCATGTACGAAGCCCTAGAATGCATTCCCATGAGGTTATACTATTCAATCCTTGTCATAACTTGTTGTTGTATGTCATATCTCGTTCTGTCCAGTAAAAGTTGGTAGCTTTATAGGTCGATCAAGTCATTTCATGTTGTTTTAGTGTTCTCGATCCAATTTCGATAATCGACTTGAGATTCTTATGCAATCCTTGATCTAATTCTTGTGAAATTAAATATTATTGCTTCTGATGTCTCAGCCTACATTCTGGAGTTCATGTCGGCATGTATTGGTGTCGACCAGCGTCTGAGATTAATTGTCTTACTTGAGTTCTTTCGGGTTTTGGTGAAGATATGGTTATATACTCTAATAATCTTAAAAGATATGTACAAAGGGTAAGAAAATTATGTGAAATCAGAGTTGAAGAGGTTCTGTAAAATACTTAGAGAGTTAATACCTGATGTCAATGAGTGGTATTAAGTAATTAATTACAAGTTTATCATCAGATAATCAAAGGGGATTAAGATAACTGCTCTCGGCTAGGACTGTTCCTGAACCAACCAGCAGTGATCGGAAATTCATAACTAAATATATAGAACTCAGAAAATTATGAAATTGGATGGGTTAGAAACTAGACAGATAATTCTAACTGAGATAAAAATTTCAGAATTTAATACATACTGAATAAACAGTGGTAATGGTTAGAATTCAGCTATTTTGCATGGGGCAGAACACTGTGTTCATGTTAAAACCCTAAATCGGCTGGATACTATACACTATAAGTAAACATATATATAGTATTACGACCTAATTATTATATTATAACACTCTGAGGGTACTGGGTACAGTAATATCAGATTATATGAGTATGAACAGTGAGTCATGGGTTCTGTCCAAAATTAATTGTCTCTTTGAGTCTAAGTTCGTTATTGATCTATCGTTCAAGGAATTCTATCATACAAATCCAAAAGACCTTGTACATCACATTTGACCTATTTCTGATATTGGTGACCTTAAATTCTTGTGCATGGGAATTGTCATATCTAGAGGCTAAGTACGATGAGGTGATTCAGTATCTCGATTCTTGATGAGTCATGATTGGAGTCATTCAATGTTGATCATTCTAAGAGTTTTGAATACTCCAATATGAGTCCTTTCTGATGACCTTGACAAAGTTATTGTCTTACTCCTCTGAGAGTCTTTCATTGATGATTATGATCTGGGTCTCTGTTTGAGAGAACCCTAGTTGATTCTAGACGATTTCAGTTCCATATAAACTGGTTCTCCACTAGGAGTTCTGATGAACACTCTTAGTTGGATTCATAGTATGCTCACGAGCCATTGCTAGATCCTTTGTGATCTCAGATGATATATGAACCTCTGTAGTTCAGCCAATGATGGCAACGCGTGCGCTTTAGACTGTATGATATTACGGAAGGTCTGCAATCTCAGCCCATTGTAACCGTAAGCACCGATGGGGCCAGCAACCCTAGACGTATAGCCGGGTTCCTCTGTAGAACCTCTAGGATGATCTGGTATTGATGTCCATAGGGGAAGTGGACTGAACAGAGAGCAAAAATTGTTATCTCCGACACTCTAGATGTTTGGAGACAGTATTCTTATTGATCTTCCTAACACTCTGTACGTTTGGGAACTGAGTTATGTTTATTCATTCTTGACCGTTGATGGTCTTTGACATTGATTTTGAGCACGTAAGTGAACCCTGTATTTACTCTACCTGATATTCTTAAATGTGTCTTTAATGCTCATTTCTACAATATTCTATTTTATTACCTGTTGTGGGTTTTTCTTGGCTCCTACTGGGTATTTCTTTCGAAATACCCATGCATCTCTCGATGCAGGAATTAAAGTGGAGAAGAACTAGCAAGGTTTGTGTTTGGAACTCGATGATAGAAGTTGATAAGATGTGGATTTATTTATTGTTTTTATTTTCTGTTCGCAAAGAACTTATCAGACTGTGTGCTGAATTTATTTTGATGTTTAATGAATTGTTGACTAGATTATTGTAATAGTGTAGTTTATTTTTATTATTTAAGATTTTGTATAACGGATATTGGTTAAGCATTCTAGAATGAGATCGTTATGTGTTGAGTATTCGGTCGCGGCCCGGGTTTCAGCCTCATGACCTTAATTGAGTTAGTGCTTCCGCGCATTATTCGAGGTTTTAAAATTCGGGGCGTGACAAAAGGTGTCATAAGATGTTACATAGATATCACAAAGGATATTTATAAGGGGGTTGTGACTAGTGTACGAACTATTGGGTGTAACGAAGGAGTTTCCAATTACGATAGGTCTTCATCAAGGGTCAGCCTTAAGTCATTATCTTTTCACTTTAATTATGAATGAACTTACTTGATATTTATAAGATAATGTACCTTGGTGTATGCTTTTTGCAGATGATGTAGTTTTAATTTATGAGAGTAAAGTAGGTTTGAATGTGAAACTAGAATTGTAGAAGGATGTTCTAGAATCAAAATATTTTAAAATAAGTAGGACTAAGGCAGAGTGTATGAAATTTAATTTTAAGAAAAGTAGAACTATAGGTAGAGCCTTAGTTAAAATAAATGCGCAAGAAGTGTCAAGGTATGATCAATTTTGTTACTTAAGATCCATTATCTATAAAGAATGGGATATTGATAGTGATGTGGTGCATATTATAAATACGAGGTGGGTAAAGTGGAGGGCAACCTCGGGTTATGCGATAGGTGTGTGCCAAAAAGACTTAAAAACAAGTTCTATAGGACAGCCATTAAGTTTGCAATACTTTATAGAGTAGAGTGTTGGGCACAAAAGAGAAATCATATAGATAAGTTGAATGTAAACAAAATTAAAATGTTAAGGTAGATGAGTGAGATAACTAAGAGAGATAGGATTAGAAATGAATATATTCGTCAGAGTTTAGGGGTAGTTCATTTAGGGGAGAAGCTGCGGGAATGTAAGTTGCGTTGGTATGGGCACATGCAAAGAAGACCAATAGATACCTCTGTGAGAAGATTAGAAGTGATGTATGTAAATGATGTTAAAAGAGGGAGAGGAAGACCTAAGAGAACTTGGATGGAGCTAATAAAAAAAAATTGACTTTACTATCTCTTACAAAATAGGTGGCCCCAAAAAATGTATGAATGGAGGAGTAAGATCTATGTCACCAACCCCAAATAGTTAGGAAAAGGTACCACTTGATTATGATTATTATTATGATTCTTTAATTTAAGACGCTGAAATCCCTTGCAACCTATTAGCCCCAAAGAAACCTATCAGTTTCGCCCGAGTCCATTTTAAACCAACCTAGTACATTTTGATTTATATTTTTTTAATAAAACTAGCAATGAAAAATGAGAAACACTTCTTTTACAAGCAATGGTCGAAATTGAAAAGAGCAGAGTTATTGACTTAGGGTTTAGATTTTTATAATACCCAACCCTATCCAAACCCAATTGATCGCGTCCTATTTTCAATCAGTATCGGACCCGGATATTGTGTAAGCGAGCCCAATAAGGTCGGGTTCAGTTACGTCTGGTAGGTCGGGTCCAGTTGGGTCAGATAAAATGCATCCCTAGCCATAATAAACACCTTTATTGTGGAGAATGAGGGAGATATATCATTAATTATTCCGAATTAATGTGATAATTATTTATATGCCAAATTTACACCTACAAATCAATATTTATTGCATCAAATTTACATGCTGGAAGTAACAAAGGTAAAATTGGCGAAGGGGTGGCAAAGTGTCCAATTAAACCTCGGCTAAGTGTTGACCATGTCCGCCATCTTGCTGGTCATGTCCGCAGCCGGTTGTTCGTCGTCACGGCTGCAGACATGACCACACAAGGCTCACCTTGATACCAGAGGAAAGTGAGCCGCTTTCCATTAGGGGCTTAGGCACGAAATCTCGACGCAATCACCATGGTATAAATGAAAACAATTCTAGATAAAGCTCGGCAAGGAAAATTTGGCCCTTTTGGAACGAGAAATTATCCAGTTTTACTGTTCTACGGGACACGTGCATGGTAGATCAGTCTGATGGATGTTCAACATATTTTTGTACATGTTAGATGTTAAAATCTGAGTACCCAATGATACTATCTCTAGCGTATGTGTCAAAATCTAAATGGAACTATCTACAGGACACGTGGTAGAACGGTTCTACTAGATAATTTCTCGGAACTTTCTAAAGGGCACGGCTCGGACAGTTGGCCATTTGGAGTCTATGACCAGCCCTACCTTGAATTCCAATATTTAGCGAAAGTGGTGGTAAAAAAAACTAATTTATTGAATAATTTACAGAAAATTACAAATGTTTTACATTCAAAAGAAAATACCATTTTCGTTCAAAGCAAACTTATTAATTACATATATATTGCTGAGCTCCTAGGGGCTTCATGGCCTTACATCTCAGTACAAATCCTTGCATTATCTAACCTCACATCTGTTGTCTGAACTGCATTAAATATAACATGTTATTACAAGTTTATACTAAGCATGAATATAATGAACTTCCTACACCCATTTATCTAATAAACATGTAACAATATGTGAAAAGCTAAGAGTACAAGATGAGAGTGATAATTCAGGACAACTTAACTGACTTTATTTGCACAGAATGGGAATTATATAAGAGTAGAACAAGAGAACCAAAAGAGTGACTCACCGGAAAAAAAATTGCACTGTTTTTTTTCCAATCAAGGATTAAAATTGCATTTTTTTTCTTGCAGTCTTCATAACATTTAGATCGCTCCAGTGCTGAATCAAACAAGAGAACAACTCTTTACCATCATGATGTAATTATATGGACAAAACTGTAAAATAAATTGATAAATTAACGCCCTGGTCAAGTGGAACTACAGTGGTTATCAGCCCCAAAGAAATCAAATTGTTTCCAAAGTTTGTGCTGTTAAGGTATTACTCAAGAATAATGATCAACCCAACAAATCATATACTTCCTACGTGCGGAAACAATCGTCTTTCAAGTTAATTGCTTTGAGGGGGAAAACACAACCATGTAATGTTTGGATCTATATTTTTCCACATGCATCTTGACGATCTTCATTGGACGGACGGGGTACTAATTTGTGTTTGCTACCAAAGAATTGGAGTAGCAAGCAAGATGCAAAGGAGAAAGATAGCATACTCTCCCAATTGTAGCAAGTATTGTGACATTGCATGTAGCAGTCTCTCGCCTTGTCGGTGGTCACCTTCTCAGCAGCGATGCATTTTTCCATTACCATTTTATGAGTCCAGTTTGATCTTTCTGTGCTTCAGATTTAATAATTGTACAATCACAGTGATCTGTAAGAATATTGAAGCTGGTATCATAATAAATAAATTAACGCAATTTCCATATCAAACTCTTCATCTTTAAGCTTTATTTTATCTGACATGAGTTCTGGTGATTTGTTCTTACAGTTTAATAATCAGTGCTGTGGTGATTTGTGGTTACATTCATACTGGAAGTGCAATAAATTGATGCAAATTTTGTTTTGTACACATGAGTTCTGATGTTTTTTGACACTCTTCATCTATTTGTTACCTTTAAGTATTTTGTTCTTCCTATTTTTACTCTCCATCTTTTCTTGAGCTCCTTCAGTCATGCCTACTAGTATCCCATAACAATGGTTCATAAATCTGAAAAAATTTCTACGGCTCTGAATTTTAAGTTTCTGAGATTTTACAAATTTGAATTTCAACCTTGCCACATCAACTTGATAAAAAAATTTATTATAGCGACACTTTTCTAGTAGTACACCTTACATTTTTCTTCTCTAAAACATTTTGAGGAGTGAACATTCCCCTTATTTTTCATGCATTGTAACAAGTTCATTAGTGCTTGGTCCTCAAATTCATGTGATAAAGTCGATGACAATCAAATTCAAGCTAGAGAGAGGGAGCCATGTTATGGAGGAAAAATTTCTTAGACCAGGAGATTCCTTGCTAGAATCCCTTCAAAGGTTATTCCAGGACCGAAGGCTAGAATAAGGCCCCACTCACAGGCCTTCTCCCCTGTTTTCTTCATCTTCAAACTCTCCTCAATCATGTAGTCCATGACATAGACAATTGTGTTGCTACTAGCATTCCCATAGTCCATCAGAGCCTTCCTACTACAAGCCAACTTCTCAGGATGCAGCTCCAGCCTCTTCTCCAGCCTGTTCAATATGGCAGGCCCCCCAGGATGGACAGCCCAGAACATCTCATTGTAGTCATTCCCACTATAGCCTGCCTCCTTCATCAATTTGTGACAGAACCCTTCTATGTTATCCTCAATTATCTGAGGCAGCTCCCTCCCCAGCTTGAAGCTGATCCCCTCCTCAGTTAATCTCCCATCAATTATCTTCTCAGTGTCCGGCAAGAAATTCTGAATTGCTGTGTGCAATTCAAATATTGGTGTTTCTTTATTCAATATAGGGTCTGTCCCAAGCATGACAGCCCCTGCGCCATCTCCAAATAGTGCAGCCCCCACTAAGTCATATGGTCTAGCAAGGCTTGGTGGCTTGAACCCTATGATGGTGGTCTCAGATGTGGCTAATAGGACCCGGCTCCCTGGATTGTTCTCGGCAATGTCCTTGGCCACCCGTAGGCCGGCGACACCGCCGGAGCAGCCTGTGAAGTAGAGCATCACGCGCTGGACGTACGGCTTTAACCCGAGGCCTCGGGCGAGGTAGAGGTCCCCTCCTGGGAATCTGGCCTCACTGGAGGATACATAGACCAAGTGAGTGATCTCAGAAATATCCCTTCCCCAGCTTCTAATGCAGACTTGTGAGGCTTCAATGGCCATTTGGGTCACTGCGTTGTTGCATATCTCTAGCCTTTGCTGGACTGTTGGGTGCCCTTCAGTGGCTAGCTCAGGGTACTTGTTCAAAATCTCTTCCGACATTACAACATATCTTGTCTTCACTGTAGTTGTCTTGCCTACACAAACGAAAATATTGTAATGAAAACGCAAAAACAACATATTTCAGTAACACAAGACACAAGGATAGTGACCTCATCAACTCAATTGGTGCATTTTCCATTATTGGACACCAAATTTGAAAAAATGTTGAGCTAAGTTAATATTCGCCGTGGCTCGCGGCTTAGTCAGGCTGCCGTGAGCCAATCAAGATCCAATGTTGTGTTAAAATACGGGGGTGGGCGGGTGATTCAAACGTGCCTGCCAACATGCACCGTTGGCTCAAAATCCAACGGCCCACAACACCCCAAAATACCATTATACTAGTAAATAAGCATGAAATTAAATTCATTGAGAAAAATGCACAAGAGAGATTAGAGCTGAAGAATGCAGAGAAGAAAACTTGAAATTACAGAGGCGAAGGAGCTTCTGCCTCAGTTCCGGGTCATCACACTTGGTATTCTTGAAGTAGCCATCAACAAGGAACTCCTGCATGACCAGCTGGTGGGGGAATGCCTTGCCCAAAGCCATGATAGTTGCTTTGCCAGGAGTAGGCTTCTTAGGGGAGCAGGCAAGGCCTTGTGAGCTCACCATGTTTCCAAGCTTCTTTTGAAGAATAAAGATGAAGAAATCCTTTGGGTGGTGAAGGGGAGGGTGTGGCTTGGGTAATGAGGCTCACTGCTGTTATATACCTTTCAAGGAAGTTTAGAAAATTGAACTGCTCCAAGGAGGCCTTTACTTTGCATTGAAAGGTTGTGGACAACCAGGTATATTTGATTAGTGTCAAACAGTTGAGGAGTGCAGTGTGCATGGCTCAGTGAGATATGTTGTTAGAAGATTTGAAATGGGCTAGGTGGGTGTTTGTCATAGTCTAGTGCACACAAGGTCTGAATGATGTAATGATAATACAACGGCATCAGTCTTCTTGGTTTGAGTTGGATGTTCTTCCTAGAAGGGAAATGATATTTGTACAGCAGATTCCTATACATTTTAGAATAATTGTATCTTTAGAATAATTGTATCTTGGAACACATTTTACATCCATCAAAAGCTGATCCCATCTTAGTTGCTGGCTCCGGTATGTAGGCGAGATGTAGCAATCCGGACTGAGGATAAGTTTTTGGAGTTAGCTCACCCTCGCGGGGTCCCAACCCTTTATCTCGGCCACTGTAGCAGGTGCGTCGCCCAGGGCATGAGGAGGATAACGATTTCAGCATTGGGCTAAAATTTTGGTCGTAATTATGCACTTTTTCATGTAAAATTGTTCATAGAAATTTATGTATCAGAATATGGACAGCGAGAGAAGATCAGCCACAAGTAGTGAAAGGAGTGGACCAACAAAATTGGAACCCATTCCATGTGAAAATCTATTATCTTGAATCTCAAGCCTCACTCAAATTTGAGGGCAAGCTATACGTCTTTGGAAAGTCTTTGGACGTCCCACTTTCAACTTGGTTCCCAGGGAAAACATGCTTTGAGTTCTTACAAGAGGTTCAGAAAATGACAAGTATTTGCCATCCCTCCGGAACAAGGGGTGTAAAACAAGCTCACATGACCTTGGTCCTTTAATCTGGTATTGAAAATGGGTCACCAAAACATTTCCCTAAATGAAAACTGTGTTAGCCCTTGACATGGCTCGTCAAGGGCTACTTACCACCACTCCATCCCGCAACCGGCTACAACCAATGCCAGTACTCAAGCCACCGATAACCCCGATCCCCACAACAATTACCCAATAAAGTGCATAATTACGAGAGTCTACAAAAGGGATTTCTAGTAGATTTCTTTCTATAAGAAAAGGAGCGAGAGTCTACATCAGTCTTCTGCATGTTGCATCTTCTTTTGGTTAAAAAGTTCAAAAGGTCATAATAAGCCACAAAATTCTCACATGAAAACCAGCATAAGTTGAGCTCTGAATTCTCCGTTACCATAAAAAAAAACTGCAGATATTTGAATCAGTAACGAATTTCCCTTCATCTGTGACAAGAAATGTCTAGCAATAGGTTATAATTCGTGTTGAAGATGACAATCAAAGTGACTTATGCCATTATCGTCATTTTGTGCGACTAAACTATAATTCAACAGAAATCCGCTCAATTTTCTTGTTTCAGTGAGCAGAATATTGCAGTTTGTACAGTTTGCATTATATGTGCGCATTGGCCTATTTATATGTGAACCCAATAATTAACATGAGTATTGAATTCTCATATTAAGTGGCCTCAACTTGACGAGGCACGCATGGCAATTTTTGGTATAAAATATGTCCATACTTTTTCTAAGAACGAAGTAACAAGTTGATTCCTCCCAGAAATTTTTTATACACAAAGTAGTTCCCAAGTCAATCTAACTATCACCAATTCTTGCATTGTGTCCGACATAGGACATTGAAAAGTGCACATAAGAAAAAGCTTTGCAACAGATGGATGATACATAAACAAAATCTCATGTATTCCACAGTTCTACATCAAAATTGGGATTCTAAGCTGCATAACAATTAATCTACAGCTAATAATACATGAGCCAACCAAGGATACTACCCAGACTAAAAAAGATAAATAAAACAAATCTCTCATACTTTCCTCTTGAGACATCAATCGTGTCGCACATGTTTCTTTCTTGGACTAAAACCTGCAATAACAATCCCAATGATGAGTCCATGTTCATGGGGACAAACTCATGGATTAGTATAAATAGCAAGTTACAATAGATACCACTAAGATATACACGTTCGTGGAAAGAAAAAATTACATACTATTAAATTATCTCATATTTCCCTCCTTTAGAACATCCATCATGTTATAAATATGTTTTTCTGCCTTGGACTTAACCTGCATGGAGAGGTTAGAGATTATAATTTTAATAAATTTCAGTGAAAATGAATCATGTGATAATGATGATAATACATTCTATGCACCTTTGCATGCAGAAAAATGGCAGCATCAACGGATCCTTCTGCATATATTGATCTACCACAAACATTATGCTGAAGCTCAAAGGATACACTAATAAACCCTCCAAAGACAAAACGATTTGTAAGTTAGCAGGGATACGAAGAGCACATATAACCAACGATACAAAGAAGAGGAGAGACTACGTATGATCATTTGATGTTAGATGATACATATGAAATGCATGGCCAGAAAGATGCTCTTCAGGGACGCCCACCATTTCAAGTTGCAGCTTTGGGTCTCTAATTTGTTGAATCTATAAACAGCAAATAATTGTCAACTAAGCATTATATAGCTGGAATTCACTAAAGTCCCTCTAAAATTAATTCAGTTTGCAAGAATAACACATGCACAAGTATTCTTTTATTTTTTACTGCAAGGAAAGGAGGGGGGAGGATATATATCTTAATGGGTCATATTACAAAATTCGTATCAAAATATCAGAAAATGACATCTCATTTCAACTTGCCTCATAAGCAATTAAGACCGGGGCGAATGGCAGAATAGAAGTCTGCCACTCTGCCACAAAAAATAAAGTTGACCAATCTGAGGTGATGATGGTCCCCATGGCCACCATACCATGGCAGTGAAAACCACTTGAATTAGGCTGTAATAAAATAAAGCTTTTTTAGAGTAATGGCAACATAATCATACCTGATCCAAGTCAAATTGAACACCTAATTTCTGAAAGCATGAAATGAAAGCTTTGGCGGTACCAGATATATCCAGTTTCGTGGCTTGATGAGATTCCATGGCCTGAAATATTTCAAGCACACAGAAATATTAAGGAGAAAAGGACTCACTTAGCTGAAGTGATGCTAATTTGAAGAAAGACCTTAGCAATAAATCACATTATATCACTTGCTTTTACTCCAAATAAATAAAATTTGCCAGGAAAGCAAAAAAGAATACCAATATTACAAGGAAAATTGTTAAGCAATTTCTCACTTGTATGTTCCTTTATAAAAGTTAGCAGATAGATAGACCACATCCAAAACTGCAAGAATTTAATGATAGAAACAATTTGTTTTAGTGTGTCAGACAGGACAACAAATTTTTTTTCCTCAGGTGGACGGTAGAACATAGAGAACCTCATATGCGCTTACTCGTTACATGTTTGCAAAGTAGACAGAGTCAGAGTTTTACTTTTTTATTTTGTGATTAGTGTTCCCATTGCACGTTTTCTCCTGTTCCCTTCAGACCACAAAGTAACCTATTAAACTGAGTTGGAAGTAAGTTCCCTTATCCCTCTCAATCATGGGAAATGCTTGCTCAAATTCATATCCTCAAAGTCCATCTTCCAGAAGGCTTATACAGCTTAGAGCAATTGTTTTAGATAATTGGCTTATAGCAATTGTTGCTTTATTGATACTTTTGATAGATACCAACAGTACATTTATGAAATCTGCATAAGGTTGTCATTTCTTCTGTTGGCTAAAAGGGTGTAATTTCCTCTCTCTTCCGGCTTACCAAGGGGGAATAACAAATTCTAGATTGGTTCTACTTTGTTATATACACTGAAATAAAAGAGAAAGCAAGTTAAACTGGATGGAAAACAATTATGTAGGTTTATTTACTACTGCATCCTCATTCAGAGGAAGCATGAGATGAATATTCGCACCCAACATGTTCATCATTATGTGCTGTGCACCAGGTAATTAGGATTTGTGATATGATGGTCATAGAAAAAGGATCACTATCCCTTTCTCTCATCACAATGGATATGAGCAAAACCATTTTCCTTCACACACAGAAGTGTAACGTAAGAAAAAGTTTAAAAATTAATTGAACATAAGGTTCAGACCTGGAGAGAATAGCCTGAAAATGCACCTGGGAAATTCTCAGCCATGTATTCTATGGCAGCAAGTAATGCAACAACCTGAAGAAAGTGGATATAGTTGTGAGGAAAACCGATCTCAAACAAAAAAAAAATTAGAAAAGAAGGGCAAACTAAACTAAAAATATATAGACCTATTAGCCGTATGATGTCTCTATCACCTGTTTCCCCATTTGTGGAGAAATTACTGCATACACACTAGCAGCTTCCACTGTCTTGTATAGACGCTCCCTGTCTCCACCAGTGGTTCCCATCACAAATGGCACATTGAATTTGCAGTAGAAGTCAGCATTGTCTGCACACAAAGAGAAAATTTAGACATTATTCGTACTAATGGAACTGCCGCATTAATAACATGACCATAGATAAATTGAAAACGCTGCCAAACAAATAAGAAGATGAACAACATCAGTTTCCCCTAAAGCCTTTTTGACTTGCAGATATATGTAATCAATGACTAGTACATCTCAAGAAATTATCTCACGAATTCACAAATCATAAGCTTCTCCACTTTCTTATAGTATCCTCTACATACCACTGATTAAATTACATAAAGGTGCTGTAGGTCTCTTTTTACTAAATGAACGAAAAAACAAATGCACAAGGAATTTAACATACAGGGAAAACGTGGATTTGACCTCTTATTAAATTGTAGAGAATACGTTTACATAAAGATTAATTCCAAAACCTAGAGATAAACAATCCATTATTATTTCAATCCAAGTCTCATTAAAATGCAATAATTTATTAAGTCTTACAATTATACATAGAGGCAGACATCAGAGTTAGTGTTTACAAAATCGAAGGCAATTTATTTTGGGTTCTTCTTTGCTGATGCAATCGCTTTAATTGTTCCACATTCGCATCATTCATATAATCATTATGATCATAGTATAAAACTCAAAGCCTGCTTGCCAACTCAGCTCATATACAGGGCATCTCTTAATTTCAAACAAAGGGAGCCCCAGATAGCTACTACAGCTTCCATAATGATATACTTTGATGATGCAATCGCTTTAGTTGTTCAGCATTCGTATAATTCATTTAGTCATTATGATCAAAGTATAAAACTAAAAGCCTGCTTGCCAACTCAGCTCATATACAGGGCATCTCTTAATTTTAAACAAAAGGGGCCCCAGATAGCTACTACAGCTTCCATAATGATACGAATTGATGAGGTGCTAACCGTTAACAGCAGAAGGCACTGTATAATCAACGATAACAAGATCGGGAAACTCATTCAGGAGAGACGATAGTACACCCTCCCTCTCAGATGGATCATGAACCCGAATTTTGGTCCCAGCAACTTCCACATCTTGACAGTTATATGAGCTGCTAAAAGTTACAGGGACAAGCTGGAGTCCTGCAGAAACCACTGCTTCCGCTACAGCCTTCCCCATTTTTCCAGTACCTCCATTAACCTGTGAAAGATTGGAACAATATAAATTCATTAGAACCAATTGGGACAAAATTAACTCATGCTATGTGGTCATCACAGCCATGTATGCAATTACACAACTCATGGTGTTTGTTAATTCGGATAACTGGAAATTTCGATAGCCCATTAAACATCAAGTAACAGACCCTGAATCAATACCATAATGGGAAAAGCAACTTTTTTTGGAGTAGACGACAATTTCTCAACATCTACCATTGTCGCCTTGCAATGAGATAAATTATTCCTGGCCAACCTTGGCTTTAGAAAATGAGTGCTCCACCTACGGTGTTGAGCACCTATCAAACTCTGATGTACATTTTCCTGAAGAATGGAAGCCACAGGATTCTGAAGTGCAAAACCCATATCTGTACCAAAAACATGAAATGCAGAAAAATTGAATGAACAGAGACTATCAAGTACTAGAAAAAAAAAAGGACAATGAAGTGGTGCCCATCCAAAATTGTAAGTATCGGGTCAAGGCTAAACAAGCTCCTCAAAAACAATCAACTCAGCACCAAAAGTGATTCAACTACGTCAGCAGAACAACAAACAAAGTAGTTAATCGATCAGTTCAATTTCGGTCACAAAAATATGCCCTCCTATTTCTTTCTTACTCCCCCCTTTCTACATTAATAGTCCTATCTGGTTTTTGAAAATGAATTGATAGTTCAATTTGAAAAATCAAACAGGTCAATTAATATAGAACGGAAGGAGTACTTTTTTCGGTAAATATGTTTTCTTCTTTCAACACAACGAAAGAAGCTAGCTACCAAACAAGAAACTACCGAATGCAGAGAAACTATCACTGCCTTCAATCTGATAACTCATTTGTTCATTTTGATAAACCAAATAGGACTATTAATATGGAGGATGGAGGGTTTTTTTTGTGAATATGTTCTCTTATTTCAACACAATGTTAGAAGCTAACCAAACAAGAAACTACCAAATGCAGATAAGCCATCACTGACTTCAATCTGATAACTCATTTTCCAACATTTATCCTGACCACCCACAAGTAAAGAGGTGAAAATAAGAAAAAACACAACCCCCTACATCCAAAATCAGCTAAAAAATAAGAACTTTTGCCAAAACGACAGCAACTTTAAGACCATTGCATACTTCTGATCAGTGAAGCCACCACTGATTTCAAAGAAACCATCTTGGAAGAAGCGGAAAACGGAGATCCCGACCGGCGGAGCTTCGACCAGTGTCGGCCAGACAGAACTGTAGAGGAGAGACTAGAGAGAGAGAGTACCTACAAGAGAGGGCGGCGGGGGTGGAAGATGGCCGAGAATGGGGAGGAGGCAACGGCCAAGATGTCTGCGGTCACGTCCTCTCCAGCGAAGTACGGGGCGGGGGCGGCGGCGGCGGTGGAGTGGTGGGGAGAGCGTGATCTGGAGCGAAGGGAGACCTGGAATGTTCCCGGTCCAGAGGGATATTTTATTACTCTCTTCGCTTAACAGTAGCTGTCTGGATTAGAAAACCAAATTGAACTGATTTCAGTTTATTTTGGAGACAGGTTTGCCCTAAACTAACCCGGTTCCAGTAATTTCATGGGAGTAAAATATAGAGGAAATTATATAATAAATTATTTAAAAAAATTATAAAAATGACGCACTCTTCAAAATATTTGTAGGTATACGACAAGCCACGCAGACGCTAGCGTTGCGTGTTTTTTTTTAAAACCGACCTGAACGCCTTCCGAAGTAAAGTAAAAAGCGTCGGTTGAACCGATGCCCATTATTTAACCGAAAGGCATCTGTTCCTTTCAACCCCTTCACTTCTTTCATCACTTTTCCATGCGATATAGAGGCGTCGGTTCTATTCACAGACAAAGGTGTCAACCGACACCTTATCTCATTTCCCTATACGGCCTCTTCCCTTATTACGAAATCCGACTTTTTTTAACACTTAGATAACACAATATACATATACAATATACATAAACTTACACAAAAAAAATAATGCATGCATCTATTACAATGTTATATAAAGTTAATGTATACAAAGTTATATAAAATATTACAAATTTGCTCATAAAATTACAAGTGTTCAATCAACTCTCTTCAACTTATTCCTACCCCGTCCTCGTGCTCGAGCTAGAATCTGCCCAGGCTCAACATCAGGTATAGCATCTGAAGATGAAGGTGCCTGACGTAGAGTACGAAATACACGCTATTGCCAAGTATATATTTTCTGAAGATGAGTGTGCACTTGTCTCACACAAGTAAGCTACATGATGCGACCTCAAATCAAAACTCTCTTGGCCTCGATGCGATGATCGTTCAATAAACTCCACAACAAGAGGGAGGAAAACCTGCTCCAATCCGAATTGCAACATAACTCGATCGGGAACATGGACCTCGACGATGTCAACACATATAAGTGGCATCCTAGATAGCCACACATGCGCTCCATCTGTACATACTTCAGGTAATTGCGCTAACACATCATCATGACATGGCTACCATGTTACCTACACAATATATGAAGATGGTACTTTACTTTTTATGAAATGTACATTCGTCATATTCATAACATGTGCAATATGAACGACCAATACCTGGCCGGATTGTTGATAGTCTAATTCATATCTATACATCATGAGGATACTTTCTTCTTGGCATTCCACCTAACATAAAGATGATGAAAAATACATTATTTAAAATGGCAATAGAAGATCATCAAATAACTTAAATAAATAACACATACCGAACTTTTAATGGAGACAAACCATCTAGTGGAGTGCTCTGAATGTTTGGATGGCCAACATGCAATCTCTCCCATGACCATAGCTATTTGACACATACTGTGTCGGACTTGTATGCAACACTTTATATCGAACATCATGCACTATTGAAAACTCTCTCAATGCGTGTACAAATTCATCTTTATTAAGGAATATTTGCCTCATATATATTGCTTCCTCATGATATGTCTCCTCATGCAAACCCTAATTAATTGCCTCATCTATTTTATCATCTGTTAGTCGCGCCCATGGCGGCTCCTCCTCATATGGCAACTCCTCCCCAAAATCATCCAAGTTATCCGTAGCAATTACGATGTCCACCAATTCATCTCCCTCATTATCAACCATCTCTTGGCACACTATCCTCTCCTCGTACGTCTTCAACATCATTAGCCGGCGAATTAAGTACCTGCTCATCATTGACCCTATCCTCATCTTCATTCTCCCCTTCGTCTTCCTCATCATTCACATTTCCCTCTTGCCGACGGGATCCTATACATTAGCACAAACGGAACCATTTCTCCTGCTATTTCTTCTAACAAAACTTTTAACAAATACTATCAAATACTACACAATTATGGCATAATCAATTTCATACAATGCAGAAGCTACATCAAAACGTATTTCTAAAGGATATTAAACATATATATTACTTGTAAAGAGGCGAGCGACGGGGCGAGGAGGTGGCCGGGGCGAAGAGGCGAGCCAAGACTGTGGCCGGGGCGAGGACGGGGAGACGGAGCTGGCCGAGGCGGTGCGTTGCAAGGTGAGCCGAGACAGTGGTCGGGGCGAGGATGGGGAGGCAGAGGCGAAGCACCGGGGTCAACACAGTGGACGATGCGAGGCGAGCCGAGACAATGGCCAGGCCAGTGGACGGTGAGACGGAGGCGAACGAGACAGTGGCGATGACGTCGCCGGAGAGCCGGCTCGGTGCGAGGCAAGCTGAGACAGTGTCCGGGGCGAGGACGAGGAGGCGGAGGAGAAGCACCGGAGTCGCCGGAGAGCCAAGGCGAGGCTGTGGCCAGGGCGAGTGCGGAGACAAAATCGAACTTAGGGCTCGGTGCGGCCGAGCCCGAACCCGAGGGGTATAAGTGAAATGGAAGGTGTCAGTTGCCTTCGAGTTATAAAGAAAGGCGCCTTTTAGGTGATTTTTTAAAAAACACCAAGGGGCCTTTCGTGTTTAAAGAAAGGCGTCGGTTCAACCGATGCCTTTCGGGTCGATTTTTTAAAAAAAAGCCACTCAGGGGCCAGCAGCCACGCTGACGCCTGTATGGCTTATCAGATACCCTATTATGCAAATATTTTGAACATTGCGTCATTTTTATAAAATTTTTTTCGTGATTTATTATATAATCTCCCCTAAAATACATTGTTGTGTTTCTAGAAAATTAATCTACCAACAACACCTTTTTTTTGGATAACCAAGGGTGTCCCAAGTCCTTAGGATCCTATTAGACATAGTAGGGTTACCAACCTCTTAGTGCACCATCATATCCAGCCGCCAATCTGCTCGGGCACGTAGAAGACATTACCTGCAGTGGGTAAATCAGGATGTAATTGTAGGTAAGTGGCGAGCATAGTGGGGATTCGAACTCATGACCTTCATCTTCTTGGTTGTAATCTATCTACAAACTTGACCTTGGAAACTCCCATATATGTGCTATTGTGCTTATTTTCATAAGTCACAGGAGTTAAGTGCAAATTAACCCTAATTTATAGGGGTAAAGTGCAATTTACCCTTTAATAAATATAAATAATATTCATATATAAAAAGGCAGAACTAATTTAAATTCATCACATTTATATAATTTTATCTAGAGATTTAATTTGTTAATATAAATAATCTTGGTTATGACATCCTCGAGGGGCGCGGCGCTAAATTGTTTCTCCTCAAGAAGACTATCAAGAGCTTATTCAACGTTTTATGTACATTAGGCAACATTGAGTGCAAACAACAATTAAAGCCCACCTACAAAAACAGTTAATAAAGCATATGACAGATTCTGTATAGAAAGTGGAAGCTGTCTCAATCAGATGTGACCTTCGTAGTGTATTAAGATCGATATGGTGGATCTGAAGGTACCAGATGAATAAAGCTTATATACTGTGAATAGCAAATGGAAGTTGCGTCAATCACATTTTGTAGACTTCAATTTGCAATGTATCAACAATCTACTTTAGTATTCTATATATAGCTCAGAATAAGCAAACTCACTCACAAGAAGGAAATAATACAATATTACATTGCTGTGAAACTTTTACAATTCTCAAAATTTAAAAATGCTGCAAAAATTTACTTTCACGCAAAGCTTCAAAGAATATATTTGTGCCAGCATTCAAGCACCCCCAGCTAGAACACATCATTGAATTGTTTCGCAATAACAGTAATAAATGTGACCATTTCGAAGTCTTGACTCTTGAGTCTTTTCTTTTAACCTCATAAACACTAAAACACTTGCAAGAAGACAACGCTCAAAGCTCAGACAGGCACTTTCCATTTATAAAGTTGACAATATCAGTGACCGACTGATCCAGTGCTGCAGTCACAGCAACTAAATTCTGCAGAAATTCTTCTGCTGTTGGTTTATCCCCATCGACAATATCGGTTACAGCTTTCACAAATATTACTGGGACTGAGAATAGGCCAGCCACATACCCCACAGCTGCTCCCTGAGGAAAACAACCCAACTCACAGATCACTATAGTTCCTAAATCAGAAAGCAAAGTCCTGAATAAACTGAAGGACATAGCAGTAAAAAATGTACAAAATCTCTAAGATGCAACACTCGTAATTATCTAACTAAGAGCACTCTTCTAACTTTACCTCCATGTCTTTGACTGCAGCTTCATTTGCAACAATTGAAGTTTCATCCTGCGGTGACATATCTAAAGAATCACCAGTAGACAGCTTCCCAACCTGTAACACGCATGCAAACAAAAAACATGTCACTATCTAGCTTACCACTTGTTAACCCATTAAGAGCACAATCGAAAGAAAGAAATTCATCAGCCTATTCCCTACGTTCACTAGATTCTCAAACCAAAACACATGAAAAGACAAAACAATAGCAAACTAAACAATAAAAATGTAAAAAAATCTTTGACATTACCTTCAAATTAAGTTCTTTTAAAAGATTAGGTGTAGAAAAGGTCTTTCGAGCTCCAATACCATATAAATCGAAAACCTGCAACAGAATTAGAATGTCAAGAGAGTTGGAACATAAACATGCTATCTGAACAGAAGCGTGAAAATTTACTTAAAATACAGAAAATGATAAAAGAACGAGTTCGTGTGAAGGACAGAAAGACCAAGAATAAATTGACTTCTAAAATATTGGCTCATGAAATGAGTTAAACAGAAGAGGTTCTTGTTTTTACCTGTCACAATCCAGATAGACCAATACATAATTATGACATAACCATTTAAGTCAGAGAAATGGTTAAAAAAATGTCCCAAAAAGGAAAATGATATACATATCCTTAAAGGATTTGACAGTGATCTATCAGAAAGAGGCAACTAGGACTATCTTCAGGAAAAGAAAATAGTAAATATTGTCATTTAGGACACAAAAATTTCGCAGATAGACAATAAGAATCAATCCAATAAAAGAATGTTTTGGTTAGATAGAAACAATGCAGTAGAAAAATGAACTCATGGAAGATCTAGAAAAACTCACAGGAATAGGTATTCTTCTATCGTGAAAAGCAACATCAGACACCACAAATACGTCTCCAATACATGCTCCTTTTACCTGAGATCCATATTGAGAATTAATTATTTGTATTCTTTAGGCCCATCCACAAAAGATAGGTGACAGGAGTAACAGATAAGTATGGCACAAGAATCAGAATAAACTGTTATTTAAAGATAGGCAGAAGCACCCAAGCAAAAAAAAAAGTATCTTCCGAACAAACTTCTTCGTAAAAACAAAAATGAATGATCCATTTACTAATTCGATTAGGCCTGAGATAGTATGCCAAAATGCTTTATTTAAAAGTTAAAGACGCAGAGAGAGCATGCCTTAAAGCCACCAGCAGTTCCTGCATTTATGATAAGGTCTGGTTTCAGAGCCTGGATAGAAGCATATGTGATGAGTGATGCTGAGATAGTTCCAACACTGTCAACCCCTGGTAAATAAAACAAAAAATTAGAGACTTCCTGTATTGTAGATAAGAATCTCGGATATAAACTAAGAGCACAGATGCCAGCACCTTAAAGACAATGAAGGAAGAGATATACAATATTACACCGAATTTCCATAAAAACTAAAGCATATATACAGTGACAACTTTGGCAATTAATACACGAGTAGACAAGTAACACATGTAGAAGGACATAGGACATGCAACAAAACAATTATATTGACAAAAAAAATTATGAGAAACCAGCGGTAGTCCAAAGAGATGATTGTCAAAATTTTGTTATAGTAACAAAATATAAGACAAATTCTGCTAAAAATTTTCACAAGATATCTATTTATTTCAACTGTCCAATCACTATCAAAATGTGCCGCATAAAAATCTTCTAACAATATCAACATATGCATACTGTATCAGTCAATTAAGATGCGAGTTACAAGAACTTAAAAAGTCATGCCAGATCTTCACTGGAAGTTTGAAAGTATAATACCGTAGTAACGGGCGGGGAAAAAAATACATACCCAGAAGCAAATCTTTCCCCGGCCAGATTACATTAATGTGCAAATCCTTATATACTCCATGATACCTGACCCATGGAACCCCCTTAGGAAATCTGCAAAAAAAAAGTTAACTTTTTTTAATAGCAAAAGTCATACCAGATGATATTAAAAAAGTTCTATTTTTCTTTGTAAGATGACAATTAACAAAGCACATATTTCCGTGTACCCAAAAACAAAAGAAAGCACATATTCCCTAATAGCAATATGGCAATCAAAATCCCTCAAAGAAGATCATGGTTGTTGTAAAGTGCTAACAGATAACCTTCCTGTATACTTCTACTGGAGCTGATCCACTGAGACATTTTTTTTCTTTTGTTTAAACACAAGTTTTTGTAAAAATTAAATCAGTAGAATTTTCACCAATGCTGGCCTACATCTGATAATGCCATGCTCCCATGTAAAAGCAGACTGGTTTTCATTGTGTTGCAGCAATCTAACAGAAAAACAGAATAGTAGAAATGTGTATTGAATTGAAAGAGAAGAAAGGATTACAATGCCTGAATCCACAGGTCTCTTCGAATCCACGAAGATGATTACAACAGAAACAGACTGAATCCACAGTCTGGGGCTAGAACCTCAAGCAAACATTCTCTGTTTTAGAGAACTAAAGGAAATTCTAGAAAATACAATCAACTGACTCTTCTAACAGACTTGTAGGCCTATTTATAGACTCACTTAAAAGATGAAAAGACTTAACTACCCCTTCTATTATAACTGTCTTAACTAACTTGGATTAGACAGTTACAGAAATACCCCTCCTTATTACATAGTGTCTTCTAACTATTGTAAACATGCTGAACTAAGTACTAAGTAGCCTACATCACATTCTTACCAGCTTTGTGATGGAAAATAGCTATATTAATATTTCATGTGCAACCATCATGTCATGAAGCCAATCCACATATTTGGAAAGTGTATGGTGAATATGATGATGTTGAATCTTCTTATCATCGTCCCCTCTTCAGAGGGTTGTGTCAGGAAGGGCATCTGGCTTAAAAACTTGCCACTATGTTTCTTTGTATGGATTTTGTACCATTTTGATTCTAATAAGAGTCAAACGCAGTATACTATCCATGCCACCGACCCCAGATAGTTGGGATAACGCGTATGAATGCTAGCCTACATCTCATACAACACTTCCTTAAAGCCATTCTTTATGCTTCCGCATTTTGTAAGACTGGGAGATGATGTGACAAAATCAAATTTCCCTGTTAAAGCGGTCTAAGAACATATATTAATATGGTTTGCACATTAAAACATAAAACATTGTGACTTACTACTATGATCTTATTGAGAAAACAGCTTCTTCCTCTCTAAAATTATTTTCCAGTTGTTCCCATGCGTGTGGTAGTTGCTAAAATTTAACTATTCTTTGTGAAGGTATATATATATATATATATATATATATATATATAGAGAGAGAGAGAGAGAGAGAGAGAGAGAGAGAGAGAGAGAGAGAGAGGAGTAGTTCACTATTCCTCTTGAGATTTACACCAAATAAACCACCCATAAATCAGGTAAAGATAAGCTCAGCAAGGAAGCACAGATAAGGGTCCGGGACAAGGGCACGATATGATATGGGAGCGGCAATATGGCGATTTTAAAAAAATGGGGATACAATAAGGGGCGAGATAGTTGTGTTAAAATACCATTTTTCATATACGTACTTAGGTAAATTTTAGGTTAGTTCTTGTATTGAAAGCTTAATTATAATGGAAAGTGTTGCATTTGTTTCATGTTTGCCTTAGTCTGGATCTGATGAAGTAATTTATCGTTGTTGACTGATATGAAAGCAATACACACATGCTGGCGTATACGATGGGATACTGTTTAGGTGTTGGTAGGGCTCCAGTTTTGAGGTATCCGTGTTTCCTAGCTCTTCACTCTACTCCCATCGGAGGAGGAAGAGATAAAAGTTACATATATAACTTGTTCTTACAAAGTACTCAATATAATAGGAGAACTTCCTATCAGGGATTCAGCTCCCATATGAAAAATACACACAAACAACTCCTGGAAAATATTATGCAATCAGCCAGAACCATCTTTATGGCACTCAAATCATCAGTACTAATATGAGTACTTCCTATCAGATGCCATATAATCATAATCATAATCAATTAGCACCCTTTCCCAACAATTTTAGGTCGGCGACATGGATCTTACGCCACTATATATAAAAAAAGAAAAGGAAACACAAACAGCTACCAAAACATGCTACATAATCAGCCATTATTCCCTTTGTGTTAACCATCTTTACGGCACTAGAATCAGTACTAATATGAGTATTTCCTATCAGATGCCATATGATCATAATCAATTAGCGCCTTTCCCAACAATTCAAGGTCAGCGGCGTGGATCTTAAGCCTCCATATAAAAAAAACACAAACAACTATCAAATCATATATTACATAATCAATCATTATTCCCTTTCTATTAACCATCTTTAAGCCACTCCAAGACCACTTAATTCAGTACATAACCAGCTATTAGACAGCCACAGTAAACACTCCAAGACGCATACTTTGAAACAAAATTTTACAAAAAATTCAGAAAAAAAAAAGAGAACAGAAGAAAGAGCTATTACATACGGCGAATCGTGGTCCTCGGAGAGCTGGAACTTGGCGACGAGCGGCTGCGCCTCCGTCTGCATCGCTGCAATCCACAAAATCGAATCCAATTCAATCCAACCCACAAACCAAAAACCCAAAAACACAACAAAAAGCGAAGAACTGGGCCATCACCAATGATGATGACAACGGTGGAGATGGGTCTCTCATCCTTCTCCAGCGCCGGCACCACCGCAACGGCGGCCTCCTCCGGATGCGCCGCCTCCTCCGGGACGTCGTCGTGGGGAGCCATGGCTTCAGCTCCGCCCTCTGCGGCAAAGGAAGCGGAGGGAGGGGTTTGGGGTGGGAGGGAGGAAAATGGGGTGGACGAATGGGAGGGAGGAGAGGGGTTGGAATGGGAGGAAATGGGAAAGGGGACGAGAGTTATAGATGGAGATATTTGGGGGAGTGGATGGATGAAATTTAAAGGTATTTGAACCATCCACGCCTCGTAGAATAGGTGGGAATTTATGATATTATGATAGCCCCTCATGCCCATCCAATCTTGAACCAACGGCTCACAACTGCGGCTCGGAACCGTCATCATCAAGAAAAAAACACATTCAACTGATTTGAATTAAACATGGAAAAGAGAAAGTAGGTAGATTTGCTTAACACATTAGACAACATGAACGGGTTGGTCAAAGGATTCCTGAGTTGCAATATGTATTGTGGCTCTTCATTCTTCAGCTGAAAAAGAAGTGGGATAGAGATGGGAGGTTCTGTGGGATTCTAGATTTGACAAACAAATCCATGTGGTTCAGACCCCAATGATATTACTCCCTCCCTCCAAAAAATATATATCCTCATTAGATCACCCAAATCAACTGATTTTAGTTTAGTTTTTTAATGTGGACACATAGAGGGAGTAATAAGTTGGTCAAGGATTACCTGCATTAACAAAGGATTCTGACCATCATGATTCTAGATCCTTTTATTGGGAGTGAAATCCTGATTTAGATCCTAGTAACATTAATCTAAGTTTGTTTCTTTTTCTGTAACACTGCCAAAGTTGGCGAAGGCCGCATGCGGGCTGGGTAGAAGTCCAAGGTGTGTGAGATCGATCAACTTCCGTGGTAATATCATGATATTTTCTTACCTTGCAAACATCATTTCCAAGTGATCGTAGGTAAGATGAACTCCAAATTAGCAGGATGAAGATCAAAGTTATTGACTGATTAATGCTACTTTATCTGCCCAACATATTCATATAATGTATGTGATGAAACTGCATGTTAAATTTCTCAATAAAAAATTGGGAGGAAAAGGAAAAATCAAAGTTAAAAAAAGAAATAAAAAGTCTACATCTTTTCCTACTGTTGATGAAACAGCTTCTGCTTATAGATTGATCCATTAGGATTACACTATTCCATCTCCTGTTGATCAATCTATTTCGTTGAAATTATAGAAATTACCTGTTTAGCAAAAAGTGAAATTAATTATGTGGAAAATTCTCTCTCATGGTCCCTACTGGGAAGCTTATGCATGATGGAATCAATAGCCCTATTGAATGTTGTTTTCTTTGTGGATCCCATTTGGTTCTACTAATCACATTTTCACTGAATGTGATTATAGTAGAGCACTCTGGGGGCTATCTTGAATATGTTAATAAGAATTGT
The DNA here is from genome assembly GCA_039654745.1 of Houttuynia cordata. Classification (NCBI taxonomy): domain Eukaryota; kingdom Viridiplantae; phylum Streptophyta; class Magnoliopsida; order Piperales; family Saururaceae; genus Houttuynia; species Houttuynia cordata. The sequence continues at coordinate 27,324,827 of CM077508.1, forward strand.
TGTGTTTGGCTTTCTAATGTGATATCTTCTTGACCTGATGTTGGGTTTGGCTCTTCTGTGATGTCTGAAGCGAATGTCGCACTTCATGGGCTTCTATTGGCTAGATGGCTCAGCTGCAAGGACATCATTCTTGAAGGATACTCCCTCCTTAATATCCTTCCTACTCCAACACTCTCTGGGATGAAATTTTTGTAACTTCGGAATTCTTCCAATTGGTTAACTTTATTCATTTATTTAGGGAAGGCGATTATATTGCCGATGGGTTGGCTAACTCTGTCTTTGATCATGGATCATGTTGTTTGTTTACTTCCCCACCTGCTTTTATTGTAAATCTCCTACGGGTGGACTTCTGTAACCTTCGTCGTTCTAAATTAGTTTAAGTTATTTTAGCAAAAAAAATCATGAGACTTTCTTTTCATAGCTACATACGCATTTGACTTTCCAAAATGACTAATTAGAATGATTAGTTCATTTTGGAAAACCAAATAGAACTATTCATATGGGACAGCTAGACTAATATTATCCCTCCCCTCAAGAAGAAAAAACAGCTTATTACTCCAATTAAGGAGCCTCTTACACCAGAAAATAACTTATCTTTCTTGCTATAAGAGAATTGTGCCAGCACATGAAGAGGATTTGTGAAGGCCCCATGACCAAACAACTTTTCTACCATTATCCTCAAATGGTGAACTGTTTTAAAGGTCAGATCTTCAGACGCCGTGGAATTACAAACTGTGCTACTATGGGGCCGTTTGGGGCGTGATTATTGCAAAATATCCAGACTGGATATTGGATATATACTGTAGCATCCATGTGGATTTTTACATCCAGCTGAAACACCTCCTGAGGTGTATCAGCTGGATATATAAAATATCCGGATGCTACAGTGTAGCAAAACATCCCATCTGGATGTTTTGCTTTTAATCACGCCCCAAACGGCCCCTATAAACCATGTGGACCATGAAGAAGAGGTGAGCTGAGAGGACACCTTCGCATCAGATGAGTAGTGCCCAAATCCGAGTTTCCTTGTCAATCTGCAGTTGTAAACCTTTACGGTTCTCTTTTCTCGCCGCCAGCACTGCAGCTATCAATCAATCTTCAATCACAACCGAATGATTAGACATTTTGGAAAACCAAATGGAACTTTTCATATGGGACGGCTAGACTAATATTATCCGGCCCCTCAAGAAGAAAAAACAGCTTATTACTCCAATTAAGGAGCCTCTTACACCAAAAAACAACTTATATTTTTTCCTATAAGAGAATTGTGCCAGCACACGAAGAGGATTTGTGAAGGCCCCATGACCAAACAACTTTTCTACCGTAATCTCAAATGGAGGACTGTTTTAAAGATGGTCTGATCTTCAGACGCCCATGTGGACCAAGGAGAAGAGGTGAGCTAAGAGGACACCTTCGCATCAGATGAATGATGCCAAAATCCTAGTTTCCTAGTCAATATGCAGTTGTAAACCTATGAGGTTCTCTTCCCTCGCCGCCAGCACTGCAGCTATCAATCGATCTTCAATCACAAACGACAAGTCTCTGTTTACCAAGTCCTAATCCTAACAACTAACATAAGCAAGGTCCACAGAGCAACCCCTTGTCGGATACTACTTCCCTTCTGTAAATCATAGTAGTCTTGTTAGTGTGCGCCACAGCTCACGTGTGTCAGCATGCACCAGAGTTTCACGGGCCAGCAGATTTCCATCTGATGAAACACATTAATGCAGAGGTAGGCAGGGTTGAAGCACTTGCCCTTCACCCGGTATTAACACACTGGCACACGGCAGCAATCATGAGCCGAGGCACATTTTAATTTTTAACATCATAAAAATAGGGCGTTTGGAATATTGAAAAATCTCAGACCATTTATAATTTGTGCAACGTCCCTCACTTAAAACATAACAATCCCAGTAAGAAGGCCTGGTCTGGATAAGGATTGCTTGACGACCACTTGGTAGTAACACACAGTACATAGCTTGACTATAAGATGAGCTTGAGATATAATGGACACGAATGCTAGTTATATACATGACAATAATGTCAAATGGACTCGTCGAATGTTAGTTATATACAAGACAATAACGTTAAATGGACTCATAGTACGTTAGTTATATACAGGACCATTATGTTATTGGCAATGTAAATTATATTGGAATCAGCCTGAAAACATTCATGGACAATTAATAATTACATGCGATCGAGTAAGCGGCTTGTACGACCATGTAGAGAGGTGAACGGGATACTGGTTCATATACTGCATCATCAATATTAAAACCATGGATGCCAGGTCGGATCCATCATGCAGAGATTCATCGGGGACAAAGCAGCTTCGACCAAATCAGTGACACCTCTCTGGACAGACTGGGGTGGGTCTGTGGTATTATCCTCCTACAATTGAGACGGTGAATTGGATCAGAAAACATGCTTAAAACTTGCATGTTAGTTCTATTTCCAATCTGGCGTTGTGAGAAGAAAATCTTTACCCAAAAGGAAAAAGAACACCATCAAGCAAGTTTTTAGAGCAAATGCTTCAACAGTTAAGCTACTAGCTCCAGAGAATTAACAAAAAGTAAATATATACTCTCATACCTCTTCTGAAAAGTACTGTGGCGCAATTCCTTTAATCCGACCAATTACATTCTCCACGTTGGATGCAATCTTCTGTTCAAGATCCTGCGGGTTGATGACAACTGCAGGAACTGGACCTGACAGCATACCTATTGGTCTTTTCCAAGACCAAGATAAAAGCTCATCTCGGAAGAACATGCACAGTTGGTACCATATGTGGTTGCTTTGCTGAGAAGCGCATGTGTAGTATTAATAAGAGGTCACACAATCGTAAATGCAAAAAATAGGATTACAAAATAAAGAATCATAAGTAAACTCCTAATGATCAGAGGCTAGCAGTATTGTGATTGGTTGTGCTGGCACCAACTCAAGAGTTCATTAATCTTCCATGCAAACAAACTAATAAATTGGGAAAACATAAAAAATTGGGGATCAGAGGTTAGCAGTATCTTGATTGTTTGTGCTGGCACCAACTCAAGAGTTCATTAGTCTTCCATGCAAACAAACTAATAAATTGGGAAAACATAAAAAATTGGGCATCAACGAGCTGAGTGATTGCACTTTATATTCCCTCCGAACATATTAAAACTTTGTTGGCTCAATTGTCATTTAGCTAATACGACCTAGGCCTTTTTACACACTGCTTTTAATGAGTTAGCTCAGTGTATTGACAGACATAAAATACAATGAGGTAGAGATTTTCTCCAGACGGCATGAAAAAGATTGACAACTTAAGATTATTTATTCCAAGTCACTTTAGAAAGACTCCAACTTCAGTTTTCATATTCAGTAGCAGCCCCATCAGTGGCTTAGGCACTTTAGAAAGACTCCAGTAAAGATACAAGAAAGCTAAGGACCCTTTAAACTTCGATTACAAAAGTAACACACCTTCGGAGAAACCACAGACTGAGCTGCAGAGCACATAGCCGATACAATAAGTCCTTCCACCCCAAAATGGGAGAAGAATGCCTGCATATTCCTTGTTAGTCGAAAAGGAACTGGTTCATTAAAATCAATCATCCCATTTACATCATATGCTGCAAAAATACAAGACTGGCATTAGCCTAATCTACAATATATAAAGAAAGGATATGATCAAAATATTATGACACACAAAATTACCCGGGTGGAAATCAGTTTGGAAAATCTTCCCCGTATTTTTAGCGAAAAGGATCTTATTTGGCGTGCGCCCCCCAATTTGTAACATATACGACATGAAGCTGGAAAGAGCTAGTTGGATAGCAAACTGCTTTTTAAAAGCCCATAGATGGTTAGCACTTGGAAGGGTCTTGTACATGTACTGAGAGAAAATATTGTCATTAACAAGGCTTTTTGTTATTTGAGAGTAAGCTTGCAGACGAAGATCCATAACTGCTTCAGGTAAAACTTGGCCCGAGATTGCTTGGTTGAGTTGCTCCTTAAAGTGAATAATAGGAAGATCTGCTTCACGATTATGTCGTGCACAATTGAATTCATAAACCTCAAGAAAAGTGCTGTACATCAAATCGTCTTCAACTAACCGAACCTGATTAAGCAACAGCTATAATTTGAGAAACCAAGACTATTTCTTTATGGAAATAAAGGGAAGCATATCAATTGTAAAATGATGCAGTTAAAAAGGAATCCTCACCTGAGCCCAGACAGGAATTATTATTGGAGTGTGGATAGACAAATGGCGGCGTCTTGACTCCTTGTGCTTATCAAACATTTGGTTCATTACGCGAAAGAGCTGAAGTATGCGCTCATCACTCCTAGCATTAGGCGTCAATGAAGTTTGAACAATAAAGTGACGTCTGGAGCCATCAGATCCAATGAGCGTAAGCCGGCGAAAACTGCTACCATGTCTTCTCACAATTGGAATATCAGGCCCCACTCTGTCCAACTTCACAGTATGGTCAGGAGCAATTTCCTATCGCAAAAATGAAAAGCGAACATAGGAAAGTCAGTACACAGAGGATGTTGGAAGATACAGTCAAATTTCTATTTGTTTCCATCTACAATGGTATGCCTGTATGGTTATTTAACGTTGAATAACTTTATATGATCAAATGATTTGAAAAAAAATTATACGATCAAATTTGTGAAGGCCAAGAACCCAAAATTACTTGATCAGTAAAATATTGCCCTGGAATCTCCACATCAACAGCATGAAAATCACGCAGAACTCTGCTTTCTTCTTCCAATTTTAAAACGGCAGGAAATCTATCCTCCACATTGCTCTGAAGAACATTCTTCCAGTGCTTTAAACGCTCAGTCAGTTCAGAAAGTGTCCCAGGGAACGTTGTGGCACTCTCTGGGTCCAGGTCACGTTCAAATTCCTGTTTATACTCTTTCACAAAATCAATATGCTTATTCACAGCATCTGCAGAAAAACATGCCCTACAAACACCAGACAGCTCCTTCTTGAGAGATTGTGGAACCTCAGCAGTAGTGGCAGTGGGATATTTGTAACACCGATGAAGCAGAGCATTGACCACAGCAAGAAGTCTCTCTTCCGGCAAAGTAACAAATCTTTGACCGATTTCTGTAAGTAAATACTATACAAAAACAAAAAGTCAGAAAGTTTTGCGATAAAAAGAACACCAAGTATACTAAATATGCTAAGAAATAAACCTCCAGGTCCTTTCTCACCTCAAGTTCCGCAGCCAAATTAGTATGTTTGCTTCTTAGCATCTCCATTATATCTTTTGAAGCTTCAAATGCACTTACCGCAGATGCTACAAGTCCAAGACCACTTGTTCTCCTCGATGGACCCTGACTACTATCAGGTATGCTTGAAGAACTCTGCAAATTTTGGTCATTCGCACCCTGAATATTACCTCCATCTATGGCCATTGCTCTTTCAGAATCTTGTCCCTGAGTGTTTCCTCCATCATGGGACCCTCCAATGCTAGCTTGAGTGCCTTGATGAACCTGGGCGTCACCAGACAGAAGATTGCCAGGTTGATTTGGCCCACGTGTATTGCTATCAGCCATGCTAATAGCAGCGGCACCAGCCCCTGAGATACTGTGCTGCTGCAGACGTTGTTGTGCTAAGAGCGAGGTCCTTCCATGTTCAGACCTATTAGCCACATCACGACGTTCTAGTAGATACGTCCGCAACCAGTAATATAATGCCTGTGCATAAGGAAACAGCAACGTCATGTTGGAATGAAAAAAGCCATCTTGCTGTTACCCCATGCATTTGGATAAACCCATAAACAAAACCAACGAATTTGATCAGTCCTTGTTCTCAACTTCCTCAGAGGGTATTTGTTCACTCCAATATACATTATCTCCCTCCATTCCGTATTAATTGTCTGCTTTGGTTTCTCAAAATGAACTAAATTAGACTAATTTAGTTCATTTTGAACAACCAAATCAAACTACTAATATGAAACAGAGTAAGTATACGCTAATATCATCATTTGCAAAAGGGAGGATAAGAAGAAAATTAAGAAATTATAGATAGTAATAGACCTAAGCTAATGTAGCGAATAAAGCCTAACCAATCTATTGCCATGACATAGACCTCAATGTTAGTCACCAATTTAGGGATTCCGAATCCATTAGATAAAACAACCACCAGCACAGCAGCCACCACAGAAACAGAAACTGGTATGTTAATAAAACAATATAAACCCATTGTGCATACCTAAGACAAAAAACCATCATCACCATCTCATGCACTTAGACTAAAAAAATAAGCTAGGGTCATCATGGTATATCTTGTCTTTTTCATGGGTAGATCATCTGTATTGAATGAGTCAGATAGCATATTTTCCCACAACAAACTAGCTGTGGACATCATTATTATTATTTTAAGAAGTTACTAACAGCCAAAGCGGATTTCTTACTTGTGGATATACGGTGGCGACTTTTAGCAGAACAAGCTTCGCATGAGGTGCCTCTGTTCTCTGTAAAGAAAGCAATAACTGAGGGATCCAAGAAAGCCAAACCCAATGAGGTATCTGATCCAAGAACTTGTCAAAAGACCTTCCGACAGGTTCATTTGGGGTATCAAAACTAAGAAGGTATAGAACATGAGCTATATGGCTCCTAGAGTTTGATACACCATATTTGATGCCTTGAAGAAAGCAACTGACAGCGTATTCTAACCACACTTCATCATGTGTTTCTTTATAAACCTGTATAAAGAAAAACCCGACTAATTCGTAAGAGAAAGAAAAAAGTGCATCAGCAGCAACTGTTGTGATAGTGATAAAGTCAACAAGGATTTTCACATAAAATAAAAGAAAAATACCAGGTCACAATAATTTCCCCAGCTTATCCACCCTTTTGGGAGATGCTTATAGAGGCTGATAGCATTTGAATAAGCAACATTAGCATTTTCATAGTCATTTAGCTTCAGCAGAAAATTTCCTTTGAGCCGAAAGATCTCTGCTCGGTGCTTTGGAGTAAAGTATTCAAGATTAGTACTGTTGATAAGATTGAGGCCGCTAGTCAATTCCCCTTTCATTTCAAGATAAGCCTTTGCCTGCTCACGTATCTTCACAAATGCTTCCTGCAAGCAAGAATCTCTTAGCATAACTTATGGAAACTAGCTATAGAAAACCTTAGGCTGGTGATCTGAGCAAAATTATTAAAGGAAGCTAGCGAAGGGTAACATGGTCGTGTCACAAGTGAGCAACTAGACACCAGCACATGCCTCCAACAAAAAGTAAAAATAATTTTCTGATGTAAAATAATGCAAAAGAGAAACGGGCACTTAGATCTATATTCTATATGGCATCACATTCAATAATACTTCTAAAATAAGGAAAGAATTTTTATTTAGAAATTCAGAATATTCTCATAAAGTCAATTACAGAAACATGAGATTACCTGAACTTCCATTTGTGAATGGCCATACATCTTTTCTAGTATGGTGACACAAACATCGGACAAACCCTGCTTGCGCAATATATGAGCAAGCCTATTAACATTCCATGCTTTGTCACGGAAACCAAGGTGATAAAGTGGCGGATTAGTTGTACTAAAATCCTTAAAAGCCTCTATAACAGTATTGTATATTTCATTCCTCCATTGAAGCAGATCATACCAAACTGACATGTTATCCCATTCATTCGGAATTCTCAGTCTCCAAGTCTCAAGGATGTCCTTCAGATCCACATAGCCATGCATCCCCACAACCGAGTTCCCAGAAAGTTGTTTATTTCCATTAGCTATGTCCACAAGAATTCTAGCTGATTCTTGAACTTCAACTAACTGCTGGAATTGCTGCAGAAGTGGAGTATGTGACTGAACCGACAGTTCCGGTAACTGCCACCACTGTTCCAAAGCAAGCTCAACACCTTTCTGCACAATATTCTCTGAATCAGCAACACCGTTTGCATTTCGATCATGGAGGGAAAAGAAAGCTTGAATGAGACGAAGCTTAGGTGTTTCTTCCACTTGAGCCTTTGGAAGTACATTTTCCTTCATATAAGCCCAGTCAGGCATCTTCCAAAGGCAGTCAAGTAGAAGTTCATAGTTCTCAACGCTTTTTCCAAAATCAGCCAAAGCGTCCCACTGGCTGAGTTGGCTAGCACAGTAAAGCCACTGCTCTTCCCAAAAACACATTTCGGCCTTGGGAACCGTGTTATTGTAAGTGCCTTGTGTGGCCTTAATCATGGCTTGGTAAAAGAGGCTCTGAGCTCGCTGCCAGTATCCATGCTGAACCAGTGAAAGTCCAGCCCGTGTTTCAGCAGTAATTGATCTTTTTTTCCACAATCCATATCTCATGTCTTCTTCATTCAGTAGGCGATAAAGCTCAGCAAGTGATTCAGAACACTTAGTATCATTCATAAACATCACATCTAGCAAAGCCAGGGAAATATGCCATGCATTGTAAGTCTTTCCAATATACTTGATGAGCTCACTTGGCATCCGTGGCTGAGGAGGGCTTAAGTGAAGGCCCTCCAGAAGTGCTTGCACAACATTTGGCCTACTTGCCTGCTGTCTTTTATGGTAATCCTTTGATAAAAGTGCTATAATAGGTTTTGCCAATTGCACTTGTTCATCCTTGCGCAGAGTGATCCATACAATTGGAAAAACTAATACCCACATGTGATAAGCAACATTAGCATCGGTATGAGCCAATTCTCTCAACGGAATCACAAGGTCAGCTACCTATTAAGTAGTAACATGTCAGTTTCCAGAAAGATGAAAGCAAACAAATATCTAATGCCAAAAAAGTCAGAAAGCAATTGAAACAAACAAACAAACAAACAGATAATCTCATTCCAATCGCTAGCAAGTTTATTGAATAAATTTGAGCAGTTTGACACAAAATACCCATATAAGTCTACATCAAATTCACCAGTAAATTTCAAAGCTCATTCCTGAATTTAAAGGTGTTTAGCATGATAGCCTTACATATTTATAATGGATATTTTGTAGTAAAAAAGTCATGAAGGCAACAAGAAAGATAAATTAGTCATGTAAAAATGAGGCGACCTGAAGTTTGCTCATATTATTTAAAAACTGTGCGTGTTTGGACACAAGAGCATCAAAAGTGAGAGAAGCGCCTTCATTGTCAACTTGCTCACTGGAGCTTGACATCTGTGGAAGCCCAGATCGCTCTGGGAGAGTTCCAGATGCCATAAGGGGAGGCACGCGTGCAGAGTTTGGAGCAAGTGTTATTGGCTCGTTTTCAATTAATATTGCCAAAAGAAGATCAAGTCCTTGTTTCAGCCAGAAGACATCACTTAAAGCCTCCCAGTCCTGAATTTGAATAATGTACTGCAACCTTGTGAACAATGTCTTTCCAAGGGACTCGTGATATAGGGTGAAGAACTGTTTTCGAATTTCTGGATCTTTTGCTCTAAGGCCAAGCATGAACTGCCTTTCCACCTTCTGGAATTCTTGCCGTAGTGCAAGTGGATATCTAAAAAGAAAAAGATATACCAAACACATCAACTACAGAAACACCATAAATAAATATATCATTACCTCACAACAAAGCAAATAATTCCTCATAAATAGCTCGGGTCATATGCTGTCAGGGATATTGAAGCCTAAAATTAAAATTTTCCCATAGAACAGTGTCCCAAATCTAATAGTATATGTTCTTAAGTCTGAATAGAGGGAGACCCCCAAGAGGAGGAGAGGGGGGGGGGGGGGGTGTTGCGAAGCAAAAGCCAAAAGTGAAGTCACAAAAGAGGCCGTGTGCACTAGGACATTTAAGAGAATCAAATAGTTAAGGGTGTTGGTTTTCTGTAACAGAAAATGGAAGTGCTTACTTGTTTGAGTCAGCACAAATGCCATATAACAGCTGGAGATACTTGGCATCCCACTCTTCCAAAGCACTTGAAGAGAAGTTCTGTCTGTCAACCTGTGATAGCTTCTGTAGATATGAAATTATGTCCTTCTGATTCAGAAGAGCACCTGACACACTAGATGAGGATGAGGACCGCCGAACATCATCTTCAATCCAACCTTTAACTATATCAAGTATGCATAGAAGCACAACTGGATCTGTACTCTTTTCAGAGAGCAGTCCGATTAGTATTTGGCATAACATACGTTTGCATTCCGGAACAAAGATGACCCTTTCACTAATAAGTTTTAGAACAGTCTTCAAATTGGTTGCAGTTGACCCAATGTCACTAACTGCTCGTGAAGAACTGACTGCAGAGTCAGGGTCTAATCTCTGGCCCTAAATGAAGAATGAAATACATATTGTAAACACAGGAGCAAAACTCAACTAGATGCATAGATGTAACACAATGAGTTATTGGTGGATGAAAACTACAAAGAAAACTCAATTGGGATGCTAAAAGCATTACATCTATCAAGGATTCAAGAAAGTAAAAATAAAAAGTAAGAAATAAACCAGAAAAACTAAATATCGTTCTAAAAGCCCATAGACGGCCTTTTATGACTATTGTCAAAAGCACCTAGACAATAATATCTAGAATGAGAAAGAAACAAACTTTGCATGAATAATATCACCATCGGAGTATATGCTAAAAGAAGTGCATATAAATTAGTTAAGAGACAATAACTCAGCTTCAAAGGTAGGCAATTTTCAATACTGTCAAAGTATGGGAAACTGGAAATTAACATACATCAAATTTTATTTAGTTAACCATAACTGACGGAACCAAAGAGCAAAGGGATCTGCCAGATTAATTAAATAATAAAAAAGGATCAGCGAAATTGTAGAAGAAAAATTCAAGAGATAACCCTTAATCTAAAAAAAACAAGGGGCAAAAGAGAAAGCTCTCCACCATATAACAGAGGTAAGGAATATCTATCAATGAATTAACATGCATTAATGCTCCACATTGGGATATGACAGTATTGTTCAGTTGACAGTTTCTTTCAATCTAAATATAATACCACCTTACCCACATATCTGGAACATGAATTATTCCCACCAGTCTGCTCCATCATAAGCCATTGCTAACCTCAAAACATATCCAGGTCTCTAATTACTAAGCCAGTTTTACTATTTATGCCCAAACAATATGTGAAGGCACGGATAGATTCAAATTTGGATTATACCACACCCTTCTATTCATGGTATCAGCTCCTTCCTAACATTAGGATGGAGAACACAGCATGGAAAGGTGCGGTGCTTTGTCCCTCTTCATGCATATGCAAAAGCAAAGACAAGTACACATGCAAAATCAAAGAAGAAAGGCATACTTGTCTCATGTGAGATCCTCCAGATGAAACCATATCACGTGATAAGCGTTGGAGGACACGAACTAATGGTGGCATGTAAGGATCAATCAAGTTCTTCTGGACTTCTGTTAAAGTCTTCACAATAAACAGTGCAAAACTTATCATTGAATTGGCAGAGCTAGCTTCAAGTGTTATCTGATGTGCCGTCACCGCTGCCAGATGCTTCTGTATGAGATCCTCTAGTTTCTGGTAAAGCATCTTTACATCTGGTGGAGTATTGGGAGCCTCTAAGGGAAAAGCTGAGAATACCATTTTCAATAGCAAACAGAGTGATTTTCCAGAGTCCAACATTTTACTATTGAAGCAGGGCTCAAATATCTGCACAAGATGACGAAGTAAAAACAACTGATAAAAAATAACCACCCTATCTAAAAAAATATATGTGGGGAAGCATACTTGAGATATCTGGTTAATGTTGTTGCGGATAAATAAATGTGGTTGCTTCTCCAAGACCTTGTTCATGACATCAAGGCCCTGAGCGAGAGCTGTGGCAGGGTCTTTTGATTGAGAAGATTGAAGGCTACTCAGCAATTTTTCAAGATAGTTGAACTTAACATTGGCATTTGGCCAAACCTCTAAAGCTTGCGAGAGGAGCTCCAGAGCATGCTTGTACATAGAACTTGATTCCTTATCCTTTGGTTCAATCACCAAGGCAACCTGTATTTAGTTACAGCCGTAGTAACAATTAAGATCATTCTGCAGCTAGGAAATAGTAGTTAAAACAAAACAGCGAATATATTGATTATTGCCACATCAGCTCGTTTTAGCCAACTGACATCAGTGACAAGTTATATGAAATCAATTCTACAAGCTCAGGTAGGATAAAAGGCTTGTATGATGCTTAAACAAGTAATACTCTACAGGGAGTTTCAGCAATTATTAAATTTCTTCATATCTAAGGTAACATTATTGAATGAAATGACAAAAACGTTGCTAAAAAAAGTTGAAATTAAAATGAAACAAGTTGGCTGCACGCCAAGAAACCCAACATATATTATAGCCAATTGCTCTTATCTTATGCTTTCTTTTGTACAAAGCCGGTATCACAGACTGCTGTAAAGTACCCGGAACTTACTCCAATACATTACGGCAAGATCATGTAGCCATCTCCCCACACATCCACTTGACACTCTCTTGATAGGTTCCCATTACATACGAAACATATAATTGCATTCCTAGCCACGACCAATTAACACTAAGAACACGGCCTTACAGATATGACAACAAATCAAAACATAGGAGACTAACTTTCATATGTATATTTGTAATGGATCTAGTGCCTTTTTATAATAATATATATAACATAATTTAAACTTAATTGGGTTTTGTTTGGCTGACATCCATTGTTGCTCCATGCCTTGACAGCTCAGGCTTTTAGGACGATTTGTTTAAATTTAGTTTCAATTATTTTTGCTTAGATGGCATCCATGGTTTATCCCTCAATAGCTTGAGCTATTAAGAGAGTGTTTACATACTAAGATTGAGCTGTATATAAATATCTTTAGCAAACTATTAAAGTATCTTAGCACAACATATTATCACCCAGTGATGTTATCGCTAACCCTTACTCTTATTAGAAAGTTGATGATCATTTCTTCCATTGCAGCATTTGGCTTGTACTCTTCATCAGGTGCTTGTCCAGCTGAACCAGGAGTCTCAATATTTGGCATTGAAGATCCACCAGGTGACATAACACAAAGAGGCTGGAGGCCAGGCTCCACCTTAACCCGCTTGGTTAAATCATCAGCAAATGCAGAGCCATCTGAAGGGCGCTTTATATCTGCAATAGCGGAGCTTGTCATCAATCCATCACTAGACTGACTATGAGTCCCATCTGTTTCAGGTGGAATGATTTTCATTTCATTCTGTCTTTGTCTTTCCCATGCAACCACAAGGCCTGCAAGTTCAATCGCAAGCCTCCTATTTTCTGCAGTAGTGTTATATGGCAATCCAAGGCGATTAAGAGAGTTCACCATTTGAGGAACAAACTGAGCCCTGCAACTATAGAAAAGATCCGAATGTCGGACAATAAGCTGAAAAATATGGATCAGATTAGGGACAGAATGCCCTTCCTCAACAAGTATCTTTTTTGTGTATCGAATCCAGATTGGCATACGGAATTCCCCAGGAGGTAATCTTCGTGGAAGTGCGGGCATTAAAATGTCAAGGGCCTGTTTTACCAGCATCTTGTTTTCTTGCTGACATGTTCTTAAAAGCGCAACAAAAACCTGAAAGAAAATGACAAATGCATATTTTCGTTTTTAAGTAAGATCCTAGAAGAGGAAACAAATCAAGTAGGAGATGGTAAAGTCAAGGTCGATTTGCAATGAAAATCAACAGATGACTAATGCTTATGAACTATTGTTTAACGAAATACCTGAAGTATAATTTTCTCGGGAGCTTGATAAGCCTCTAGGAAGTGGCAAACATTAACAAATGCCCATTGTTTACTAGCACTATCTTCTCGTTTCAAATGGTTCCAACCAAATTTAATAAGCTCCTTCCGATGCTGGACAAGGTCACTTTCCAGATACTTCAAAAGTAATGTTGCAAGCTGTAAGAGCTCAATTCTCAAGGGTTCATCATATTCTGCACTGACCTATAAATTATGTGAAAGTGCATTCAGAATTTAATTTGGAAGAACCAAATGTAAAACTTTGTTAAGAAGATATGGCAGGGCTAGATAAGCAACTAAAGAAAGGTCCACCTCTTCCGGAGGATCAAGCAGCTTATCGACAATAGATTTTATAATAGACGGGTCAACAACCTCCCAACTCTGACCATTCTGAAAAGCATGAGCTAGCATTGGTAAAATAAGCATTTGCATGCAAACAACCAAATGGTCATGTCCCAGTTGTTTTGATTGGAACAGTTGTAAGAAATGCAAAAGGAGAGTCCTCTTCATATTAGGATTGTAGCCCTCAGCAACCTGGATATGTGGAAAACAATGAACACCACTGAATTAAAAAAAAATAATTACAAGAAAATCAGAAGAAATAAGTATATTATAATGGCTCTTATTTACCTCAATAATATAAAACTCCTTCAGAAAAGTATAATCAATCCGGGTGTGAATCAAGAATATGGATAACATATCGAAAAGGACACTGACTTCTGATTTATCATGCCTCAAATAATTTAGAAAGCATTTAACAAGCCATTTGCTTTCTTTGACCTGCAATTTGTTCAATGAAGTCAAATACAGAAAAAAAGAAGAATGAAAAAAGATACATGTAACACCACAGAAAGGAAGCCTGCGTATTAGAATTCTCTTTCTTCCATTTTCTATTATCTCTTCCTAAACCTAATCATTACTTTGAAACTCATCCATCCTAAATATTCCACCTTTTAGAAGCAAATTTTTCATATAGATAGTCCCAAACTTTATGCTTCAGATCATTTTAATCGCGTTCAACAACTAAGCTAGCATCTTGGTGCGAAAAGTGTACATTAAATAAAGTGGAGATCTTTGTATCTTAGACAAAGCATGGAAATCTCAATTTTTTTCTGCTCAGTGGAACGTGCCTGTATTAAGCTTAGTTCTTCTTCACTCTGCAGCCGAGCTACTCTTGCAGGTGACTTCCAAACCATCACGAGAATGTCAAAAACAGCTTGATTTTGGTGCAACCATTCAGGCATCAATTTAACCATCCTTGAAACAAGGGCTAAACCCTGAAAGTAAGCATTGGAGCATGTATTTAAATTTGTAGAAGATGTGGCTGCAATCTTATCCATTTGAGATGAAACCCCTCCTTCCATAACTGCAGAAGAAGCAGATGGGCTTAGAGATGCATCTCCACGAGAAGAGAAATGTGGAAAAGCACTATCAAGAATTTTCTGTGGTGACTTTGCTAGTTCATCTCTTAGAGGCTGACCAGCATCCGACGAAATAATGTACATAAACCTGAAAAGAAAATCAACAGAACAGAGAAAATCAGCAATAACTATTCAGTTACTGATATATTTAGGTACTCATGGTGAGAATTTAAGCTTTACCGTCTGAAATATCTAGGCTGATCCAGTCGACCAAGAAAATAATCCACGGAATCAGTTGCATAGCGATTCAAAAATTTAGTCAGTGGAAGGCGATAAGGACTATTTATTTCGCTATAAAATTGCCCTTGAGGAAGAGAACCTTCTAAATCCATTGTTAAGGTAACAATATCATCGAGGAATTTCCCTGCTGCAGGAGGAAGCAGATGGAAAAGTTCTATAATAGCTGCAAAAATAGAAAAACACGTAGTTGTCAACTCCCTGTAACTGTTTAGATTGAAGAATATAACAACAGACTTGTGGAATTATATACCTGCTGCAATCTTAGGTTCCTCACCAGGCTTCCAGGACTTCTGACCTTGTGCTAGCTTATCAGGTTCAAGCCATTTTTTCAGATGCTCCAGCAACTTCAATCCTAAATTAACGTTAAACCAATTTGATAAAAGCTCAAGCAAACGAGCTAAACCTTGTAGGAGCGGCATGGTAAGGCTTTTTGTGTGCGCCAAGTTAACTAAAATAGGCCTCAGACTGGTTTGAAGAAGATCCTTAGGCATCCTCTGCTGTTGAATGACCTAGACAACCAAATGTGATATAGTTAGTTGACTACTAAAAAGCACTCAGATATATTAAAAGGTCATCCCACTTACCTGTCGAAGCCCCTCTTTTGCAACAGCAACAATTTCAGGTGTCCGGCAAGTTAATGATTTAAAGAACATAGAAATAATTTTTGCTCGAAGTTCAGAGTGATTTGGCGTCTTAAAATCTGCCCAAGCCATTGCTGTACATAGCAGTTCTATACATGCACTTCGAAGCTTGTTCAGAGTCATGGCCACCTTAGGACTCATAAATTTCACAACCCACACAGTTTCATCAGCTTCAGCAGTCTGGAGGGCTTCTTGTAAGAAATTTACTAGCTCCTGAGACAGTTTAAGCAGAGGAGGTCTCAAGGCCAAACAATAGTTTAAGGCTGTTACAGTACCAACCTGGAATGTGGTCAATCATACACTCAATGGTTAGTTGAGGGGTCAAATGTATCTCCAGACATTCTGGAAGTAAAAATTGCAATAGCCAGATCAAACAGCCCTGTACGATCGGTAGACTGAACAATTGAGAATCGACATGATCCTTCCGGTATATATTCACAAGTGCGTAAACAAATTTGGTGAAGGTGATGACAAATCAATTTCATAAGGGTAAGAAAAAACCAGCCAACTTGAATCAGACTACTTGTAACACCGTTTGTTTTGATTAGATTATTTCCTTTATTATTTCCCAGAAAGAGAAATTCTGATGCCAGAAAATTTGGAATAAAAAGTAACCAATTCAATTCGTGCATTGCAGCATCAAAAACATAATTGGTTTTGGAGCTTTTTTTTAACTACAAAATTAAGAACATTCTGCACTGCCACTGCAAACTTATAAGGATACAAGATTTTCAATTTATGGAGTAAATACAATGGATATTAATCAAAATAGAGCAATCAACACCAAAATGTATAAACAAATGTTTAATTCTTGGAAAAAGCCTAAATGAGACAATGTGCTCATTTCTGGATATTACCTGTTGTTCCACATTTTTGGACCTAAGTGATCTCGTTATAAGTGGTTGCAGTAAAGGCTGATATAAAGGCTCGAGCAACTCGGATACTTCACTACCCGTCCTACTAGCCAAAAGAGCCAAGCATGATTGCACATTTTTTCTCACAATAACTGAAGCATTAGGGTTGAACAACTCTGAAGCAAGATATTCAACAACCCCCTGAAAGCTTTGCCTTCTTGACTCACTGTTTGCTTCATCAACATTATTTACTACACGAAGAACCTGCATAAGCACTTGACTTATTTCATCCTGCTCTTTGTTTGCATGCATAGGAAGTCTTCGAAGGACATAGACTAGCCCACGGACTACTCTAATTTGGAACAAGCACAAAGTTTCACCTGTTACCTTACCCACTAATGCCCCCAGTCCCATTACTCCCCCCATTTGCGCCTGCCAAGTACTTCCATAGCAACAGTGTAAAAGGCGAGGCAAAAGCTGCTCAAATATTGGTATTCGAGCTCCTGGGGGAGGTGAATAGACAGGATTAACTGATGGACTGGACACCATCATAGGTGTAGGAGGCCCACTTCGTGAACTTAAAACAGTGGCATGCTTTGCACGGGCCAAAAAGAGAAGTGTTTCAGAAAAAATATTTAAAACATTAAGAGCAGCTTTTGCATAAAGCCTGTTTTCATCTGTAAGCACATCAACCAAAGCATCTAGGAATATAAGGGGATCCAATTCCTTCAGATTGGCACTGGTATTGCTTCTGGGTCTAGACGTTGCACTGACAGTTGTTGCAAGCAAAGGTTCAACCTGCTGCCCCGGTATAACTGAAGGATTACTTGAAGAATATTCCACATGAAAAACCATAGCAAAATGCCGGCACACACTAACAACGAAGTCATCCTTGGAATCTAATAAATCCACTTCAGAACTGGCAGCAATGATTGTCATCAAAAGGACCTTAAAAATAGATTTCTCAGCCAAAAGTTGGGTCTTTGTCTTTACTCCCAAATCAACCTGACAAGGGAATTACATATAGCCAAAAGTTGGACCAATTACATATAGGGAATTTATTAAAAAATCAGCAAAAGATTCAATAAAATAACAGAGGATCTAGAAGGACCTTCATGTCAGATGTCTCTGTCCGACGCCTAGAAGGGTCCACTGACGAAAGCAGAAGAGTGCCCAGAATAGCTGGTGAGACTCCATCATTTGTTACATTTCCTCTCAAATTCAGTAGAGAACATAAGCAAACACGAAGGAACTTGAGTGCCTGCTTTCTGTAAAATGGTTCCATCTCACAATTACTATGCATAACAGCAGCCACAGCAAGGTGAATTGATCGATCAAGAGGAACCAAAAAAGGAGTAGATGGCTCAAAGGTAAGAATCAAACGGAGGCCATGTTCAGGGTTCTCTTTGCACTCAAGTGCAAGAGGGTCCTTAAGAAATCGTCGGTTACGACCTCCCAATTTTCCGAGTAACTGCAGAGCTTTTGCACCCCAAGGATAAGGAGCTGGCCTTAGGTGAGACCACAATGCTAATAACACCTCCGACATGACATTTGCCATGCTGGGTTCCAAAAAATCAGGGTTCAAACTATCAATCCAATATTCAAGAGTACGGAGCCCTAAACTAACCAGATCATCACTACCTTTAAGAGCTAAAACAAGAGGTTTCATGAGACGAGGAAGGTGAGGAAGCAGGGAACTTAAACGGGCAGGTAAGGTTAAGCAAAGCTCAAGTACAAGATCACGCATATCTTCGCCAGTAGGTCCTTCGACCATAGCTAGCAACATGTTAAGACAAGGCTGCAGTGTTGGCACCAGATCTCGCAATAAAGTTTCAAACTTGCCCCCAGTGAGAGAACGAAACATGGTGCGAAGAAGTTGCAGGTACCCAAGTGGTTTCTCAACCTCAATGGCATTCTTCATGCATACTTCCATAATAGTGGGTACATGAGGCTGCAAGATTCGTTCACAATCAGATGGAGCCTTTGCGACTGCTACAAATGAAAACCGGAAAAGCTGTAGAACAAGTTTTGCTGCTGGGCTATCCAAATTCTTCAGAACATCCAGTTTGCTGCCAACCAAGAAATTGACTAAGACATCGGCAAAAGGCCGAAGAACCTTAGGCATCTGGAGAAGGGTAGAAAAGATATGAAGCAATTGACTATTGTTGATCATGCATTCAAAAAGTTCTGACATGCACATGGAGAACAAATCCATCAGATCTCGAGGCTCCATTATGGAAAATGTCTGAGAAAAGAGATGCAACATTTCTCTTTCCTCATCTTTTTCCTTGAATAGGGCCAAACAGTGAACACCACTTTTTAGCATCCCAGAAGCTTTCCGAACCTACCATATAGGAGAAAGAACAACACTATAAGAAGATGAGAAAGAACTTCAGAAACAAAATTGGGAACTATGTACTTATTAGTGATACCTCATCTTCTCGCATTCCTTTAAAAACTTGTGATAGTGCCCCATTAGGAGGGGTAACTTGCATTTGAGATTGAGCACCAAGTGATGAGGGTGACACCTGCAACAGAGGAAGCGCCCCATGAGAAGATGGAAGTGACTTTGGCATCTCTGTTGAGCAGCATTATAAAATTAAACCTGTGTTCGGGGAACATGGGCATGAGTAATACTCCAAATAATAGTCTTCATTCCTGCAAATAAATCCGAGATATTGTTTAACTCAACATCTGCTCATGCAGTGTAATATTGCATCTGATAATTATCAATAATGGAAAAGTGACTAAGTATTGCACATTGCTCTTACATCAATGAACAATAAAGTTTTCCATAGAAAAATAAGTTGTGATGTTTGTAGCTTTAAGAAGAAATTAAGTGAAAAAAGCATCACAGAGAAGTCCTCAAGATGGATCTCCCTCTCATGACCATGGTTCATAATCTTGGCTTCTGGTCTCGTCTCGGTCACGCAAAGAGAAGCGATCATGGAGAGATCTCAAAAAGATCATGTAATGTGATCTTGCCATCTCGCGTATCTTAAGAAAGCTTTTTAACATATATATTTGAGAACTTAAGCATCTAAGTAGGCAAACACTAATTACTCTCAAACAAATATAATTTCATGTAAATACAGATCCATTCTTACAATAAATAGAAATGTTGAGAAAATACACCTAAATAAAACATAAAAGCATCAATAGTTACTAGAGTGATGTGGAGCAGCTCCATCTTGTGCATTATATGAATGAGCACACATGGAATTTTTTTTTTCATGATCGAGAGAGCTCCGAAATTTACAAGATCTTGCCGATTCACGATGTGCGAGGTCTCGTAAGATCTCTCCAAGATCATGTAAAATTGAAAATACTCTACATACATGGTTTCGTGCCTCACTATTTAAATTGAGACCAAGATCTCGGCAAGATTGCGAACCATGCTCATGACAAATACCAAAGCATATGTGGAAGTCCTGTGCATCACTTATTTCGTATTTGTTGAGTGAAATACAGAGTTGCAATACCTGAGGTATCGTTATCCTGCTACCCAAATGCAATAACATATTGACTCAAGTCTCAACTAGATGAATATTCATTTTTTCACACAATGTTATTACTAAGCAGAATAAAAATTTCTAAACCACAATAATTTGTAATGAGATAGAGGTACAAATTTGCAGTACCCATGACCAAAGTCTTGATCAGATGTTTACAATCACTGACTTCCTTAGAATGCTCAACTGGCACCTGCACATTCAGGACTGCCTGCAGTAAAATATTTCTGATCAGATAAATAAAAGCAATCCACTATATTCCTGACCATAATTCAAAGGACAGCCACAGCAGGAGGAGCTCATCCAGGAAAAATTTTACGCTTCGTGTTACATTTCAAATGTCAAATCAAGGAACACACAGAAGACAACTACTGTAAAAGGAATGATAAAAAAAATTAGCCACTCCACAAGAAACAAATATTAACAGGACGCGAACAAGGTATGATGGTGAAGCAGCAACTTGGTAGGGTTTGTAGAAATTGAAATACGTATTTGATTGAAAAGGAAAAGAAAGGATTACAATGCCTGATTGATCAAGCCTCTTCGAATCCACGAAGGAGAATTACATCAGAACCAGCTGAATCCACCGCCAGGGACTTGAATCCACAAGTCGGATCCGAGAACAATGGCTCTAGGAAAGAGAAATCTCAAAATAACATTCTAATCATTTCTAACAGACTCAATAGCTATTTATAGACTCACTTAAAAGATGAAAAGACTTAACTACCCCTTCTATTCTAACTGTCTTAATTAACTTGAATTAGACAATTACAAAAATACCCCTCCTTATTACATAGTGTCTTCTAGCTGTCTTCTAGCCATTGTAAACATGCTAAACTAAGTACTAAGCAGCCTACATCAGGCCCTCCTCAAGAAAAGCTCGTCCTCGAGCTAAGGAAGTGAAGAATTAGCAGGAAGAGGCCCAACATAGGGTGTAAGATCAGACACATTAAATGTCTTGGAAATAGACATGTGAGCAGGCAGGTCTACAACATAAGCATTGTTGTTTATCTTCTGAATGATTTGATATGGTCCCACTTTCTTCTGAGTTAATTTGTGATAGTGGCCTACAGGGAGTCTCTCTTTTCTGAGGTACACCATAATAAAATCGCCAACTAGGAAGTTTTGCTCCCTCCTTTTAAGATCAGCTTTGGTTTTATATGCAGCATTAGGACTTCTGAAATGCCTCTCTAACTTGTTGATGAGCAGCAGTCAGTCTGGAAATAGTTTCTACAACAGCAGTATTTTCTCTAGTTTGCTTAGGTAGCATTGCCAAATCCACTGGCTGTTTAGGAACATAGCCATAAACAATAACAAAGGGAGATAGGCCAATAGATCTGTTAGGAGTTGCATTATAGGCAAACTCAGCTTGGGCCAAAAATGCATCCCATTGCTTAGGAGAAGAACTTGAATAGCATCTCAGAAGGTTACCCAAAGTCCTATTCACCAACTCAGTCTGGACATCGGTTTGGGGATGGCAAGTACTGCTGAACTGAAGTTGGGTATCCATTCTCTTCCAAATTGTCCTCCAAAAATGACCCAAAAACCTGCTGTCTCGATGTCTCGATTAGATGGAATAGTTCTAGGTAAACCATGCAACCTTACAATAAAGTTGAAGAATAGCAAGGCCACATGTGATGCATCAAATGATTTCTTGCAAGGTAGGAAGTGTGCCATTTTAGAAAACCTGTCCACAACCACAAAGATGGAATCCACATCCTTTTGAGTTTTAGGTAGTCCTAGGACAAAGTCCATAAAAATATCTTCCCAAGGTAGATTAGGAACTAGTAAAGGTGAATAGAGACCAGTATTATTGGAATGACCTTTTGACCTTTGACAAACAACACATTGGTTGACAAACTTTGCCACATCCCTTTTGATATAAGGCCAATAATATCTCTCTTTGATAAGAGTTTCAGTTTTGTCTCTACCAAAATGTCCAGCCAACCCACCAAAATGTAGTTCTTGAAGAAGTTGCTGTTTGATGGAATGGGAAAGAATGCACAGCTGATTACCTTTATACAAAAAGCCCTCCATCAGATGGACCAAGGCATAGAGCTCTAGCTTATAAGCTAACCATTTCCTTCTTGTTTTATTTAGCTTAGCACTGAAATATGCAATAGGTCGACCCTTTTGTGATAGAACAGCTTCAATGCCTATTCTCGAGGCATCACACTCCACCTCAAAGACTTTAGAAAAGTCAGGTAAAGCCAGAACAGGTGCATGAGACAGTTTATGTTTCAGATTTTCAAAACTGTTTTGTGTATCTTGTGTCCATTGAAACCTGTCTTTTTTAAGACACTCTGGTAGAGGACCTGCAATAGTGCTGAAATCTTTTATAAACCTCCTGTAGAAGGTTGCTAAACCATGGAAACTTCTTACATCAGCAGTATTTTTAGGGACTGGCCAGTCTTGTATAGTTTGAGTCTTTGAAGGGTCTACTTGTAAGCCCTCTGCAGTCTGCACTAACTATATAGCCAAGAAAAACCAACTATGACCGAAGAAAAGTGCACTTTTTTTGATTAATATAGAGGTCATTTTGATGCAATACCTCAAACACTTCAGTCAGCTGCTGAATGTGGCTCTTCTCATCAATGCTATAAACTAGAATATCATCAAAGTAGACCACCACAAATCTGCCTGGAAATGGTTTAAGCACTTGAGTCATTAATCTCATGAATGTGCTAGGGGCATTGGACAACCCAAATGACATGACTAGCCATTCATACAATCCTTCCTTTGTTTTAAACTAGGAAGCACCGATATGGCATTTTTGCCGCCGTATCCGTATCGGATACGGATACGCCACCGATACGTTTGCCTGCGTATCCATGGCGTGTCCTTAAAAAAAAAAACCTGATACATATCGGATACGTTTCCGATACGGATCGGGTAAAAAAAACCCAACTTTGAGCACTTTGAGCAGAGGAGGCTCCTTACCCCGGCCACGCCGTAGCTCGCTGCCAAATCGCCGGTGCCTCACCCTCCACCCGGCCAGCGCGTCGAGATCTGAGCTCGCCGCCGCCAGCTTTCGAGCTCGCCGCCACCAGCTCGCCGCCGATTTCGCTCTTGCCCTCACCCTCCAAATCGCCGCCGCCAACTCCCCGTTCCACCTTGTCCAACGCGACGGCGACGCCCTCACCCCCCCCCCCCAGCCGGTCAGCCCTCGCCCCTCTGCTCAAACGAAAGCCGCCACCAGAGCTCGCCCGCCTACTCGCCGGTCAGTCTCGCCTTTTTTTCCCTCTCCCTCTCTCTCTCTCGTCTCTGCTGCCTTCCCCTCACTTGCCTACTTCTCCGACTTCAGTCTTGCTTCTGCTTTCTCCTCACTCCTCTCGACATCGATTTCACCGGAGCAAGCTTGACGGAACTTCGATTTAGGAGCAAGGAGACCCACCTGACCTCAAAGATCTCATCTTTGTAGCATCGCCAGCGTATTATTTGGGAGGTACAGTTCTCATTGCCATTGTTTCTCTGCTCTTTTGGGTGAACAATGTGGCCCAGCTGATAGTCGTATTGGGCTATAGATCAACGTTTTCTTACCCTTTATGAGTTTAAAACAGTTTGAATGTGATCGCCGCCGCCAGATCACTTTCGAGCTCGCCGCCGCCAGTCCGCCGGCCAGCTTCCCGCCAAATCGCAGGTAATTTCTTTCATTTAGTTTTTTCAAACTTTGTATTATTTGCAGTATCACTGTTATGCTCTGTTGCTGAGATTGTTATGCTTTGTTTATGGATTTAGTGTTTATGGATTTGGTTGCTTCTGGGTGAATTATACATGAACTGTTATAAAAAGTTAGAATCTAGGAATTCGTGTTTATAATGTTGTCATGTTCTTATTGTTTGTGTTGTCATTACAGTGTAATTCCATCACAATTATGGAAGTTACTAGTCGATTTGCTAAGAGTGAATGTGATGACAATTTTCCTTTATGGAGATATGTGGAGAAAATAGAAAGAACTGGTGAAGCAAGTGGCAACACAAAATTTACTTGTAATTATTGTCTTCAGACTTTTAATGGATCTTATTCTAGAGTAAAGGCTCATTTACTCAAGATGAAGAATACTGGAATTAGAGTTTGCTCTAAGGTTAACTCAGAGTATCTAAATGAGATGCAAAAATTGGAAGAAGAAGCTGACAAAAGGAAGCATCCTAAGCAAATACCTATAGCAAGTAGCCAAGGTAGTTCGGCTACAAGTGGGAGTTCAAGTATGAGGGTTCTTGGAAAAAGGAGAATGGTTGGGGATTCTCCTTTACAGAAGGCTTGGAAGAATGAGCAGCGTGAGCAATTGACTGCAGAAATTGCGAGGATGTTTTACTCCGGGGGCTTACCATTTCATTTTGCTAGAAACCCACATTATGTTCATGCTTTCAAGTTTGCAGCAGACAATAATCTTGCTGGTTATGTCCCTCCAGGCTATAATTCCTTAAGGACTAGTTTGCTGTAAAAAGAAAAAGGCCAACATTGAAAGAATGTTGAAACCAATCAAAGGAACTTAGAATGAAAAAGGTGTGAGTATAGTATCTGATGGGTGGAGTGATCCACAAAAAAGACCACTCATCAATTTTATGGCTGCATCAGAGTCTGGACCAATTTTCTTAAAAGCAATTGATGGCACAGGAGAGTTCAAAAACAGAGATTACATTGCAGGTCTACTTAGGGATGTCATTAAGGAGGTTGGACCTCTTAATGTTGTCCAAGTAATAACAGATAATGCGGCCGTTATGAAAGCAGCAGGGAAAATTATTGAGAATGAATACCCTCAAATTTTTTGGACTCCATGTGTTGTGCATACCTTGAATCTAGCTTTGAAGAATATTTGTGCACCAAGTGTGGCGAATGAGCTTGCATATGAAGAATGTAATTGGATTATGCAAGTTGTGGAGGATGCCTCTTTTATTC
The DNA here is from genome assembly GCA_039654745.1 of Houttuynia cordata. NCBI lineage: Eukaryota > Viridiplantae > Streptophyta > Magnoliopsida > Piperales > Saururaceae > Houttuynia > Houttuynia cordata. The sequence goes on from CM077508.1 coordinate 27,350,033, forward strand.
GCATTTTCATTGTTAATCACTCAATGAGGCTAGCCATGTTTAACCTATTTAGCCCTTTGAAATTACTTGCGGTAGCCGAGACTCGATTTGCTTCAAATGTGGTTATGCTCAAAAGGTTGAAGCTTGTGAAGAGGGGTCTTCAAGCCATGGCAATAAGTGATGAATGGGCTTCATATAGGGAGGATGACGTTGGGAAAGCTCAAGCGGTTAAAGATCTCATTTTGAATGATCTTTGGTGGGATAAAGTGGATTACATTCTCTACTTCACGGGGCCTATTTATGAAATGCTTAGGCAAACGGATACGGATAAGCCTATGCTTCACTTAGTCTATGAGATGTGGGATACCATGATTGAGAACGTAAGAGAGCAATTTTTATGCGCGAGGGCAAGGGGGAGAATGAAACATCAACTTTTTACAATGTGATACATGATATTCTAATCGATCGGTGGACCAAAAGTTCTACACCACTCCATTGCATGGCTCATGCATTGAATCCTAGGTAAGTTTGACATATCAATATAAAGTATTATTATTTGATCTCATTTTTTATTATTTTTACATTAACATTTTGGTTCATATATAGGTTTTATAGTGAGCAATGGATCAATGCGGTTCCAAATCGGTTAGCTCCACACAAAGATGAAGAAATTTGTGTAGAAAGGAACAAATGCTTGAAAAAATATTTTAATGATGTTGGAGAAAGAACAAAGGTGAATGTGGAGTATGCTAGATTTTCCGGGTGCATGGATATATTTGGAGAATATGATTGCCTAGAAGATAGATGGAGATTAGAGCCAAAAGTTTGGTGGTATACATATGGATCTTCTTTGCCATTGCTCCAAAGTCTTGCCTTCAAACTTCTTGGACAACCTTGCTCATCATCTTGTTGTGAGAGGAATTGGAGTACATACTCCTTTATTCATACTTTAAAGAGGAACAAAATAACTCCATCACGTGTGGAAGATTTAGTATTTATACATACTAATCTTCGACTCTTATCAAGAAAGAATGATGAGTACAAGATGGGAGCAACCATGATGTGGGACATTGCCGGAGACACTTGGGATGAGCCATTTGGAGGTGCCGGGGTGCTTGAGATAGCAAGTCTTTCACTAGATGAGCCAATCTTAGAGGCGGTTACATTTGAGGATGAAGACATTGATATGGAGGCTAATATTGATGTTCTTTGATGGTGTTATTTGCGTGCTTCTTTATTTTTGTTGAAGAATTTTAGACTCTAAAACTTGGTATCAGTGTGTTTGTAGTGATTTTATAATTTAATCTTGACCTACTTGAACTCTTAATTTGATTTTATATGATTGCGTGATTGTGCTAGGTGTGGCTATTAGGGTGCTAGTTGTTGCTATTTAGGATCGATGTTTGTTAGTTGTTGCTATCTAGGATCGATGCTTGTTAGTTGTTGCTATCTAGGATCGATGCTTGTTAGGTGTGGCTATTAGGGTGCAAGTTGTTGCTATCTAGGATTGATGCTTGTTAGGTGTGGCTATTAGAGTGCTAGTTGTTGCTATCTAGGATTGATGCTTGTTAGTTGTTGCTATCTAGGATCGATGTTTGTTAGTTGTTGCTATCTAGGATCGATGTTTGTTAGTTGTGGATATTAGGATTGCTACATGTGTTTTCTAGAATTTTCTTCATTATGTTTATTGTTTGTTTTCACACTAGAATCAATCTAAAATGTGTTTTAAAAATATTTAAAATAATTTTTAACAAACGTATCCCCGACGTATCGTATCGGGACTTTTTGAAAATTGCCGTATCGCCGTACCCGTATCGTATTGTATCGTATCGCCGTATCCGTATCGGTGCTTCCTAGGTTTTAAATATTGTCTTCCTGGTCTAATTCTGACTTGGTGATAACCACTTCGTAAATCCAGCTTTGAAAAGACCTTAGAACCAAATAACATGTCAAGCATATCATCTAACCGAGGAATAGGAAATCTATACTTAATAGTAATGTTATTGATAGCTCGACTATCTACACACATCCTCCAACTGCCATCTTTCTTAGGGACTAGTAAAGTAGGGACTGCACATGGACTTAGGCCTTCCCTAATTAACCCCCTGGACAGACATCAGATCATCAACCTGTTTTTGCAACTCCAAATGCTCTGCTGGACTCATTTTGTAGTGTAGTGGGCTAAATGAGGCAGACTGGACCCAGGTACTAGTTCAATCCTATGCTGAATGTTTCTCATTGGAGGGAGCTGAAGAGGCAATTCATCAGAAACTAGATAAGCATACTTCTTAAACAGTTGTTGAACAGGAAAAGGAAGCAGTTTGGTAGTCTCAGCTTCAGTTTTTCCAGCACTTTAATAACCACTATGTAAGATGACTTCTCTGCTACAAAATCCCTGTAGATGTTGCTCAACATTAGTACTTTGGTCTGCCCCTTGATGGAAGACTCCTTAAGATTAGAAACTGTAATCTGACCCATACTTTTCCCTGGTTGCCAGCAGTTCTTCTTTTCCAGTTGTTGTGCAGATGCTTTATGCTTCATTTGAGGCATCAATTTAATTCCCTGTCCCTTATGCTCAAACTTGTAAGTATTGGTTCTACCTTCATGAATTGCTTGAGTATCATATTGCCAAGGCCTACCAAACAAAATCTAGCAAGCATCCATGTTGACTACATCACACATTATATCAGCTGAATAAACCTTGCCAATAGAAATAGGAACTCTACATTGTTCAGCTACTTTAAACTCTCCTATTTCAGCAATCCAACCCAAACCATAGGGTTTGGGATGTGGTTGTGTAGGAAGCTTGAGAGAATCCACTACTGATTTAGAAATAATATTTTCTGTGCTGCCCCCATCTATAATGACTTTGCATATTCTATTTTAAACTGTTGCAGTAGTCATAAAGAGTTGATGCATTTGGTTGTCATCAGCTTGTTTAGAAGATAATAGGATCCTTCTTCCAATTCCACTGTTGATAAGAGCTTCATGCCTGAATGCAGCTTGTGTTGCTTCAGACAAAGTGGCCAAAGGTTGGGAAGCTAGTTTTTCCTGCAAACTATACTTCAGTCCTTCCTTGAAGCGAATCACCCTGTGAGACTCTTTCTCATTGATGTTGTTTCTTGCTGAGAGTCTCTGAAATTCCTCCAAATACTATAATACAGTCCTACTACCTTGTTTGCAGTTCTGATATTGCTGAAATAGCATATGTTCATAGTGAACAGGGAGGAATTGGTTTCTCAACAGTTGTTTCATTCGAGGCCAAGACCTAATGGGATGTTTTTCCCTTTGAACTCTGCTAACTTGTATTTGATGCCACCAAGCTGATGCTCCCTTCTTCAATGTACATGAAATCAACTTAACCTTTATCTCATCAGGGACTTCCGTAACCTCAAAATAATTTTCTACCTCATATATCCAATCCAGAAATTCATCAATTTCCATTTGACCACTAAAAGTTGGTAGCTCCAATTTAGGCTTGAAATGGAATTGGATTTGGTTCATACCTCTATAGTTTGGAGGATTAATTGACCTTTGGAAGGGCTGTTGACTCAGATTTCTAGGAATCTGAAGGACTGCTCCTTCCTCCTCACTGGAGCTACCATCTTCAGCCATTCCTGAAGCATTAACTGCTTTTGAACCTTCCATTTCCCTCGTATGTGTATCTCTCCTGGAATACACTTGACCAAACCTCCCATTTCTTCTATCAACAGGGGGCATTGGTTGCTGATTTATGTGGCAAAATGGTGGATCTGGAGCTTGGTTCTCTTCATCGAAGGCTAGGGTTTGCCCCTGGAGTTGATTCTCTAAATCTAGTCTCAAATGGACCCTCTCCTAAAATTTCGGATTTAGCTCCTAAATTTGCGGAAATACCATATTTGAAGCTAGCTTTTGCACCTGTTGGACTAATTGTTGTAGCTGAGCATTTGTTTGTTGTTGGACTTCCTGTTGATGCTGAATTACCCTCACTAAAGTCTACAGATTGAAAGGATCGTTGGCGGCCATTGAAGACTGCTCATTGAAGACTGTTCAGCCATGCTCTGATACCAAATTGAAGAAGCAACTTGGTAGGGTTTGTAGAAATTGAAATACGTATTTGATTGAAAAGGAAAAGAAAGGATTACAATGCCTGATTGATCAAGCCTCTTCGAATCCACTCAGAACCAGCTAAATCTACAGCTAGGGACTTGAATCCACAAGTCAGATCCTAGAACAATGGCTCTAGGATAGAGAAATCTCAAAATAACATTATGATCCTTTCTAACATAATAGCTATTTATAGACTCACTTAAAAAGATGAAAAGACTTAACTACCCCTTCTATTCTGTCTTAACTAACTTGAATTAGACAGTTATAGAAATACTATCTTCTAGCCATTGTAAACATGCTGAACTAAGTACTACGCAGCGTACATCAGATGGCCAAAAGTGGACCCAATGAGGTTGGACCTCAATCAATTTTGGTTGACAACCTTATCACGAATTCCTTAAAAACAAGATACAAAGAGCTATTAATACTTCATAACAGCTTAATACCTATGCTAGGAGAATTAGTTTCAGAAACATGTTAGAAGAGTCATTTCAAAATCAACTTGGAATCAGGGCATGGCTGTAATCTCTAGCAAGGTCCGGAGTAGTTTCATAAGCTTACATAGCCATCAGGGTGGGTCCCGAAAGTTCCAAAAACGACAACCGTGTAGAGAATATTTGGTTTCATTCTAAATTAGCTATTTCCTAAGTGTGGTGAAAGAGTTACCAAGATTCTCAAGTCTAAATAATTTCAGATTCAGTTCAATTCAAATTCATATTAATTTAGGGTACAATCATTTATACAGTCGTTTACACTGGAGTAACTTCCTATAGGGGTTTAAGACATGCTCCCATGTAAAAGCAGACTGGTTTCATTCGTTTCCAGCTTTGTAGTGGAAGATGGCTATATTAATATTTTATGTGCAACCATCATGTCATGAAGCCAATCCACATATTTGGAAAGGTGTATGATGAATATGATGATGTTGAATCTTCTTATCATTGTCCCCTCTTCGGAGGGTTGCATCAGGAAGGGCATCAGGCGTAAAAACTTGCCACTATGTTTCTTTGTATGAATTTTGTACCATTTTGATTCCGATAAGAGTCAAATGCGGTATATAATCCATGCCGCCGACCCCAACCCAAATAGCTGGGATAAGGCGTATGATGATGATGATGATAATGATGATGATGATGATGATGATGATGATGATGATGATGATGAACTTCCTATAGGGGTTACAGTTGTAATTAAGTATGATTAGAAAAAAAAAAGTTGTGATTTGAGCATAATTAGCATGTTTAAGTGTTAGCTTTGCACTCTTACAAAACAAGGCCTCCGTGCAAAATGCATTTACACTTTTTTTTTGGATTAAAATTGCTGTTTTTCTACCTTTTCTATTTTCTTTTGCTTCTTTCTCCTATCAAAATTACTTATTTTTCCGCTGATTTCTTTCCCATTAGTATCGCTTCTTATAATGCTCAATCAACTTTTCCAAACATGGGGGGCAAAGTTCTGAAGCAAGGGAAGCATAAATATCAGAGGTGACCAAAAGAAAAGACGTAGGAAAAGACGTGGTTGTGGTCCATGGGGTTCCACACCAAGGGATTATGCCAGAGTCCATATTGGAAATAAAATATGTCAAAACAAACAAAGCACAGATCAAAATACTTCTACACATGCAAACACCTAATAAAATGTATTTCTTTAAGAATCTTGCCATACATAAATATTTTACTAAAGAAACCTATGCATATAAGCCAACTTCTTAACCAATAACATTAAAAACCTCAAGCCATTTGGGGATAATCTCTGTTCGCATCATTCTCTCCGCATGGGAGAGACTTACGTATGTATAATGATCCACCCAAACTATTTATTCAGTTTAATGATCTAGGAGGCCTAGGGCTACCCTGACATCTATCAAGTACAATGATCCACCCAAACTCAGAACTCCAAAGGTCACCTGTCTCTGTCCACATTCTTCTTTATGTGTTAAACTACCTCAGAGAGGCAGTCTCGTGTCTACTCCATGAGCATCCTTTGAAGGTGATGGTCTGCAGAAAACTTCTTGCCAATGTGCTGCAGGCAAAATCATTCAAAGGAGTTTTTGTCCCATCGCCAACTCAAAGGGACTCAATCTCATTTTGTAGCAATATTGTTTATGCCGGAGAGGTCAACAAGGCAAGTTATATTTTTATTAAGGCAGTTAGTAGAGAGGTACAGGGATAGAAAATAAGACCTCTATATGACCTTCATAGATTTGGAAAAAGCCTACAACAGAGTGCCGAGAGAGCTCATTTGGAGAGTTTTGGAAGAAGGGTGTCATAAGAGGTTACATAGATATCATAAGGGATATGTATGAGGGAGTTGTGACTAGTGTACGAACTATTGGGGGCTGACCAAAGAATTTTAGGTTACAGTAGGTCTTCATCAAGGGTCAACCTTAAGTCATTATCTTTTCGCTTTAATTATGGATAAACTTACTAGATATTTAAAAAATAATGTACCTCGGTGTATGCTTTTTGCAGATGATATAGTTTTAATTGATGAGTGAAGTAGGTTTGAATGTGAAACTGGATTTGTGCAGGGATGCTCTAGAATTAAAAGGTTAGAGTACATGAAATTTAATTTTAAGGAAGGTAGAAGTAGAAATATAGATAGAGCTTGAGTTGAAATAGATGGGCAAGAAGTGCCAAGATGTGATCAATTCCATTACTTATGATCCATTATCCATAAAGAAGGGGACATTGATAGTGATGTGGTGCATAGGATAAATGCAGGGTGGGTAAAGTGGAGGGCAGCCTCGGGAGTGCTGTGTGATAGGCGTGTTCCAAAAAGGCTATAGGCAAGTTCTATAGGACAACCATTAGGCCCGCAATACTCTATGGAGCAGAGTGCTGGGCACCAAAGAGAAGTCATATAGATAAGTTGAATGTAGCCGAAATGAGAATGTTAAGGTGGATAAGTGGGATAACTAAGAGAGATAGGATTAGAAATGATTATATTCGTAAGAGTTCTCATTTAGGGGAGAAGCTGAGGGAAAGTAGGTTGCGTTGGTATGGGCATATGCCAAGAAGACTAATAGATGTAGAAGTGATGCATGTAAATGATGCTAAGGGAGAGGGAGACCTAAGAGAACTTGGATAGAGTTAATAAAAAAGGATTTGATTTTACTCTCTCTTCCAAAAGAGGTAGCCCAAAATAGGCCTGAATGGAGGAGTAAGATCTATGTTGCCGACCCCAAATAGTTGGAAAAAGTCGCTACTTGATTATGATTATGATTATGATTGTTCAATCACCAACGAATCCACCAAATGATGCTGATTTGCAATAATGTAATGCCTCATATACTCCTCCAATATATTAATCACAGTTCTGCCCGCCCAATACATCCATCTGAATGGTTGCCCATAAAGTGGTTAAGTTGTGTACCTAAAATCTCAAAGTTAAATCCCGAAACACCCTGTCAACCTCGTCTCTCAGTTCACACAGGCAAGCTCAGAAATGATGCCCTTCTGCTCTACCTAACCCCACACCCTGCACATTACCTGTCCTAGCATCCACACCGATCCGGCCTGCTCACCACCGGACTCTAGCAAGAAGTCACAACTAAATTCTCTTCAATATTTTGGGTGTCGCATAAGAGCCGTCACATCAGGCCGGACATCTCTTGGTGACATGGGGTGAAAAAGGCACCCTCACATCATCTTGATGCCACCCTTTTCCATTCATGTGTATATCGAGTAACATGAACATAATTCACAATTCTCACTCTGACAGCAGATCCTAGCAAACGTCAAGTGAAACAAGCAATGGGATTCCGACTTTACTATGAGCATTTACATCAAGAATATGTCTTTTCGAAAAGATGTTTAGTGTACTCAGATAAGTGTCTCATCCGAGCAGGCAAACTGCACCAATAATTGAACTACATCAGTAGACTTAAGTTGTCTGACCACAGCAAATAAAGAATTAACAGCTAGCAGATTTAATGCTAGAATAAAGTTCATAAATAATTCACACAAATAGAAATCATGATGAAAAAATATATAAACCTGGACTGGGATTTCAAGCTTTGTCCGCAAGGAAACTCGATCACACCCTTCTTCTCCCTCCTCTAGTAGCTGAGTTACAAAAACTATGGGTGAATTTCTTAATATAAAGAGGGTCCTATACTATATTGCGAAATTTGATTCAACTCCCATTTAAGCAGCAATCAGCTCTATCCAATTAATTTTCAACTCAGAAAACATAAGAGACACAAGGCTAAAATAGCAGCACATGTAGCAAGGTACGCTGCCGATTAACAAGAAGGGAACAATATTATCACTAAGAAGAATATATATATATATATATACACACACAGTCCAGTCATCATCTGTTTTGTTGACTGGGCAGGATGAAAGCCATTAGGCCTAGGATAGACATCCGCTGGCGAGAGAGGGGGGGGGTAAGGAAGGGAGAAGGGGGGGGAGGAAGAGGATGGGGAAGATGAAAAAGAAAACGATACAGGCAAAGGAAGAGCAAAAATGGAGGTAATGGAGGCAGGATAAGAAACAGAGGAAGGTGGGGTGGGAGAGGACTTGAAGGAGGTTAAAGCAAGCAAAAGGGTGCGCTACTTACTGCAGGAATAAGTGGGTGGGTGGTGGAAGAGGAGGGGACAATATGGGCAACATATGGAAGAGGAGGGGCACTTGGGGATGGCCCAATTAGCTGACATCACAGCTAGGTTAAAAGTGAAGCTGAGGGATCCAACCCAAAAAAATGCTCGAACCAAACTCAAAGCAGTTTGACCAATCAGGCTCTAAAAACACATTGAAGATAGTGTACAATATATGACGGTTTTGACACTCCGTTTTGGCAAGCCTTTATACATTCAGTCAAATGTCACGACCTTCCCTTTTCTATGAATTTTTTAAAAGACAATCAATTTCTCTGATCAACCATTTTTAACTTAGTGGCCCAATTACTATAGGCAATGAAATAAAATCAACAATAAATTTTAAAAATATACATATCATGGCGAACTATTATAAAATCTACAGCAAGAATCACTTAACTCAATTATTACCATATACCTGTGGTATAGTACGCTTGAAGGTCCCAAATTTCCCTACAAATGCATCCAAAATTCTGCCCTACAATTCCCCAAACTGATGTCATAAGTAAGAAGTAGATATAAACAAAAAATGCATAAATAATCAGGTATTCGGCAATTTAAATTAATGATGAATAACCAGAAAGCTAGATTTCTACCAATAAAATTCGTGCTTCATCCATAGTTGCCTGATCAACACCCTTCTCAAAGATAGGCTCAACCTGAAATATCAACACTCTATCAATATATTTTCCCATGATTTGTCAAAGTGCAAACTATTGGCAACAAATACATAAGAACAACAGCATTTAAAGGAAACAGCACTCATTCTCACCAGATTCAACATAAGGCGAGAACAAGTAGTCTGAATACTTATGGACAAGGAAGAGTCATGCATGTTTCTCGAGAATAAGTATATAATTTTGGACAACTGCAAATCAATAAATCAAATCAACTGTATAAGAAGATATAAAAAAAAGGATCGAGAACTAATGTAATGTACAAAATTGACTTATACTGACTGTAATTTTTCTTGCAATATAGATAAAGGAAATTTATATGGCAACGCTAAGAGAAGATAACAAATTAAATGGTTAAGGGCATTCTGTTGAAGATTATATAGGTGGAGTTATTTGGGGTATATGCAGATTTGAATAAAAGGCTCTTTAGCTGCATAAATTATTCAATTACTCTTATTTTTCATGTAAGATTCCCTTGATAAAATTGTCATAATTGATATAACAAGCCTTTGTAGAAGGATCAACACATAAACAAAAAGAAACAGAGAATAACTACTATGAATGAAGTGTAAATACCTGAGCTAGAGAAAGGTCCCCTCTAACATGATGAACAACTTCAGCAAGAATACTGTAAGCCAGTGGTCTCAATGTTTCGAAACACACACGACCAGTCCCTACTAAAACCCTAATAACAAAACAATGTCTCGGTAAGTCACCTGCCTCTGCAACTTCGATTATTTACCATCAATAGAAATTGATATAGTACTTTAGTACGAAAGCTCGTATAGAATGTTAACCTATAGGCAGAACTTATAATCTTATTAAATGAAAGTCATATGAACTGAAATTTACAGAGGGCTCAGAAAAATAACAAATATTAAACCAAAATTTATTCCACAAAATTCGATATCATAATAACACTATTAAAAGCAAAAATAAAAAGCAGAACTTGAAAAAAAAGCCTTCATATAGTATGGCTTAATGAAACAGATGTTTGATAAAGAAAGCAGCTTAAGATGTAAGCAGTTAGAGTCTGTGTTCAGTAAAAACAAATTAGATGGAAGCAGCATTCATCTGCTTGCAAGAACAGTAGGCTTGTATCTACCTTTGCCAAAAGCTAAAATCATCCAAATTTTTGCAGTATCCATCATCATCTTAAGTTGCTTGCACGTAAGCTCAAAACTTATATAGAGTTTTATCATGACAGATTTATCCTAGAGGAAGTATTCTGGTAGATGATCTCAACTAGAATCTAAGGGACTATTCATAAAGGTACAAGATACTAATCTTTTGAGACACAAGAGACTTATGAAACATCTTCCTCATTTCGCCACAGAAGTATTGTTTCCACCATTAACTCATTTAACATCTGGATGTGAGCACATCTGCATTTGATCATATATCTAAACTTCTCTATCCATTAGTCTTGCTACCACATTACCCATCATAAACATGAATTAATATTCTCCAATCAAAACATAACTGCTTGGTGTCACATTTAGTGGGATGATAAAGCAAAATGTCATCAACTAAAGTAGTCAAGTCATGACGTCATACTCCACTCAATTAGGATAAAAAAGTTTGTATATATCTTCTCATCACAAAGCTAGTTTCTGTACCACTTGATATATCACATGAACAATAGGAATATAAATTTCTTCTAATTCCACAGGTAGTACCTCTCATCCAACAATGTGTCAATCAATGGAAACAAACCGCGCTTGAACTCTGACCCAAGAACATGCTTTAGTGCTATCAATAATTCCTAAAAACAGACCAGAAATGGCTCAATATTAACGAACAGAGCACCAAATGATTACACTAACGGATCATGTGCAGGCTTCTCACCCTCCTGATCGAACTAGAGTCTGGGCACGTAACCAGCAAGTTAATAATGCTTTTACATATACTTTCTTCATGGGGACGAATATAATCAACTGTACTTTTCAGCAGGTAGGTTAAAAACGATACTGTCTGCAGCAAACAGATAAACAGTTCATCACTAATAATGCAAAAATGCATCTTGTAGAACGAATACGATTTTGTAAAATGCACACATTATGATGGCACCTCCCATTTCTGTTTTTCTAGTTAGCAATTTTCACTGACCTAGAACCTATATATTCATATATGACTATACAAAATGTATCTATGAAACCATTGATTGGTTGAGAAATGTTATTTGTTATATAAAGACTACAGAATGATTAAAATTTGATAATCAATCTAATCTTCGCATACCTTAACTTGAGCACCCTTCAGCTCAATGAAATGATTTTTTGCGTGTGGCAGTACCTTCTCGGGCCCGGGCACCGAAATGGCGGCCACCATCAGCGGTAGCAAGTGGGGTATGTTAGTCTGTACAAGCCTACCGTATAACTGAAACAGAAACATGACAACCAGCGGGCTCTCCGTCACCACCTTGAACGACCGTGTGCTCGGGTTCAGTGGCTGCCCAGTTCCACCATACGCAGCGGCCGAAGCAATCTGCCCCGGCACCACTCCCAGCCCACTTCCCGCCCCAGTAATATCTGCAGGCGGCTTCACTTCCTCCACCCCACCCGCAGGCCCACCGCCGCCCTCATCAAAGAAATAAGCGACTGTGGCGCGGAAATTCCGATAAATCTTGCAAACAAAGTCCAGAAACGGCTGGACCTCGGCCTCCAGAGACGGGCGGAAGTACCGTAGCAAGTCAAAGATGATACGAATGCAAATTAAGCCGTTCTCCTCATTATCCAAAGTAAGCACCTGCATTGCAACCTTGAGTAAGTCCTGGACAACAGGGCGGAGGACCTCCGAGTGCGGGAGGCGGTTGAGGATCTCCACGACGACGTTCCGCAGCCGGTGCTCCGCGTTGTCCGACATTTGCGGGGCGGTCATCTGAGTGAGAATCATGGAAAAGGCGGGGAAATAGTAGTGGAGGAAGTTGTAGTACTCGGAGGTGTGCGCGATCTCGAGCGAGTCACGCACCTCCATCGCCATCTGCAGCCTCACATGAACAGCTGCAAAAAATTCCCAAAAAATTCAAAAAAATAAAATAAAAAACACACAGAAGAAGAAGAAGAATTGAAGTGAATTGGGGGAGTTACAGAGGCTGGGGTCGACGAGGCGGGCGGCGAGCTGCTCGAAATTGGGGACGGGGCTCATGGCTAGGATTTAGGGGTTTAACAAGGAGCGGCGGAAGCGGCGGTGGAGGCGGGGCTCCGACAGGCCGGGCCGAATTTGGGGGGAGAAGACGGTGAGGGGAGCGCGTGGGGGGGAGGGTTTTATAGGCGGGGTTTGTGGGAATGAGGAGTGATGAGGCTACGGGGTGTTCTCTGCAATAAAACTACGTAAGTGGGCCCCGCAAATCAAGGCGGGGGAAGCAGAAGTCACCGACTGGAGTTGAATGGAGGTCGTGTATGTGTGCTTACTTCGTAATTAAGTCACGGGGTTCAGTGTAATTTCATCATAATTCACTAGAGTTAAGTGCAATTAACAAAACAAAAATTATGTCGGTTTAGGTTCTTCTTTGTAAGATACTCTGGCCACTTTTAATTGGGACCGTCACATAATTGGTCAATTTTAATGAGATGTGGTATCTACAATGAACTTAAGTTTTTTGAGCGAGCAAGTCACCTTCATCACAAAGTCCTCTAGATCTCAACTTATAGTCACTACCGGGTGGTCATCATCGCCGCCTCCAACTGAATGTGGGGTCCACATTAAAAACTTAAGCTTTTTGAGCAAGCAAATCAGCTTTCATCAGAGATGCCTCTCGATCTCAACTTAAAGGTCACTGGCAGGTGGTCATCATCGTCGCTTCCGGCCTCCCGGCCAGAGAAAAATTATCAACAGTATCATCTAATTTTGGTATGAATATTTTTTTTAATTGTCTCAATTAATATGATGGCCTCAAATTTTGTAAAAAATAATAATAAATAAATATATGAATAAAAAAATTAGGAGTTTGGTTTTGATATGGACTCTAGTAGCTATTGGTTGGATAAGTTTGATTGGAGTTCTTATTGTCGATTACTACCTAAAGTAAGATTAGGTGAAGGGTAACACAAGAAGTTACCATAGAGCCGGACTCCTCAGGCAACTCGGAGTCTAGTTGGCTAAGTCTTGACACTGAGGATGTGTCTCTCGAGAGGGATGAGAGTGCAGAGATAAGTATGAAGAAATTGTATACTCTAAGTTGGAATAGGAGTGGTGATTGATAAGGAGTTAGATGGACGGTGAAGAAGAAACATGTTAGACTAGGATTCCTATTGGGCACCGGAGATTTAACATGAGAGAGTCCATTTGCTTTCAGATACACCTAACCATAATTAATGAGTGACACAATAAGGATAGAGCGCCCGTCTTCCTACAAGAAGTAGAAAAACCCTAGGGCACAACCTACATAGTCTCCGCCTATTGTGTACATGTACATAGTCTTCGCCCATTGTGTACATGAATATTGATGGGGCCCACGCCCTAGACTCATGGCAGTGTTCCTCAAGAGAAGCCTACTAGCGAATGGGCATGATATCCACTTGTGAGCGACAATGATTTGAGAGCAAAAATTCATTCACTCATACCACTATCAATGTTTAAAGATTTTTATTATTTTGTTCGGATGTTTGACTTCTCGACGTTTATAATGAATCATTTCTTTCAATTAATATATAACATACTGCAGGTCATATTACAACTACTCCCGAAGTTTGTATTATCTTTCAATTATTTTGTTATATTTTATTACGATTTTCTATTCTACTAGATATTTTTTTGGAATACTCATGCATATTGCGATGCAGGTTTAGCTGCAAATAGCGCATAAAAGATAGTTGGATAAAGAGGATTAGTGTGAAGAAGTTCATAGTTTTGATATTAAATTTTTAGTTTATTTTGAGAGCAATTATAATGGCTTTAGACCAATAATATATTTTAGGTTAATATTTTATTGTTCATTCTGAATTTAATTTATAAATAATTTATCCTTTGAATTTTATCGTTTCATATTTTTCAATGTATTGGTGTGAATGACGGCGGTACAATCTGTGACACCTCAAGTATTCTAGGGTTGCATCTTGGGTTGGATAGGGTCAGGTTTTGCTATACCCGACCCTACCCAAGATAGAACCCGAGAATCCTAAACCCGACCCTATCCGAGATAAAACCTGCAATACCCGAGAACCCGAGATAGGAACCGAGATTTTAATAAAATAATTACAAAATTTTTTAATAAAATAATTTATATAATTATAATAATAATAAAATTATATATATATTAAAAAATAACGGATTTAAATAGTATATATTGGGTAGGGTCGGTTTTTGAGTATTTTAAAGCCAAACCCGACCCAACCCGAGATAGAACCTGGGTTTTTAAATCTTGAAACCGACCCAACCCGAGGTAGGACCCGACACGACCCGGGTCAATGTCGGGTTGGTTCCATCCAGGTTGGGTCGGGTCCGATATTTTGGTGCAACCCTAAAGTATTCAACGTTTAAAATATTTTTGCTCCGATCATAAGCTAAAAATTTGGGGTGTGACAATTAAAAGCGACACGAGGGAGTAATATTGTTATGTTTTGAGTGGACTAATCATAAGAATATTTCTTGTATCGTTTTTCTTGTAAGACCTGTAACCCATATGCATCTTGTCTATGAAGCCTTCCTTCTTATTGGGGCCATAGGTCCAACCTGCCTAAGGCTCCAGCCTGCTCTGTTCATAGTAGTAACTTGAAAATATTGCACCAAGTACATACGACGTGCTCCTACAATTTCAAACGCTTTTGAGCGAGAGGGTCGGATTCTTCTACAGAAACATGGACCTCAAATCAACTTCAGTTGTAAATTATTTTTATCACCATATTATCTGACATAAACATAGGGCTCATAAAACTACAGCCTTAAACATCAATAAAACATATTAACTTACAAAACAACATGTTAAACACATGTCGCATCTTTATTTACAAAGTGATATAGGTTGAGTATTTTCGGTATTTTGTTTGAAAACTGATGTCAATGCAAGTTATTGATACCTTGTTGAACCTTTCATCTTTGGGCCAACAAGGTTTCTGTGCTCAATCACATAAAACGGGGAGAAAAGCATACACCAAGTGTTTAGAGGCAATCAAAGGTGAAGGAAACTAATATACAGTCGTTTTGGTGTAACGAAGAGCTCCGAAAAGTACCACTCTTTTTTTCCTTCTGTTTCTCCCACATGTACTGACCTAAAGTGGCAGCAGCCATGTTAGACCTCTCTTACCCCGTCCCAAATTCCAATGGAAATGTTGATAAAACAATCCATACACTTTAAAAATGGGGATTTTGAGTTTCCAAGGGACCTAAGGTTATAGATGTGTGGTTGTTGGACATGTTAGTGGGAAAAAAATTGATTATGCAAGGAAGATTTGTAAGAAGTCAAACTACAAATAAATTCATGTAAACAATAGGAGAAGCAGCTGGCCTTGTGCCAAAGAAAGAAAGCTAAAGCTCTCCATCTCATATTAAGTGTCCTATTTGGTTTTACGTGTTCTGATATTACACGCCTGTGGCCAGCTTTTTCGATCTCTGGAGAGGCCGGGGTTGAGGCTCAGCATGAAATATTAGAACTCTTCGTTTTAGTAATGATAATTGAAGACTCATAATTGTATGTAAATTAGCTTTCCATATGAAATGACGGGTAAGATAGTGAGTATTGCAAAGAGTTATATCCATCTTTCAAATTGAAGATAATGCAGCATAACATGTTAGTTACACTCGACAAATCATCCTGTTATAAGGCAGAAGGCATACTTATATAAACAAATTATATGTCAAAGATAATTTTGGACGGGGGATTATATGCATTTTTAAAATTCAAATTATATGTATTTTTAAAATTCAATGTACCAATCTCAAGTATCAGAAGACAAACTTGAATAAACAAGCTCAAACATAAATGTGGAATAAAATAATGAAGAAGAAATGAACTTGGGAGTTTCTTCCCTCAAAGTTGACAGTATCGATTATTGTGATTACAGAACTTCTTAGAAACCCATATCAGCTTCCAGAAAGTTCAATATGGAATATAAGGAAAACAAATGCTTCCCTCTCTATTAACAACTTTTTTACACAAAAATTGAAACAAAATTACATTCATGCTATGAACAGTGGTAAGTCCTCAATTTAGATCAGTCACTAGCTGTTTTCCTCAGTTAAAATAATATTGTAATAGTAAGGCATAGGAGGAGAAAAACAGCATAATATCCATTATTTGGACGAGAACTACCACTAGGGAGAGCAGGAAAGTCTTGAGGCAGAGGCATCTGGCAGTTTTCACCATTGAAGTATATCCTCCTGGGAAAAGCCCAACCACTACTAAGTGTAAATGAGTCCAAATCCTTTTGCAGGAGCACCTCAGTTGTTACAGACCCTGGCATTTTCTCCACTGCTTCTAGGAGCTCAGTGTTGTAATTCTGCATACCCCAGAAAAGGGCTGCCTCATCTGCCAATTTCGCACCTGCAATTGAATGAATAAGCCTTATTATAAATGGTATCATTTGATTTTCATCATAATAGCTTTAACTAGGAAAACCTTTATATGGTTTACTCACCAGTACTGGCTAGAGAGTCAAGCTTTGAGTTATTGAAACTGAAAGTCCAAATCTGCTCATTAAATCCTGGATGTTGAGCCATCAAGTTCCAATCAGAGTAATTGGCTCCATAGTGGTAGTTAGATACAGTAAGCTTCACTCTCCAGTGCTCCTTATAGTTTGCCTGAATATGCCAGTGGACCCGAATCGGGCACATGTGATCTGTGCATTGGACCAGTTGTGAAGGATCAAGAGTTGGATAAAGAGGCATTGCATAGGCATCACTGCATTTATCAACATGAATTTCGGTACTTCAAATTTAAAGAGAAAAGAAATAGAGTAACAATTGTAAAAGTTAGGAGGGAATCTGATAGATTAACATGGGGATTCAATTTCATTAAAAAAATCCATACTCAATGCAGTTGATCATGCTTTTGTCCGTGGTGGGTCGGCAACCACAACTGCATAATGGGCACTCTGTAATGGTGGGATTGTAGAAGGTGGAAAGTGAAACACAACAGGTGGGATCCTTATTGGCCACAAAGCTTGAATAAGTGCAAGTTGATTTCCAAGTTTCTGCCAATTACATATAGGGCAATTACTGACAATTCAATGGAGTAGCTATACTCATACTTTTCTGCAAATATTGTACTGTTGGAATTGTTTTGTGAAATATGTATATACGATTTGAAAATACAATTTTCTAGATTTCAAGTGTGGAAGTCCTATGTGTTAAGGTATTAGGATCTTACTGAAAACCTGCTCCTCTCTTATGCCATAGATATCTGGAGTAACTGTGGGAGGATGATCTTCAAAAAGGGCCACATGTATAGCCAGGGCCTGGCGCCATTAGTGTGAGATTCAGTGGTTTATATCCAGATGAATTGGCATCTAAGTTGCCAACAGTCATCTCAAATGATGTGAAGGACTTGGAAGGGTCTATAGCCCAAGCTGCCAATTTCCCGCCTCGGCAACAATTTTCCGACCGATTATCAGGATCTGCGTCGGGTGTTAGATCGACTATTAATGGATCTACCCGGCATGAGTAAGGGATTTGATTCTTAAACATGGAGCAGTTTCCTTGCTGAGTAGCTATGGCTCCAGTCATTGACCAGATCACCTCATTGTGGCCCCAAATCCATCCCAGCTTCCAACCGGGCTCTTCACATGCCGATACTTGTAGAAGTTGTTGATTGTCACCTTGGCCTGTGAATGTTGGTCGTTGATTAGATATCATTTCAACATTAGTTAACTTGTTTACATGATTTCTGTTCTTGAAGTGGATAACTTATATGATCTATTTCTACCAGAAAATACAAAAGTTCTTTTGTGTGTGTGTGTTTAATTTTTGGTGAGTGTTACTTAGGTTAATGAAGTTGAAGCATTTATATTATATACCAACCACATAGCCATCTGGCTGCCATTGATGGATATCAAATGTAACTGTAACATTTCCAGTGGGGTCTAATGGATCATAACAATCTGCAACCAGAAGAAAATAATGTTGCACACTTGCACCAAAACCTTCCAAATCCATCTTAGAATAAACAAGATAGTAAATCAAACAAGTAAAACTGAGCTCACCAGCTGAGTAGCTCAACACAATCACCAAAATCTTTAAGATCAAAAGTCTTGTCCAAGGAGCTACCAACTTCATTTTCTATGAGCTTTATCAAAGAGAGATGAAAAGGGAGAAACAACAGGGTTGTTGGGTGGTGTACAACAACAAGGGAGCAGCCAGTGTTTCTTTAAACAGTGTAAACGTTTCTAGGGAGCTCCAAAGGCACCCCAATTGTGAATGTTCATCCATATCTGTCATGCTAAAGTCCAAAACAGCACAACTTTGGGAGGTTCGAGTGGATCAGACCTATGGAAATCAGCATAAGAGATGCCTACGTTGCTAAAATGCTTGGCAACACAATGGCTCACTTTGGAAGGTATATGTTGTTTTTGCTTCCTATCAACATCAACAAACGACTCCCGACCTGATAACAGGTATGGCATCTTTATTGTCCAAGTGTGTCCATGGCCTGGTACAATCAGGTACTAAGAGGGCCGGCTGATTGGTTGTAAGCCCTTTGGGGGGTGGAAGCTTCCAAATATGGAAAAGTTCTCACAGTCACTTGACCAATTGGATTGAGAGAGCAGCATGGGGGCAGAATAAAAAAAGTTTACTCATATTGGTCTTTATCATGCTGATGTTGATGTATATAAGCTCCTATTTGCTAGGAGGTAAATGTTTTTTGGGTTGTCCGTTGGTTGATACCGTGGAGTTTATTCCAATAATATCAGATTATTTGCTTGGTTTATTTCCATGGCTATCACTCCCCGTGTCTCATATTAATTGTTGACATTTGAAAATGTATTATTTGAGCTAACCAATTTACTCCAATGTTAAAACTCCGCACAATAGATAGTAGATAAGGATAACACGGAATAGGACAATTAATATAAGACGAATAGAGTTTTTGTTTTTCCATTCTTACGTATACGATGAGTGTTTTGAAAAGTTATTCATGCATAGTATTCGTCTTCGCACTTGGAATAAAGGATTTGAAGGAACTTCAGGTTGGTCAATTTATTTTTGTTTCACTCAGGCTCAATTGGCTGATTCACACACACCAGCCGAGCTATGCATTGGCTGTGAGTAATGTTTATACATACTCAAATACTATTTGTAATTTTTTTTTGGCAACAAATATTATTTGTAATTTCAGCACTTCATATCTTGATATAAACCCATATATATGCTCCTGACTCACGTGCGTTGGCATGTGCCTGAGTGCTCCCAGGCCACTTGCTGGCCACCTTTAATACATTGGGCAGGCCTGTTTGGATGGAGATTGAGCAGAAAACTAAATCAAATTCTCACACATGTTTTTTGAGCTAACAAAAGATATTTTTAAATAACCGAAATCTCTTTAGGTGAACATGTAACAGAGCAAAAAATTTAATTAAGAATCTTATCCGGGAAACTACTACAAGAACCCAATCGGCAATAAGGAAATGATCAGTATCGGCAATAACTAATATTTAAATCTATAAAAGAGAAAAAAAACAAACCGAATCCCCTCAACACACAAAAACCCTATCTCCCTCCCTTAGGTCTTAATTGCCTATTCAGGATTGAACCCTTATATATTCATAATTCTTATTAATAACATCTGTATTTCATACCTGAAGTAATTCATCAGATACGAAGTACTATTTATTTATAATGTCATTGATACTGATGTTTTTTCACAATAAGAATTACAAGAGGGGCTTTAATCATTAATAAGAGAATTTTGAGGTAAAAAGCTCCAGATATGGAATATTTTTAGTGTTAGAAATGTTTAGCTATTTCTAAATTTTAGAGCTCATGATATATGCCAGCAATAATTGGCTTCAACATCTAAGAAAAAGACAGTAAATTGAGCAATTCTCACGCTACATTATGTGTAAAATACAACAATAATATATACAAGTCACACTTTATTATTCATTCCAAATAGTAGAATAGAATTCTACCCAAAACAAAAAGTATAAAATTACAAATACATATAGAAGCTTATCATACACTGTATCATTTCAAGCTCAAATGTGATAGCTAACAATATTAGGCTCTTGGTTATTCATGTGAAACAAAAAGAATTCGGCACCCAGATGGCAAAATTTGTAGTGAATGTATATAGAAGCCATATTTCTCCCTAGAAGTCATTTGCATATTTTGAATTGGAGGCTGCCAATAGAGCAGCTCCAATTCCTGATCCATCCTTTGAGTGTTCAATAACAATGTTCTTTGAGAGTTGATAGCCAAGTAGCTCAGTGACTGCCTCCTTCAAGTATCTCCTGTACTGAGGGTAATGTTCATACAAGCCTCCATCCATTGCAACTACAGTCCTCTTTCCAAATATTAGCCCCCTTGAACCTTCTTCCACCTTTTCCAAAATGCCCACAATGCCCGCGCCAGCCAATCTTCCTCCTCGCTTCACAATAGTGTCACAAACCTCCACAACAGTCTTTCTAGAACTTAGAGTCGAAAATTGAACCTGAATCACAGGAGGCAATTTTTGCACATAACCAAATGACATTTCTCTGTCTACAAAAATCTGATGTCTAAGAAATATCTTAAAGACATTCTGTTAAATGGTTATGAAATAAGAAGATTTTACCCCCAGCACGGTCAGATAAGATCTTTCCAACCTCCACCAGGTCTGGGGAATTGTCCTGCTGCATAGCACAAAGGTTTGGTGTTCTGCATAAGACATACCTCAGTGTAAATTGAATGGTGTTCCAGTTTAGAGAGTATAGTGCTGCCAATGGAAAATTAACTGTAGACGACTTGCCCAAGAGAAAAAGGAGTTGAGAGCTTATCAGGAACAGAACCACCAAAAAGTGCATCTACTTCATCCATTTTAAGCAACACACTTCTTACAATCTCCCCCAAGTATTTACCAGAAATTGTCTTCTCAAAGATCTGCTCCATTGGGAATACCATCAGACAGGTTAGAAGAAGAATCCTCAGAACTGTGAACCGCATATTTCTCAGGAAGTATCTGTTATGTATCTACATAGGTTAGTGTTATTATGTAATAGGTCGTGGGGAAGTTATTATCTTATTTAGTTAGAATAGTTATTAGTGGGAGAAGTTACTGTACGTAACTGTATGTGTTTGTAAGTCTTTAAATATGTAAAAGAATTGAAGGAATGGATATCGAAGAATTTTATCAGTAATTTCGACAAGTTCTATTTGGAGGTTCTGTTTCCCTCGAAGAAACGTATCGGAGGTCCAGTCTCCCTCTAAGAAGACCGTAACAAATGGTGGAGATGCCGTCCGATCCTAACATCGCAGAGGAAGACTTTCTTCCATACATTTCTCCTTCTTTTGAGAAGAGGAACGTAACATTATCATTTTCATGAGAAAGCAAATTTACTTGTTCACCAGGGTTTATGCTTGCTGCATCCATATCTTCATCAAACTCAGTTAGTGGAAGACCCTTTGTAAATGCTCCCCACAGTATTGATAATCTGCCCATCCAATTGATCATAACAAAGATGTGCTTCAATTTTTCAGCATGGGTAATTGAAGAATGCTCCATGTTCTATATCTTTTACATTGACACAGAATTCCAATATTCAGAATCATGGCAATAGCATCAAGAGAAAGCTAGGTCCATAAGCACATTGACACAGAGTTCTAATATTTGAAGTTGTAGCACTATCATCAATAGCAAGGTAGGTCCATATTATCGAAGAACACAAATAATAGTTCTTATAATGCAGAATCTGTGATGTGATTTTATGAGTAGAAAGAAGAAACTACTGTTTTAAGCAGACAAATTAGCACAATTTCGATTTCTACGAACCGTTCTCCCAGTTTTAGGTCCCTCTACAGGTGATTTTTCTACAGCATCCATCCGTTCTAAGTAGCAAGCATTTGTTCCAGTTCCTAGAATAACAGCAACCATCACATCATTGTCCCAATAACGGGCGCCCGCTAGTGTTCCCACGGTATCATTCACCTGTTACATTGCCCTTAAGTCATTACCAAAACTAGCTTTATCTAGAAAAAGATTCTTACATGAAGAAGGGCCATTGATAGCGCACCAAGGCGGATACTCGCATGTCTACTCCCTGTCTCTCCATTGCCTCATTCAAGCAAGATACTACATCCCTACCCTCCTGAATCAGAAAAGAAAACATTAGTCAGAAACTCCAAGAGATGGGTAAGCACTGGAATGTAGATAGGTGGTAGAATTTCCAGCAAAAATGATATGCAGTATATAACTAACTGTCAAAAGGATAATACACTATCTAACATCTAAACTGGAACAAAAAGTTAACTAGGAATGGTTTTATGCTGATGGCATATAGATAGGCGATCCATGTAGATGAATAATCACCATGCTGCTGACCATAAGTTTCCAGCACAGCAATGCCAACAATTTTGAGCAACAGAAACAAATAACTTTAAAGGTCAATGCCACTTATCTAAGTACAATTCAGAACCACCACATTACATACACACTTCTTTCGTTCAACAGAAAAAGTCCGAATTTTCCCTTAAATTAAATGAGACTATTGGAATTTTTTTGTTAGAAGTGGAAGTATATTTTAAAGTTAGGCAATGAACAAGAACTTAGCTGATCAGGCGAAAAGCTATACATTTTGGGGCACTTAACGGTTACAAACAGGGTCTACACTTTACATTAAAAGTGTGTTACAAAGATCATTATTTAGATCATTATGCTGTCTTAAATTTAACAGAATATATAGTACATTGTTATCAATTTAAAACACTGACCGTCCCAGAAACAGAAAAGCCTTTGGTCCACTTCATTAATATGCCTGAATCAATGGAAGTTTGTTTGACAGGGAAAGAAAATGTAAAACCTATCTCCCTTTTCCTTCCATCAGGCAGGTGAAATCTTCCTCCTTCCTTTTCAGCAAATGTTGCAAGCCCGGATACAATAAAATCAAACAATGCCTAAAATGGTACAAAATCAGTCAAGTCAAAACTAGGGAAGATTGAAAAGCTTATTAGATAAATGGAAACTGAAGTCAAGTAAATAAGCAGTTTGATTTAGAAAATTAACAAACCTCAGAGGTACCAAACATGAGTTCCTCAGGAATCATAACTTGCTCGAACTCAGTCTCCACAACGCGCTCATCTTTTCCTCCCAACTGCACTCTCAACACTCGGAAATTTGTTCCACCGAGATCCAATCCATAATAGACACCCTTCTCGTTCCTTTTTTCCAAGCACATTACAAAATATCAGTACAATTTTTTTGATAACTAGACATTGGAGTGATCAGTAGTTTTCAATCATTGCAGAACACGTACAGCACAACTTATTTGACATTCAACTGCTAAAAGTGCCAAGCTCCTCTCTTTTTCCTCAAAAGTTCCCAACATCTCATTTGAATCATTCAGTGGCAAATTCATCGCAGATAAAATAAAAGTTCGATAAAATTTCAAACAGGAACCAGTTTGAGGAAGCATATGAGGCTCTTTTCAGCATTTTACAGAGACAGAACAAGATGTCACTCTACTGTAATCAGATGATCTATCTTCCAATAAACTAAACAACCTAATCAGCTCATACAAAACCTAGAACAAATCAAGAAAACACATAAACAAGGAAATCCCAGTTCACTAACTCCAATCACCAACAAGAATCCAACACACACACAACCACATAACTACACAGAAGAACCAAATCAAAACAAAAGGCCAACCAAAACCCAGATCACATCTTTTGAATCACATTTCCACAGATCAGATCAGAGGCCAGCAATCACATACTAACTTGCTACATGTTTACACTGCACATATAAGCATACTAGTGAACATAGACATCTATACAGACATACCCAGTGGGCAAGCTGTTGACGTAGCTGAGGATCATCTTGAGCTCACCGGCCCCCTCGGCGGCGAGTCCCGCCCGCATATCGGCAGCCATAGTGTCGGCCACCCTGCGGAGCACCGGCATGGGGGTGGTGCACCTACTTTGCAAGTGTGTCAGCAGTGGAGGGGCCAGGCACCTCACAATCTGCACTGTCAAACGCCGCCGCCCCCATGGCAATCCGACAGTCGGTGTTGCTCCGGTGACCGCTGCCATTTCCTCGGGATCGCCGCCTTTCTCCGGTGGGGAATCTGGGACTGGCAGTGGCAGGCAGCCGCCAACTAACCTGACAGGTAGTGTAATAGATCCTTGTATTGACAATACCGAGTTTTTTTATCCTTAGGACAAGTTGAGGGGAAATTGGCCGTTGGATTGTTGTTGATGGCCGTGATGGGGAGAGGATTTCCTGGTAAACATAGTTAGGGGAGCGAGAGTATTGGATTGGTTTAAATATTCTGTTAAAAGGTTGCTAAGCGCTAACTTCAAAAAAGGTGGCGGATGGGCCGAGGGCGACCGGACGGGCAGGAGATAAACGGACACATGTTGTCCGACGAGTCCGGGGGAAGCGGGTAAGATGTTGAAGTGTGTGGGTCCCCAACGTAGTGTAGCTACTGAGAATGGTTTGTATCGGTCATGGGTTAATAAGGGTCCGTTAGGTTAGAGATTTTAAGAGTGGAAAATATAAATTTTAGGGGAGAAGTTAGAGTTTAGAATTTAGGTGTTTGGTTGAGAAGAAATTATTTTTAGGGAAGAATTTAGGGCTCGATGGTAGTTTGTATAATTTTGAAAAAAGATAGGGGTATTTAGTAAGTAAAAATGTGATTTCAATCATTAGAAAAAGTCAAAGACTTAAATTTTTTGCTTATTAAATGACCCTATTTTTTTTAAATTACACAATTTACCATTAAAAAAAGTTAAAGAAGTTAAATCCGGATTCTTTTTCCAAAAGAAGAAGAATCCAACCTCTTTTCTCTAACAAAACAGGCCCAAAATGGTGAAGCTAATTGGTCTCAATTAGCTGAAGCGCACATGTGTAGTATGTGAAGATCAACGACTTCTATAAAAGCGGCATAAAAGGTGACATGGGCAGCTTGTGCCCAATAATTTCTCAAAGCTTGGAACTTACCAATTTTGGGACTTAATTTGTAAAATTAAGTGAGTATGATGATCCAAGTGCGGCTTTGTGGTTAGGGCCGAGGCCGTGGAGCATGGAAGGGGGGGCAATACCTCAAGAGCGAGAAATTTCTCAGTGTATTTCGCACATCACGCTGTCCATGTATTTGACTATTCACCAACCTGTATTTTGGTCACTAGGGGCTGCATGTGGGCCCTGATAAAAACACATCCCCTTATGACTAAAAGTGTAAGTTGGTGAATGGTGAAATACATGGACCACGTGTGGTATGTGAAATACACTGAAAATTTATCATAAAGGACGGATTCTGTGCATCTGAAAATTCTTAGTCCAGTGTCAAACCTGAGGATCGACGACTTGTGTCGTGTTTGCGCAAATCCACCGTAGCAAACCTGAGGATTTTACTCCTTTTTTTTTATTTTTTATACAAAAAAATTATACTCCCTCAGGTCACTTTTAATAGATACCATTGATTTTCAAATGACTATGTAATAAAAGTGACCGGAGGGAGTAGATAAACTTATCATGTTGTTAGCACTTTGATAACTTATCGAGGCGATATAAGATCAATGGTAAAGCTTATGTGATTGACTTTCTAGACAGTCATGTGATTGACTATATATCATTGCTCTAGACTTGAAGGCAAATTCTTTTTAAAGCATTGGGGACTGATGTAGCGTAGCACATTCGGAAAGAGAAGATCGTGTGTAAATCATATTACAATTAGGACTCTTAAACTTTGTGTAACTTCATAATTTGTAATTACTGTGCATAGCAATAGGAGTTAAATTGGAAGTCAATTTTTTGTCCTTAAATATAACTACATTTTTAGCAATGTGAAAGTTCATTCAGCATTTCAATTAAGCCACACACATTGATTTTTCTTTGTTTTACATCCCAGCATGTATTAAATTTAACACAACACAATAAAAAGGAAATACGTTATAAACTATAAAGGACCCGATATGAGAATTCATTATTCATAAAGGGCAAAACAATATATATATGAAGACTACACCAAAGCCTCTGATGATGCTGTATGCTGCGAGGACCTATTGAGGAACTCTATGCAATCTGCAATGGCCTCAGAATAATGCGAATTGGGTGAATAGTGGTACGAGCTGCAAGAAGTCTTCGGCGGGTCTAGAAGGTCAATGGCTGCATGTCGAGGCACCGACGAAGAGCTCCCTGGAAGTAAGAACATCGAACGCATGGCAATCTTCCGAAATCGCTGTAAAAGCCTCATGAATTGCTTCGCTTAGGCAGATCATGCACTTCTTCTTTCACTTGAACTAAGAACTCTACTTTGGACCATGTACATTCTTGTAGCTGTTATAGGGGAAGTGAATTGCACATGGGTATTTGCACCTGTCCTTGGACTTAGTTCTTACTTATTTGTAAAGCATGATAATTTATTAGGAAGAAGCAGTTTAACAGAAAAACCATGTGCCCAAGTCATTTACACTTTGGCTGGAATGTTGCCTTCAGCTGTAAGTACTGATTGCTTTTGTTCCTTCATCATAAGTCCTTGGGGGGTTTCAGCACCTTTCCCAGTATTTGACTAACACTTGGGCTTGTCTGATGTGGCGAGATGAATATTAAGGGGCCGTTTGGGGCGTGATTAAAAGCAAAACAATGTTTTGCTACACTGTAGCATCTGGATATTTTATATATCCAGCTTAAACACCTCAGGGATGTAAAAATCGACATGGATGCTACAGTATATATCCAATATCCAGTCTGGATATTTTTGCAATAATCACTCCCCAAACGGCCCCTAAAGCTCATATTATGTGTAACACTGTTTTCTAGTTGTAAAGACTGTTTTGGTTTAGGATGTTTGTGGGTAGTTGTGGCTCATTTTTTAGTTTATGCAGCCGACAGGGAGTCGTTAGAGTGCTAACTGGTGAGTTGTTGATGAGAAAAATGATATGATATGTGTGGGGGGAATAAATGCTTCAAATAGAGGGCCAAGAGAGAATAAGACCTTTCTTGGAAACTGGATATTGAATTGAAAAGTGCATTTTTCAAAATTAAGGAGTTAGGACTTTGGACCTTCAATGCCATGGCCAATGGTCATGGATTGGACCCAAAGTTACTGGCAGAGTTCAGGAAATGCACTTTTCAAATGCAAGAAATTTTAATTTTTTTAGCTTACAAAGTCTACCATAATTTCACTCAATATTCTCTTACTTTCCCATTTTCCTATAACATTTAAGTACAATTACTGGGAGCATCTTAGATTAAAAATGGTGATACTTATGCTGGAGTCTGCAACTATTAATCTTGGTCATGTATGTTCACGTTAATATGCAAGTTTTATATATCATGCTTATTGCTTAGTTAAACTGGTAGTTTTTGTATAAAAAAATTGAGGTGAACTGAGCCTAATAAAAAATTAAGCAAATTTGGGATCAGGTAGGTTTCAGGCATATATTGTCAAATTTGTATTTTACGATTTTAAGATAATAACGTAGAGTTGATTCTAGAATACCCCACTGCCTGTTCATGTTTTACTTATCATATGCATTTTTGCACTTTCAATATGGCCACCCAATTAAGGAATATAATTCATACTTTTGCATCCTTTGCTTCCATCAATCCACAGTTTGATGCAATAAATATTCGTCTAGGATAGCCAATCCCAAATTTGGTGCACTAGCTGAATTTACACGAATATTTGTTTGAGAAGTCCCACGACCACACTTCATTAGGCTTCATTGGACGGAGGTAATACATGGCTAAGCATCCCAGTTTATTTTTCTTTTTGACAGGGTCCATCATTGCATGACTGACTTTGCTCCCTCATAACCAAAAATATGGGAAGAAGGGGTAGAAAACTCTTTTTTTTTGTAGGGGCCTTAGAGTACTCCAATAAATTGAAGTCATGTTTATACGCAGGCAGGCTTCATTGGACGGAGGGAGTAATATAAGTGGGCAAGTGAATTAGAGCGTGCTATTAGGGGAGGCAATGGAGCGTATTATTAGCAAATTAATAAACGTATTGTTTGGACAATGTGGCAATGGACTGGCATACCGGCAACCATGACCAAATTTCATTGTGTTTTTCCATTCCCATGAGCACAAAATGGCTGAAAGCCATGTAAAAGCACTGCATACATGCATCAACCTATGGTGAATACACTTCAATTATATCAAACAAACAAAAAATAATATTTGTTCACAAGTCCATTGAAATGATCACATGAATACCACCTTCGCACCGCTCTAATTCTCTGCGACTTGAATTTACTAATTCATGCATGTGTGTTTGAATAAAATAGATATACTTTTTTTTAGTTTTTTTTTGGCATCATACCTTTTTTAGTTGAATGAAATATATATTACTCTCTACACTCTCACCCTTTACTAAATGAGTCCCTTTATTACATGAGACCGGTCTTATATAAGGGGAACAGGCATTGGATTTCGATCCAATGGTGCTCCTGGGCAAACATATGCTTATTCGGAGCGATGTCGGATCTCGATCCAACGGCTATGACTTAAAATGGGCTCATATAAGCACCATGAGACCGGCATCATTTAGACTTTTCCCTTACCAACTTATAATTGGAAACTTGGAAGGGAAAAGTATAAATGAGACATGGCTCACACACGTCTGCATGAGCTGAATCACCAAGCGCCATTGGATTTTGATCATTGTAAGGGGTGGTTGGTGATTTAAACCGATATGCCTTAATTTGATGCCTGTCGTCGTATCAAAATCCAACTGCTCTACTCCAGGTCTTGGGTGTCTCAGGGACTCAATTTTGAATTGTATTAACAAAGTAACTTGTCCATGGTCGGTTGATTTCAATATGTAGGTGGCTGCCACTCTAGGCCAAATTAACATATCAACATGCACATGTGAGCATGTGCCCACAATTTGACTAGCCTGTGGGGATTATCCACTGCACACTTGGTCCCAAGTGCACACTATAAGAAGGCATCGCATCTTTTGGAAATCACCTTCCTAAGTAGAATCTCCTACAACTTGGTGTGGTGGCTCTACGTGCTTAAGCAATCAGCATGGACTTAAACGCCGGAGCGGGGAAGAGTACTGCAGGCAGAAGAGGGCGAGGACTGGCCATGAAGGGCAGCCTCTGCATGCCGAGGCTGGGGAGGGCGAGTCACCGACCCGCAGCCTCGCCGGCTTTGTCTATGTTGGAGAGATTCCGGGAGGCCGTGTTGCGGTTGATTATGTTGTCAGACATTTCCAAGGGCAATGGTGGTCGTGGTGGTGGCACTAGCTCATTGTATGGTTGCTCGACGGCCCCGTTTCGAGCAAATTACTCACAAGAGACACATTATGGTGAGGCTATGGCCGATTGTATTGATTTTATCAAGAAGTCTTCTGCCTCTTCGTCAGCAGCGGAGGGTGGCCGGGATTCTGTGGCAAGTGATATTGTAGAAGTTGAACCTGCAACAGTACCCGTTGTATGACATACACATTCTGTGACTGCTAGCAGGCTGCAGTGGTAGATGTATATGGGTGAACATTACTTGTTCTTGGATTGGAATTTGAGATCCTAATCAAAATAAATACTTTATTTTTTACTTGCTTATCCACTTCATCCTTACGTAGCAAATGCATGTACATTGCTGTGATGATGAGAAGAAAACTAGTAGTGTTTCCCACAAATTTTGGGTACATATGAGGTGAGCATAGCCTCCTTTGTTTAGAATAGAAATGCTGACAAGTATATATTGACATGAATGAAGAAGTGTTAATTAAATTTGTGGTGATTGGGGGTGGGTTTTTTAATCCCATGTGCGGTGGAAAATTTGGTAGTAGTATCTAATCATGAAGAATGGGATACAAAAATATCAAATTAACAGTATCAGTAGAAACAAAAGTCTCTCTCTCTATCTCTTATTTTTTTATGGATAATGACGGTTACCTACGTTGTTAGGACCTGACTCGAAGGGATATATTGGCAGGACACGCTGCCTGAAGCAAAGCAGGGATACGGTACTCTTAACTTTTATAGTCTGATTGCCCCCCTTTTAGTCAGGTCAAGACTCAAGAGTTGGCTAGTGGCAAAACAGATGTTTCCAATGTACAGCAAAGTGGACCGAACCATTGTCAAGGCAGAAATTGTAGGCCCACTTCAGTGGGCCTTAATGGGCTCAGAAGCCATCTTCCCGGTCCAAACGCGACTTCTCCTCGAACTGGGTCTACCCCGACCGTCCACCCCGGCCGACATCCGGGGATAAGTTGTCCACTCCACTTTAGTGGACAAATCCTTGCTTGGTTATGGATGGGACCGGGGCAGATTTGGGTCGGGTATTGGTAAACTCGACCCCGAAACTATTTTAATTCTTCAAATCCATAACCATGCCAAACCCACAACGGGTCCAGTTTCGAGAACCCGGAACCGCCCCGGTACCGGAACTTAAAACCTAGACCTGCCCCGTCTCACCCCGGTACCATATCTCTAATGTCATATGTACATTAAACTAGTAACTTCTTTAATTTTTTTATGAATAATATATATTAATATATATAGAGAGAGAAAGAGATAATGATTTACATGAAATCATTCTTTTAGGTTATTGGATTCCAATCCGACGGTGGATATCAAATTAGTGGGCAGGTGAGTGTGTAAAATAATCGGTTGGTGAGTTCATTGTAGCCGCTTGTAGCCGTTAGATTAATATTCAACGGTTAAGATTTCAACTAGCCTCATATAAGTTAAATAAAAACGATCTCATTTAAATTTTTCTTATATATATATATATATATATATATATATATATATATATATCATATATCCGGGTCAGGTCTAGGTTTTCATGTAATACCCGAACCCAACCCGACCGTTCCTCTTTCAAATCCGAAACCATGTACTGCATAAGTAATCCCAGAACGGGCTCAATAAGGCCGGGTCAGGTCGGGTCGGGTAAAAACCCGACCCAAGTTCCATCTATATGCTTGGTGCATAAATTGGTTTGCCAAACCCAAAGAGCAATAGTTTTAGTTTGTACAAATGGTATGACAGAATAGGCAGCTCTATTCATCTCTCTGAATATCTATCAAGGCCTGTATCCTTGTTTCTTAAAATGTTATTGTTCTCATAAAGTGTATAGGTCATGTGTGTGCTATGTCAGGCAGTCAGGGTCTAGTAGAGGAAACTTAAGGTCCCTTTCGCTAATGCTAATTGTACGCACAAAAAACCATCTCATGATCAGAATGTAACCACACAAAAACATCACAAGAAAAAGTTTAAGAAAAGACCCCTTTCATTAACGCAAATTCCACACACAACCATGTCGTGATCAAAATGCAAATCCACAAAAACATCAAAAGAAAAGGCTTAAAAGAACACAAAAAGTTGGAACAATCTTTCCTCCTAATCAAGGCCATACATACTAGTTTATCATGTCATCGCAACTTCTACACGCAACCATGTCATGATCAGAATGTAAATCCACAAAAACATGAAAAGAAAAAGCTCAAAAGAACAAAAAAAGTTTGAACAATCTGTCCTCCTATCAAGGCCATACATATTAGTTCATCATGTCATCGCCAGGAGGAGACGGTGAGTAGGAGGCGATCGTTCCAGGCGAGTGATAGGAACCCCGGCGACGTTTCCAGCAACGAATAGCTGATACTGTAGTACTGCCAAAGCAGGATCTTGGCCTGGCTCACTGCGTAATGGCTGAGCCGCACACTCTTGAAACCACTGCCCTCCATCAGCCTCCTCCACTCCCCCATCTCCTCCGTCCTCTCCCGCCGCTGCTCCTGTCCTCCCCACCCCACCACTCGCGCAATCCGCCCACCCAACAGCAGCCTCTCCACCCGCGCTCTCTCCTCCGACTCCCTCCCCATGCTCGGCTCTAGAGACTCGAACACCGCCGTGTAGTAGCCTAGTGCATTCCTGAAACGTTCCACGAATTCGACGCGGTTCAAGCTTGCCTCGTACTCCCCCAGTGTCACCACCACCGGGTTCAGCGACTTGGCCAGCCGCAGTGCCCGCTCCACCGCCTCCGTCGTCTCCGACATCAAGTTGTAGAGCTGGAGCACGAAGTTCACTGCCACCGACTCACCGGGCTCCACCCTGAAGCTGGACTCGTCCAGCTCCCCGAACGGGGCCAGCAGGGGGACGAACTCGAAGTCGAGCTCAAGGAGGCGGGCGAAGTCGGCGAGGCGGTTCCCCGTCGCCAGCAGCGATTCTGATGGGAAGGGGTCGAGGGCCGGGGCAGGGATGCCGGAGATTCTGATCTTGGAGGGCTTGCCCCTGGCACGGGTGGCGAGCGCCTGGAGGAGCGCCGCCCACTGCACGCCCTGCACGGTGCCGAAGTCGACGATGTGGATGCGGTCCGCCGCGTCGGTGGCCTCCAGGATGGCCTGGTTGGCCGTCAAGTGGGCGAACTTGGAGTAGGGGCAGGCGTCGTTGAAGGCCTTGTAGGGCAGTGTGAAGTCCTCCGGCGAGGAGGCGGCGGAGTCGAGTGGCGGCGTCTTGCCGAGGCGGTTGCTGAGGGCTTTGGCGAAGTAGAAGGCCACCCGTTCCGCGGGGTCGCCGCGCTCCGACGCAGACTCCCGGAGCCGTAACAGCGCTTCGCCAGCGCGCTCAGGGTTCGAATCGACAATGCGGGCGCACTCAAGGAGGGAATTCAGCAGCGGAGGCGGCAAATCGGGCGACTGCGGCTGCGGCTGAGCCAAAGATGGCACCTTTTCCTTGTCGTCGGCGACGGAAAGCGGAGACGGAGGAGATTGGGACTTGTCGTCCAACGGAGGAGGTAGGGCAGGGTCGGCGGCAGTTGAGAAGACGACTCGGTTGAGATCGGAGGAGGAGGCAGCGAGGAGCCACGACTCGCAGCAGCTGTTGGTGGACTCACCAATCAGGCTGTCCATCCACTCGTCTGAATCGAACCCACCTCCACCGCCAGCTCCCAGATCAGCAACGGCAGCATACCCGGCCGAGGCGGCGACGCCGACGTGGTCCAGCTGCGGGAATAGGAGTTCCGAAGCCGTGCCACCGACGACGGGGAAGGGGTCGGCAAAGCCGGCCAAGAAGTAGGCGGGATCCGAGTGGTGGATCTGCGCTTGTTGTTGTTGTTGCTGTTGTTTTTGTTGGATGAGCTGTTGGGCGATGGCCATGAGATTGCCGCTGTCGGCGCACATGTACGCCATTTCACCGGCCTCCACTCCGGCGGATGAACTCGCCGGAGAAGCACTTGGAAGAAGAGAGAGTGAGAGAGGCCAAACTGAACTGATGATGAGAGTTCAGTTCAGTTCAGTTCACTTCTGGATTAGAAATTTAGAACACCAAAAGTGGACTAGTTTTACTTCACTTCGGTTTTCTATTTGTATTCCAGACACTGGATAAGAGCTGTAGCAACATACATATACGTACACAAGAATACACAGCTTGGAGTCTTGTTTCGCGATTACTAATGCAGCTCTTCTCGATGGCGTTGCGGTGGTCGCTACTCAGCGCCTCTCCCGGCGTCCTCCTTTGCCGGTGGCCTTGGGCCACCTCCTGTCTGGACTTACTGTCTTCTTGAAAACAACCCTATGATTTGTACTAGCAGTTCCGTTGCAGTGATTGTGATGTTAGTTTGTTGGTTTGTCCTCGACAATGTTGCGTTGGATCCTGTGGTGTGCATTGAAAATCGTCTCGTCGAATCTCCGAGTATCGGCCCTAAACCGATACATCGATACCAATCCGTATCGTTTTTCTGAAAAATTCCAAATATTACCGATATATTGGTATTTTTTGAATTAAAAAATTACTTCAAAAAAAAAAACCTTTCATGTTTGTTTTCTATCCTAATATACATATTTTAAAATTTATTCTTTGTTTAAATTAGTATAACTCATTTTAGAAGCTAGATTGTGAAAATATACGGTAAAAACTAGTTTTTGACTACCGATATTTTTTTACACAATATCTCCGATATATCTACGATATTTCGTTTCTTTGGCCGACCAATATTTTACTGATATCCGATTCGACATTCCATGGTGGTATGTGTTAATACTTATTTAGGTATGTGTATGTATAATATTACTTTATGTTTGGGTATGTTTGTTTAGCTTCCCAAAAATTTCATGCTTGGACGGCTTTGTTGGCAAATAAGAATGGGTGCAATTTTTTACCTGTATTCATTTGGAAAAAACGGTTCCATTATAAAAAGAGATTCAATATCCGCTCTCTACAACAGGGACCTTTTTTTGAGGGGCATTAAAGTCCAATAGTTTTTACTCATTTTAAAATGGAAAATTTTCTTGCACAGAGGGAGTAAGTATGTTTTTCTAATGCTGCAATGATATATTTGGATAAGTAAGGGATTCCATTTTTTTAACGGGGCATTAGAGTCCAATAAGTTTTGAACGGGCATCTCCATCCTTGTTGCAATAATTTTTGAACGAATTTCCAATCTGCTTTTGTCTTGGCTAGTGGCAAATCGACAATTTCTAATGTACATTAATAATTGGGGTGAACCATTGTCAAAGGGTCCACGGGGGGGGGGGTTCCGGCAGAACCAGGACATCTTGGACTGGGCTGTAGACTACCGCGCCTCCGGATGGGTCTAAGAAAGAAAGCCAACTTTGACGGGGCCGGTGTTTTCCGACGACTGTGTGGGGGTCAGCGTATGTACCCGGGACCGCCACGGCAATTTCCTGGCCGGGTTTAGCAAGCTCATCCTGACCAGAGGAGACCCAGGCGTAGCCGAGACAATGGCCCTTCATGAGGTCACCAAGCTAGCTGCACGACTTGAGTACACTAGAGTTATATTTGATGTAGACTGCCCCAATGTCATCGACGCTTTTAACGACGAGGTCCAAGACCTTTCCGAGGCAAGTTCTTTGGTCTCTAAGGCCCCTCTGTTGTCGGCAACCTTTGCGGCGGTGGCGGCCGACTATGTCTACGTTCCCCCCGCGAAGCAAATCATTCGACAACCTTCGCGGCGTCCACCAACTATGTCTACATCCCCCCCGCTAAGCTGAATTATGAAAGGAATGGATTGGAAACGGAGAAATTATATAAAAAATTATGAAAAAAAATTCCAAAATGACGCACTGTAGCAATTATTTCTCAAAATGGTGTTTTGACAAGTCACCAGAAAGAGAACTAAAAATAAAGAAGAGTAAAAAAAAATATAGGCGAAAATAGATTAGAAATATGAGAGATGCATCGTTGAAAATTGTCTCACTAAAACAAATCTGTCCCATTTTAAAAGGGTGATAACTTCAATGATGCATATCTCTCTCATTCTTTATCCATTTTTATTTATTTTTTTCACTCTTCCTTATTTTTAGTGTTCTTTCTGGTCATAATGATATCACAAAGATGTTAATCCATTGCATACTATTTATCGAAAAAAATACTACAAAAACTACGATAAATAGTATGTGATGGCTTAACATCTTTGTGATATCATAATGACTAGAAAGAATATTAAAAATAAGGAAAAATAAAAAAAAGAGTAAAAATGGATTAAAAATGAAAGAGATATATATCGTTAAAGTGACTGCCCGTTTAAAATGGGACAAAAAACGTTAAGGTAATACGGTTTGGGCCCGTGCTATGCGGGTGCCTGCGTGGCTTGCCAGAACACCTTCGGAAAATAATTACCACAATACGTCATTTTAGAATTTTTTTTTCATAATTTTTTATATAATTTCCCCATTGGAAATCCCCTAGAGTTTCTCCGGCTCCATGATTTGTAGCCTCTTTGCCAATGTTTGGTTTTATGGGCCGTTTGGGGCGTGAAAAAGAAAAAACATCTACTCTAAAAAATTTACCTGGTATATCCATTTACCAGCTGAAATACCTATAGATAATCCCAAATGGGAGTGGATTTTTAAAATTTTTCACGATCCAAACGGCCCCTCAATAAAAAAAACAAAAAATCGTACACCCACTTCGATGGGCCTAGTGGGCTCACAATCATGGCCCGAGTTCGAAGCCCATTTCTCCTCGAACCGGACGGGCCATCCACCCGGGTCGGTTTATAAAACCTTTCCTTGCAAAAAGCTTCTTCCGGTCGCTTCGCCTCCTTCCCCAGTTCCAGTTCTGAACTTCGCCGCTGTCTGCAACAATGCCTGGTAGTTTTTCATCTTGAATCTAGATTCAATCTCCACCTTGTTCTTGCAAGTGGGTTCTGCTTTTTTTTTTAGCTAGTTTTTTAGTATTTTTTTGGTAATAATGGTGCCTTGTGGATTGAAGGTGGTCAGTTAGAGGGGGAAGAGAAGGTGTCGCTGGAGCTGACGGATGAGATCATACGGAGCATGGAAGTTGGCACTGTCTTCAGAGACTATGTAAAAAGTTTCATCTTTTTTAAGAAAAAATCGTTTTTTCATTGCATGGATTCTTTTATTGGATTAATTGGGTATAAACAGAGTTAATTATGTTGTATCTGATTGATATTTGGTTTCCTTTACGGTAAAATAATGTTGAACCAAATTATTGAAGGTTTATTGGGGAACCAGTGATTTATGTAGTTATAAGTGTAACTTGGTGCTGTTTGATAAGTCCGCTGAAGTGTTTATATATGTATATTGCTGGATTTATACAACCACGGTCTTCGGAGACTATGGAAAAAGTTTCATCTTTTGTATCAGAATTTTCGTTGTTTTTCTTCCAAGGATTCTTTACTGGAGCAAAGTGGTGCATATAGTGTTAATGATGTTTACTTAGATTGAAACTTTGTTTCTTCTGTGGGAAAATAATTTTTGGACCAAATTGGGTGAGGGTTTATTGGGTTCCCGTTGACTTGCGTAATTGAATTGGAACTCTTTTGGGGTTGATAAGTCCACTGAAGTGTTTGTGTCTTTGTATAATGCTGGCTTTAGCCGACATATATCATCATCATACGCCTTATCCCAGCTATCTGGCGTCGGCGGCATGGATTATACCCGACATATATGCTATATTTTATTCTTTTTCGAATTTTTTTGTTTGGCATTTACAGCATTTTGTTGGGGAATTGATTCTGGAACTACATAAGTGTTACCAGTGATGTTTTTCTAACCTCGTATCTGTTTAGGACTTGAAAATAGCCCATTACTTTGTACCTTTTTAATCAGGTACACTAAAACAAATAAGTTTAATTAAATATGAAACGTGTATCATGAGGCCAATAATCAGTGTCGGAAGATTTAGCATCTTCATTTGGTGAAGATGTTTGAGAAAAAACTTCCAATTAGCTGAAGATATTAAAAACGTATGTTGTGTAACACAACTTGTGTTACAATAAAGGATGTGACTAACATGATATTTTGCATACAATAAGAGCGTGACTGTTATAACAGCGGGTAATTCTGTGGATTTTTTGTCTGAGCTACCTGCAGCCTGGAAATAAAATTAAGAACGGACGTGTTTCTTCTTCGAACAATACTGCTCATCCAGGAGGAGTTGATTGCCGCCTGATGTTCTGTTAAAATTCAGAATCGGCTGTCTTTACTCCAATAGGCTGAGCAGACAAAGCCTGCGGCAACAGATGGAACCCACAATTAAATCTTCAATCATTAATGCTGAGCAACCATGATACGTGCAATTAGTATATAATATCTGTGTACTATGAGACACATACATGATAGAAAGAACAGCTAAAGGCATAAAATGTGCAGTATGAGCCCCTGGTTCCACAGTTATAAGTTGTCAAAACTTCCTATTCTGCTCACATAGTCATAGGAACATTCTAATTAAAGAATCTCTAATGTTTCATTGACTTTCTTTGCATGACAAATTTGCAACTGGTAAATACTTTTGAGCTTTGGATATGCTGGGTGTGTTCTGGTGTGTATATAGTTATTAAGTCTACAGAATATAATTCGAGCCATCCATCAGTTGTTACTCTCCTTTCAAGTGGTTCGAATTGATCATATTTACTGACAAGCCAATCGGGTGGCAGATGCTCTGGTAAACCATGCGTTAGATGCTTTTTCATGCACATGATTGCACTACCCACTGGATAGTTTACGATCATGTCTAACAGCGGACCAAATTGCTTGTACTTATCCTCGCGTCAATGTATCAAAGTCTAACTAGACTTTTGTTCCCGGAAAAAAAAGTTATTTTTTGTTTTCAGTTGGTGATATCCTATGCTTAACTAAGGCTTTATTAACTTTTGAAGGAGGGAAAAGTGTGCATTCCTTGGCATATTGATTGTATGTTGTACAACATTATGCAGTTAGAAACATGTTTTAGCTTCTTTCTTCAAGTTATCCAAATGACTATATACTTTTGTTTTCTTATATGATTTTTCAGAACTGTAAAATCACTTCGATGGATTTCCACAAGTCCTCAAATTATTTGGTTACTGCTAGTGATGATGAGTCCATTCGCCTCTATGATACTGCAAATGCAACGTAGGCTTCTCTCTATGCTTTTTTATTTACCTTTGGATTGGATGGCATGAACTTATGTTTTTTAGTTATTCACAATTTCGCATTCCATGCTGTTTTTTTTACAATTTATTTTCCAGAAATACCTTTTCATGTGACCTTTCTCAGTGATTAGGTGTTTGCATATATATAGTGTGTGTGTGTGCGCGCACGTGTGTGTGCACTACATAAAATTGAATTGTAAATTTGACTACATTTACTTTGGGTTGCTGAATGTAATGTGTAAAAAGACGCCCTGAAAAGACTAGTGACATGAAAAAATTATGAACACACAGTGCCAAAAAGAAAAAGAAAATTATGAACACTCTCTTGGTGATTTACAGAAGAAGGAGAATTGACAAGTACTGAACTCTAAGCCCACTTGTGTAACACTTTATCTCGTCATGATCATGAGCATCATTAGCATCCATTAGCTGTATATTGCTTGGACGCATTTTACATCTTAGAAAACCTTCAGCATGTTTGATTTCAGTTGAGGGGAGTAAAATAGTAATTATATATGAAATGTGAATGCTGTCTTGCTTCCTTATGGAAGATTTGCTAGTGCAGCACTATAGAAGCGAGGTCCACAAGCAAGATACTTTATCTCATTGTGAGCAATATTGTCCATCTTATTTTAACTATTAAATTGGTCGCAGACACTTTCTTACATCTTAAAAGAGGGGTTCCATTTTTATGACTTCAATATCTGGTTTTATTTTATGATTTTACTTATGGTCCCTGACATGCTGTTTATATTATCAAGCTTTGTCAATGATTTTGGTTCTTCTGTAGGTGTTTGAAAACCATTAATAGTAAAAAGTATGGGGTTGAACTAGTTTGCTTCACATCTCATCCAACAACGGTTATATACTCCTCAAAGAATGGTTGGGATGGTAATAATGTTAGCTTCTAACTCATTTTCTGTTTTATTCTTATTAATGTATATATATATATATATATTTATATATGCAGGTTATTTTTTGGATATTTAGTGTTGTTTTACATTGTTATTCACCTGATAGATCGATATAGATTGATTTTATTTGTTACTAATAAGAGCTCTGTTTATTGATCATCTGGTTCAGAATCATTGCGACTTCTCTCATTGCATGACAATAAGTACTTGCGGTATTTTAAAGGACATCATGACAGGTATCATCTTGTTTAACAACCTCAATTGTTTTCTCATTATCCACAAGGTCCCTTCAGTGTGGACAGGAAAGTTCATATGGCATATGTAAAACACAACTTGGAAAATTTTCAAGCAAAACTTATATTCAAGATTATATATAACGAGCTGAATGAAATATAATCTCAAACAAATTATAAACTGTTTGATAAGCTGTCCTCTAAAGAATGTCATCCAAATCTTTCAAAGCATACTCCTCACCTACAGTGCTACACAGTTGCAAGGAACGCATTTGTTTTGAGTAGAACATACTTATTGTGTGAAATAATCATTTGCTATGCAAATACTTCAAAATTCTATCATACAAATCATTATAAGCAATTTTTTGTCATATGCAATAGATTATAGATAAGGTTTTATGAATCGTACAATACCTTGATCCATGATCCTATGCAAAAGATTATAAACAAGTTTTTGTGAACCTCACAGTACCCTAGCTATCTTCAAATTCTTGTAATCTTTTATATCTCAGGTGAATCATTCTTTGTCTGGTATATTTTATAGTTGATTGTTTATGGTTTATACATCTCATTTATTTTTTAATTATTTCTTCAGAATGAAAATGCTATTCCAAAACTTCTTAGCAATGCATCATGTGTGATATATTTGATACTTCAGGAGATCCTGTGGGCTGTGAAGTGAGGTTGTGTCATGACTGATTTAAATTATGCAAATAATTGCCGGGTGGTGCTTTTTATACACGTGTACAATTCTGTCCACCCTTCCTTCAGGGGTAGTAATTTGTCTTGCATTAGTAATTATAAAGAAACATGTCT
Source organism: Houttuynia cordata (assembly GCA_039654745.1). Classification (NCBI taxonomy): domain Eukaryota; kingdom Viridiplantae; phylum Streptophyta; class Magnoliopsida; order Piperales; family Saururaceae; genus Houttuynia; species Houttuynia cordata. Next base: position 27,390,766 of record CM077508.1, read on the forward strand.
CACATTACTGATTCTTTCTGAATTGAATGACTGCATTTTCCACTTCCTCATTTTGTTTTTCGACATTAGGGTTGTTTCACTTAGCTTGTGCCCTAGAAGGGAATGCTTCATCTCTGGATCTCTTGATAGAACTGTTCTACACTGGGATCAACGATCTGACAAGTGTCAGGTTGGTTTTTTGTGTTTGTCAATTTGTCATGGCTGGTGTTGAATATTAATCATCCAATGGTCAACTTTCTTACTCTGTTAACCTGATGTGTGAATCAGGGTCTTCTACGGGTGCAAGGAAGACCTGCTGTTTCTTATGATGATCAGGGTATGATCTTTGCAATTGCTTTTGGAGGATACATACGAATGTTTGATGCTCGCATATTTGAGAAGGTATTCTATTTTTTCCTTCTAATCAAAGGACTTCTGTAATTACTTCTCAAAAATAGGACACTCCTTTAACTTGTCCATCTTAATAGGGTCCATTTGAAATCTTTGCCGCTGGAGGAGATTTCTCTGAAGCCAATGTAGTGAAGTTCAGCAGTGATGGCAAGCTTATGCTTTTGACTACTGCAGCGGGGCATATTTCTGTTCTTGATTCATTCAGAGGAACCATTGTTAGTTCTACTATGACTTTCTGCATGTCAGATGCGTTTTTAATGAGCTTTTTGACAATGTGATAGTGGAAACTTTTGCTAAGCAATGATATTTTTAACCTTTTTGTGCAGATCAGTAACTTCAATGTTAAAGCAGTTTCCAGTGAGGCAACTTTGGATGCTTCTTTCAGTCCAGATGGATTATATGTTGTATCAGGTAAGACAAATTATTATCTGTAATTTATGGTTAATAAAGTCTCTGTAATAGCAGCTTGAGAAATCCATTGTGAGACATCTCGCGTGACACAAGGTTCCATGTGCCACGGGCAGTATATTAAAGTGCGGTCTTGAAAAGTTGACTTTGTAAGGATTATATCTGCTATCTGTTTCTATGACAATACATTATGCCTTTTTCAGGTTCAGGAGATGGTAGTGTTACTGCATGGAATGTCCGTACTGGCAAAGAGGTAATGCACAAGTTTACGTCAATGCCTAAATATCTGTGCTTCTATTTCATCTGCTTTTCTGCTTTGCTCTATTCTTGTAATCTTCATACCCATTTATTAGTTGTGTAAAGTTCCCTACCTCCACATCCAGAAAGCCTTTTTTAAATGAAAGGACAACTATTGAATAAGAGACTTGGCATCTAAACATCAAAGATTCTGCCAATGAAATTTTTACGGCTTTCCTGTTGATTGCATATATGTGTTATATCTACTCTACAATGGGCTTTTCGACCATTTCTAAGCGTTGTCGCTTAGTTGCACGCCTTTGTTTCAACCATATCTAAGGAGACCACTTCTGGTCATACTTGAAGGACTAGTTTGTGGTTTTGTTTCATCTATGTAAATATGATGCAATGAATAATATGAGCCGGATGGTGTAGACTGATTGCTCTCTTGGATATCAGTTATCACTGCATTGGTTGGCATGGTTGAATAAAATGACAGCTTCTTGTTTTCCAGGTTTGCAGCTGGCTGAGCACTGACCATGATCCTCCTGTAGTAAAATGGGCTCCTGGAAGTCTTGTATTTGCCACTGGATCCACAGAGTTGTCTCTATGGATTCCGGATCTATCAAAAATAGGGTCATATGTAGGTAGCAAATAGATACTTACATCCATCAGTCAGCATGTCCAGGTATACTTATTCCTGGACCCTGTCTGCCAAGAGAAGCTCAATTCACTTTGCAAAAGTACCTTATAATGGAACTTCTGGCTTCAGCTTGTTTTTTTGTAATGCTGAAGGATGGGGAATCACCTGGAAATGTTTGCACCATTTAAGTGCTAGTCGGCAAGGCCTGCGACCTGTGCAGAACATATATCTTGCAGAAGTTTTCAAACAAGACGAATCCTTGCTTGGTGTAATTAGTATGTACAGATGGTATGTCAGAATAAGAAGCCCTATTTGCCTCTTTGAATATCTATCAGAGGTCTGGATTCTTGGTTCTTCAATGTAATTGTTCTTGCAAGTTGTATACGTCAAGTGTGTGCATTCATTTAACTTTTTTACTATTGGAGTTAACCTTATGGGAACGTGTACAGGCAAATTTGCAATTTATAGCATCTGTTCAACTGGAACCGAAAAGTGATTTGTCCTTCTGCATCTTCAATTCCTGAGTTTGGTGATGTCTAGTTTGGAATTGTTCAGTTCTAATTATCGAAATAGTATCATTGTTCAAGAAAGTGGAAGTCACTCTACATTTTCAGAGAGGCTAGAATGAGAAAGTCCATTCTATGAGTTGCAATAAATGGTCAAGAGAGAGTGAACATGAACGAGTTGTGTTGATGACAACAAATAAATCAATCAAACTGTAAGTGTGGTCATTATTAGTTTACCAATGTCATGAGTAGAGGATTAATTTTCTATTTTTCATTCCCTTGATCACGGCTCTTTCCTGTTCACTCCTCACTTAGCTCGTTTCGTAACTCAAGTAACCTTGACTCAGATTTGTCTCCTTTTCAACTACACATGCTTGTGCAACATCCAGGGCTGGCTTTGCTCATCATTGAAATACGTATGTTTTTTTAACATGGTATGTCTGGCTGGTGGAAGGTGATAAGAGAATACAAGCGTCACAATGGGGGTTCTCTTGTATTGATATGGAAGGTCAATGTTTGTCTTGTCTAAAGAAGGGGGCGGTCTCGGCGTCTCTCAATCCTGCGCGAGTATCATGATATATCTCCTCTTTATGCCTTCAAAGCGAAGACAATTTTGGCAATAATACAAGATTACCCTATTCGTTTGGGTAACGAGCTTCAAATCAGGGTGCAGTGGAAAATCAAAAGATTTAGAGTGAAATTTTTGTCTGGTGGCATACTTATGAGTTGATTTCATCTTCAAAAGATCATTCAATTGTGCAAAACAAAGGAGAAATTTCAAGAGCGGTTTTAGGACAGAATCATCCTCTTGCATCTTAATTAGTCATGACTTATTTTTATTTAAATATCCTCCAATCAATGCATTCGAAAGTACTATTTACATGCTCTGCTTCTTGCACTGAAGATTTTGATAAGGGTGCGTTTGGCAACCTGGAAAAGGAATTTGACTTTGGATTTCAAATCTAAGGATTCTAATTATGCAGAATCAGGGATGGAACTTTGGTCGGGTTTTTACCCGACCCGACCCGACCCGACTCAGCCTTATTGGGCCGGTTCTGGGATTGCTTATGCAGTACCCGGTTTTGGTTCTAGGTTTGAAAGATGAACCGACTCAAGTATATGATATTTATATGGAAAAAGTTTATATGAGATCGTTCTCATATTGCTTATATGAGGTCACTTTGAATCGTAGCCGTTGGATCTTGATCTGACGGCTATAAATATCCATAATATCTCACCCACTCCTTGATGTGACACACTCACCTACCCACTGATTTGATATCCACCCTCCGATCGGAATCTAACAGTAATAAAAATTGGCCTCATGCTCCTTATATGAGAATGATCTCATGTAGGGAAGGGTTTACATGAGATCGTTCTCAGGAGTATGAGGCCAATCTTTATAGCCGTTGGATTCCAATTGGAGGATGGATATTAAATCAGTGGATAGGTGAGTGTGTCACATCAGGGAGTGGGTGAGATCATTATGACTATTTGTAGCCGTTAGATCAAGATCCAAGGGCTACGATTTAAAGTGGACTCTTATAAGCTATATGAGAGCGATCTCATTTAAACTTTTTCCATATATATATATATATATCATATACTCGGACTCGTATCTATTCTTTTTTATGAATATTTTTTTGGGGCGAAAGCACTCGTATCTCTTGATTTGAATGGTTTAGATTTTTATGAATATATATTATTAATAAAAAAATTAAATGAGTTAATAGTTTAATGTATATGACATTGAAAATATAAAAGTTCTGGTACCGGAGCAGGTCTGGGTTTAAAGTTCTAGTGCTGGGGCGGTTCCGGGTCCTTGAAACTGGACCTGTGATGGGTTTGGGACGGTTGTGGGTTTGAAGAATTAAAATAGTTATGGGGCCTATTCCATCCCTATGCAGAATCAAATTTCAATCAAAATTCATTGTTGGATGTGGCTGTTAGATTCAAAATTCCTCAGAATTGCAATCGAAATCCACATCACTGGAATCCTTGGAACAATACAAAGGCATGTTCATATATGATATATGCAGAGGGCACCTGTGCCCGCGCTTTCGGGCTGTACAATTTTGATTGCCCTTGCCTGCCTCCCCTCTACATGCTGGCCATGGAATGTCGTATCGGATATTGGTATAATATTAGTCGACCAAAGAGACAAAATATCGGAGATATTGTATAAAAAAATATCGGTGGTCTATAACTAGTTTTTACCATATATTTTCACAATATAACTTCTAAAATGAGTATATAACTTCTAAAAATAAGTGATGCTCATTTAGACAAGCTTTATAAATTTTAAAATATGTATAAAAATATGTGTTTGCATTTTAAACCCGTATCCTTCCACTTGGCATAGGATGGAAAACAAATGGGAAAATTGATTATTTTATTTTTCTTTAAAAATCATTTTTTTAAATAAACTATTTTTTTAAAAACACCGATATATCAGACCAAAACTGATCTATCAGTAATATTTTAAAAAAATTCGAAATCAATATTACACGGTATCATTTTACCAGTTGAAGGCTGATATCGATATAACAATGATATATCATCGATACAACATTCCATGACGCTGGCCATGGGATCGCCATTCAGCGGCTTGCAACTCTATCTTAAAACAAAATTAATCCTTAGAAGAAAAAATTATACTTAAAACTGGCAAGTAGATGCCTGAATGTCTCCTTAAATTTCAATTACAAATGCCTCAAATATGTGGCAGTAGAGGTGGCAATGAACAGGTCGTGGCCCGTAGCCCGGCCAAATAAAAAATGGCAGATGACTTAAAAACAACCATTGGATTACCATCGAACCTCTTAAAAGAAAAGCTGTTGGATGACCATCCTATAACTAAAACAAAATAGAAGTTGGACGTCGTTGGCTAACCATCCAACAGCCAAAAAATAGAGCTATTGGACCATCCAACGGCTCTTTGTTTTGAGCCGTTGGATGGGCAATCTATGCCAGAATATCACCTGAATCAAAATACTCATCGTTTTGAGGAGTATTTTTATCATTTTACTAAAATTTTAAATGTAATCTTAGAAGCTTTAAAATAATTGCAAATGATAGATAGACGAGTGGGTGCCAACCTAGTTGGATGTACTCATGCCATAGTGATGCAATTCTCGCCTTATTAACCTTTGTTCTTAGCTTATTTGCATTAATAAAATTTTATTTTCATTAATAAGTTTTTTCATTAGGGCCACGGGCCCGCCCGGCCCGACCCAAGGGCCAGGGCCGGGCCTGGCTCTCGGCCAATGGGCCGGCCCGGTGCCCTGAACGGGCCTCCAATGGCCGGGCCCTGCCCGTTGCCACCTCTATGCGGCAGTCGCAGCAAAGTTTGAATGCTATAGCTAACTTCACACTGTGCATGTACAAGATTTCCGCCTTTCCTCATTCACATCGTGCACACACAAAATTCGTATCAGGAATATAACCAGTCAACTCTAATTTAACAAACAATCTCTTAAGCATAGAATATATCACTTTGTGTTTTGGTTGTGCCCTACCTCCGGCATTAAACTGGTAGGTTTTGCCAGTTTTTATCTAAATCCATCCATGAGTTTTCTTTAACTTTATTTTCATCATTAAGTCTATAATCTTCGCACCATCTTCTCATCTGCCTCCATTTGCATATTTTTTGAAATGAGGTCCCAGGTGTTGGAATATGAAATACAGAAATTAGATATAGGGGCGTCTGGACAGGCTATGTATTTGTCATACTTAAGTACCAATAATCATCAGTTTTGTTCCCCCCTTTGATGATGTGCAGAGAGTAACAATCTGTTAAAAAATAAAACATTTAGTTCAATCGTATCTTAAAAATATTAATATAACGATGAGACGTTGCTTTTAGGTTGATAGGCTGAGATCAATATAGCCGTTGCGAATAAGAAAAAAACCCTTAAAAAGAAAAAATAATTCGTAAATATATTATTTTACCATTTTAATGGCCACAAACACCTAATGAACATATAGGTTTTTTTGGCGAGATAATGAATATATAGGTAAACCAATCTAAGGGGCCGTTTGGGGCATGATTAAAAGGTTTTGCTATACTGTAGCATCCATGTTTTTTTCCCTATCCAGCTGAAACACAACCTTGTTGGGTTTTGGGTATGGGTAGTAGGCCCATCTTAAGTCCACATTTGTGAGATTGATTGAATTAGGCTTAATGTTTAGTTATGTACTAAGTTTGGAGAGAAAGAGAAAACCTTTATTATGAGATTTTCTTTTAGTCCCACATAGGAAATACACAAGAGTGTGTTAAGGTATATAAGAGAAAAGAATCTTCCTCTTGATATATCTTATTGGTGTGGTGACTCTCCCCAATTGATAGTGCACACATTCATGGGTGCACCTAAAGGTACACACACGCGCGCGCGCGCGTGACGTGGGCGCATTGTGGCGCTTTAGAGGCGCACTTTGCACTAGGCACGTGGCATCTAGAGCCTTTGATTTTGATCAAACGGCTATTTGTTTTGTGAAAATTACGAGCTGATCGATCGGTTAGATAGCGCGATCGATCACTAGATCGGATACGATATGATCAATCGTATCTACTGTGATTTTCGCAAAACTGAGAGATGACTGGCCGCGATCGATCGGCTGTGAAATTGATCGATCGTATCTACTGGAAAAAATGAAGATAGTGTTTAGCGCCCGAGGTATGTTAACGATCGATCGCTACGAGTGGTTTTGTGTAGTTTCTCGTGTTTTTGGCCGCTTTTCCTTAAAAAAATTGCGTCTTTTCTATAAATAATGAACCTTTGAGTCTTCCCATATATATTATGAACGGGAAAACTCAAAGAGATATACAAGAGAACAACCAAGAACAAATTTTTGTGGATTTTCTCTTTTTTCTAAAAGTGATCTTCTTCCAAAGGCAATAGTTTTCTGATTCTCTGAGTTCGAGTTTGACAAGGAGAACTACACATCCTGTCATTCTGGTTCGTTGTATCTTTGAATAGATTGCTAGAAGAAAACCCGTGCATAAGAGGGTGGCAATATCTGTTTCAAAGTCAACAGTTCATCACTGTGCCTCGGACAATTGGATTTGTGTTTGCTATTTCAGGTTCTATTTGATTACTACTCAATAAGAATGGGTAAAGTACAATTCCTCTTGAGTTCTACATACAGTAGATATTCCAACAGTTTGAAACAGATATTGTGCTTTGTGTTGATTGTACTGCCATTATGGGTGTTGATAAGTCTTTGAAGCCTGATAAATTTGATGGAAAGGATTTTAAGCTTTGGCAAAATAAGATGAGATTTTGGTTAACCATGCTTAAAATTTTTTATGTGATTACTGATCCTGAATATGTTGTGAATCCTGATGAGTATGAACCTGGTAGATCTGCATGTTCTAAATTCCAGCAAGACAATGATTTATGTCATGGTCAGATTCTTAGTGCATTGAGTAATGAGTTATATGATTTGCATTATAATACTTCTTCTGCCAAATTACTATGGGAAGCACTTGAATTTTTTTTTGGAAAAGAGCATGTGGGAGAAGAAAAATATGTGGTTGGAGAATATTTTGACTTCAAAATGGTTGAGGACAAATCTGTCCGAGACCAAGTTGTTGAAATACAGAACCTTATGGCAAAGATTGTGGGGAAAGGTATTCCCATAGATGAGAGACTACAGGTTCCATCCTTGATTGACAAACTTCCCCTGTCATGGAGTGACTTTCAGGTTACCCTCAAGTATAAGCGAGAGGCTATGACTTTGGATGATCTAATTGTTACTATCCAAATTGAGGAAAAACATACAGAGAAATAAAAAGGGACTATAATCTCTTCTAATGAACCAAGTGCTAATGCCAATGTGATTGAAAGGCAGCGACCTAAATGGTTTGGTAAGAAGAAGAACAATAAAAGGAATAACAATAACAACAAGAGTCACATCAAGCCTAATGCTAAGATCTAGAATGACCAAAAGAAAAAGGGATGCTATGTGTGTAGTGTAATTGGACACTATGCAAGGCAATGCCGAGAACGCAAGGATAACGAGAAAGGGCAACAAAACAAAAATGGTGCAAGCTCTTCTCAGGCTAACATGGTAACATTGGGGACTGACTTTGCTAGGACCGATGAAAGGTTAGTTGTTACCCTTCCTGAAATTTATTTGGCGTGTCAACCTACAGATTGGTGGGTAGACACAGGGGCTACTGTCCATATATGTAGTAATGTTTCATCTTTTTCTTTTTATCAGGAAGTAAGAGGAATGACTGTGACTATGGGCAATTCCTCGGTGGCACAAGTTTATGGAGAAGGAAGAGTTGATATTCACTTCACTTCGGGGAACATATTGTCTCTTTATAATGTGCAACATGTGCCAGATGTCAGGAAGAACCTTGTTAGTGGAGTTCTTTTGAGTCGAGACGGTTTTAAGTTAGTGTTTGAGTGCAATAAAGTTGTAATTTCCAAACATGGAACTTTTGTTGGAAAATGCTATGTTTGTGATAGTTTGTTTAAACTTAATATTTTGGATTGTAATAACTCTAAGTTTAATTCTATAGATGATGTTGTGTTTAATGTTGAATCTCATGGTTTATGGCATTGTTGACTTGGGCATGTGAATTTACAAAGTATTAAAAGAATGATGAATCTTGATTTAATTCCTAAATCAGATTTGAATACTCATGGTAAATGTGAAATTTGTGTTCAAGCTAAACAGCCTAAGAAACCATATAAATATAGTCATCATGCTTCATCTCTTTTAGAACTTGTTCATAGTGATATATGTGAATTGAATGGTCATATGACAAGAGGAGGAAAGAGATATTTTATAACTTTTATAGATGACTTTTCTAAATATTGCCATGTTTATTTACTTGCTACTAAAGATGAGGTTTTTGAGAAATTTAAGATCTATAATAATGAGGTTGAAAATTAAACGGATAGGCGGATCAAGAGAGTTAGATCTGATCGTGGTGGAGAATATTATTCCTTTGATTTTAGCAAATTTTGCGAAGATCATGGAATTATTCATGAAACTACAGCGCCTTATATACCTCAATCTAATGGAGTGGCAGAAAGAAAAAATAGAACTTTCATTGATATGGTCAATTCTATGCTCTCTAGTTCTGGTTTACCCAAGAACTTGTGGGGAGAAGCGTTACTTTTTGCTTGTGTGATATTAAATAGAGTGCCTTATAAAGTAGTGAGAAAACTCTTTTTGAGTTAATGAAGGGAAGAAAACCTAGTTTAAATTTTATCAAAGTGTGGGGATGTCTTGCTAAGGTAAAAATTCCCAATGTGAAGATAAATAAATTAGGATCTAAGACTTTTGATGGTGTATTTATTGGATATGCACAAAACAGTAGTGCTTATAGATTCTTGGTGTTAAGGTCAGATCGAGCGGATTATGTACCTAACACTATTAAAGAATCTAATGATGCCATATTCTATGAGAATATTTTTCCTTGGAAGAAAAAGGCAAAGGCTGTAGTGCAAGTCCTATTGCTGAAACTAATGTGCCTTGTACTAATGATGAGGTTAGAAGGAGTAAAAGACCAAGAGTTGAGAAGAACTTTGGAAATGATTTTTATACATACTTAATAGGAGATTATCCTTTGACTTATCGAGATGCTATGGCTTCTAGTGATGCTCCTCTTTGGAATGAGGCTATACAAAGTGAGATGGATTCCATACTTGCTCATGGGACATGGGTCTTAAGTGATCTACCTTCAGGGTCTAAACCAATTGGATGCAAGTGGATTTTTAAGAAAAAATTGAATCCCGATGGATCCATTGAAAAGTATAAAGCAAGACTAGTTGCCAAAGGATATAGTCAAAAAGAGAGTCTAGATTACTTTGACACATATTCTCCTGTGACTAGAATTACCACAATTCGTGTGCTTATAGCACTGACAGCCCATTATCATCTACAAATTCATCAATTGGATGTCAAGACAGCGTTCTTGAATGGTGAATTAGATGAAGAGATATATATATAGATCAGCTAGAGGGATTTGTAATTCCTAGTCAAGAGAATAAAGTATGTAAGTTGGTTAAATCTCTCTATGGTCTAAAACAGGCTCCTAAACAATGGCATGAAAGGTTTGACAATATTATTATATCTAATGATTTTAATGTTTGTGTGACTGATAAATGTCTTTATTTTAAACAAACAAATAATGCTTATATTATTTTATGTCTTTATGTTGATGACATACTTATCTTTGGCTCTGATGTGAATGAGATTCTAGATACCAAAACTTTCTTAAATAAGAATTTTGATATGAAGGACCTTGGACATGCAAATGTGATTCTGGGCATTAAGATTCACAGGACTCCAGGAGGCATAGTGTTGAGTCAGTCACATTATGTGGAGAAAATACTAAGGAAGTATGGTTACTTCGAGTGTAAACCCGTGAATATCCCATATGATTCTACGAGTAGGTTAAGGAAAAATTGTGGGGATGGTGTGTCACAACTTAAGTACTCCCAAATTATTTGAAGCTTGATGTATTTGGCTAATTGTAGTAGACCAGATATATCATATGCTATGGGGAGACTTAGTAGATACACTAAAAACCCAGATGAATCTCATTGGAAAGCCATTGAGAGGGTGCTCAGATATCTTAAAGGTGCAATGTTCTTTGGAATATGTTATCTAGGTTATCCCACTGTATTAGAAGGATATAGTGATGCAAACTGGATAACAGATTTAGAAGATACTAAGGCCACTAGTGGATTTATATTCACTTTATGTGGTGGAGCGGTAACTTGGAGATCAACCAAACAGACCTTAATTACAAGGTCTACCATGGAGTCATAGTTAGTGGCTCTAGAATTGGCCGAAGGAGAGGCTGAATGGCTTAGGGATTTGTTGACGAACTTCCCATGATGGATAAGACAATTCCTTCCTTTTTGATTCATTGTGACAATACGGCAACAATTGCTAAAGTTCACAGTAAGAATCATAATGAGAAATCCTTAAGGCATATAGAACTCAGGTATAAAATCTTGCGCAAGTTGAACTCTTCAGGAGTTATTACCTTGAGTTATGTGAGATTAGTAGATAACTTGGTTGATCATCTCACTAAGGGATTGTCAAGAGGACAAATCCTAAATTCATCGAGGGGAATGGGGTTAAAGGCCCATAAGGAGTCATAGTTAGTAGCAACCCAATCTATCGGCGTAGTGATCCTACAAAGTAGATTTAATGGGAAAAACAAACTAATGATTGACTAGTGGAGTACTCATATAATTCACTCCTTCCCATATTGATGAAGAGTACTCAACTGTCTAGGTCAGGATGACAAATGTCTTAATAAAATCAAGGCCTGAATGACAGGGTATTATCCAAACAGTATACCCTTGGAGATTGTCACCTATATGAGTTTACTCTGAAGCCGCAGTTAATGTGGATCCCTGGGCTGGTTCACTTGAAGATGCACTCATGAATACAAGATACCTGCGCATGGTCGTAACGCGTAACCCGTGAGAAATTAAGAGAAAAAGTTCATACTATGCGTTAGGTATGTCAAAGCTCTTGCCCTAAGGTCAAAGTTCAAGACATAGTTCACTTCGGGCTTGTGAGAGTGGCGCATATCCAACTAGGTGTGTTGTTGCCTTTGGAAAATATTCATTTCTTTTATCGAGTTTGTGTCATACCGATAACCTAGTACTTATCTTAATCCTAATTCAATCATGCGGGGAATGTTGGATTTTGGATATGGGTAGTGGGCACATCTTAAGCCCACATTTGTGAGATTGATTGAATTAGGCTTAATGTTTAGTTATGTGCTAAGTTTGGAGAGAAAGAGAAAACCTTTATTATGAGATTTTCTTTTAGTCCCACATAGGAAACACACAACAGTGTGTTAAGGTATATAAGAGGAAAGAATCTTCCTCTTGATGTATCTTATTGGTGTGGTGACTCTCCCCAATTGATAGTGTACACATTCATGGGTGCACCTAAAGGTGCACAGGCGCGCGCGCGCACGTGCACGCGCGCGCTTGGCATGGGCGCATTGTGGCGCTTTAGAGGCGCACTTAGCACTTTGCACTAGGCACATGGCACTTGGCATCTAGAGCCTTTGATTTTGATCAAACAGCTATTTGTTTTGTGAAAATTACGAGCCGATCGATCGGTTAGATAGCGTGATCGATCGCTAAGGATACAAATATGATCGATCGTATCTACTGTGATTTTCGCAAAACTGAGAGATGATCGGCTGTGAAACTGATCAATCATATCTACTGGAAAAATTGAAAATAATGTTTAGTGCCCGAGGCGATCGATCGCTACGAGTGGTTTTGTGCAGTTTCTCGCGTTTTTGGCCGTTTTTCCTTAAAAAATTGCGTCTTTTCCATAAATAATGAACCTTTGAGTTTTCCCATATATATTATGAACGGGAAAATTCAAAGAGATATACAAGAGAACAACCAAGAACAAAATTTTGAGGATTTTCTCTCTTTTCCAAAAGTGATCTTCTTCCAAAGGCAATAGTTTTCTGATTCTCTGAGTTCGAGTTTGACAAGGAGGAGTTCGAGTTTTCTCATTCTGGTTCGTTATATCTTTGAATAGATTGCCAGTAGAAAACCCATGCATAAGAGGGTGATAATATATGTTTCAAAGTCAGCAATTCATCACTGTGCTTCAGACAATTAGATTTGTGTTTGCTATTTCAGGTTCTATTTGATTACTACTCAACAAGAACGGGTAAAGTACAATTCCTCTTGAGTTCTACATACAGTAGATATTCCAACAGACCTGAGGTGTTTCAGCTGGATAGGACAAAAACATGGATGCTACAGTGGATCTGGAAAATCCACTGTAGATATTTGCTTATAATCACGCCCCAAACAGCCCCTTAAACACTTTTTTTTCTCATTGAAAAAACTGTCAATCTGGAAACCTCCTTCCTTTGACATATATGCCTGCAACAAAAATCCAAATAAGTTGTCTTTTATGTGTTCTCTTCGAAGAGGCGAAGATAAATTACTCCCTCCGTCTGGAATTATTGTGATTATAACCTAAAATAGAGCTTTTTAAGGAAGTGGGGACCAGGTCTCCCCCCCTACAATTCCCGTATTCTTCTCTAATCTGTGAAAAACTGTAAACCTCTAAACTTGGCGTGAGCAAGCCAACGCCGTAAAACCAGAGGTTATTGTTAAACGTTTGAGATCATATAGAGTAGATGTCTTTCAGCAAAAAATATATGGAGTAGATGTCCCCTCTCTGATTTGTCCTAGGAGTAGGCCTTTTAAGTTCATGTGTGCTAATCTCCCACTATGATTAAATAAACTTCTTTCTTCTCTTCAATCTCAATTCATTCGGTGCAATGTCTTTCTACCATCAATTTCCCTCCAGGCTCTAACTCTTCAAACTTTCATATAATTAATTAGTTTATAATTTTGGATGTAATATGTCACCGACCAGGAAAGCCAGGAGATTGTATTTGATTCAATCAACTTCATTCGTGTGTTATAACCTGTTCTCCCTCTTTCTATGTTAAGGTTTGCATGTAAGGTGCTACCAACAGTAGTATATGCTCATATAACGAAACGAAATTCAAGTGCTTTACACCGATGGTGCATGGTAGTGGACAAAAACAGCAGCCGACATACATACATACATCCAGGAAAAGTTTAAATGAGATCATTCTCATATAGTTTGCATGAGCTAATTACTATAATTTGATTCCCACTTACCTACTCAATAATTTGACACCCGCTGTCAGATCTTGATATGATGGATGGAGATGCCTTCTCATGCAAGCTACACGAAAACGATCTCATGTAAACCTCTCTCTCTCTCTCGCTCTCTCTCTTTCTCTCTCTCTATATAGCTTATATGAAAAAAGTTTAAATAAGATCGCTCTCATATACTCCCTCCTTTCCAAAATACTATGTACATTTGGAAATGTTCATTGTTCTAAAATACTGTGTATATTTTACCAAATCAGGTGACTTACTCTTTCCAAAATTGGAAGAGATTTAGAAGGATTGACTTGAACTTGGTTCGTGAACGAGCATACCAATTGGAATGGATGTGAGGGAGAAGGAGTCATGTGACTTCCTTGTGGGGTTCATGGTCCAATAAAAATGAGAATTTTCTCAAATATACGTAGTATTTTGGAACAGAGGGAGTAGCTTATATGAGGTTAATTCATAGCCATTGAATCTTGATCTGACAGTTACAAATGGCTATAAGGAACTCACCTATTCATTAATTTGACACACTCACCTATCCACTGATTTGATGCCTACCCTCGGATCAGAATCCAATGACCCAAAAGGTTGGCCTCATACTCCTTATATGAGAACGGACTCATGTAAAGTGTTCTCTCTCTCTCTCACTCTCTCTCTCTATATATATGTATATGATATATCAAATTTAGATGGAATACTTATATTTTTTTCTTCTCAATGTCATTAATTGCTAGCTAATGCTTGCTGCGGAAACACTGAAAGGGCAAGACATTCAACTCCATATTAAGGGTGTGTTTGGATGCTGATAGGTGAAATGTTGAAAATTTATATTAGCCTAAAAATAATCACGCTGATATTTTTTGACTGTTTGGAACCTGAAAGTAATCAGGCGCCAGGGTGAAAATTTTTAGGCCTGATTTGTGAAAGGTGAAATATGTTTGAAAACTGAAAATAAATCATGTTGATGTCGCCCTCTTTCTCCCCCGGTGGTGATGGCGGGGGCTGCCTCGTTGAGCCCCCCCGATCGCCGCCGCCGCTGCCTAATTGAGCCCCACCTCGACGCTACCGCCGTCGCACCATTGAGCCGAGGGAGCCTCCGGTCATATCTCTCTTAAATTTAGTCCGTTTTTGCCTTTTTTATATCATTATAAAAAAGAGTCCAAAAAATGAGAAAGAATAAAAAAATGGGCCAAAACGGATCATAAATGAGTAAGAAACGCATCGTTGAAGTTTGTCCATTAAAAAGTTATAGTGTAATTGATTACACTATAGCACTGGTTATCGTGTGTTGTCAGCTATTGTGTAATCGATTACACCATAGCACTGATTATCGATTACACTATAGCACTGGCTATCATGCAATCGATTACACGATAACTTTTTTAATGGGACAAACTTCAACGATGCGTTTTTTTACTCATTTTTTTATCCATTTTGGCCTATTTTTTTTTCATTCTTCCTCATTTTTAAGGCTCTTTCTTATAATGATGATATGAACGGGGGGCTTCCTCGGCTCAATGGTGCGGAGGCGGAGGCGTAGGTGTGAGGGGGGCTTTGGACGACCCGAGCAGTTGGCTGGGATGAGGGGGCCACGGGATCCCTCGGCTCAACGGGGTGGCGATAGCGTCGAGGTGGGGGGCTCAACGAGGCAATGGCAGCGGCGACCGGGGGGGGGGGGGGGGGGGGCTCAATGAGGTCGCCGCCGCCATCACCACCGGGGAGAAAGAGGGTGACAACAAGTGAGCTCGATGACGGGCGAGGGGGCGGTGGGTAGTTTTTTCTGTCAGCTCTCTCTTGTCTGTCTGATTCTCACTCGGGTGAGAATCAGCCTTTTAGGGTAAAAGGTGAAAAATTGTCATCTTTCACCTTTCAGGGCTACTTTTCAGCCTTTAAGCAACCAAACACCTTTTAGGCCTGAAAATTTTTACCTATCACCATCATTGACCATTTTTTACCATTTCAGCTTCCAAACACTTCTCACCTTGATAGGTGAAAATTTTCACCTTTCAGGGCCGAAAAATAGTTTTTTTCAGCTTCCAAATACACCCTAAGTGTTGCAAGTTTGGTAATCTTCTTAGGGACGTGTAGAAGGTAGAAGCTCTAGCTTTTGGTGAGAAGATGATCCGCAGCCCAATTCAGTGCGTGTTGGCCATTCTTGTCGGGTTTGTAGTGTGCATGAGAACTGACATTTGAGCATCTGCCTGTCTGAGGAGGCTGCACTCATCGCTCATAATTGTCGAGGCAAGGAGTGGAGGAGGATGAGGGGTAGCCGAGAGGAGTCTTCGAACAAAATCCTAACTTCCCTAGGACTCCCGGCTAACGTGACTTTGAAACTTCTATACAGGTGCAATTACTGAAGGATCGTTTTTAACTAAATCAAGGATCTCAGTATCATATTAATTAATTTGGTTATCAATTTACCCATCAAAATGTCCCAATTTACGTGCATAGACAACATGGCATCTCATCTTTTAAGGGCACATTGGGTAGTTCACTTGAAAATGTCTGGTCCTTTTTTTTTTTACGGATTTTGCCCTTATACGTTGTATTTTTTTGTCGGTAGCATACATGTATTTCGTGTGTAGTATTTTTTGAAAATACTATGAGTTGTTAACACTAAATAAGTTTAAAATCTAATCAACCCACTTGACTTTAATAATATTATATATATATATATAAAGAGAGAGAGAGATCATTTTATATGAGATCATTCTTTTAAGGAGTATGAGGTCAACATTTTGAGTGATCTCATTTAAACTTTATATATATATATATATATATATATATATATATATATATATATATATATATATATATATTAGTGCTCACAGAACTGGGGCCCATAAGCTAAGAGACAATGAGTTCAATCTTTGTTGAAACAAATCTAGAGAACCAATTCAATCACCACAAAAGAGGAGCTAAGCTTGACCATAAAATAACCTATTTTCATGGCCTGGTGGAGTAATACTTATGCTGAAATTAGAATGAAGTAGAATAGGAGGCCCCGTTTGGTTAATCCAGCTTCTTTTGGGAAATCTCCTTCCCAAAAGAAGTCAGCAGAGCTTCTTGCAATGGCATTTAGTGCAATTTTCAAAAAATGACAGAAGTACTTTTAAAAAAAACAGACACTGTGTTTTTTTAAAAAAAACTGCCGCGGTCAATTTTTAGAAATTACACAAAATGCCATCATGACTTAAATTCTTCCCAAGAATACATTTTTTCCAACTAAACACCACTTTCACTTCATTTGGAAAATCCAACTTTCCTACTTCTAAAGGTAGCAACCAAACAGAGGTAGATGCTTTTTTGTGCAGAAGTTTGTGATTTTCCTTTGTTTAGTAATTTCCTTTACCAAGAACAGTAATGAAGAGATCAATTTACTATATTAGGGGGTTTCATCATAAGTCATGACTAATAATGAGAGAATTTATTATGTATGATGGCACTAAAATATTTGGGAACTTAAAGGTGCAACAACACCGGTTTAGTAAAAGGTGGCTAGCTGCAATGAGCATTTACGACCTGTAGCATTGAACAATTTTTTTTGGTTACTACCTGTCACCTAAGGCCATGTCCTCTATTTTCTTTTTGATACAATTTTATAGCCGTTAAAAAAAGTTTCTCAATGTTTCTTATTAATAATGAACAAGCTAGCTTCGTATAGATTGCTTAAAAAAGTAACAACATGAAAATCTTAGTTGTTTGTCAACAACGTTATGTGATTATTTACTTGTAAGCTAACGGTCAAACAGTTCTTTGCTCGCACTCGAGGATCAAAGAAAAGAAAAGCTATATTTAAACAGTTTTTTTTTGGCTGAAATGGATTATACGTGAACAAAACCCCATTTAGAGTAATGAAGGTGATCATGTGTCCATGGGTAAGTTTTCAAATTTTAGGATTGTGCACCAAGATTTGAATTCAAAACTTTTCAAGAGGCACTGACAGGGTGACAGCATGATAGAGTATTAAGTTTCGCAGAACATTTTAGTCCACCATTCTGATCTATATGCACTAAATGGTGAGATTATTGCAATTATTGGCAAATTAGTACATGTCCTCTCACCATTACAATATTGCATTTAGTGCAACTTAGGTGTTAATAGCAGCTTCTGGCAGAGTAACCACCCAGCTGCCCAAGTGTTAGAGCTCTAGACATGACTAATTCTCCACCATGAATAAACCTATAGAAAACTCTTACGTTTACTGTCATCTTTCTTCCTCCAAGGCCAAGAATAGAAATGGTAAGTACATTCAATAAATGAAATATTGATGAGATGAATTAAGCAGCCACCTTGCTACCCAGCTCAGATATGCAAAGCATGAACCGAGACAGAATCTGTGATGGCTTCCCTGGACCCTACACATATACATTGTAGCTTCACTATATTCAATTCAGTGCAGAATTTAATGAACTCTGCAAGAGGAGTACATATTCAATCATCACATTTGAAACTGACTTCCCAAAATAACATATCTATAACTCAACATTCATGATCTATTGCTGGGTACAGCTGGGGCCTCAACTCAAAGCCCCAAACCCCTCAAGGGTCCACACACCATAACACATGCAATATATTTTTAGATATATAGAGTGGCTTCACAATTTTTATGTAAGCTTTAGCTCTTCTTTTACAATTCCATAACAAAATATACATCCTACAGAATGGAAATTGAAAATTGTCAACCATAGTGTTTCTTGTTTAATGTCCAAGCAATACACTCCACCAATAGGCAATGAACATGTTAATGTTGGCTCTCTTCCACTCGCAATTGATTATATTCAAACTTAATTCCATTCTAATTGGAACCAATTTGAGGTTTGAGAATGGAACAAACCCAAGTTACTTCCACATTTTTATCTTCCTATTTGCGGCATATATCGCAGTGGAAAGGCGAATCTGAGTAAAAATTAGACCCAATTATTTTTTTTCTTTGCTTTATATTGGTCCCATATGGAGTATAGACATATTGAAGTTGGTCTGAACTCTAAACGCTGATCTATGTATCAAACATGCTATATAAAAAGGATTATACAGTACACACTGATGTGTTTAATGTAAGGCATTGCATAGTTAGATTACACACAAAAACAGAAGCCCAGACAGATTGCAGGTTATTTAGATTGAGATGGATAGAAGTCTGGCCGGGGAGGCTATACTTTAAGCGATAGGGTGGCCGTAACAGCCGAGACCAAGACGGCCACTGCACACCATCCATCCCATCACCCTCCCAAAATTCTCCTCCTCAATAATCAAGCTCCAAACTCCCAAAAATATCCCATTCCTACCTCTCCTTCCTCCTGCAGAGCATCCTCTATCAAAGCCTCCCTCTCCCTACATTCCAAAACCCTAGTAGGCTAGCACCCATCTCAATAAACAATCATCAGGCCCACATGATCCCATGTGTCCAACATTCAAGCTTATTATTTTTTTTATTCAAGCTTATCAAATTAGTTACTCTAAACTTGCCATAGTGTCACTCCCTCCATAGTCCATACAAAGTTAACTGTCTGTTAGATAACCAAAATTAATGAACTGAGGAAGTAATAAAAAGGGAGAATTTGTGATCATGTAACGACAGAGCACAGATCAAAGCAATAAGGTAGAGAACATAAAAAGTACTAGCATTTGGGTAGTACGGTGATATAATACCATGTTATCACACAATGGACTCTACATTGTCATGTATAGCAATACCATACGGTGTAGGAAAGGAATCGGTTAGCTACCGTCTTGCTAATTATTTCTCTGCCTGATCCTAAATTCGCTCTAAAGCTAGTGTCTCATGCACGTTAGTGTTTGTGTCACGAGCCGTCAGATTTTGATCATTGGATGAGATGTTGTTCACCACACTGTTTTAGCCAACTCTCCCCACTATAGTCGGACAGTGGATATCCATGTGTTAAGTGGGGTGAACTGGCTAAAAGAAGGGTTTGCAGACTGCTCACCCCTTGATCATACAAAAGTGCAAGTTAATACAGGAGGCGGGTGCCGTAGGATCGAAATCCAAAGGCCCGCGATGCTTAGGCGCATATCAACACGCGTGCGCCAAGTAACATACTAACTGGACACGTTCAATAAAATGTTTAACAAAAAATGATAAAAATTACCACAAAGAGATGATGTACTCTTCCTTAAACTGATAGAATTAAGTTAAAACGGGCATGATTTCCACATGCTTCATCTAAACATCCAAACAAGAAGCTGTGGGTCCCACAGATTACATGATCCTAATACACACTACAAATTTGACTAGCAGATTACATTATCATTATCCTAGCTACTTGTTAAGTAAAGCTTAATTAATCCATGCAGTTAGGATTCTAGGCTCATGCGCGGTGGCCGGCGCCGGAGAAGGAGGAAGAGCCGAGGCTGAGCTCGAGGGAGGTGGCGGCAAAGGAGCTGCCGCCGACGTGCCCTTGCTCGCCTAGAAACAAGCCATGGATGTAGTTATCAACACCATTGTTTCCAGAGATGCAAAACCCATTCCCATGGCGATGAATTTGATCTTCTTCTTCTTCATAACCTTCTTGATCATGCATGGGGAAGAGCTGGAGTGTCTCGATGTCTTTTCCACCATTTCCCAGCTTCAGTTCTGTCTCAAAACGAGGGAAGAGGGAGGGGCTTTGTTCTGTACTTCCTGTCCAGCTGAAGCTGTTGATCATGCACCCTCCATTGCCTCTTGCACCAGATATTGAAAAATCCTGAGAATAATTGATTGATATATAAATGAGAACCATGAAGATTATGAGAATATAGATACTGCATTCATATGAATGGACATACCAAGTTTTTTGTATGATGAATGTAAGATGGTATTTGTACATGTAGAGAGAGAAGGATGAGAGACAGAGAGAGATCTGGAAGGAAAAGGAGGAGATCTATCACATCTTTCTATGAAGATTCTTCTGAAATTGGTGACTGGGAAAATAACGGAAATAAGGTATACTTAAATAGTGGAGAAAGGAGAAAGCTTTGAAGTAGCAAACAGTATTGGAAATAGATGCACTTTTCTTTCCGTTTTTTTAAACAAACAGATAAACATGTTAAAGGGACCCTACCACCTTTCATAAGAATGGCATTGTTCATGTCTGCTTTCTTAGAAAGTGCTTATGTTGAAAGATAATTGAGTAAAAGGAAGTTTTGAAGTAGCAATAGTACTGAAAATATATAAAAACTTTTCTGTTAGAATATAAACATTTTTTTTGCTGCAAAAAAGAGATATAAACATGTTTTTTGAACCAAAATGAGACCTTTCATAAGAATAGCATTGATCCATTTTGTGGATGATTCATGTCTCCTTTCTTGGAAAGTGCTCATGTTGCATGTTTTTTGCTATTGAGCTTATGTTGCATGTAGTATTTATGTATATGGAACAAAAGTGATTACATATATGAAGCTGCTGATTCTTGATTATCTCAGTACTTACTCTGAAGCCATTTTCCATGTAACTAGACCCATGTCCAGCCCCACCCACCTGGCCAATCCCCATAAAACTTGGAGAAGTGGCAGAAGATGAAGAAGAGAATCCTGCAAGAATTCCCAAATCCAAACTTCCCTCAGATGAATTTCATTTAAAAAAAAAGATTTAATATATAAGAAAAATGGAATTGAAAAGAGAAAATCTTACCATTATAAGTCATACTGGTGTACTTGTTATTGTGAGCAACATCCACAGTGAACCTCTTCTTCTGCCTCTCCCTTGCCTTGTGGTTCTGAAACCAGTAGAAGACATTTTTGCCTTCAATCTTGCCGTACTGTCTCAGCTTAGCTGAGATCCTCTGGATCTGCTCAGCACTGGGGGACCTAATCCCACTGTTGTAGTAGAGGTCCTTGAGAATCCTTATCTGGTCACTTGTTGGTATCCACCTTGTGCTGGATTGCCTGCAGAGGAAGCTGCTCTTGCCACCACTGTTGGTAGTACTGCTGCTCTCTTCATGAATTTGACTAGGGTTTTGTTGGTGTTGTTGGAATGGCTGAGGTTCCATTGGGGAAGACAGGAAGAAAACAAGAGGGGGCAGAAGGGAGAGTGAGGTTGCATTACATGGAAGTGGTTTGGAGGGCTAGGTAGGAGAGGGCTTATATTAAGGCCTGGTCACATGTAGAGAGAGAAACAAGTGAGAGAGAGAGAGAGAGAGAGAGAGAGAGAGAGAAAGAGAGAATCAGAAGGATATCTGGTAGAGAGGGACTGAAGTTGACAGAGAGGGGCTTAGAAAAGGGAAGGGGACAAAAGGAGGGGTAGAAAACAAAGGTGGCAGTGGAATTGCTTGGATGAAAAGGCATGGGAGAAATGATGAGGGAGAGTGAAGAGGAGTGTAAGAGAGATGGGGGGTTGGTTGTTGAGGTGAAAAAGGGAGAAACTAAAGGCCCTGAATGAATGAGAATGAATGAATGGGGGATTGAACAAAGTTTGATGGTTTCTCTTGTTTTCATAGGGGGGGGGTTTGCTCTATGGTTGGGGCTGTTGTTCCATTTCATGTCAATTTGACTAAGGCCCAAAAGCCTACAAATGCACTGGCTGTACATGCTTAAATCTACACTTGCTTTTGTCAATCCATGCACAAGCCCCCATTCTCAACTGCACAGGCTGGTCTCAGGATAACCCTCCTTTTATGACAACCAAAAAGTAGTTTATACATTTAGCATACTCCTTCTGGTCACTTTTAATAGATACATTTTTTTTATTTGGAAAAAATGTTTCTATTAAAAGTGACCGAAGTGAGTATAAATTATGGGAAAAAACTAATTTGTAAAAACATATGATTTGAGGGGTCTCTAAATTTTGGTTTATTTTCACTTCAAGTGATACTAGCCTCGATTTCACTGAGCTCAAGTCTCTCCGTATTATCATTGCTATATGAAAATTTTGACATATGATACGGATCACGAACGTTCGCACCCCCACATCCGATGGCTCTTGGTGCCTCAACTCATGCAAACGTGCATGAGCCATGTCTTGTACTAACTGGGTTATTATTATTAATCAACATTAGTTGAGATTCCACATAATTCAGTATTAGCGTTAGACTAAGAAACATAGGACATTATGTAAAAAAAACATAAAACTAGGTAGGGAATGAGCCTATCAGATATTGTGAGTACCTTGTACTGTAACAAATGTTTGAAGGCTTTTATATAAAGTTTCTTCCCGATTCTTGGGCAGGCAGCCAGGCAAGAAGTGGGAGGAACCGAGGAGAAGCTTCCCCAGGGAAAAGATCCAAACATTGAATTGGGATCCATGCTTTTGCTGTAGTCAGAGAGTGAGATCCTCACATTTCATCATCATCAGAAGCTCATCATTGTTTTGCACTTTCTTCCACCCCACTTTCCCCCCACGGACTGGAGTTTAGGATATGGAAATGGCCCTTTTGCTTACAATTATGAGGCATGACACCATACATTGCCTCTGCCTACGCCCAAAGGCTTACAAATGCCCTACACCCTTTGGTAAGGGCCATTAGGCCCCCCTTGTACTTGCTTCTAATTGTTAATTTGTACTAGTATAAGCTCCTCTTCCTCTTCCCCCCTGGAGGTACACATGCTATGAGGGGCCCAGTCTTTCTATTATCTTTATTTTTTCATCTATAAGTGTCCAAAATTGTTTCACATATGTTTACCCTTTAAAGTGATCTATGAAAAGTTTTTAGTTTAATTGGTGAAGAGTTAATAAGGCAGGATATGGCTATGTTATACAAAGGTGTTGGCACAAAGGAGCTTAGAATGGAGTTGTAGTGAATTAATGATTCATGTTGCTGAAAATGTGCTTCTTAATTACGGTTAATTCGCAATCAGCTCATGGCTAGAGAAATTTTAGAATTTGTTGCAAAAAAAATAGTATTCACAAAAGATATAATTGGTTGGCTTCAGTATCCATTTTTGTATTGAATGCCTTATATGTTGCTCAACCATAGCCTATCCATATTTTTGCACTGTTCACATTCATTATACAATCACAAGGGAATGCATGAGTAGAGCTCTACTTTCTATGTTGCCCATAAGAGTCGAGCTATACTTATTTTCTTTTTTAGCAAAATAGACCTATACCTGTCTTTTTATTGAATGAGTCCTGTTTAGATGAGCTAAGGCTTACACGCATCTACATGAGCCAGGACAATCCGGGTCATCGGATTTTGATTTGATGGCAGGCAACAATACATTAGCAGGTGGGATTGAATTTTTGCATGCTCTGTGAACTGTTGGATCTCAATCCGATGACTTAGATTGTTTTGGCTCTGCCAACACACGTGAGCCTAGGCTCATATAAACTTTTTCCTTATTGAATAGTAGCTAGCTACAACTTGTAAGAGAACACATTAGCGCGTTGCAGCGTTAGTATGCTATAGGGCAGATAGTCGTCGGATCAATGGCCCTCACATGATTAGACGGCTGCAACTGACGATAGATTTTTTGCAACTTGTATTTTTGAAACTTTTAATTATATTTATTTGTATAATATTCAATTGGAAGTGAATTATTGCAAAAGAATCAGTTGGAAGTGAACTACTAGGGATGGCTCACAAGTGATCTTAGAGAGGATGCACTTGTGGCAGGCAATTGCAAGTGGGTCCCCCCTTACTACCAGCAGGCTCATGCAGATGACATCAGGCTTTGGTGGACCCAGAATTCTGAAGAGAAGAAAAGCTGGATTCTATGGTACTTTCTTCATTTCTGGTTTGTTTTTTACTCTTGATGTTGCAGACTAACTGCAAAACAGAATAACTCATAATTTCCATACCCAAAATGCAGACCAACAGCTCTCCTTAAATTCATCCTGCTACTCTCCATTCCCTTTTCTCACGTTTCTCTGACCCTGACTGACATTTTTACTACTTCCTTCTTTCACTGCCCCTGCCCCCTGCCCTCTAGCAGCTGCAAATATGTATGGACATTGTTACATTGCACACAAGGGTGACTACACTATGTAGGCCTGTTATATACATGTGGGGGCAGAGAAGAAGAGCTCTTTCTGTTTTTGCCAAAGGAGAAAGGGAGCCTTTTCCATGTCCATGAGAGGGTAAAGAAGATCTGGTTATGGTCTTGTCAAGTTCAAGCAAATAAAGCAATTTCTCTAAGTAAAAATAAAGAGCGAATTCAATATCAGGAAGGTATTGAACATCTATCTATAAATCAGGTAGCTATTTGATTGTTAAATTTGTATTTGATAATATTTAGCAATACCCATTAATCCATTCAATAATAATGTAGATTTTTTTTTATTTAGAAGTACTATTCCCCAATAATTATGTAGAGTTGATTCTATAACAATGTAGAAACATGAAACTCTACTACCCATATACTAATTTTTTTAACTTATCCACTACCCGAATATTGTAGTTTCCAATGTTCCTTTGCCTGGTACCAAATTTCTAAGAAAAAGCATATAAAACAATGTGAAAAAGCTAAACTATTTAACTCGTTTTTGAACTAATTTTTTTATTCAACCAATATCTCACATAATCACATGACATAAAGATAGTACTCTCCAACTTTAATATATATATATATATATATATATATATATATATATATATATATATATATATATATAGAAAAAGCTTAAATGAGATCGCTCTCATATAGCTTATATGAGGCTACTTTAAATTGTAGCCCTTGGATCTTGATCTAACGGTTACAAATAGTTATAATGATCTCATCCACTCTCTGATGTGACACACTCACCTACCCACTGATTTAATATCCATCATCCGATCGGAATCCAATGGCTATAAAGATTAGCCTCATACTCCTTATATAAGAACGATCTCATGTAAACCCTTCTCTCTCTCTCTCTCTCTATATATATATATATATATAGAGAGAGAGAGAGAGAGAGAGAGAGAGAAAAGAGAGAGAGTGCTCTCTCTCATTCGCTATCTCATGTTTGTAGACTTCAACTCATGATTTAACAGGAGTTGTTTGTTCTTGCACTGGAATTAGCAATGCAGGCTTATTATCCAGGACACTGAACCATTTCCTAATTATGGAGTGCCCTAGGGTGCAGCTGTAGGAATGCAGCCCCTTGTATTTTGGGTAATCATCTTGTGATGTTTCTTTCCAAATCTCTGAAAAGATTACATGCATATAGATCATCACTCAAATTTTTCATTTTCTAGTTCTTCTTTCACTCACTCCCTTTCATGCCTTTACCAAAATGCCAAAACTTCTAAAACCTACAAGATCCATTCTCTTCCCTTCTTTGTCCCCAGCCTGTATCAACAATTAAGTGCTTGAAAGAGACGAGCTGGGCACGCCTTGCAAGTTGCCTGGACAAGCTGCTAAGTGAGAAGCATGCCATGCTAAAATTAACCAAATATTCAATGGCTTCCTTTGAGTGGTTCCTCGCATGAATGCTGGAGATTCTGAGTCTGTAGCTTCTTTCTATCCTAATATAATTATGGTCCTCAGTGTAATTCGAGGCCTTGGTTGTAGATATCAATTAACTTGTACTGAAGTCTAGTTAAGCTTGTTCTACACTGACCTAACTTGAATAATTAGTTCGAAGGGGTTGGTGGCTTATGGTTCAAATTAACTAACTAGCTCTGATGTCTTAATCATGTTTTAAGGCTCATATCTATTTGATTATCCATGAGACGAAGACCATAGATCAAGATGGAGATAAATGATTGCCATTGTTAATGGAGTATCATATTATACATATATCAACAAATTTTATCCAGTATAGAGTTTTTTCCATATTACCTGGCGCCAACTTTTGTTTTCCCATATTGCCTGGTTTTTTCAGTAAAATCCCATATGACCCGGAATCGATACGAAAAGTACTCAAAATACCCTTAAGTTTAGGTATAAGCACCCACACTCTTTGTTTTTCCATATTACCTGGAATCTAAGGAGGTACCTGGAGAAACTCGTGTTCAGTCGGAGAAGAAGGCATTCCGTCCGGCATTTCCGCCCATATCATCGCCGGCGCCGGCACCGGCACCGGCGCTATCCAAATCGGGAAAGGTAATCTTCGCGCCAAAAAGCGAGAAAACGAGCGGGATGAAGGGATTTTGATATAAAAACAGCGGGGAAGCCCTCCCAACTACAAAAATTAAGATCTACATGTAAAAAAATATATATAAAGTTCACCCATTAGTGTTGGACCGCTCCTAGACATGAAATAAGAGGATAAAAATGGACAAAAACGTGAAATACTCTTCGGCGAGTAACAAGTTTAATTTATATATCTTTCTATGATCTTAATGAAGGGGAAGAGGAGGAAAAATAAAGAACAACACAAAAAAATGGGCAAAAATGGATGAAAAATGAGGGAGTTATCACATTTTAAAAATTTCTATTTTATCGTGTCATCGAAAACATGAAAAATATCCAAGTCGTGTTTTGTATGATATGATAAAATGGGAATGTTTAAAATTTCATAACTCGCTCATTTTTT
Source organism: Houttuynia cordata (assembly GCA_039654745.1). Classification (NCBI taxonomy): domain Eukaryota; kingdom Viridiplantae; phylum Streptophyta; class Magnoliopsida; order Piperales; family Saururaceae; genus Houttuynia; species Houttuynia cordata. Next base: position 27,418,024 of record CM077508.1, read on the forward strand.
ATCCGTTTTTTCCCTTTTTTTTTGTGTTCTTCCTTATTTTTCCTCCTCTTCCACCTCATGAAGATATATTAGGATAAAAGAATAAGAAAAAATAAGAAGAAAGAAGAAAATGGAAGCTCTTTGCTAGAAAGCTTCCATTTTTTTCTTTCTTCTTATTTTTTCTTCTTCTTCCATCCTAATATATCTTCATGAGGTGGAAGTGGAGGAAAAATAAGGAAGAACGCAAAAAAAATTGGTAAAAACGGATAAAAAATGAGTGAGTTATGACATTTTGAAAATTCTAGGAAAAATGTGTTTTGAAATACACGACTTGCAGTATAGTCGAGTCATCGCGTACACGACTATAGTGGAAGTCGTGTATTCGAAAACACGTTTTTACTAAAATTTTCAAAATGTCATAACTCACTCATTTTTTATCCGTTTTTGCCCTTTTTTTTTCGTTCTTCCTTATTTTTCCTCCTCTTCCACCTCATGAAGATATATTATGATAAAAGTGTAACAAAAAATAAGAAAAAAGAAGAAAATGGAAGCTCTTTGATAGAAAGCTTCTATTTTTTTCTTTTTACTTATTTTTTCTTCTTCTTCCATCCTAATATATCTTCATGAGGTGGAATAGGAGGAAAAATAAGGAAGAACGCAAAAAAAATGGGCAAAAACGGATAAAAAATGAGTCAGTTATGACATTTTGAAAATTCTAGGAAAAACGTGTTTTGAAATACACGACTTGCAGTATAGTCGTGTCATCGCGTACACGACTATACTGCAAGTCGTGTATTCCAAAATACGTTTTACTAAAAATTTTAAAATGTCATAACTCACTCATTTTTTATCCGTTTTTGCCCATTTTTTTTTCGTTCTTCCTTATTTTTCCTCCTCTTCCACCTCATTAAGATATATTATGATTAAAGAGTAACAAAAAATAAGAAGAAAGAAGAAAATGGAAGCTCTTTGCTAGAAAGCTTCTATTTTTTTCTTTCTTCTTATTTTTTCTTCTTCTTCCATCCTAATATATCTTCATGAGGTGGAAGATGAGGAAAAATAAGGAAGAACGCAAAAAAAATGGGCAAAACGGATAAAAAATGAGTGAGTTATGACATTTTGAAAATTCTAGTAAAAACGTGTTTTGAAATACACGACTTGCAGTATAGTCGTGTACGCGATGACACGACTATACTGCAAGTCGTGTCTTTTAAAATACGTTTTAACTGAAATTTTCAAAATGTCATAACTTGCTAATTTTTCATCCGTTTTTGCCCATTTTTTTTGTGTTCTTCTTCATTTTTCCTCCTCTTCCACCTCATTAAGATATTGTAGGTTAAGAAAAGAAGAAAAAATAAGAAGAAAGGAGAAAGTAAAAGCATTCCCACGTTCGGAGCTTCGCCGCACCACCCATGCTAAAAAAACTATGATCAAGAGATTTTGATGTAAGAGCAGCGGGGAAGCCCACCCAACTATAAAAATTGAGATCTACATGTAAAGAAATACATATAAAGGTCACCCATCGGTGTTCGACCGCTCCTAGACATGAAATAAGAGGATACAAAATGGGTAAAAGCGTAAAATTCTAATCGGCGAGCGATAATTTAATTTATATATCGTTTTGTGATCTTAATTAGGTGAAAGAGGAATAAAAATGAGGAAGAACGCAAAAAAAATGGGAAAAAACGGATAAAAAATGAGCGAATTATGACATTTTGAAGATTGTCATTTTATTGTGTAGGATATACATGACTTGGGTATTTATCGTGTATACGACATACACGATAAATACCCAAGTCGTGTATATCCTACACGATAAAATGACAATCTTTAAAATGTCATAACTCTCTCATTTTTCATCCGTTTTTGCCCATTTTTTTGCGTTCTTCCTCATTTTTCCTCCTCTTTCACCTAATTAAGATCACAGAAAGATATATAAATTGAATTATCGCTCGCCGGTGAGTATTTCACGCTTTTGCCCATTTTTATTATTTTATTTTATGTTCAGGAGCGATCGAGCACCAATAGGTGACCTTTATATGTGTTTCTTTACATGTAGATCTTAATTTTTATAGTTGGGCGGGCTTCCCCGCTATTATTATATCAAAATCTCTTCATCCCACTCGTTTTTCTGCCTTTTGGCGCGAAGATTACTTTTTTGATTTGGACGGCACCGGCGCCGGTGATGATATGGGGGGAGATGCGAACGGAACTTCTTCTCCGATTGAACGCGAGCTTCTCCGAGTACCTGCTCCTCAGATTCCGGGTAATATGGAAAAAGGCAAAATGTGGGTGCTTATACCTAAACCTAAGGGTATTTTGGGTACTTTTCAGGTCATATGGAAGAAAGACAAAGATTCCGGGTAATATGAGAAACCTAAAATTGGCGCCAGGTCATATGTAAAGAGCTCTCCAGTATACAATAATACACATACTTGATGGACCTCTTAGCTTAATCCAACCATGTCATTCATTTGATGTTAATCCAATCTTTCTATTTTCCATTAAGGGACTTACATAATATGCATACAATATGCTAATAACCATAGATCAGTGTTGCATTATTCCAAGAACTTTCAGATGTAATGACATATACACCGTCTGTCTATATTAATAGAAAATTAGTTATTTTTATTGAATGGTACCCAGCCACTACTTTTTCACCAATGTAAGGTACCTGTTGCCAATAAAAAAATTTAAGGTAACCCAGACACTTAAATTGAACCATATGGAGCTATCATTATGGGAAACCAATTTTTCCCCAAATGGAGGGAGTATATTGATAAGTTAACAAGAATTAAAGCAACATTTTTCAAATGGCTTGACATGAGTAGCCTGGTATCCAATTGAGTCTTGCAACATTGTCTCTCTCTCTCTCTCTCCTGTGTGTGTGTGCGTGCGTGTGCTAATCAGTATCATAGATTCTTCTTTGTAAACATAATGAGTGACAGCTATGTCAAACTCATATATACTTGGTTTAATGGATAGAATCATGTGCTTATTCTGCCAACTATGGCCTTTGAAAACAATGTACTGATTCAAATTCCCACAGTCTGAGCCAAAGCCCATAATAAATTAAGGGCAGTGATAACCCTACAGCAGATTCCTACACATTTCCATACACAGCTGATGTGTATGGAAATGAGTGGGTGAACTGATGTGGGGTCACATCAGCTGATCCACTCATTTCCATACACATCAGCTGTGTATGAAAAATGTGTAGGAATCTGCTGTACAAATATCATTTCCCATAAATTAACAGCTAAACCATTTTATGAAGCGCAGCCACGTACATGCACAAGAGTGTCACTGCTTACGTGGATCTTTCAATGGTCCTGACCAATACTTGGCTTGCATGCATCATTATTGATGAGCATACTTAATGTAAACAGTAGATAATTCAATAAGCTGATGATCTCATCTAAGTTGTCAATTATGTTCCCATGTGATGTCATCTTCCTGCAGTAATTTCAGTCAATGCACCCAAAGAATTTGGGCCCAAAGAAATACCATTTGAAACATAAACAGTCACTTATGCATGGCCAACCACTACAAACCCTAATTTTCATTGCATGCAAGACTTGGAAGAAATTATCTAGCATAATGTATCTGTCCAACAACTCATTAAGGAGTTCAAATTTAGGATGTGATGATTTTGGTTGAACTGCAGATATGAAGAGTAATCAATAAGATTTGACAATGAGACATACTATAGTCATTGGTAATCTTTTTGTAAGTAAATATGGGTTCTTGTCCCATTTTACTTGTCTTGATTGAGAGGAGTCGGCTCTCTCGTGCGCGTGTAGGCATGTGGAGTAGTTAGGCTTCCGTGGGCCCGGTCCACACTAAATTGGAAGAGACACTGTAATCATCACCGATCCGGAAATCACATATTTGGAATTAGCCGTTTTGGTACGACCAAAATGGAATTGTCAAATATGAGTCACCATCTTGGAAAATCTGTTGAGCAATTTCGGGAAACCGAAATTGGCATGATTTGTAACGGATTTATGCCTTATTAAGGGTAAGAGAGGGGACGCCCTCTATACCATACGAAAGGGCGACTTTTGGTTACAAGAAGAAGGATTTTGGTGACCTTGATTCGTTGGGTGAAAAAGCTAATTCGAGGAATATAGCTTTTCACAAGGTTCTACACTCGATCGGTGAAGGATTTGGTGTTCTCGGACATATTCAAATCTGTGGAGTGATTCGTAGGCACAAAGGCCGAAGGTTGGTGTTTCTAATTTCATAATCTTTGAGCTTTATTTGTTGATTTAAGGAAAACCCCCAAATTTGAGAACCCACATCAACCGGATTCAAATCCTAAATTCGCTTCCGTTGCGGCTCAATTACCCTTCATTGGTATCGGAGCCTTGATTCCGTGGTGGTGTGAGGGTTCCAAGAAATTTGTGGGAATTTTCCTCGCGGTTTTTGCCGACTGAAAATCTCGATTTTTACAGTCGCGATCGATCGGCGTCAAGAGCGATCGATCGCGCTAAGGTAAAATCGGAGAAGACGACTGGTCACGATCGACAGGCATCATTCGGCATCGATCGTTAAGTCTCTTGAAAAGGGAAAACGATCGATCGGCTTCGATCGGCATCGATCGCCATCGTTCGGCTTCGATCGGCATCGATCACCATCGTTCGCCATCGTTCGGCATCGATCGGCGTCGATCATTGATTTGCTTTGAAAAAGGGAAACGATCGATCGGCTCGAATTGCGATCGATCGTATCTACTGGAAGTTGAACAAAATTGACAGCGAAAAGCTGCGATCGATCGGGTATTTGACACGATCGATCGGCGGGATAAAATTTGAAAAACTAATTAATATTGAAGCAGTATTTGTGCCACTTGATTATATAATTGTTGATAGTAATTAGTGATTCAAACTGTGCTATTCTTTACACTGATTGTCCTGTTCCATTGATTGTAGATTTTTATCTTCAATTTGATTGAAACATTTGCTGATTTCATAAAAGTTGCAATGGCTTCCCGTATGGTCTCCAGTGAGTTGGCAAAGACTGAGAAGTTGAATGCCACCAATTTTGTTACCTGGAAGAGGCGCATCCGTCACATTCTATTCCTTGACGACTTGGGTCATGTACTAGACCAAGTTATTGAACCTTCGGGTGAAAGTAGTACTCCTGCTCAAAAGAGAGAGTACGAGAAGTTCAGGAAGGAGGATGCACGAGCAAGGACCACGATGCTTACCTTTATGGAGCCTTCTATGGAGTTGCTTTTTGAGAAGCACAAATCGGCCAAAGAAATGTATCAGGCCATTGAAAGGAGGTATGGAGACATACTGAGGCACATATCAGGTTGCTCCACACTCGCTATACCAATATGAGGATGGAGGAGGGCAAGAATGTGCTTGAGCACATAAATGCCATGACTATTATTGCTAGTGAGTTGGAGATGCTTGGAGATCCAATTTCATTGGGGGTCCAAGTGTCTACGATACTCACTAGCCTCCCTCCATCATGGGAAGCAGTTGTGGTGGCGTTGAACCTGAGTGACAAGAAACTCACTCTCGATGACCTTACTGCCAAGCTGGGCTTGGAGCAGGAAAGGAGAGAGCATATGAGGGCCTCTAATGCATCTGCCAACCTTGCTCACCATGTTGGCTCTAAGAAAGGTGGGTCCTATGCTGGCACTTCAAAGAAGAACTTCAAGAGGAAAGGAAAGAAGCCTCAATTCCAGGGTGGAGACAAGGCGAAGAACAAGAAGAAGGGAGCCTGCTTTACTTGTGGCCAGATGGGTCACTTTAGCAGGAACTGTCCTAATGGCTCCCAGGGCAACGAGAAAAAGAAACAGCAGGGTGGAGGAAAGGACATAGTTTGTATGATTTCTGAGGCACTGATTGTGAACACTAACACTAGAGGTTGGTGGCTTGACTCGGCTGCAACCCGTCATGTGGCAATGACAAAGGAGTCTTTTGCTGAGATGAAAGAGATTAGTCCCGGAGAGCACAAGATCTACATGGGGAATAACACCTATTGTGACGTGCTGGGGATTGGCTCTGTTCGTGTTCCTCTCTTAGGAGGAAACACCCTGGTCCTCACAGATGTCTTGTATGCACCTACTATTCGTAGGAATCTGATTTCAATCCCTCTTCTGACTCAAAAGGGATTTGAAGTCAGGTTCAAGGGTGGCAAGGGAACTGTGGGGCAGAAGAATAATATTTTATTTACTGCTTCTTTAGTTGATGGTTTATTCAAACTTGATGTATCCAATGATTTTGCTAATAATGAAATGATTGATTCTGAGTATGTTGCTTGTGTTGCTGTTGATAATGCATTGTTGTGGCATTTACGCCTTTGTCATGTGAATGCGACAAAATTACACCGAATGCGACAAAATTACACCGAATGCAACAAAATTACATCAGTTGAGATGTTAGCTGATCCGTTAACAAAGGCCTTAACGACGGATCTATTTGTAAAACATGTTCATAGTATTGGATTACGACAGGACTAGTGCACGAGTCACTGTGGATCGCAAATATGAACAAAGAACCCATAGTGGGGGATGTAAGTAAATATGGGTTCTTGTCCCATTTTACTTGTCTTGATTGAGAGGAGTCGGCTCTCTCGTGCGCGTGTAGGCATGTGGAGTAGTTAGGCTTCCGTGGGCCCGGTCCACACTAAATTGGAAGAGACACTGTAATCATCACCGATCCGGAAATCACATATTTGGAATTAGCCGTTTTGGTACGACCAAAATGGAATTGTCAAATATGAGTCACCATCTTGGAAAATCTGTTGAGCAATTTCGGGAAACCGAAATTGGCATGATTTGTAACGGATTTATGCCTTATTAAGGGTAAGAGAGGGGACGCCCTCTATACCATACGAAAGGGCGACTTTTGGTTACAAGAAGAAGGATTTTGGTGACCTTGATTCGTTGGGTGAAAAAGCTAATTCGAGGAATATAGCTTTTCACAAGGTTCTACACTCGATCGGTGAAGGATTTGGTGTTCTCGGACATATTCAAATCTGTGGAGTGATTCGTAGGCACAAAGGCCGAAGGTTGGTGTTTCTAATTTCATAATCTTTGAGCTTTATTTGTTGATTTAAGGAAAACCCCCAAATTTGAGAACCCACATCAACCGGATTCAAATCCTAAATTCGCTTCCGTTGCGGCTCAATTACCCTTCACTTTTAAGTCAGAAAAGAAAAAGTTATTTGAGTGATTATGTCCACTCTAAAGTGGCAGAGAAAAAAATTAAGTAGATCAAAATGCGATGGATCAAGTGAAAAAAATTCTTTTTGGCGACTCAGTTTCATGTAAATACACTTTCTTAGATCCCAATTAATGGGACGAATAATGTAATATATGATGTCATTTACTCCTTCCGTTCCATATTAAATGATATATTTGGAAATAAATATGTCCCCAGAAAACGACATTGAAGAGACGAAAAATTACAGAGTGAAAATATTGGCAACCTTCAATTTTGAAACAAACAAATCAAACTATGGCTACCCACAAGCTCGCGTGGTGATGAAAATTCCCTTGTAGAGGAATTTGTCTTAGGTTCATGCCCGTACTGAAACATCTTTGGTTGGAGGTTGGGGTTTAGATTAGGTTAAACTAGGTTTCAATGCATATGATGCACTTGTTAAAAACGAAGAGCGATTTGGGATCAGGTGAGTTTCAAAAATATATATAGGAATCAAGTAGCTACCTTAGTGGTAATTTGCATTTTATAATATTTCTATAACAATGTGGAGTCTTTTTTAAAGAAAATAATGTAGGGTCGATTGCATGATAATGATAAATTAATGACATTGTACTACCCACATGCTATTTTTTCCCTCTACCTTATTGCTATGATTTACACTCTCTCTACTTTATCATAAGGTTCACCTAAAAAACCTATAGCACTTTTCATGCAAAATACAATCTATATATATAATCTTAGTCTTTTAAATAAGCATTGGTTTTCCTCATAGTCTGCGGTGTACTGCAGCGCCACATCTTTGTGGTACACCCGGAAATTATGTTACTAGCATAAAAATATTGCAGTATTTTTTTTGTCATTGAGTGATATAATGTATTTTTGTCATTGAGTAATATAGAGTATATTTGCGAATGTAATGATTGAACAACCAAGTTACTAAATATACTCTTTCTTTGGTACTTTATCAAGTAATATGGTGCGAGATGGATTTTTTTGTTTTAAATATATGCGGGACGTTAATTAATAACACAGGGGCGTACTTGTGCTCATACTCAGATCCATCGCATATTATTACTGGAGATTAAGTTCTCCTTTATTTAAGAGTACCAAACCATATTATTTTTTTTTTAAAAAGAGAGTAACATTTAAAGCTAGGGCCTAGGTTCAACGATTCCACTTCTAACAAGCTCATACTCCAGATTTTATCCTGATCGAAGATTGGTTGTCTCCTACATTTTTGGCTCTTCCAATTTGTATCAAACCATTGAAACTATCAAGAAGTTTTATTTTTTCATCAAACCATTGAAACTATATATCAAGAAAGAAAAAATTCTTGATAGTTTCAATGGTTTCTTTTTAATAGTACGATAGTTTCAATGAGTTGATACTGGGAGAAAGTGGGCTTTGAGTTATTCCAAGTAAAGCCTATGAGGAAGTCTGATCTTGATCCGACCGTTGTGTTCTATCCTATCTGTTTAAAACTATATTGGTAACAAAAATAAATTCTCAACTCGGCACCGTGACCAAACCGCCGTGACCATGGTACATGAGGTGCTAACCCATGTCGACATGAGGCTATGAACTATACTAGCAGTTAGCATCCCATGTACTATGTCATGGAGGTTTGATCATGGTGCCCACTCAGGCTTGACGCGTTCTATCGGTAATACAATCCCACATAATATCATCACATCTGCGGTTTTGTTTTTTTGACAAAATCGTAATTTATTTTGGTGAAAGGCGTACAGGAGCAAGATTAGTTCAATACTTGTATAATATGATTGTCAAACTCGCATGGAAGCAATCACAATTAAAATTATGTCTTCATAGCTCATTCTGCACCCCTTTAGGATTTTTGTCTTGTCAAAATTGAAATTTTCTTAGATTCAGGTTGCCGTAGCATTGTTCTTTGATCTTTGCATTGCGTTTTAATTTAGCTTAGTCGTCATTCCATATCAGATTTAGCTTTCTGTTTTAGAGGACAATTGGAAGATCATCTCTTTTATAGTTTCACTACTATTTAAATTTTTTCGTAGAGCACTACTATTTAAATTTTTTTGTAGAGCACTACTATTTAATTAATTACATTGAAAACAGTCTACATTAGCTTGAGGTGCAACACTGGTAATTGGAAGATTACCCTCAAGCTCCTTCAGGGATTCATTTTAGCTAGAAATAAGCAACCTAATCTGGATAGAACGATGGGAGTGCTCAGAATGCTTTAATTGATAGGTAGCGATCAGAGACAATCACTCAGCACCCTCATGCTCCATGGTGGTTGAAGGCAGGAGAACGGAGGTTGATGAGAGCGGCTCATGAACCACTGAGTTTGCTGATACGGAGATAGGATCTCCCTCTATTTGCAGCATTATGCTCCCTAGAATCTCCTTCATTAACTGTTTAAAATCTTCTTCCGCAACTGGCTTCCCATCGTCTGCATTCACCATCTTAAAGACTTCATCCACCACCTTATCAATCTGCAAGTAAAAAAATGCATTTATAAGCAAGATACCTGCACAAGTTAAATTTGAGGGCTAGTTTTAATCTATAAGCTAGTTTTCAGTTATCATTTTTTTCCAATTAGCTGAATTATGCAGATAAATTGCTATTGCATGAGTGTATACACTTGAGCACCATAGCGTAGCTACGGATTAGCTGCAAAAGATTGCCCTCAAGTATCAAACCATATGGGCATTCAAATTTCAGAGAACATCAGAAATCTACTTGTTCTGTCGATAAATTCTATAGAAGGAAAGACAAATTACAAATTGTTCCAATAGAACATTAATAATCAGAGAAAAGATTAAGTTGATAATTTCTCTATTCCACATTTTTTATTGGTGAAGTTCTCTATCCAAATTCAAATCCTCCAAAATCGGAATGAACATTATGTTAGACTGCCAGGTCTTTGTAGAATAACTTTTTAAGTACGTTATCTAAAAATTGGATCACAGGGGTAACAGGCCTAAATTTATATTCTACCAGTTTCATTGGAAACGTAGTATACCACAAGGTATTGCATATTTTTTTTTATCATTTTGGCTCACTATATATTTTACCAGTTTCATTGAAAATGTGGTATATCACAAGGACATTTTTTATCATTTTGCCTCACAAAGGTAGATTTAATTATCAACAACTTTATTAATTTTAATGTAGAAATTATATCTAAATGGGCAAGTAGCCAATTTGAACACTGAAATAAAAAGGACTGGGGACCACCAAAAGAAAAGGGCATAGGTGGATTACCTGAGCAATGGCACCATAAGGGGGCAAACCAGCTGCAGGACCCATTCCATCTAGTGCTGGCCGAAGATACTGCTTGGATGTCTTCCCATTCTTATCTTTGGGCAGTGATGTCCATGTTTTATCCAAAGCCTACGACAAGAAGATATAGCAGTCAATCTTACATTGAATTAATCCCACTTTTAATCACATATAGCACTTTACATTACATAAATCCCACTTTAAATCGCATCTAAAATGACCCAACTTTTAATACATCCATGTTTTTTTCGTTAACATGGTATATTTGAATCCTTGGAACCCGACTAGATGGGTCAGGGCAGCCAGTTTCTTAAAGCATTGTATTCTAGGGGCCGTTTGGGGCGTGAAAAAACCGGAATATCCACAGTGGATATTTCACTTTCACTGTAGCATTCAAATTTTTTTCACTTTTAGGCTGGTGTTTCAGCTGAAAGTGAAAAAACATGAAATGAATAGTGAAATGAAACATCCACTTTGGATGTTTTACTTTTTATCATGCCCCGGCCAAACGCCCCCCTAATCGCAACATCTACAGCAGCCAACAAAGTGGCTGTTTGAACTTTGAACTCAAGACCTCCGCCCTTAATTTCACCCATAAAAGATTATATATCATTATTGTGACTTTCACTCATTAGTGTTTCACAATCCTTGTTTTTTTAGGCATCAAAGGATTAGAGTTAATTAACAATTACTCTAAGTAGCTTCTCAGCTTCAAGCATCGACGAATATCCAACCCACACTATTTGGACAGGGGCAGGGCCCATGACTGACCGACCATGGGCCCAATTTCGGCCCATTATTTGATCCTCTGGACAAATTGACAATGGCTAGTGGGGGCCCATAAAGAAGTGAACCTTAGAAATGTGTGGTAGGTTGGGGAGATAAATACCTTATCAACCTCAAACTTGTTGGATAATAGCCTCCTAATCCCACTCCCATCAAAAGTATTTTCTGTGTGAGCCACAATTACAGGTTGCTCCTTCAGTTCTTCAGCTATCCTTTTCAGAACCTTGTTGAATACATCCAAGAAAGTGTCCTCAGTTATGGGCTTTTCCATGTGATCCACACAACATGACTGCAAGGCTGGCTCCACCACATTGGTCAATACCTACCAGTAACAAAGGGAACAAAAACCTTAAGTTGCCATGACTTGCGTAATTTTGTTAAATTAAACTTGACAATTTGAAATCTTATTTGCTTAACTTATTACACACAGAATTCATCTTTCACCACATCCCTAGTTATATGTCAGAACCCTAGTTTAAAGGCAGAGGAGTTTACATGCTCAACTTACCATTTCAATTTAGCATTCTTATGATCAATGGCATAATGTAGTTCTTGGTTCTGAAATTGATGTAAACAGTCTTGTCTTTAGTTGAAATTTTTGCTTAATAATTACCCAAGCATCAGAAGAAGGTGGCATGCCATGATCAACTGTGAGTTGCTCTAGTGCCATGGTGATGCACTCACGGAGTGAGCGCACCGATGATTCGATGTGTGAATATGTTGCGACTGCCTCTGCCTGAAACCTTGCGCTGTCTGCAAATTCGTTAAGGTCTTCGCCGTCTATCCGTAGTATCACAACAGGATCCCTCTTAAGCCCTTCTGCCATTCCAAGTATAATGTCTGATAGAACCTCTTTGAACTCAGTCTTGCTCACTTCTCCTTCTTTACCATGTGTAAATTCGTTCAAAACCTTCAAATTTAACAATTCAATCAATCATGCATACAATTTTTTTTGTCAAATAAAATGTAAATATTGAAGCTTATGTTCTGAGTGAACTGTCTTTTGTAGTGGCCACTTGTGGATCATATAAGCATCGTTTAAGTAAGCCATAGCTTTCATGTGTCATGTCTTACTAAACATGTAGTCCTTAAGAGTCTTACAAACACAAGCAAGTAATCATGTCACATCTTCATCTTATCTTTCACGTGTTATCTAATTTGAATGGAAGAAAGATGGGACAAGAAATAGAATGGTAGCTAAGCATATGATATTTATAGATTGGAATGGAGATTGACCACAAACTATTACAGAGATATGACAATAGATCAATAATACAATGAGCCCTCGGTCAGACGTGCGTCAGCGTGCACTGCGCATTTTCGGGCCACCCTAAAATAGGAGTGAGTATAGCCTGACCGGTGTCGATAACAAAAAATTCCTCACCAAACTGCATAAGATTATGTTTAGTACATAGACATCTTCTACTCCCCTTGTCATATATTTCATGTCTGAATCCGACAGCCAAAATGAACCTGATTTATATCATTTTGGATTTCTAAGCTAAGTAATATGGAACAAAAGGATTATGTATATGGTCCCACGATTTGGTTATGATGCTTGGTCAGGAAAACATATTTGTTAAAAATAGGGGGTATGCAGGTTTTACTGCCTCTACAAGCAAGGCGTCGAATCGCGATTTGATGGCTTGCTATGCACCCGACACATATTTTCTATTATTATGTTGCAACACATAAATTTCGTAACAAGATAGTACAAGATGACATTTTACACATATAATAGCCTAACCGCATTTAAAAAAATTCTATTCTTTCACTAACGACCACACTTTTGCGTTCATGAAATGTTCCACACTTAATAAAGAAAGGAAGCAATTAGTGAAGAAAGCCTTTAACTACATGAACCTAAATTTTACAATGTAACAAAATTAAATTTATATATATTTTGTTAGAAAAAAGTTTAAATGAGATCGTTTGTATAGCAATAATCTTGAGCCATCAAATCAAAATATAACGGCCATGATAATTCACACTTATCTACTCTTTGATTTGACATTTGCCGTCAAATCTTGATACGACCGATGAAAATGGCTTGGCTGGCAAGCTACCTGAAAACGGTCTCATTTAAATTAGTCTCATTCTTTTAATCACCATCAGACCCCTGTGCAACAGTAATAAATGCTTCCTCTATTCCATATTAATAGTCTTATTTATTTTTTAAAAATAAACTAAATCAGTTCATTTTGAAAAATTAAAACAAATAAGAGTATTAATATGGAATGGTTAGTGTACATACTTTTTTAATTTTCAAATTATGTACCAGGTTCCCTTTTCAAATAAAAAAATTAAAAAACGATGATTTAACATTTAACCTTATTGCTAAATTCCACAAAATAGCTCATTAATTAGCCATTACTTCCCACATCCACAAAGTATCAATCTCACGACACTTGAACACTTGAAGCATGAAAAGGATGATGAAACAGGACAGTGATCAATCTGATGATCCATACCTCAGTGTAAATACGATCAGACTCAGGAGAGGTTCCTTGAGCAGGCAAGCCAAGAGCAACGCCAATATCTGCCACAGCCGGCTGTAGCTCCTTCACTGAGTGCTTCCCATCCTTGTCCCTGTCAAGCTCCTCGAACTTATGACCCACAAAGCTACCCAACACCTCCTCGTTCTCCACCAAGTCCCTTATCTCCGTCCCATCCAGAACCCCTTTTTCCTAGAGTTCATGTCTTCCATCTTAACACACCACAAAAGTGGTGCAAATTGATGACAAACAGTTGAATGAACTTGGAAGATAGAAGAAGCTCGTGAAGATGGACTTTGCTTTTATCTTTTGCTTTGCTTTGGTTTCTACTCTTTCTTTTGATGACTTTTATGGAGGAAGCTGGAGTAGGCAGTGGCTTCAAGGCAAGCAGAGGTCTGGTACACGTGGGGCGGTTTGTTTTGGACAACAGAGAAAATCATGAAAGGGGAAATCTGTCTGGGCCTTTTCATTTATGCTTTTTCTTTCTTTTAGGGGCCTTCTTGGTTGTGTGTGTCTTTGTCTTTGGCTCATCTTATATTTGCATTTGACTCAAATTTTAAATGTTGATTTACTAATATTAAGTCAGGTTTAAGATCAATTTAATTAACCACAGAGTGTTGGTGGGATGGTCAGGACACTTTTCCTCAAGCAAAGGTATAAAGCAAGTTCGACTTCCACTCAGTTGGACGGACACCGACCAACTGCTATTATATCCTGATTTATCGGGCGCATATGATGGGGTGGGCCTTACGCATGCATCGTGAGATTGGTGGCGGGATATGGTCCTCTAAGAGGCTGGTTGCCCTTCTTATAGTTGGGTCCCAAGGAGGCATATAAATGCCCCATGTGATTGGCAGTAGGATACAGCTCTAAGAGGTCGATTGCCTGCCCTTTATAGTCGGGTCCCAAGGACTCGCACACCCTTCGTTCTAAGAAAAAGATGATTTAAATGGGTTTTAGCCAACTAAACAAGGTTGCCAATTTGAAGGGATGACCAATTGTTTTACTCAATTACTTTACTTTATGCAGGATAATTAAAGATGAAACTAGTAGCATAGCCTGCCAAACCAAGTTAAATTCTGTTAGTAGTTAGGATGATTTGAGCCTAACCGCACTATTCAAGTTGGGTAAGGTTTCTTTTGTGTTGTTTTGAATCGGATCCCTATTCTGGTATGCATAAATTAAGGACATGGAAAACAACTTGTCTGATTATGCAAAGGAATATGCTTTTATGGTATAATTAGGACATGCAAAGAAAAGAGGGAGATGGTGACGAAATTTAAACTTTCTTGCCGACCAGATAACATAAGAGAACAATCTTTGTCATTATTTTGATAATAAGCACAATTTTTGGCAATGGAGGATGAATTATTGGCTATATCTTCTAATTGGGGCCTGTGCATGCACACAAACTTTTGACTTTTGAGCTGGCAAAACTAAAGAAGAAGAGGTTTTTCTTGATAGGTAAGATTCATGCATCCTCACACTCTTTGACTTTTGCAACAACTAGAAGAGATCAACCAGCGCATGAAAGGCTTGATGAGTGTAAAAAAGATCAACAACTTGTACGCTAATTGTCTAATTAAGACCAAACATTTATGTATGTATTTGCTCTATGCCGAACTGCTAACTATGGCCTTGAGTGTGACATAAACATGTTAAAGAACTAATACATTTGTAGGTATAATACCAATCAAATGTGTATGCCTTACCTGATATTTGCCCGAATTGCTAACTAACTATGGTCTTTGCGTGTGACTAAATCATGTTAATGAACTAATGGATTAAATTTATAATGCCGAAAACATGATACCCTATGCCGAATTGCTAACAGAAGTCTTGAATGTAACAAAAACATGTTAATGAACTAATACTTTGAACTTATAATGCCAAACATTTATGTCTGCTTTACCTTATTTCATAGAATGCCTAGTCGTTAACTGTGATATTCGGAGTGCGACAAGAACATGTTAAAGAAGATAGCCAGCAGCTTTTTCTATCTTTGGTTTGTACAAAAGGGATTTGTGCATAACTTAGCTGCTCAAGCTCAGATATCATGGTTTCTATGTTTTGAGGGGACTCAAAGTTTCCATGCAGAATGATAAATTGATAAATTTGCCTATGCATTATTTGATTAAAAACCTTTGAGTAGTATGTGGATTTATCAATTCAAAAACATGAAAAACCTATGTTTTATACCGTAAATGATGCTAACTTATGAAACTCAATCACCGAACTAACATTTGGAGCATTCCCTTACTAATTTTTCCCATTTTGCAAAGATAACTTTATATTAGTACCTAATTGCATACCGGTTACTATTAAAAGCCCATAAGTTGCTACCATACAAATCTCAGTTTCAGCTACTTCCCGCTTCAATCTATCATAAGCAATGACAAACACATTTAGGCAATGTACAATTCATTTGGCCGTACTCCAATAAAGTACTGGTTTTATTCCCAAAATGTTTGGTAGCTAGGGGGTTTGAAACATTTTTGCGTGAACTTCTAATTATGTTTTGTTATATGGTTCAGATGTTGATAGACATTACTCCGTCCAAAAAATTGAGGCCACATCGCAAAATGAGGTAAATTTATTGGCATATGAAGCCACAAAATTTCAAGCCTCCCCTTACCAAGGCATACCTTCTAACTATTTCTCCATTTTACTATTAGTACATGATTGTTAGATTATGACATGAGGTCATTTATTTAAAGATCTCAAAATTTTCAAATGTGGCCTGATTTTTTGGACGGAGGGAGTATTACTTTCACACAAGGTCGTTGCCGGGGGATATACTTGGAGATGTCTTCCTTTTCTTGTTTTTTCCCTTTCCTGCTAAATTGAACTGTAAAGTGATTATTGTTTTACTCTTGTAGGAATAGTTCAGTTTTGGTTGCAGAGAAATGTACGTGGACAAGGACCAGCAGCCTCTATGATTTATAATTGTTCTTGCTATTTATCTTTTATGCACTGCTTCCTCTATAGTTTGCCCCTAAATTATGTTTAGATCTATGGTTTTACAATGTATCCAGTTCAATTAGCACTAGTGCAAATAAATCTGTTGTATGAATCCTTGTGAACAATAAAATTGTTCTATATACACTAGTTCTTTATTTTGTTGACACTATTTTTAATTTGTTTCACAGTCACAAAAATGCATTTGTGTTCCATTTCTTCTTTGGAAAATGGAGACCTTGGTTGGGGCTTTGTTAGGAGGGCAAGAAGAAAATAAACAGCTCTGCGCCAGGATTTTTTTTAATTTTATGGTGACTGTAGTTGTACAAAATTTTCTTGTTATAGCACATATGAACCATTGTCATACTTCTTAACTCATCAGTCATTGTGGAAAACCATATGGCATACAAATGTACTATTTGCATTGGGCAGATTTTTTTTTGTCTCCAGAGACCTTCAATAAAAGGTGCAATGAATCAGATTATATCAAATTTTGGTGAAAATGTAGAGACAAATATTCTTCTTTGTTCTGCGTTTTGAATTCCTAATGATTATTAAATAATTAATGTACACTTACACAACATTGTTATTGCGGCGAGGAGGGAACGAATTGTGATTGTTTCAATAACCTCTTTGTTTCTGTCAGTCAAATTTTCTCACTTTCCAAATTAAATTCTGGGAAGTCGTTGTAGTGTACTTTCTCGCTTGCCTAATTTGATTCCACAATGGTTAGTGTTTTTCAGTTAGTAGAGCAAAAGGGTGTGTTTAGTGTACTTATCTAGAAAAAAAATCATTTTTTTCGATAAAAAATGGTTTCTCAGATTTTTTCGATTGCTGAAACTCAGAAGTCCTGAATATTTCTTAATTTCAGATTACATTTCTAAAATTCAGATAAATGGTTTTTCAGATTTCCAAAATGCTTTCCAGATTTAAGACTCATAAAAAACAAACAAGACCCTTAGCAATTTTAATCGCCAATTATTTAGTAAAAACAACTTTGGTTCATGATTTGTTTAAGATTTAGAAATGAGGCCGCCTAGGCCGATTTGCAGCTTCCGCTGCACCCCCACGTCCCATGGCTTGCACCCTGCTCCACCTCGATGAACTCATCCACGGCCATCGTCTCCTCCCACCCCTTCCGCTAGCTATATATACCTCCTTCCAAATCGACAATACTCCCTCCGTCCAGCTTTAGATGCTCGATTTGGAGAGAGCAGTCCCATTTTAGTCCATATGGTTAATTTAAGGGGGGTTTTCAGCTCTTCTTTCCCATTAGTTGGGGTTTCCACCATCCAATAAAAATCATCATTTTTTCCGACGGTGCTATTAAGCGGGACAAAGGGTGTATATATTAATGAACCACAATGTCGATCACAAGGTGGGATCAGATAGGTCCCACACAAATGGGCAATCAACGGACCACAATATGGATCAGATAGGTTCCACACAAATCGAGTGGTCCAAGCAAACCTTCCCAGTGGGACCACCAGTCACAGCCACATGGTATGCTAGGCCGGCCCCACATATCTGGTTAATACATTATGTGGTAGCAATTCTGCCTGGAGCCTGAGATTCTCTCTCTTACCTCTCTCTAGATTTCCCAAGAAAAAACAGCTCCTCTTACAATCATCTCAGCCAGGCAGAGTCAAGGGCCGGAGCTTCCAGTCATGGTGGCTGTTTCACCTTCTCTTCCTCACCTCCACTCCCCCTTCTTATCTTCCTACCATCCAAGACTCTCTTCTTGTGCATTTTCTTGCAGACCCAACACTAGCCAGAGGCCACTCACTTCTTATCCACGCATCAGGGCCATTGATCTCGATCAGAACACGGTATTTTCTTCTTTTTTGTTTAGCAGTCATTTATCTGTCCTGCATGAAGACTGAGTAGTAACTACATGCAAACTAACTGTAATATCATGTCAGGTGGTAGCTATCACAGTTGGTGTAGTCAGTGTTGCAGTTGGTATTGGAATCCCAGTGTTCTATGAAACCCAAATTGATAATGCAGTAAGGCTCTCTATCTATTTATCTGTCTCTCAAGTCTCATGGTCTTTTGAAGCAAAATAACAATCTGGCAAGTTGCAATGCAGGCAAAACGAGACAATACGCAGCCTTGCTTCCCCTGCAGTGGTTCAGGCGCCCGTAAGCAACATAGTTCTTCTGAATTTCGAATCGTACTCAAAATCCTCTGTTTTTTTTTACTACCATTTATTTTGATGTCCTACCAAAGGGGAATTGAGCCTTTGTCACAGAAGAAGCTTTCCCTTGTACTAATGTGCATTTGGTTTGATGAAAACTGGGCACAGAAAAATGCAGGTTCTGCACGGGGACAGGAAGTGTGACAATAGAGCTTGGGGGAGGAGAGAATGAAATTTCAAAATGCATCAACTGCGAAGGCGCCGGCACCTTCACATGCACCACTTGCCAGGGCACTGGCATTCAGCCTCGATACCTCGATCGCAGGTACAATATTTTTGCTGTTTCTGTTTTCCCTCAGCATTTCAATAGACTTAGGTTGATTTCACATTCTGCTCTTCACAATTTGTAATTCATCTGAACAGGGAATTCAAGGATGATGACTGAACGGAAAAAGGGGCAAAGACTTTTCACAAGAAATTTAAGCTCAATTAGTAGAGGACCCAAAGTTGGGGTCAATCCAAGACTGTTTTTGTAAAATCAAGAACTAAACTCGAGCAACTGCAAGTATCTTATTTCATAGCCAAAGCTGTTCCATCATCACATTACTGGTTCATTTTCAAGTTTTAAACACATTTGCATCCCTCGCCACACTTGATCTTGCCAAGCCTCAGACCAAGAGATAAGCCTTTCTCATTGCAATCATCCTTCTACACATTGTGAAACCCAAAATCAGACCATTACAAACCATATTCATACACCTAATTCTATTTTTCTCTCCTTCCTGGACCCCACACAATTCATTAACAAATTAACTACGTGTACAGGTGCAGTGCCACAAAATGTCGATTTCACAAATATCCGACAAAAAAAACTTGACGATCTTCTTCATCAAGACCATCTAAGAAACCAGTACAGGCTGAGTGGACGAGTCCTTTTGAGTTTTACACCTGCACAAGGGGTAGCATTCATCAGCGAAATAAATTCATAGACAAGGGAGAAAGCACCAAAACAGGAAGTGCTTTGTAAATGTAGATCTCCAAATTAAAAACCCATTAAGAAGAGAGGCAACATATACCTATTACATTGAGATCGAGATGCAAAATTATGGTTGTTGCAATTTGTGCACATCCAATCCCCATCACGCCATTGTTTCGCCCTGTAAAACGAAAGTGCAAATTCTCAGACAAGTATTGACCATGCACTAAATAGAAATTAAGAAAACAATGCAAATGTAGCAAATTAAAAAAAAAAGGCAAAGTACTCTTAAGGGTGCCTCAGCGTGCAACAGCACAATAAACCTCACCCCTTTTCCTATAATGGTTGGCATCATAGAGACTTGTTGCGATTGTGCATGCACTTCAAAATGTCTTGAGGTTCCAGCGCCTCCACTTGAATGTGAGGAATAAAATTCATTAGCTTGGCTATTGCTGGATCCTGCTATTTGTCCAAAACCCTGAAAGGAGTGCTGGGGCCCATTTGTCTTGTGTATTGTGTTTGGACATGAGAGAGAGATATCAGATTAGTTGACATTATCAATAAATAAAATAGATACAAAAAATGTTCACAAATGATCATACCAGAAAGTGACTGTTCATAACTCCTGCATTCAGGCGCTTGTTATCCCAATCATAAGCAAATTCATCAGACGCCAAGCGTTTCATTCCCAAAGCTTAATACAGCACAAAAAATAATTCCTCTAAATAAGATCGCGTGTGTGACACATAAAAAAAGATAATGCAACATTAATAATATCAACATAGGAAGGTATGCAATGCACCAGCTAATAAGTTATTGATGTGGCAGGACATCATTTTGATTTATTGATTTGGAATACATTAGACTCAAAAGATCGATTACTATGATCAAAACCATAATTCAGGTAACATGTCTAAACATAACTAGTGGATATGTTTAAGTTCTTCAAATGTACTAAAAACAGCAAAAGATCATGTAGAAAACACTGACAAAAGGTTATTCACCTTAACTGGTATTACTATTATTATTATTACTACCATTATTATTATTATAATTCTCGCTACGAATCAGTATCATTCATATTTCTACAAAAATGCAAATATGCGATCAGTTTGAAGCATTTTCATAATACAAGAAATGAAGGGAAGAGAGCTTTAATTGAAAAAAAAAACCACATATGCTTACTTGGAACTATATCTGGAGCAGACGACATTGTAGAACATGGTCCACCACCTGGCATAGATGCATTACATTTTTTACACTGCACAGGCAAGGGAACCTTCATAAAACCAATTGCCTTAAAATCTTGAAAATATTGCCATTCGGAACAAAACAATTACATCTATGACTAAGAACAAATAAAGTCAGATCAAGCTCAAATATGGCACCTCTGCACGTGATGAATAATTATGAAAGCCGCAACTGCATAACCAGTCCCCTTCTCGCCAGCCTTTGGGAACCATTGAAACCTGCTTAACATTTTGCGGAAATGGGAAATTCCCAGTACTATTTCCATGCAATGGCCATCCACCAGGTGCATGAAGTCCATACCTAGCGGCACCGCCAACTGTCCAGTTAGGGCTAGATGTAAGAGGAGAATTTCCTGACATCATCTTGTATCCCGGTGCTCCATGTGCCCTGGCAAAATAATGTGCATAAGATGGGAGTGAAGCTCCAGGCATTGCAATTGCTGGCATTGCGGCAATCTCCTTTGGTTGACCACACTTTTTGCACTTTTCTCTTGAAGCATAATTGTTGTTACTGCAACCTATCAGTATCACCAATGGCCCAGACACCAAGAAATGCACACCAACCGCCCCCAATTTGACACGAAAGTACCCACACAAGAGAACACACGCACCCACAACAGTCATACACATAACCCAACTAATTGTAGGGTTTAACTTCAATTTGACAGAGAAAAAATAGCAAACAACTTAAAAGTTCTGATAACATGTGCGTCAAAACTTTAACTCTCAGTGGATGTATAAAACAGTTATCAAGCAAAAAGAGCAGCTTCTAATATTAAAGGTCTAACAACAATTTGGCAGATAAAAATTGGCACATATAATAATCAAATGTGGGTCAAAGCGGATATAATAAAAAAAAACATCCTCAATTGAAAAAACAGATTTTCACATTTTAGTAAGTAGTGTCTAAATAGTTGAAATGGGACACTCAATTCATGTATTAAGATGAAGTTTAGGTGTTCCCAGGCAAGCTAGATGAATGTGGTCCGGTTCCTAAAGACTGCTAGGCAACACCTAATCATCAAAACACAGTTGTGGTTCAATAGGAACAGATAAAACAAATGCAAATAACTCTAAAAACGGAGAAAGGAAAGCATTTATGCCAAAGAACAAGTAAAAACTAATTCGCACATATAAACACGTGAAAATCCAAACAGAAGTTCCTCCCCGTTCAGTTTCAACTCGACCTCACTTTACACTTCATTTCCAGCACAATCTTTTCCACCCACAAATAATCTAATTTATATCATCCCCAATTACTGTAACTATACCACAATACCTATATCCCATTTCAAGCTAGAAATTTGGCAAATGCTTTCGTTCAAGCTCAAAATTTCACATATTTTTTGGTTGAAGCTCAAAATTTAACCAATTTATTAGTTGGAGCTACAAATTTGACAAACTTTTTTCTTCAAGACCAAAATTAGACAAATAACTAAACCAATTTTTTTGTTCAAGCTCAAACCATCACAATCTTTTCGAAACCGGCTAACCAACAGCTCATAAAAGCCATCCAAACCATAAAACGCAGTGAATCAAACGACCCAGATAAAAAATCTTAGAAAAAAATGGAGCCAAGTGAGAGCAAGAGTTCAAGTACCGGTGCAGATCCAATCCCCGATGCGGGGGAGCCACTTGGAGTCGGCGGGGGTCTTGGTGTCGACGAGGAGCCGGGGCTGCTTGCACCGGTTGCAGAACGACCGGAAGGCGTAGTTCCGGTTGAGGCAGCCGCTGCAGTCCCAGTCCCCCTCTCGCCCTTCCCCCGCCGCCGCCGGCTCCCTGGCTTTCTCCATCGCCGGTGAAGTCGAGCAACCGGCGCCGGCCGATCCGATCAAATTGCAGAGGCGAGACGGGGCAGCCTTCTAGGGCTTTTGATGAGCTAGGGTTTTTTATCCATGATAACTGTACAACGAATTTGTACACCAAACACATACACTAACTTTTATTAGACACTGGAAGTGGGGCCCACATAGTTTCAGACTCCTACCTTTCTGTGTAAGGTCTGGTGTACAAATTTGGTGTGGATATTTACTTATAATCACGCCCCAAACGGCTAAAGAGTGGATAATCCACTAACCAGCTTAAACACCTTAGATTTTTCACGCCCCATGTGGCCCCAGTACGGACATTCCCTCTTGCCGGTGAAATCACCCAACTGGCACCGGCCGAAGAGGGGCAAAGATCAAGAAGATGGAGCCCTTCTAGGACTTTTGATGAGCTAGGGTTTTTTGTCCGTCAAATATTCATGACTGTACACCGAACTTGTAGACCAAATTCATACATCGGTTCTTTATTGGACACTGGAAGTAGGCCCCACATAGTCTCACTTTTTCACTATATATGGTGTACATATTTCACTAATGGTGTACTTTATCATTCTCTTTGTTGTGTCCTTGGGCCGTGTACGGGTTGGTTCTACGAGGTGTGCGTTCAATTTATTAGTGTGGACGTACGTGGTAGTAGGAGCCTTCTAGGGCTTTAGATGAGCTAGGGATTTTTGCCCATGGGATCCTGATAATTGTACACCAAATTCATACACTAGTGTGTTTATTGGACATGGGAAGTGAGCCCCCCCTACCGTTTGGATCGTGAAAAATCCCAAAAATCTACCAACCACGGATTTTTGGGATTATCCAATAACTAGCCTGAATGGTGTTTCAGGCTGGTTAGTGGATAATCTCAAAAATCTACAAGGTGGAATGGTGGCATGCTACCGTTTGGGGAGTGATTAATGGATGTTTTGCTACACTGTAGCATCCATGTTTTCTCCATATCAAGCTGAAATACCGGATATGGAGAAAACATAGATGCTACAGTGGATCTGGAAAATTCAGTGTGGATATTTGCTTATAATCAAGCCCCCAAACGGCCTAGTCCCACTTTTAACAAAAAAAATTTTGCGTCCGTGTGTCCAAAGCCACGTATAGGTTCAATGAAGCATGCATTCAATCCATTTGCAGGGCTTTTTACATATTACCTGGCGCCAACTATGGTATTCTCATATTACCTGGTTTTTCTCGTGACTTCTCATATGACCTGGAATCGGCACCTAAAGTACCGAAAATGCCATTCTTTTACGTTTTTTATGAATTTATACCCAAAATGCTTCATTCTTTCCAAAATTAACGATTTACAAGATTATCAAGTTGGGGAAGAAGACATTCCGGCAAAGATCCGTCCATAATCGAGGTTCAAACCATCGCCGGCGCCGTCTAACCCGAAAAAAAAAATTCCATGCCAAAAAACTATAAAAATAGCGGGAAAGATGAAAAAAAATCTGTGATGAAGGGATTTTGATGTAAGAGAAACGGGAAAACCCTCCCAACTACAAAATTAAGATCTACATGTAAAGAAACACAAATAAAGATCACCCATTAGTGTTCGACCACTCCCGGACATGAAATAAAAGGATAAAAATGGGCAAAAACGTGAAATACTCGTCGGCGAGCGACAAGTTTAATTTATATATCTTTCTGTGATCTTAATGAAATAGAAGATGAGGAAAAATAAGGAAGAACACAAAAAAAGGGCAAAAATGGATAAAAAATGAGCAAGTTATGTCATTTTGAAAATTGCCCATTTATCGTATTGTCGACGACACGACTTGATTCCAAGTCGTGTACTATGTGACATGACTTAATCCAAGTCGTGTCATGTCACATAGTACACGACTTTAAGTCGTGTCATCGACAACACGATAAATGGGCAATTTTTAAAATATCATAACTTGCTCGTTTTTTATCCGTTTTTGCCCTTTTTTTGCGTTCTTCCTTATTTTTCCTCCTCTTCTACCTCAATAAGATATAGCATGGAAAAAGAAGAAAAAATAAAAAGAAAGTGAAAGCATTCCGACATCCGGAGCTTCACCGCATCGCCCACGCAAAAAAAACTATTATGAAGAGATTTTGATGCAAGAGCAGCGGGGAAGCCCCCCCCCCCCCCCCCCCCAACTACTAAAATTGAGATCTACATGTAAAAAAACACATATAAAGGTCACCCATTAGTGCTCGAGCGCTCATGGACATCAAATAAAAGGATAAAAATGGGCAAAAGCGTGAAATACTTGTCGGCGAGCGGCAAGTTCAATTTATATATCATTTTGTGATACTAATGAGGTGGAAGAGGAGGAAAAATAATGAAGAACGCAAAAAAAATGGGCAAAAACGGATGAAAAATGAGCGAGTTATGATATTTTGAAGATTGTCATTTTGTCGTGTTATATGCAACACGATAAATGCTCAAGTCGTGTCGTCGACAACACGATAAATGCCAATTTTCAAAATATCATAACTTGCTCGTTTTTTATCCATTTTTGCCCATTTTTTTCGTTCTTCTTTATTTTTTCCTCTTCCACCTCATTAGTATCACAGAAAGATATATAAATTGAACTTGTCGCTCGCGTACAAGTATTTTACGTTTTTGCCCATTCTTATCCTTTTATTTGATGTCTATGAGCGCTCGAGCACTAATGGGTAGCCTTTATATGTATTTTTTTACATGGAGATCTCAATTTTAGTAGTTGGGTGGGCTTCCCCGCTACTCTTACATCAAAATCTCTTCATAATTTTTTTTTTGCGTGGGCGATGCGGCGAAGCTCCAGATGTCTGAATGCTTTCACTTTCTTCTTATTTTTTCTTATTTTTCAATCCCATATTTTATTGAGGTGGAAGAGGAGAAAAAATAATGAAGAACGCAAAAAAATGGGAAAAAATGGATAAAAAATGAGCAAGTTATTACTATTTTAAAAATTACCCATTTATTATATTGTCGACGATTCCAAGTCGTGTACTATGTGACATGACTTGAATCCAAGTCGTGTACTATATGACATGACATGACATAGTACACGACTTGGATTAAAGTCATGTCACACGACTTGGAATCGACAACACGATAAATGCTAATTTTCAAAATGTCATAACTTGTTCATTTTTTATCCGTTTTTGCCCATTTTTTTTGCATTCTTCGTTATTTTTCCTCTTCTTCTACTTCATTAGGATCACAGAAAGATATATAAATTAAACTTGTCCTCACGGACGAGTATTTCACATTTTTGCCCATTTTTATCCTTTTATTTCATGTCCAGGAGCGGTCGAACACTAATAGGTGATCTTTATTTGTATTTCTTTACATGTAGATCTTAATTTTTGTAGTTTGGAGGGTTTTCCCGCTGCTCTTACATCAAAATCCCTTCATCACAGATTTTTTTTTCGTCTTTCCCGCTGTTTTTACAGTTTTTCGGCATGAATTTTTTTTTTTTTGGGTTGGACGGCGCCGGCGATGGTTTGAACCTCGATTATGGACGGATTTTTGCCGGAATGTCTTCTTCCCCAACTTAATGATCTTGTAAATCGCCAATTTTATGAAGAATGAAGCATTTCGGGTACAAAATACATAAAAAACGTAAAAGAAGGGCATTTTTGGTACTTTAAGTTTCGATTCCAGAGTCATATGAGAAGTCACGAGAAAAACCAGGTAATATGAGAATACTATAGTTGGTGCCAGGTAATATGTAAAAAGGGGACTTTAGGTGATAGTAGAAGCTAGTAAAAAAATTAAAAAAATACAAAAATATTGTGTGCACTCTTAACGACTTCATTTCTTTGTTCGAGCACTAGTTCATTGTATACAAGTAAAAACTTCTTCGTCCTTCGATTTTGCCGGAGAAAAGTCGGCGACGGATTATGGTCTTTGATTTTTGCCTAATGCATATAGGGCAAAATGTGCTGCTTCATAACCATTTGTGCGCAAACAAATGGACACGGTAGGCCCATTTCAAATTTTATCAAATGGGCCCTTACCCAAACATCTATTGGGTCCAACTACTCGCCGTCCACAAGCAAAGTAAGCTCCACAGCCATGGAACCAAAGTTGATTTAGAGAGCAAATATTTTTGTGTCTTTGTTAGTAACACAACTATAATTCTATAAGCAATGTTACTTGCAAGTTGCAACATATACTACCTCATACCACTTTTAATTTTCAGAATGAACTAAAATTAGTTCATTTTGGAAAACCTTATAGTGATAATAATTCCGGATGGAAGAGTATTTATTTCCAGTACGTTTGCTATAAGTTTAGATCATCACAAAACTGTTCTACAACATGCATTGTTACGTTATATTCTCGTGGGACATATGGGTTGGGCACATGAATATTTGAATAGGATATCAATGTTGGTAGGAGGTCAAGTCGATCTGCTAACGCGAGAGATGACAAATTTCAAAATCATTAATTCGCAGTTGAAATGTATCATCCAAGTTCAAGACTGAACCAATAAGGGAAAAAATTAGGAGAAATTATTGCAATAATTTTTTATATTTCTAAATGGCCATTAAGCATCATTATCCA
Organism: Houttuynia cordata; assembly: GCA_039654745.1. Taxonomy (NCBI): domain Eukaryota; kingdom Viridiplantae; phylum Streptophyta; class Magnoliopsida; order Piperales; family Saururaceae; genus Houttuynia; species Houttuynia cordata. The sequence goes on from CM077508.1 coordinate 27,445,410, forward strand.
TTGAAATACCAATTGTTCGACACATTTAGTACTTATGTATGCAAAGGTTCTATATAACCTTATTTTGGCATATACTGTATGCCATAAAACCAACTTTTATGTCTATACCATCTTTCCAGTGCAGGTTTCCATGTTATATTTCTAGAGTGTATGTGCCAAGAGATCGGTGGTGTGATACAGTTCTCTCAGAGGCCTGTCAATCTGCCTCTTCTAGTGGGGTCCGAAGAACTCAAACATATCTTTTAATAATAAAAAAATCTAATGCTCGAATAAAATAATACTCCCTCCATCTTAAAATAAGTGCCCCATTTGGAGATTCACATTTAGAGATTTTGCTTGTCCTAAAATAAGTGCCACATCTGGTAGTTAATGCACTAATCAGAAGGAGTCTCACCACAGTCTCATATATTTAAGGGTGCGTTTGGCAACGTAGATTTAGAACCTGTGATTTTAATAATCACGTGATTTGTCTAAATCATGTGTTTGGCAAGTCCTTTTTAGGTGAGATTTGATTCTTCCCCAAAATCTCACTCTAGAATGACGTGATTCTTAGTATAACGTGAAAGAGGGTTGCCCAAAATGACAGGCTATACCCTGTTATTTGCAAAATCACGCGAGATTCCAAAAATTACACTTCTAAATCCAAATCAAGGTTGTCAAACGCACCCTAAAAATATTTTCTTTTTAACATGTGTCACTTATTTTAGGTTGGAGGGAATATCAAATAGCATCATTTTTGTGAATCCATTAAGCATATTTTGTTATCAATTACCTTATTTTTCCTGTTTGCTACAAGAATTTTCTTTTGGGATTCTATATCTGCGCTCAATTATCTCAACAATTGCAATAGGAGGAAAATTGCAATTGGTCGATCTCCTATGTACAGATACAAGTTTTGAGAGAGAGAGAGAGAGAGAGAGAGAAAGAATCGTCCATCTGAAATCTCGGTTCATAATAATGTAGATAAGCCATCTGAACTATAAAGCAAGCTTGTGCCAAATAAAAAGTCAGCCTAATTCGTTAATGATCTTATTTTCTCTTCCCAAAGGTCAATCATAATGCCCAAATTAAACTGGCTTCTTTTCTTATCTCCCATACATTTGCTTAATTATTTTGCATACTACTTGATTATTTGTTTTAGGAAGATATAAATTGTACAACAAAACCATCCAACCAGGTGGTGGCAGATTTTGGTTTTGGTTAATTCGTTGACATGTATGTTCTTATATAAACATTTTTCTCTTTCTGAATTCTAAATCCTCCAACATGCAAAATTAAACAAATTCCTCTACCTTACATACTACTCTCTCCGTCCAAAAAATCCTGGCTGCATTTACAAATGAGTTAAATTTATTGCCTTGAGGGGCACAACATTTCAACCCTCCACCCTGCACATGCACATTCATAAGGATCCATGGGTTTGTAGGTCAAATCCACTTACCTAATACTAGTTACCTAATACTGGATCCATAATTTTTCAACAAATACAGCCAAATTTTTTTGGACAGAGGGTGTAGTTCAGATGTGCTGCTCTAAGGAAAAAAGAAGAAGACTAATTTAAGTGACAAAAGCATACTTGGATCTATTCCTTGCTTGTTGAAGCGTCTCATTCAAAGGCAGCTATGTGTGTTTACTCCAGCTCCTCATTCACGCTAATGTCATTTTCACCTTTATTAGACATAACAAAATTAAAAATCCTAGTTAATAATGTGGTGGACCATATATTCCAACATATGTGCCCGGAGCTTCGAGCCACCAATCACAATCTGACGGCTGGCATGTAGGGGCAGGCAGGCAGGGACAGTCAAACACGCCTGTCCGGCCACATGGCCCACGCAGGCAAAGTTTATAATCGGAAAAATAACATAATAAATTATAAAAAAAATTATAAAAATGACACACTGTAGCAAATATTTGTAAAATAGGGTATTTGACACGCGGGCACTTGCGTGACTTTTTTTTTAAAACCAAACCGAGAGGTTGACGCCTCTCGGTTAAAAGAGAAAGGCGACGCCTTAACAGACTGCCTTATGATTTTCTGTCCCATTTTAAATATGCAGTTACTTCAACGATACATATCTCTCTCATTTCTAACCCATTTTCACTCATTTTTTTTATTCTTCCTTATTTTTTAGTGCTCTTTCTAGTCATTATGATATCACAAAGATGTTGAGCCATCACATACCATTTCTCGTAATTTTTGTAGTATTTTTTCGATAAATAGTATGCGATAGATCAATATCTTTGCGATATCATTATGACCAGAAAGACCACTAAAAATAAGGAAGAATGAAAAAAAATGGGCGAAAATAGATAAAGAATGAGAGAGATATGCATCATTGAAATTATCACCCCTTTAAAATGGGACAAATTTCAATGATACATATCTCTCTCATTCTTCATCCATTTTTGCCCATTTTTTTTTATTCTTCCTTATTTTTAGTGGTCTTTCTGGTCATAATGATGTCGTAAAGATGTTGATCCATCGCATGCTATTTATTGAAAACAATACTACAAAAACTACGATAAATAGTATGTGATGGCTCAACATCTTTGTGATATCATAATGACTAAAAAGAGCACTAAAAATAAGGAAGAATGAAAAAAAAATGAGTGAAAATGGGTTAGAAATGAAAGAGATATTTATCGTTGAAGTGACTGCCTATTTAAATTGGGACGGAAAATCATAAGGCGGTAAAAAGGCCTAGGTTGAACCGATGTCTCTGTTGAACCGACACCTTTCTCTTTTAACCGAGAGGAACCGACGCCTCTCATTTTGGTTTTTAAAAAAAAGCCACGCAAGCGCCCGCGCCACGCGGGTGCCTGTGTGGCTTGTCAGATACCCTATTTTGCAAATATTTGCTACAGTGTGTCATTTTCATAAATTTTTTTTACGATTTATTATATAAATTCCCCTTTATAATTTTACCATTTTCAATCACTCTAGGGTAAGTCAAATCCAAATTCTAATTTTACCTAATATAAAATTAACATGAAAATAAAAATATTTTCTAAAGTAAATGCTGCACCTAAACCTAAATTATTTCATCCACTAATGCCAACAGTTCATATGTTTTGAAATTAATTCATTTTCGACTACTAATTTAGAAAGGAGGAAGCATAAGACCTAGAGCGGGATCAGACTCAACTCGAATATCCCTAAATGAGGAGCATTCTATGCGAGTTTTTTCCATATTACCTGGCGCCAACTTTTGTTTTCCAGTTTTTTTGGACAAAATCCCGTATGGCCATGAATCGGCACCTGAAGTACCAAAAATGTCCTTCTATTCTGTTTTTCGTGCCATTTCTTTGTGAAGAAGCGTGTTGTAGAAGACACGAAAAACACAATAGTTACGACCGGCTATTTCCACGGCGTCTCCATCGGCGAGTTCGAGTGGCGATCCCACCGGAGATTTTGAGCTGCCCCCTACGAATTTCGACGCTCTTATTCACGTCCCCCTGTGGATTTTGATGATACTTTCGTATATCTGCAACCAACAGGAGTGATGGAGAGTGGGCAAAGCCGGTGATTTGAAGCGGCCTCCTGCGGGGATTTCGGAACGTCATCTTGTTGACTTTCCCCTGCGGCTCCCTGCGCCTACATGCACCCGGCGGAGTGACCTATTGCATTTGGGCTGTTTTCTGGGTCCGATTTGCGGCGAGATTACCTGGTTTTTCTGGGAAAGAGTCCTAAAAGGAAATACAAAAAACTACACCGCGGTAAGTTACAACAATCCGTAGTGATTTTTGTTTCAGACTACACGACTTTTGATTTTTATCTTCAAATATACAGTCGTGTCTTTGAAGACATGACTTTATATTTAATCGTGTACTCGACGACATGATTAAATATTTAGTCGTGTTGTTGACGACGTTTACATTTTTGTGTTTTCTCGACACGACCTTTCTATTGACCACTCTACCTATCTCATTGCAGATGGATACAAAAAAAGATGAGTCTATGGAGCAAATACCAAGGGAAGAAGAGGACGATCAGGATTTTCTGTTTGTACCTCGAGAGTGAAAATAGAGGGGCAGGAAGAGGAAGGCTCCGATGGACCCATTAGGCAAGAGAACATACTATGTGCGCCCGGTTCTTCGGACGTTTTATCAATGGGGGGCGCTGAAAAAGTGTGTGGCCCTCCTACGACATCACCAAAGATGTTATCAACTGATCAGAGAAGCTGGTTTCTCTATCATTTTTGAAGGTGAGGAGGTCGTAATTTCGCGGAATCTCCTGGACCATTTAGTCAGGTATTAGGATGAGCCGGCCAAGGTCTTCAATATCAAGGGAAGGTCGCAACATTTCACAGAGCAAGAAGTTGCTCTTATCACTGGATTGCCCGCAAAGAGTGAAACAGTTGAGGTCGTTCCCTCCTTGCCACGCTGACCGCAAGGTGAATTCTCCAGAAAGTACTTCGCCGTGAGGAGACCGGATATTCCACACATTGAGGAAATTATTGAGAAGGTTAGCATTGGCGAAATGAAGATGGGAGAGGAGGACATGGCGAGAATGATCATCTACCTCGTCTTCTCCGCGGTGCTGTTTGCACACAGCACTAGAGCGCTGCTGCCCTGTTTGTACCGTTACATAGAAGACCTCCCAAGATTGAGCTCATACAATTGGGCGGGGGCTATCCATAAGGTGTTGGTTTGTAGTCTAACCCACACCAGCAGACAACTGGGTTTCAGATCTGAAGGAGGGGCATGGGCCGGTGGATACCTAAACGGCGCCTCATATGTCACTCAGGTATTACCATTTATAAGTTTTTAGTGTCTTCGAAAGACTTCATATAAAGTCGTCTCTTCTGCAACACGACTTTGTATATAATCGTGTAATGAATACACGACTAAGTATATAATCGTGTTGCAGAAGACACGACTTTATATGTAGTCGTGTACTAAAATACACGACTGTTACTAATGTTTTCATCTTCTAACTATGCAGATTTGGTTTTTTAAGCACACGACAATGTTCCATGCTGTCGTCGGCCCTATCACTCCACGGGTGAAAAGGTGGCCATGAAGTGGGGCCCTAATTACAGAGGTCAAGTAGGGTGCATAGAAGAAGCACAGTATGGCGGACTACTGGAAGGGCGTGTTTGATAATCTCCAAGTATGGGAAGAAGTCGTTGATGTAGTCTTCCCCATATCAGAAGAGGCATGCCTCTGTAGCCCCTCAGCGATGACAGAAGATGGAGAGGCACGAAATGAAGAGGACTCCCATTCACGGTTCCCCCTCTTCCTCGAGGACAGCAGCTGAGTCAAATGCAATGGGCCGATTGGAGGGTTCGTTTGAGGGTATAATGTCATTAATTGAGATCGCTCTGTCTTCCTATGACAATATGGGAAGGAGTGTCGGACCTCTGCGAGAGGTTCTTCACTCTATCAAGGCATCTGCCGCCGCAGCATCACTGCTTTTAAAGGGTGAGGGAATTGAGGAGTCGAAGAAGGAGAAGATGAAGAAGTCGTCAGTGCATCACAAGGAGGAGCGAAAGCAGAAAACCGATGACAAGGAGGAGATGAATAAAACTCTGGTGCATATGCGGACAAAGGAGCTGGTGCACAAATTAGCCGGTGACTCCTTCAAATGGGGTAAAGGTAAGTTCTACACGACTAGAGCATATTTCGTGTCACATTATACACGACTATTAAACATTTCGTGTCATAGTATACACGACTATTTCATTTTTCATGTCACAATCTACACGTCTATTTAAATTTTCGTGCTACTACTGACAAGACTCTGTAAAATGTCAATTAGCTCCCATCAAGTGCGCGCAGGAGGAAGAGAAGATTGAATTAACAACAAGGAGATCCTCTGCGAAAATGTTTCTGAAGAAACCCCAACCAGACTTCGAAGAACATATGGAGCGTGCAGAAGTGGAAAACCATGAAAAGTACATACAGGACATAAAATTAGATCTTTTTAATTCCTATGCTTAGCTAAAAATAGGCTGGTGTTAATTCTATGCCCGACCAAGGATAGGATCATTAGCCCAAATGATAATTCTATGCCCGACCAAGGATAGAATTACCTACAATAATTTATAGTGGATGAACTCTCGTGTCCGACCAAGAACGTGAGTGAATTCATTGTGATTTGTGTGTCTGACCATAAACACAAATTACTGTATCATGTCAATTTAAGCGTAATAATAATTGAGAGTAGTAATTGCATGTCTAGTGGTGGATTCTCTACCTTGGCACTTCTCCATATTAATTAAAATCCGTTTTAAAGTAGTTAAATTTTATTGCTTTCTTAGATTAAATCAAACTATAAACCTTCTTTCAATTGAATTTGGTAAAATATTAATCCGTCCCTGAGGTTCGACAACCTTTTTATAATCACTGTAGTAAAATTGCCTTGTGCACTTGCAAGGGTTTAATTTTAAACGATCAACCAGCTTGCCGACAATTCCCATATTTCGAACTCGACCTTGCAGGTGGCTCAGGTTGTGATTCAATTCTCTTTGTCTTTCTCCTGCCCTTCTTTGGAGCTTCAAGCATGGGCGGTTCGCATTTAAATAAAACCCTGTAATTCTCCCACTGACTTCTGTCTAAAGCAGGAAACACTACTTCTTCGTACGTGGTGTGGTACATACTTGCATAGTACCACTTCTCACAATATTCTATCGGTTCCAAACTCCTCTCATCATACATGCAATGGTGTGCTTGCATGGAAGTCCCATGCTCTGGAAGAAGTCACATGTGAAGGTTCTCTTCGTAAGGTCAACAACATCCTGATGCGAAAACATCAACAACATCAGTGTCTTCGAAGGATACTCGTGTCGTCGAAGACACGACTGTATGACTACTCGTGTCTTTGAAGACAAAAATTATTTATTAGTCTTGTCTTCGACGACACGACTGTATGAATAGTTGTGTCTTCGAAGACACAAATTTATGCTTACCACATGGTATAAAGATATCACTTCAAACTGTCGTAATGATAGCGGTTGCACTCGAACTGTTCCAACATCTGATTCCTCATCTGATTGATATGATTCTATGCATACTTTGTTAACGGAGTCGGTAGCCCTTCTGCTTCCATTCGGCATCTCTGAAAATGGACGGTTGTGGTTGCACGCATTTGCTCGATCAACCGAGTGATTGGCCAAAACCTAGCCTTCAGAAGCATATTATTTACACTTTCAGACCTGCTTGATGTGAGAGTGCCGTAACTTTTACTCGAATATTCCACGTTGGCCCAATGTGTTTTATGAATCTTGTCAACATATTTCTAGGCCGCCTCATTGTGTTCCTTCATCTTCTCCATGGTTTCATCGAATTCTGGTCTCCTGAAGCATTTTGCATCTCGGAATCGAAGTTCCTTCAGGTACTTATCCTTCCAATGATTAAGCATATTAACGGTCATATGCCTTAGGAAAAACCCATGGTGAGCCTCGGGAAAGACATCGGCGACCGCTCTCAAAAGGCCCTTCTGTCTATCAGAGACAATAGTGTCCCAGAGAGGCCAGGGGGTCCGTAAAGAGAAAATATTTTAGTAAGGTGAGGAACCACTTCCTGTACAAGTGAGAGGCAAAGCATATTAAACAAAGAAGGCTTCAGGTTGTTAGAAGGTCGTGTATAAAAAACACGACTGTATGACTAGTCCTGTTTTCGAAGACCACGAATTTATGCCTAGTCGTGTCATGGAAGACACGACTGTAAGAATAGTCGTGTTTCTGTGTCTATACTTACCACGTTTGGATATTCTCTTTATCAACAATTGCATATGCAAGACACATTAATTGTTGATTGTCGTCGACTGCTGTAGCAACCAATAAAACTCCAGGGTACTTTTCTTTTAGGAATGTTCCATCAACAGTGAGCAACGATCTCAGTGTTCTTCGGAATGCTCTTGCGACTGGGCCGAACATCCAAAACACACATATGAAGTCGTAGCCGACTAACTCAATTTCAATCTCAGGTATATCTGTTGATCTTTCTATCACCACATGTGTACCTGCATTAGACCGCTCTAATTTCCTTTCGTAATGTGGCAAAATGTGATATGCATCTTCAGGGTTACTATCGATCAATCGGATCAATTCCTCTTTCACCCTCCATGCTATTTTATAGTTGACTGTCACGCCCCAATGCTTCTCAATGTATTGTTGGATATTTGTGATTTTTATGGAGTTTGAATCCTTATAGAGGCCATGACACTTCCTTGCAATCCAGAGGTGAGAAGCCAGTGGATGATCTTTCGAACTTACAGAAGTGTTACATGTATGTCTTCCTTCCCTCCTTGTCACGCTGACTCCGTCAAGTCTATTCGAAGCCTGTATGTACCACTTGCACCCCGTAACCTTGCACGTTGCATCAAATGTGTCATTGCTCTCATCCACCACTTTAAACATGAACTTCATCTTGATTGCCATATTAGTCAGAACCATCTTGAACTGCTTGACGCTTTCGAACCTAGCCCCTAAGGCAAGTTGTGCCTCGTAGTCTTCTGCTTGTAAACTTCCGGTCAACATCGTCTCCTCTTCACAATATTTTGAAGGACCGGCCTGTGCAGAATAGGTACCCCAATCCCAACCACCATCACCCTCAATATTGAGGTACTCATCATCCTCTGACGCGACAGATTTCCCTTTACATATGTCTCCTGCCGTGGGAACTCTAGAAGTAGATTCTCCCGTGTGATCTGGCTGGCTAAAATGTGGTACTGTAAGAGGCTCATCCCACTCATCTGCAGACCACGGTAATTCTTCTTCATCGAAGAATTCTTCTTCGTCTGCATCTTCATCTTCATCTTCATCTTCTTCCCCATCTCCCAATCTACGTGAAAATAATTGTATGAATGGACTTGAGAACACGACTTTATATTTAGTCGTGTATTTGAGAACACGACTTTATTTTTAGTCGTGTATTCGCTGACACGACTTTTACTCAAGTCGTGTCTTCGACAACACGACTTGTGGACAGTTAGCGAATTTGAAATCTTACCTCGCAGCTTCAAATGAATAATCTTCATCTCTTCCTCGTTCAATTGCTGATGCGGGTGTCTTATTGGCTGGGCTGGACGACCTCTCCTGTGGTGTCTTACTGGCTGGCCTCACTTCTGCCTCTAGTATCCTCTCCTCCTTATTTGCACTGGAATTCATTTGTACCTCCATGTTATTGCCAGTAGAAGTCCCCTCCACGTACAAGTGGAGTAGGCCATTTGTGCCTTGCTTGCTCTTGTGAACAATAAATATTGACTCCAGGTCTTTTTCGTCTTCAATGACGTATGGGGATTTAGAGTCAACATGATATGACAAAGATAATGTACCAGATGCAGACTTCAGCGGTAATCTTTCTTCCACTTGCTACAATATTTCAGGTACTTTACTTGTGTATCTAGAGGTATGAGCTCCCGTTTCCCGCCCACGTACGCATCAGAATTTATAAACACTCCATCGTAGTGTAAGCAAACAACTATCTTCTCCATCAGTACCTGAAATTACAATACCAAAATAAGTAAAAAAATCGTAAAGTTTTAAACCGTAAATGACTGGAAATCATCGACTATTGCATTATAGTCATATCGTCGAAGACACGACTTCGCATTACAGTCGTGTCGTCGAAGACACGATATTTTCGACAAGCTGAAAACTTGGCAAGTTTTCAACTTTCTTCTTTGGAACCAAATATTATTTACAAAAATCGTCGTATTTGCACTTCACGTACCGTTTTTTGATGTACGATGCCTCTGTTGCACTTGTTTTTGCATACCCGGTCATTCCCGCTTGTTTTTTCGCTTTTTGGCGCAAAAATTACCTTTCCCGATTTGGACGGCGCCGGCGATGATATGGGCAGAGATGCCGGATAGAAGGCTTTCTTCTCCGACTGAACGCGAGCTTCTCTGGGTACCCGCTCCGCAAATTCCGGGTAATATGGAAAAACACAGTGTGGGTGCTTATACCTAAACCTAAAGGTATTTTGGGTACTTTCCGGGTCATATGGAAGAAAGAAAGTGATTCCGAGTAATATGAGAAACCCAAAGTTGGTACCAGGTCATATGTAAAACGCTCCATTCTATGCAGACTATGGTTCGCCGTCTCAAAGAGATCTCAGTGACTTGAGACTCATTTATTGTATATTCTAACACCCAAAAATACTGAATAATTTCGCCTTCTCTATGTTTTTCATGCATGCGCGCCACAACGAAGCATACGGCCTGCGTGTGAGCATGACGAGGCATCAAGCGTACCGCGAGCGTGCCTAGAACAAACAATCATTAGCCATAACAGTAATAACTAATAACTAATAACCTCCTGCTTCTTAATTACAGTAACTAAATCCAGTAAAAAAGTCCCTGTCATTTTTACCCTTTCACCCTTCCCGCCGCTGTCGGCAGATCCCGTCCACCCCCGGGGCCATTTTCGTTATTCCGCACAATTCCTATATATACCCCCTCCTCCACTTCAGCCAGGCCAGACGACTAAAAACCCGCCAAACGGAATCTCCCGTCCACCCCACCGCCGCCCAGATCTCCGACCACCGGCGCCTAAATTCTACGGTTCCGGCACCGATCCGAGCTTCTGGTGCTGTTTTTGTGGCAAAGATTCGAACTTTCCGGGCAATGCCGGCAACGCGGCCGGGATTTTAAGCGGGATTTGCGGAAATGGGGAAGGAGCCGAGGCGGTCAAGGGGGTGCATAGGGTGGTTCATTGCGCTGTTGCTGGCGGCACTGGTGGTGACGGTGGCAGTGATTACAATCCGGAAGAAGTCGAATGGGGGGCGGCATTCGGGTTCGATGCCGGTCCCCGGCCCGCCTGGCGCCATTGAGAGCAAGTACTCCAATGCACTCGGCCTCGCGCTGCAGTTCTTCGATGTGCAGAAGTGTGAGTTCCTTGCCCGCCTGATTCGCTTAGATTTTTTTTTTTTGAGAAATTGGTTTTAGTAGTTTTTCAAATGGTTGGTAGATTATAAATTTATAATTGATGCTTGCTGATTCCACATATTAATTATTATTCGGATTTGTTGTTGTGTCTGTTAACATTTAGATTCCCGCCGACATGCATTTCGTGTATCGGATTATGTTCTCTGGTGAAAGATCTTTATAGCATTTGGGTATTCAGATCTGAGTTTATTATTATACTTAGATGGCATTTGACCTCTTGTTTCTCTTTAACTACTGAAATTGTAGAGATGAACGAGAGAAGAAATTGTAGAGGTGGGTGCTTTACATAAGAACACTAAATGACTATCCTTAAACTTATAAATCTGTCAGTAAATAAATCTGTCAATTGTCCGGCTTTGCGCTTTACATGCACAGTAATCTTCTCATTATTTTAATAGCACAAAGTGTAAGGTTTGATGCCTTTTTAAAGTAAAGAAGTGAAGATTTTTAATTCGAGAAGAGAAGAGTGCCATGGTGTAGTGTTTATTCATTGCACTAGTGTTTTTTTTAATTCTTTCTTGTTGATGAATCGAATCAAATTATTATATCTTTGAAACTTTTGTTTTCTGTATCCCAATTGTTTGGAATCATTGACATCTATTTTTCTCTGTCATTGTCTTTTATTTTTCAGTGATTTGTAATATTCTTTATCAGCAAGCGGTTAAGAAGATTCTAAGGTCTATACTGGTGCTAACTTTTATCATTACTCTGGGAGTTATGAGTAGTCTCTTGGCTTGTATCCCATCAATACTAAACACACATAGTTAGCTTGATATTAATGATTAATCCCATTATAAGTACTTTAGACCGTGAAATTACTTCTAATAAAAAAAAGTTTCATCTGTGAATACAAGTCAAATTATTGTTATACTAAGTTTTCCTTCTAATGTCACAGCTGGTAAGTTGGTGAACAACAAGATCTCATGGAGAGGGGATTCTGCGCTAAAGGATGGAAGTGGATCAGGTGTAGACCTTTCGAAAGGAATGTATGATGCTGGAGACCATATGAAGTTTAATTTTCCAATGGCTTTCACTGCAACAGTCTTATCATGGGCTATTCTTGAATACGGGGATCAGATGAGTGCAGCGAAGCACTTGGCTCCAGCTCAAGATTCACTCAAGTGGATCACAGATTATCTTATTGAGTCTCATCCCAAGGATAATGTGCTTTATATTCAGGTGATAAAGAAATATCATGCGTGTTATCCAAGTCTATGCTTTCTTTTGGAATGCTGTCATTTTCTTTTATTTTGGCTGGATATGCTTCACTAGATGTTCTTTAGTTGTTTTCTGCTCTGCTATTTACACTAATCTTTAGTAATGGCTTCATATCTTATCTTTGATTGGATACTTTGATGTTGAATTCGTATTGTTCTTCTATTATAGATAACCATAATAAAATGATAACTTCTCGTACATGTTCTTTTGGAGGTCTTGTCTTTAATCTACTTCCAGTAGCTGTTTGTATCTTCTCAGAAAGATATACTACTCTTAAGCCTCTAATTGCGCACTTCTATTGGTGCCTCGAACAGTTGATGTAACTGTATTATTGACTCAAGTCAAGTCCCTGTCAAAGGCATCCTGATTATTGCATTCTACTACCAGATGCACGAAAGATTAGTACCATTTGAAACGTTTCACTAAAGAGCATATATGACTTGTGGTCATATTTTTATTTACTTAGGTTGGTGATCCCGATATAGACCACAATTGTTGGGAGAGGCCAGAAGCCATGACTGAAGCGAGGCCCCTTACTCAAATAAACACATCTGTTCCAGGAACTGAGGTTGCAGCGGAGACTGCAGCAGCTCTCGCATCAGCTTCTTTGGTGTTTAAAACTACGGATTCTTCATATTCAGCTTTGCTTCTTAAGCATGCCAAACAGTTGTTCACCTTTGCTGATACTTATCAAGAATCTTATAGCATTAATATTCCAGACGTTCAGAAATACTACAACTCTACTGGATACACAGATGAGCTTCTGTGGGCTGCTTCATGGCTATATCATGCAACTGGTGACCAATCATATCTTGATTATGTCACAGTTGATCATGGAGAACAGTTTGCCCAGTGGGGCCGGCCAACATGGTTCAGTTGGGATAACAAGCTAGCTGGAACTCAGGTGAACGTTCTTTTTCTGGGTTGAGAGCCAAATTAAAGAACCATTAAAAATTATGTTGCCTTGTTTTTGTTTTCCTATGGAAGTCTTGTTTTTGGGCCTACCTATGCTATGAAAAAGGTCTAAGTCATTCTGGTTTATTGTTGTTACATCATAGGAATTTTATGTAAATGCTTTTAATATGTTTTAGTATCCATTGCAATTAGGTTCTTTTGTCAAGGTTAAGCTACTTCGGATCAAATAAACTCTCTGATGCAGAGAACATTGGCCTCCAGAAGTACCGGAAGACAGCAGAGGCTGTCATGTGCGGCCTTTTGCCAGATTCTCCTACTGCCACCACTAGTAGAACAAAAAGTACGTACTTGATTATATTCTTCATTATGTGAATTATTTAGATGCAACTACACTACTACTGCCTTTCTTTGTGCTAGAGTTTTATTTAATTTTAGAGCTATTTTACTTTCTGAGGGAGTATATTACCAGTGTTAAGGAAAACAATAATATTTTTGCAATCTTCAATTGGCTTGCAGATGGTCTGATATGGGTCAGTGAATGGAATGCACTTCAACACCCAGTAGCTGCAGCCTTCCTCGCTGTTCTTTACAGTGATTACATGCTTACTTCCCAGACACCATCGTTCTCTTGCAGCGGCAAATCTTTTACCTATGCAGATCTTCGCGAATTTGCAAAATCACAGGTGATTTTCTTCCTGACATGATACTCAAATGGTATCTTAACATGATTTTGTGCTACCTATTGTTTGACCTGTGTTTCCTTTTTTCCTTTTTAGGCTGATTACGTCTTGGGTGACAACCCGATGAAAAGGAGTTTCCTTGTTGGCTATGGTGACAACTACCCACAGTATGTTCACCATCGTGGAGCTTCAATACCTGTGACTGCTAACACAGGTTGCCGTGGATTTCAGTGGTTTAAATCAGCGAATCCCAATCCTAATGTAGCTGTTGGAGCACTTGTTGGTGGTCCCTTTCTAAATGAGACTTTTACTGACAATCGGAACAACATCATGCAATGTGAGCCCACCACTTACAATAGTGCTGTTATTGTCGCCCTCCTCTCTGGTCTGGTGACTACCTCTTCCATCGTGAAATCACTGAGTTAGAATACTTCCAGGTTTGATTATTGTGTACTGCTTAAGTTCTTAGCTTCGTTGCGATTTTAATATCACCAGTGTATGTGTTAAGAGTGCATTGTGCATGTATCAAATTTTAGCATATATAGTCATCAATTAAAAAATCTTTCCCTGTAGTACTTTTTGTTCTTCAACACCCGCTATGACCATCCAGGTGTTTCCAGAGCCATTGCTGAACCCTAATAGAAATTAGAGCGATGCTCTCCAGGTCTCTTTTACCATTTATGGATACTCCATATATTTACAACAAGGAATCCTAGTAAATAACACCATGGCAAAACCATGGATTAGAAAAGTGGGCTGGAGGATGCATTTCTCATGAAATTAGACTAGAAATAGGCTGATGAAGGTTTCTTTCCCTTTCTGATATTTTTTATTGACCTAAAACGAGGAATTGTAAATTTCTTTGCATTTAACGGGAAACGAAGTGTCTCTTATTGCTGTTTTTTTTTTTGGAGCATGAGGCCAATTTTTTGGGTCGTTGGATTTGAATCCAAGAATGAGTATCAAATCAGTGGGTAGGTGAGTGTATTAAATTAGTAAATAATTAAGTTCCTTCTAACCATCAGATCAAGACTTAACGACTACGAATTGAATTGGCCTCATATAAGCTATATGAGAATGATATCATTTACAGGGGGAATTTATCAAATAATAATTAAAAATATTATTAATTAGGAAAAGTTCAAAAATAATTCTCGATCCGGCTATCTGACTAACCACGCAGGCGCAAGCGTGGCGTTGGCCTTGCCCGGGCTTTTTTTTTAAACCCCAACTCGAAGGGCGTCCATTCAACTAATGCCTTCTGGTTATAAATAGAAAGGCGTTCAACGGATGCCGAACCGATGCCTTCCCTCTTAAGTGAAAGGCGTTCATTCAACTGACGTCTTTCATTACCTTAACATTTTTACTCTATCCTCCATCGGTTCCTTCTCTTCTTTAGTTAGAGGTGTCGGTTAAACCGACGCCTCTCTTCTTAAATCGATACCTTGTCTTGCAACTTTAAAATATCTACAACGTAATGTAAAATGTAAATTTTTTAAAATTTGATAAAATAATATAATCAAAATAAACAAGAACATATAATACAAATTCTTATATGATCATTAAACTTGACACAAATAAAATAAAATATCTATTATAAGGTTAAAATATAATATGTAATACAAATCCTTATAAGAATATAAGTGTTCAGTTAATTCTCTTTTCCCTATTCCTACCTCGTCTTCTATACTTTCGAAGAAAAATGCCTCTCAACTTGATCGAGCAGGGCATCTAGAACTATCGGTGATGGTATAAAAGAAGTCGTGTTGGCCGATGACAATAATACAATGGTAAAGTTAGATCAATAGAAAATGATGATATATTTACTGACATATTTGTATTTGTAACTTTGATTGAGAGATTGAGAGTATATTATTTGTAGAGATGGGTGGAGGCGCAGTTGTGTATTGGTGGAAAGGTTGTCCAGAGAAACCAGCGCATGGTCGAAGAAGACGTCGAGCGGGGTGAGGAGGTGGTCAGGACAGGATGGCCGGAGAAGAGGGCGATGCCAGAATGGTCGGAAAAGAAAGGCGACGATTTGAGGAGCCGGTCGGGGTGAGCGTAGAGGGGAGGAGGAGTTGGCCAAGGTGAGCGACGGGGGGAGGAGGAGCTGGTCGGGGTGAGGAGGTGCTGGCTAGAGGAGGAGCGTCATCGGAGAAGAGAAGAGGGAGAGAATGTTAGGGCTCGGTGCGGTCGAGCCCGAGGGGGGAGGGGGTATAAAAAGAAAACTAAAGAACAAACACCTTTCAGTTATAACAAGAGGTGTCAATTGAACCGATGTCTTTGCCTTAAAAGTGAAAGGCCTTTCTCTTCTTTTTATAACTGAAAGATCGAATGACAAAAGACACTTTTTATTTATAACGGAACGGGTGAAAGACGTCAGTTGAACTGACATTTTTTGGGTTAGGGTAAAAATAAAGCCTGCCCAGGGCCAGCCTTGCTTAGTTGGTCAGATAATCGGATCGATAATTATTTCTAAATTTTTTAATTATTATTTAATAAATTCCCCTTTACATATATAATATTTAGCTTTAACGACAATCACGAAGACCATCCCTGTATCATGGAATGTCGTATCGGATATCGATCGGCCAAAGACACGAAATATCGGAGATATTGTATAAAAAAATATCGGTCGTAAAAAATTAGTTTTTACCATATATTTTCACAATCTAACTTCTAAAATAACTTATATTAATTTAAACAAAGAATAAATTTCAAAATATGCATAAAAATGTATATTAGGATAGAAAAAAAACGTGAATTTTTTTTTTCAAAAAATATAATAATATTTTTAAATTTTTTTTTAAAAAAATATATATTAAGATAGAAAACAAACGTGAAAGTTTTTTTTCAAAAAAAATTATAATATTTTTTTTAAAAAAATATTATTTATTTTAAAAAAAATACCAATATATCGGTCCGAAATTGATAATAATTAATATCGATGTATCGGTTTGGGCCCGATACCGTCGGCGAGACGATTTTCGATGCCCTGTATACGCGTATACTTTACTGGCAATATTTGCAGTGGGTGTTGTTTCAAATCAGTTTAATCAGGTGTTTCAAACGGTTTGGTGGTCGCATCGAGCCAATCCGGATCATTCGGCCTGGTCTACCTTGTTGAAATGACAGCACTCTGTTACCAGCCCGCCCCCAACTCCTCCCTGACGTCACATTGTGGGGGAAAGAACCAAAGACTGACCAAATCATGAGCAAACCAAATAGTGACTCCGTCTGTAAAAGAATGCAAGCCCCTTTAGGAACATACGTCTGGAAGAGGTAGCTTACGAGAACCCATAGATTAGCAAGAACAAGCACAAGGAGTCATATATACATATATATATATATATATATATATATATATATATATATAGCAAAAAAAAAAGAGCCCCCACTTCACAGGAAAAGGCTGCGTCCCATTAACCACAAAAATAAAAAAAAACACAAACATTAACACAAGATACATAGAAAACTGAAGAACCAAGACACGCAGGCTGAATTTCTTGCGACACTTCTAGCACTCCACCAACGAGAAATTATTGGGTACAACCGACAGCTCACGTCACCTTGTATGCCACTTTTATAGGAGCTATTGATTTTTAAGATCGATGGTGTACACGTTATATATATGTGCTCTCTAACTGTTTGACAGTATTTATTTAAGCGCACATTGATAGTGTGTGCATCGTTAATATCGGAGTATTACGAAGGGTTGTACCCAATAATTTCTCCACCACCAACACCATTTTGAAGCACCTCAGAGTTGGAGACCTGGTCACTCAAACACCAACTAAAAGGAGGATCATCACTCAAGCATCCTATCTACCAATTATCCTCCTGAATATTTGGGCGCCTCTTGGAGGCATGCAAGACATCACGACAGCAGCAGTTGTATGGCAGTTGAGGTCCTCATCCAAACTAGCAGTCAACATTGGTTGCAGACCATGCACTTTAAATGGTAATTTATAGGGGCATTTTGTATGGTAGATATGAAGATCCCACCATCTATATAAACAACAACTCAGACTCACCCAAGACCCTAATTCGATTCCACTATCTATAAGCTGAAAAAGAAAGATGAAGACGAGCGCAGTGCTAGTTCTCATGCTACTTATTTTCTGCATCGCTGCCGAGAAGGCAACCGCCGACAAGGCGAGAGACTGCTACATGCAATGTCACAATACTTGCTTCACTTGGAAGAGTAAATATGCTATCTTTCTCCTTTGCATCTTGCTTGCTACTCCAATTCTTTGGTAGCAAACACAAATTAGTACCCCGTCCGTCCAACGAACATGTCTAGATGCATGTGGAAAAATATGTATCCAAACATTACATGGTTGTGTTTGTTCCCTCAAAGCAACTAACTTGAAAGACGATTGTTTCCGCACGTAGGGAGTATATGATTTGTTGGGTTGATCATTATTCTTGAGTGATACCTTAACCACACAAACTTTGGAAACAATGTGATTTCTTTGGGGCTGATAACCATTTTAGTTCCACTTGACCAGGGCGTTAAGTTATAAATTTATTTTACAGTTTTGTCTATATAATTGCATCATGATGGTAAAGAGTTGTTCTCTTGTTTGATTCAGCACTCGAGCGACCTAAATGTTATGAAGACTGCAAGAAAAAATGCAATTTTAATCCTTGATAGTAAAAATACGGTGCAATTTTTTCCGGTGAGTCACTCTTTTGGTTCTCTTGTTATACTCTTATATAAGTAATTCCCATTCTGTGCAAATAAAGTCAGCTAAGTAGTTGTCATAAATTATCACTTTCATCTTGTACTCCTAGCTTTTCACATATTGTTATATGTTTATTAGATAAATAGGTGTAGGAAGTTCATTATATTCATGCTTAATATAAACTTGTAATAACATGTTATATTTCATGCAGTTCAGACAACAGATGAGAGGTTAGATAATGCAAGGATTTGGACTGAGATGTCAGGCCATGAAGCCACTAGGAGCTCAACAATAAATATGTAATTAATAAGTTTGTCTTGAACGAAAAAATATTTTCTTTTGAATGTAAAACATTTGTAATTTTCTGTAAATTATTCAATAAATTAGTTTTTTTCCCCACTACTTCGCTAGATATTGGGATTCAAGGTAGGGCTGGTCATAGTCTCCGAATGGCCAAGGTCCATGCCATGTCCTGTAGAAAGTTTTGAGAAATTATCTTGTAGAACCGTTCTACCACATGTCCTGTAGATAGTTCCATTCAGATTCGAGGTAGTATCATTGGGTACTCTGAAATCTAGCATGTACAAAAACATATTGAACATCCATCGGACTGATCTACCACGTGTCCCGTAGAACAGTTCTAAGCCCCCAATGGAAAGCGGCTCACTTTCCTCTGGTATCAAGGTGAGATCATGTGAAACCTTCCTTCTAGCTCACCTTGAAAAAGAGGTTTCTTCTTGTGTGGTCATTGATGTAAATTTTAATATAATACTCGCAAGCGCACGAATCTATAGCAGAATAGTGGCTACGAGGTCGATCCCTCAGAGACTTAGTAAGATATTCAACCTAATTCTAGAGTATGTAGCAAGTAATAATGAAATGTAAAGTTCTAATTTTTATTTTCTTTTTAAGCAATCAATTGTTCAACTAAACTAAAAACACAGAAATTAACTAAACAAAAGATAAATAATAAAGAAAAATCCTGTGTTCTGCTTTCAGTCTGTCTTGCTTCTCCGTCCTGCTTTGCTCTTTCCTCCACCTTCAGCAACAGTCTCTCAACTGCACGCCTCAACCGTTCTACTCTTTCTCTCGAATAGAGCAGACAGTCCCCAATTCCAGCCAAAAGCAAAGCTTTCCTATCAATCTCGACCAGCAATTCTGCCATTTTCCTTCTTGCCTTTGAATTCAGTTTTGCAGTTCTCTCGAATCTACAAAACAATTCTGCTTGTCTCTCTCGAGATCAAAGCAGCCTCCTTTCCTCAGAGCCGGCCTCCACAACACAGCACCCTTCTCTGTCTCTCGACAGAGCCGCCACCCTCAAACCGCCAGAACCTCTACACAGCCGTCCCAACGAGCCCTCCTCCTCCACCGGTAATCGAATAGAGTTCCTTCAAAACCGACCAAAAGCCTCCTCTGCTTGAGCAGAGACTCCAACAGAACAACCCCTTCCACCGCAGCCCCTCTTCCACAGCCACAGATAGGCAGCACCGCTTCCCCAATCCAGCCGTCCCCTTTCGAACCGCCAGAACACCACCACAGCACCGCCCCTGTTTCCACAGACCTCCAACGACCCAGTCTCCTCCTCTGCTCTCAACAGAGAATCCGCCACCACCTTCGAACAAAAACAGAGCCCCCCCCACAACCAACTGTCCAGAATCCCCCCTCCTACCGCGGCTGTCCCCCTCTCGAGCAGCCCAGCCGTGACTCTCCCAATTCCCGCCGCCTCCTCCTCAGAACCCCTCAAAACAGAGGGGCAGAAAAAAACGAGTTTTTTTTCTTTCAAAAACAGTCCGCCCCTGATCCACACCGGCCTCCTCCTTTATAACATCCCGGCCAGCCCTAATTTCCTTCCCAATCGACGAACTTTCCATTCGAAGAACACCTCTGATCTTTCCAATCGCCGGTGCTCCGCCGTCTCAATCGGTCGCCACCATAGCTTCTCCGCCTCTGTAGCTTCGCCGCCACGTCGCCGGAAGCGAGACCCACCGCCACAGGCCGCCGGATTCAGCCTCCTTCGATCCCTCCGACAGAACAGAGCCTCACGGTGCTCTGTTCTGTTCCAGGCGCCCGAGCCATCGGGCTCGGGTTGCTTTCGATTTTCTTTTTTTTTTTTTATATATTTTTCGGACCAGACCAGAACCGGTCGGTTCAATTCTCTTTTTCTTTTTTTTTTTCTTAAAACCCGTCGTATCGATCTCGCGCATCCAATCTCCGATCTCGGCACAGAACCCATTTGACGTGCATTCTCTTTGGCGATTTAGGACTTTTACAACCTGCATAAATATAGTTAAATATAATTTAGACGCATCATAAATTATAAATCCATTAAACCCAATTAACGCATCTAAATTAATCAATTAAGCACATTTGTTTATTAATCTCCTAATTACTCACCTAACACAGATAAACATTAATTATCCTCATTCTAACTAAAAATACAACTAACAAATAGGTAGAAAGGCATATAAAAATGTGTATATTTTGCATATATCAAATACCCCCAAACCTACATTTTGCTAGTCCTCGAGCAAAACAAAACAAAACAAAACAAAGAAAAACAAAGAAATCTAACTAGTCCACTTTCGCAGGAAATCGCGATTGCATTTAGCGTATGCAACAAGCCTTTTAAACCCCCAGGTGTCCCTGGCTGGACGAGTGAAGTCTCGTGAGGGTTTGCAGCCATGCTACCCACAAACATGTATTTATGAAATCAACCTATTTAATCTAAGTGTAAAAAGAAATAGAAAATCACTACAAAACAAACAATCCTAATATCCCTTCGAATGCAAACTGCAATGTTTAAGAAAATCAACCACATGTACTTGGATTTATAATCAACTGGAATATAGAAGCCCTCAAGTAAGTGGTTTTATTCTACACCTTCATCTTGGAAATTTCTGCTCAATAGGATATAGCATGATACTTTATATAGTAAAAGTGTAGAACATTGTAGTAATACATTCTAAATCTCTGTTTTATACAGATCCAGTGTGACCCATCAACCAAAGAACATCAGAATCACACACAGTCGTCGTAATCTTTAGGTTCATGATAGCACAGATCTGCGCGCCTCCTTCGGGTCCAACATTCTAGATTTGAGAGGATAATACACCACAGACTTTTTTTTTTCTGTTTGTTTTTCCGCTAGGACTGTGTAAGGCCTGACTTCAAGATGCTTAGGTTTAGCAATGACTCAGGCCAATGACTCCCAGCCAGTTTGGCTCAGGGCATTAGGTTTTAAGTAGACCGCTTCGGGCCCGAGCATCAGCCTAAGTTAATCCTATAAAGTCAAGCAGCCCCTTTTCTTTTATTTTGTTTTCATTTTTTCGCATTTTTATTTTCATCATTCATATTTTCAGCACATCTTTATTCCGTCCAGGCTGTATTATACTCTCAACCTATTTCCGGTTCCAATCCCTTGCCATAGCCAAGTAAATGGTCTATCATGATCTTTTAAGCTCAATCCAATGACTCTGACTAAAGATATCCCACTGTAAATTAGCATTCAACAAATCTCTAGACTGTATTACTTTATGTAACTAGTGTGTGTGAGTGAGTTTTATTAGCTCAAGCACATGTTCCAAGAGGACTGTAACAGAAAGATATGCTCAGTTAAGTTCTCTATCCTCCAGTATACTTACTCACACTTCCAATGCAAATTAATCTCTTAAAAATTGAAGTATGCATCATAAAGGGATAAACTATCAAAACCTAAGAAAATACTAACAAACAACCTAAAACTAAGTAAATTTTATTTTATTTTATTATTTTTTTTTTCAATTTTCAATTTTTCAATTTTTTTTAATTTTTTTTTTTTTTTTGAAATAAAAACCAAAGGAATACTACTTTTCTTTTCTACACCCCCAAACCTAAACGAAACATTGCCCTCAATGTTGACCAAAATAAATATCACAATGACGAGTAAAAGAAAAGGAGTGTAAGGAAAGAAATCACCTGAATGGAGATGCCTCATGGTAGATGTAGAGCATTGAAACACACAAACTAAGAATGAGGAGTAAGTACAAAATATGGAAAAAGAAAATACACCCCCAAACCTAGATTGTAGCATCCCCACACATGTATCAACAACCTAAATATTAAACAAATAAAAAGCTATCAAAAACCAAAAATTTTGGGTTGCCTCCCAAGAGCGCTAAGTTTTGCGTCTTCAGCCAGACGTAACAAAAAATCAAGTAGGAGCATTAGGTTCATCCAAATCTAGAACAATCTCTTCTCTCTCAGTAAAACCCGCTAAATATGGTTTCAATCTTTGCCCATTAACTTTGAAAATAGTTCCATCTTTAGGGTTTTGAATGTCAACCGCTCCATGGGAAAATACTTTGTGCACAATGAAAGGTCCAGACCATCGGGAACGGAGTTTTCCTGGGAAGAGATGTAACCTGGAGTTATAGAGCAAAACTTTTTGACCGGGCTCAAATGACTTTCTCAGGATTGACTGATCATGAAAAACTTTGGTCCTCGCTTTGTAAATCTTCGCATTCTCATAAGCCTCATTACGAATTTCGTCTAGTTCATTGAGTTGCAATTTGCGAAGTGTTCCAGCCTTGTCCATATCAAAATTAAAAGTTTTGATGGCCCAATAAGCACGATGTTCTAATTCCACAGGTAAATGACAAGGTTTTCCAAATACAAGTCTATAGGGAGACATTCCAATTGGTGTCTTAAAAGCAGTACGGTAAGCCCACAATGCATCATTTAATCTTTCAGACCAATCCTTTCGGTCGGGACGAACCGTTTTCTCAAGAATGCGTTTAATTTCCCTATTTGAAACTTCTACTTGTCCACAAGTCTGCGGATGATATGGAGTTGCAATTTTATGAGTAATGGAGTACTTTTTCAGAAGTGATTCAAAAGCTCTATTGCAAAAATGTGTACCACCATCACTAATAATTGCTCGAGGGGTTCCAAAACGAGAAAATATGTTTTCTTTCAAGAACTGAACCACCACTTTGTGATCATTTGTTTTGCAGGGAATTGCCTCTACCCATTTGGAAACATAATCTACAGCAACGAGGATATAGAGATAACCAAACGATGGAGGAAATGGGCCCATGAAGTCAATACCCCAAACATCAAAAAGTTCAACAATCAGGATGTTAGTAAGGGGCATCATGGACCTACGTGATAATGTACCCATACGTTGGCATCTGTCACATTTTGTGCAAAATTCATGAGTATCTTTGAATACAGTAGGCCAATAAAAACCACTCTGCAAAATTTTTGCAGCAGTCTTTTTTGCACCGAAATGGCCACCACATGCATGAGCATGGCAAAAAGAAATGATACTATCAACCTCATGCTCCGGCACACATCTCCTAATGATTTGATCTGGGCAATACTTGAATAGGTATGGATCATTCCAGAAGAAATGCTTAACCTCGGCGAAGAATGTGGATTTATCTTGTTTTGTCCAATGTTCAGGAAGTTGAGTTGTGACAAGATAATTAACAATATCAGCATATCAAGGCAATTGAGAGACAACAAAAAGTTGTTCATCAGGGAATGACTCATTCAAAGGTAAGGGTTCCTCAGCAGACTCGTCAATAAGTCGAGACAAGTGATCAGCAACAACATTTTCAGAACCTTTCTTGTCTCTTATCTCAATATCAAATTCTTGAAGTAATAGGACCCAACGGATTAAACGAGGTTTAGTGTCTTTCTTTGAAAGAAGGTATTTCAAAGCTGCATGATCTGAAAACACTATGACCTTGGATCCTAAGAGATATGATCGGAACTTGTCTAGAGCAAAAACTACAGCCAACAACTCTTTTTCTGTAGTAGAATAATTGAGCTGAGCGTCATTGAGAGTTCTACTTGCATAATAGATGACATGGGGTATCTTATTCACCCGCTGCCCCAAGACAGCTCCAACCGCATAATCGGATGCATCACACATAAGCTCAAAAGGTAAATTCCAGTCCGGTGGTTGGATGATGGGTGCAGATGTGAGAAATTGCTTGAGTTGATCAAACGCTTTAGAGCAATCATCATCAAAGACAAAAGGAGTTTCTTTAGCAAGCAGATTGCACAAAGGTCTTGAAATTTTGCTAAAGTCTTTGATGAATCTTCTGTAAAATCCAGCATGGCCAAGAAAAGATCGAACCTCCTTTACTGATTTTGGTGGAGGCAGACTTGAAATTAAGTCAACTTTGGCCTTATCAACTGCAATTCCTTTATTAGAAATCACATGCCCCAGAACTATCCCTTGACGAACCATAAAGTGACATTTCTCCCAATTTAGCACCAGATTTGTTTCTTTACACCTTGCCAAGACAAGAGACAAGTGGTGTAAACATTCATCAAAAGAGGATCCAAACACCGAGAAGTCATCCATGAAATTTTCAAGAAATCGCTCAACCATATCTGAAAATATGCTCATCATGCACCGCTGGAATGTGGCGGGTGCATTACATAACCCAAATGGCATGCGGCGATATGCATATGTTCCAAAAGGACAAGTGAATGTGGTATTTTCTTGATCCTCTGGAGCAATGAGAATTTGATTGTAGCCTGAATAGCCATCTAAAAAGCAATAGTAGCTATGCCCAGCAAGTCTCTCAAGCATTTGATCAATGAATGGCAAAGGAAAGTGATCTTTCCTTGTGACCGAGTTCAATTTTCTGTAGTCAATACAAACCCGCCACCCAGTGGCCATTCGGGTGGGGACTAATTCATTATTATCATTTTTGACTACTGTAATCCCTGACTTCTTAGGAACAACCTGAACTGGGCTGACCCAAGTACTATTGGATATGGGGTAAATGATGCCAACATCTAACAATTTTAGCACCTCGGTTCTGACGACCTCCTTCATATTAGGGTTAAGTCTGCGTTGCATTTCACGGGAAGATTTTGCATGCTCCTCAAGGTAAATGTGATGCATACACAGAGCAGGACTTATACCCTTAATGTCTGCTATTGTCCACCCCAAAGCTGTCTTATGTTTGCGAAGAACATCAAGTAACTTGCCTTCCTGTTCTGAATCAAGGTCTGAAGAGATGATAACAGGCAAGGTATCAGAAGAACCTAAAAACGCATATTTCAGTGTAGCAGGTAATGGTTTTAGGTCAAGTTGAGGTGGTTTCTCAATAGATGGGACAAGTTTAGACTCGGGAACTGGAAGAGGTTCCACCCTGGCTGTCCATTTGGTCGGGTCCAAAATAGGGGTAGAGTCAAGTAATGCATTGACGTCTCTAATGGACCCTTCGATGTCAAAGTCTAAGCCAAAATGAGTTAAACATGTCTGGAGGGGATCATCATTTAAAACAGTTTGTAGAGGTTCTTCTACTAAACTTTCAATCATATTCACTGCAAAAGAATCATCCGTCTCCGGGGGTTGTTGTCTAACATTAAAGACATTGAGTTTGACCTTTAAATTGCCAAAAGACAACTTCATAACCCCATTTCTACAATTTATTATGGCATTGGATGTGGCTAAAAATGGCCTTCCCAAAATCACGGGAATCTGACTACCAGGATTCTGTACAGGTTGGGTATCTAAGACAATAAAGTCTACGGGGAAGTAAAATTTATCCACCTGAACCAGAACATCCTCAATAACATCGCGTGGGACTTTAACTGATCTGTCTGCAAGTTGCAATGTTATGGTAGTCGGTTTCAGCTCTCCTAATCCAAGTTGCTCATAAACAGAGAATGGTAGCAAATTTACACTAGCTCCTAAGTCCAACAATGCCCTCTCCACAGTATGGTCTCCAATAACGCATGAAATTGTGGGGCATCCTGGATCTTCAAACTTAGGAGGAGTGTTATACTTAAGAATTGAGCTAACTTGTTCTGTGAGAAACACTTTCTTGTGTGCCTTCAACTTTCTTTTCTGGGTGCACATGTCTTTTAAGAATCTTGCATAAGCGGGAACTTGCTTAATAGCATTGAGCAATGGAATATTGATTTGCACTTTCTTAAAAATTTCCATTGTCTCATCAAGTTTGTTCCCTTGAGATGTTTTTGCAAGTCTTTGGGGAAAAGGTGCCTTGGGTATATAGGGTGGCATATGACTAGACTCAGGACACGAAGAAGCTTCTAGGCTCTTCTTCGATGTATTAGGACTCACGTCTGGTCTAGTGGTGCTCTCTTGGTCCTCACCCTTTCTAGCAGTTGTGTCTATGGCAGTCTTAGGTAGTTCAACATTATTGTCAATTTGTTTTCCACTCCTAAGTGTAGTTATGGCTTTAACTTGCGCTGGAGGTTGGTCTTGACAAGAATTAGATCCCACTTCAAATTGTCCTTTGGGATTAGCTACAGGTTGACTAGGGAACCTACCTTTTTCCCTCTCATTTAATGCAGAAGCCAATTGACCCATTTGAAGTTCCAGCTTCGCAATTGTTTGCGAGTTGGCATGTAAAGAATGTTGGGTATCTTTTTGAAATTGTAGAGAGCTTTGCATGAACAAATTCAAAGTATCCTCAAGAGATGGTTTCTTGGGTTGTGTAGGGAATGTTTGAACTTGTTGAGGGTAAGATTGATTGGGAGGGTACCCTGGTGGTCCTCCTTGATGCGGTCCTTTGGACCATGAAAAATTGGGATGCCTTGCCCAACCTGGGTTATAAGTTTTCGAATATGGGTTATTGCCAGGTCGAGGAAAGGCATTTATAGCATTAGCCTGATCCCTATTGTATTCCACTCCAGAGGTGTTAGAAGGACAGTTTTGTGTGACATGGGAAGGGTTAGAGCAAATAGCACACACATTGACATGTGATGGCATTTGGGGCCCACCAGCAGACATCAACGCATCAAAGCGTTGTGTCAGGCTGTCGATCTTGGAAATCAAATGTGCATTATTGTCTACCTCATATACGCCTTCTTTCTTTTGAAAAGGAAACGTTCTGTCAACTCTACTTGAGCAATCCCATTGCTGAGAATTCTCGCATAGAGTCTCAATAAAATCCCATGCTTCTTCGGCACTCTTCATCATAACTGACCCACCACTAGCGGCATCAACCATTTGACGGTTCTGAGGTGTTAAACCGTCATAGAAAAATTGAACTTGTTGCCACTTTAAAAATCCATGGTGTGGACACTTAAGGAGCAAATTCTTCCATCTTTCCTAACACTCATAAAAGTGTTCACCCTCCTTCTGCATGAAATTTGTAATTTCTCTACGAAAGGCATGAGTTTTATGAACAGGGAAGAATTTGTTCAAAAAATTTTCAGCTAATTGATCCCAACTCCTAATTGTTCCAACTTCTAAAGAGTTCAACCAAGCTTTCACTTTTTCTTTCAAAGAAAAGGGAAAGAGGCGCAACCTAACAGATTCATCAGAGAAATTTTGGAATTTAAATGTAGCACAAATGTCAAGGAACTCTTTAACATGATTATAGGGATCTTCTTTATTGGAACCATAGAATGTGGGCAAGAGTTGCATCACCCCTGGTTTCAACTCAAAGTGGTGTGCCGTGGTGAGCGGCAACACTATGCAGGAAGGTGAGTTGAATTGAATGGGGGATGAATAATCTTTTAGAGTCTTCCTCACATTCTCATTTTCCATGTTACCTAATTGATGTGTGACATCCATTGTATGTTTTAATCTTGCTTTGAAAGTTCTTTCAATTTCTAGGTCAAGAGGTGCAAGATTTTCACCCAGTGACCGACGACCAAGCATACACTAATTAACGACACTAAAAATCAAATATCTAGAACAACCCTAAAAATTGCAACTAACACAAGCATGCAATCACAGAAAAAAATATAAAAATACCAAGCACCTATAAAAATTAAAAGAGAAGGTAAAAGAATGCAAACGAGGGGAAGGGGTGGCCCTTCCAACGTTGGCGAGAATTTCGCGTCTTCTCTTACTCCTACAAAAAGACAAAACACTAATAAGCAACAAAAAATTAAACTAAAACTAAACTACTCTAAGAATTTGGTAAATTATCCTACGCAGTCCCCGGCAACGGCGCCAAAAACTTGATGTAAATTTTAATATAATACTCGCAAGCGCACGAATCTATAGCAGAATAGTGGCTACGAGGTCGATCCCTCAGAGACTTAGTAAGATATTCAACCTAATTCTAGAGTATGTAGCAAGTAATAATGAAATGTAAAGTTCTAATTTTTATTTTCTTTTTAAGCAATCAATTGTTCAACTAAACTAAAAACACAGAAATTAACTAAACAAAAGATAAATAATAAAGAAAAATCCTGTGTTCTGCTTTCAGTCTGTCTTGCTTCTCCGTCCTGCTTTGCTCTTTCCTCCACCTTCAGCAACAGTCTCTCAACTGCACGCCTCAACCGTTCTACTCTTTCTCTCGAATAGAGCAGACAGTCCCCAATTCCAGCCAAAAGCAAAGCTTTCCTATCAATCTCGACCAGCAATTCTGCCATTTTCCTTCTTGCCTTTGAATTCAGTTTTGCAGTTCTCTCGAATCTACAAAACAATTCTGCTTGTCTCTCTCGAGATCAAAGCAGCCTCCTTTCCTCAGAGCCGGCCTCCACAACACAGCACCCTTCTCTGTCTCTCGACAGAGCCGCCACCCTCAAACCGCCAGAACCTCTACACAGCCGTCCCAACGAGCCCTCCTCCTCCACCGGTAATCGAATAGAGTTCCTTCAAAACCGACCAAAAGCCTCCTCTGCTTGAGCAGAGACTCCAACAGAACAACCCCTTCCACCGCAGCCCCTCTTCCACAGATAGGCAGCACCGCTTCCCCAATCCAGCCGTCCCCTTCCGAACCGCCAGAACACCACCACAGCACCGCCCCTGTTTCCACAGACCTCCAACGACCCAGTCTCCTCCTCTGCTCTCAACAGAGAATCCGCCACCACCTTCGAACAAAAACAGAGCCCCCCCCACAACCAACTGTCCAGAATCCCCCCTCCTACCGCGGCTGTCCCCCTCTCGAGCAGCCCAGCCGTGACTCTCCCAATTCCCGCCGCCTCCTCCTCAGAACCCCTCAAAACAGAGGGGCAGAAAAAAACGAGTTTTTTTTCTTTCAAAAACAGTCCGCCCCTGATCCACACCGGCCTCCTCCTTTATAACATCCCGGCCAGCCCTAATTTCCTTCCCAATCGACGAACTTTCCATTCGAAGAACACCTCTGATCTTTCCAATTTGGACTTCCCAATCGCGGCCCTTTTTTTTTCCTTTTTCTGTTTACACTGGACTTTTCTCCGTCGCCGGTGCTCCGCCGTCTCAATCGGTCGCCACCATAGCTTCTCCGCCTCTGTAGCTTCGCCGCCACGTCGCCGGAAACGAGACCCACCGCCACAGGCCGCCGGATTCAGCCTCCTTCGATCCCTTCGACAGAACAGAGCCTCACGGTGCTCTGTTCTGTTCCAGGCGCCCGAGCCATCGGGCTCGGGTTGCTTTCGATTTTCTTTTTTTTTTATATATTTTCCGGACCAGACCAGAACCGGTCGGTTCAATTCTCTTTTTCTTTTTTTTTTTTCTTAAAACCCGTCGTATCGATCTCGCGCATCCAATCTCCGATCTCGGCACAGAACCCATTTGACGTGCATTCTCTTTGGCGATTTAGGACTTTTACAACCTGCATAAATATAGTTAAATATAATTTAGACGCATCATAAATTATAAATCCATTAAACCCAATTCGCATCTAAATTAATCAATTAAGCACATTTGTTTATTAATCTCCTAATTACTCACCTAACACAGATAAACATTAATTATCCTCATTCTAACTAAAAATACAACTAACAAATAGGTAGAAAGGCATATAAAAATGTGTATATTTTGCATATATCAGTCATGTCTGCAGCCGTGGTGACGCTGCGGACACGACCAGTAAGATTGCGGACACGGTCAACACTTGGCCGGGTTTAGTTGGACACTCTGCCACCCCCTTCCAATTTTACCTTTGTCACTTTCAGTGCGTAAATTTGATGCAGCAAATATTGATTTGTCTGTGTAAATTTGGCTTATAAATAATTATCAGATTAATTAGGAATAATTAATGATATATCTTCCTCATTCTCCACAATAAAGGTGTTTTTATTATGGCTAGGTCGATGCCGTTTTACCCGACCCAACTGGACCCGACCTCCCCGATGCAACTGAACCCGACCTTATTGGGCCATTTCTATGTTCACTTACACAATATCCGGGTCCAATACTGGGTTGAAAACAGGATGCGATCAACTATAGGTTTGGTAAGTACTTTAGCTCTGACTACCTCCTTCATATTAGGGTTAAGCCTGCGTTACATTTCACGAGAAGATTTTACATTCTCTTCAAGGTAAATGTGATGCATACACTGAGAGGGACTTATACTCTTAATGTTTGTTATTGTCCACCCCTAAGCTATCTTATGTTTGCGAAGCACATTAAACAACTTTCCTCCCAGAAGAACCTAAAAACGCATATTTAAGTGTTTAATGTAATGGTTTTAGGTCAAGTTGATGTTGTTTTTCAATAGATGGAACAAGTTTAGACCATGACTTTCAATTTGGTCGGGTCCAATAAGGGGTAAAGTCAAGCAATACATTGACTTCTCTAATGGACTCTTCGATGTAAAAGTCTAAGCGAAAATAAGCTAAATATGTCTAAAGGAGATCATCATTTAAAACATTATGGAGAGATTCTTGTATTAGACTTTCAATCATAACTGCAAAAGAATCATCTGACTCTGGGGGTTGTTGTCTCACATTAAAGACATTGAATTTGACCTTTAAATTGTCAAAAGACAACTTCATAACCCTATTTCTATAATTTATTATGACATTGGATGTGGCAAAAAATGACCTTCCCAAAATCACAGGAATTTGACTACCAAGATTCTGCATAAGTTATGTATCTAGGACAATGAATTCTATAAAGAGCATCCCCAATAATACCACGTGAGTTTTTAATTGATATGTTTGCAAGTTGTAGAGTAATGGTAGTCGGCTTTAACTCTTTTAACCCAAGTTACTCATAAATAGAAAATTGTAGTAAATTTACACTAGCCCCTAATTCCAACAATGCCCTCTCCACAGTATGGTCTCTTATAACACATGAAACCGTGGGACATCCTGGATCTTTGAACTTATGAGGAATGTTATGCTTAAGAATTGAGCTAACTTGTTCAGTTGGAAGTATTTTCTTGTGCACATTCAACTTTCTTTTCTGAATGGCATGTCTTTCAAGAATCTTGCATAATCGGGAACTTGCTTAATAGCATCAAACAATGGAATATTGATTTACACTTTCTTAAAAATTTCTATTATCATATTAAGGTTGTTCCCATGCGATGTTTTTGCAGGTATTTGGGGAAAGGTTGTTTTAGGTACATAAGGTGGCATATGGCTAGACTCGGGAGATGAAGAAGCTTCTATGCTCTTCTTCGATATAAAATGACTAGCGTCTGGTCTAGTAGTGCTCTCTTGTTCCTCACCCACTCTAGCAATTGCTTCTACATCAGTCTTAGGTGATTCGATCGTGTTGTTAATTTATTTTCCACTCCTAAGTGTAGTTATGACTTTAACTTGCTCCGTAGATTAGTTTTGACAAGAATTAGAACCCAATTCAAATTGTCTTTTGGGATTTACTACAGGTTGACTAGGAAACCTACCTTTTTTTCTCTCATTTAATACAGAAGCAAGTTGATCCATATGAAGTTCCAGCTTCGCAATTGCTTGCAAGTTGACATGTAAAGAATGTTGGGTATCTCTTTGAAATTGTAGAGCGCTTTGCATGAACAAGTTCTAAATATCTTCAAGAGATGATTTCTTGGGTTGTGTTGGGAACGTTTGAACTTGTTGAGGGTAAGACTAATTGAGAGAGTACCCTGGTGATACTCCCGGATGTGGTCCTTTGAACCATGAAAAATTCCGATGTCTAGTCCAACCTGGGTTATATGTTTCAGAATATGGGTTATTGTCAGGTCGAGGGAAGGCATTGTCAGCATTAGCCTGATCACTAACATATTCCACTCTAGAGGTGTTAGAGGGACAATTTTGTGTGACATGGGAAGGGTTAGAGCAAATAGCACACATATTGACATATGATGGCATATGGGGCCCACAAGCAGACATCAACGTATCAAAATGTTATGTCATGTTGTCTATCTTGGAAATTAAATGTGTACTATTTTCTACCTCATATACACCACCTTTCTTTTGAAAAGAGAATGTTCTGTCAACTCTACTTAAGATCTCATTGTTGAGAATTTTTGCATAGAGTCTCAATGAAATCCGACATTTCTTCTGCACTCTTCATCATAACTGACCCACCATTAGCGGCGTCAACCATTTGACGGTTATGAGGTGTTAAACCATCATAAAAGAATTGAACTTGTTGCCACTTTAAAAACATGTGGTGTGGACACTTGAAAAACAAATTCATCCATCTTTCCCAACACTTATAAAAGTGTTCACTCTCCTTCTGCATGTAATTTATAATTTCTCTACGAAACGCATGAGTTTTATGAACAGGGAAGAATTTGTTCAAGAATTTTTCAAACAATTGGTCCAAACTCCTAATTGTCCAACTTCTAAAGAATTCAGCCAAACTTTCGCCTTATCTTTCAAAGAAAAGGGAAAGAGACGCAACCTAATTGATTCATCAAAGAAGTTCTGGAATTTAAATGTGGCATAGATGTCAAGGAACTCTTTGACATGATTATAAGAATCTTCTTTATTAGAACTATAGAATGTGGGCAAAAGTTGAATCACCCCTGATTTCAACTCAAAGTAATGTGCCATAATGAGCGGCAACACTATGCAAGTAAGTGAGTTGAATTGAATGGGGGATGAACAATCCTTTAATGTCTTCCTCACATTCTCATTTTCCATGTTACCTAGTTCATTTTATATATTCATTGTATGTTTTAATCTTGCTTTGAAAGTTCTCTCAATTTTAGCGTCAAGAGGTGCAAGTTTTTCACTCAATGACCGACGGCCAAGCATACAATAATTACTGCAACTAAAGACTAAATTAATAGAACTACTACTAACGGTGAAAAGATAAAAAAACAATTGCAATTTTTCTTATTTGTTCTAAAGGAAACTTTTTTTTTCTAACAAGTGCAATCTGATTAAAGCATGCAATTCTATACGGTTCAGAGAAGGTAAGCAATATCAATCAACAATTATCAATCAAATGAAAATTTGAGTTTCATTATACTTCCCTGAATTGCAGACTTCTCAAATTTGTGAAGCTTGTTCGTTACACTTGTTAAAGTAAAAAACTATAATATCTGCAAACACAAAAAATAATAAACAATATAAGTAAACTTGAAGTTAAAAATTACTAACAAAAGAAAAATTATAAACTAAGAATTATGATAAGTAAACTCCTATAAATTCAGTCAAATCATTCCTCTCGAACGCGGGCATTCCTCAGTTTAATTTCAAACAAAATTCTACTATACCCTCTCTCGAGCACATAAAATAAAAATCAACGGAACTATCATTCATTTATATAGAATACAGTTGCATACATCAAACTAAAATAAAAATGAGATAAGGAGAGATAGAACAAATCTAATTAGAGATTCATCTATGCCTCAGAGAGAGTTTAGCCAGCCATTGATGTCATTTTCACTATTCATGGCACTGTAGCACTATTCACTGAACACTGTTTTTAGTACTATTCATCATCCTCTTCACTTTGCCTGTATTTTTTCACTGTAGCAAAGCCCCAGAAAAAACCCTCCTTTTTTCCCCCTCTTCACCTCCTTTCCTTCTCATATATAGATCGAGAACCCAGCCCTAGTCCCTCCTTTCCAAACCATGGATAAACCCAAATTTTGCCCAAATCAACCATGAGTCGATCTTCCAAATTCCGATTTTGCTAAGCATGAATATGTGAGTTTCCAATCCGAATCATCCTATGAAAATCTCGAATCCCTATTCAGCCGGTTTCCTTACATACGGCTGAACCAAATCCACTCCTTCCATATTTCATTACGGCTTCTAAGTCGAGCACAATCTAAATCAAGGTCAAGTGAATCGAGAATGAACCCAAGCATGAGTGGTCGAGCGCACTGCTCTTTCTCCCGTGTTTCTGCTCGAGCAGCCTTCTCCACGAGTGGCCCGAGCAGAGCTCGGGTTGTTCTTTCTTGTTCTTTTTTTTAAATTGATACCTGTCGTGTCACCGTTGTCTGTAGGATCTCATTTATACGGTTCTTTAGTTTAAGGCAGAACCCATAGTTTCTTGTTATATAAATCAACAGCTCCGATGAGTGTTGTTATGTAAATCAACGGCTCCGAAGAGTTCTAACTTTGATCTTCTTCTTTAATGTATTTTAGAGTTTTTAAAACCCGCTACAGGCCTCGTAATTGTTTGATCTTCTATATATTGATCTCTTCGTATAAAAATCCATTTGACATGCCAAAACTTCAATATCTGCAACTCGATCTCATGAAACCTATATAAATTAAATTAAATTAATTTAGAAACATAATAAAATATATTTTAAAAAAATTAATTAATGCATTCAATTAAATTAATTAAGCACAATTATCAAATAATTGGTATAAAGTCCTAATTCTTTTTTAACGCTAATAACCTATAATTATCTTTATTTTAACACTGTAATTACGACAAACATATAGGTAGAAAGACATATAAAAATATATATATTATGTATATCACTGAACTTCTTGCGACACTACTAGCACTCCAGTGACGAGAAATTATTGGGTACAACCAACAGCTCACGTCACCTTGTATCCCAATTTTATAAGAGCCATTGATTTTTAAGAGCAACGCTGCACACACTATGTATGTGTGCTCCAACTGTTTGGCAGCATTTATTGGAGTGCACATTGATGGTGCGTGCGCCGTTGATCTCTGAGTATTACGCGGTTGTACCCAATAATTTCTCTACCACCAACACCATTTTAACTCAAACTCTGGAGACAAGCTCCACCTGGTCACTCAAAAGCCAACTAAAAGGAGGATCATCGCTCAACCATCCTATCTACCAATTATCCTCCTGAATATTTGGGCGCCTCTTGGAGGCATGAAGGACATCACGACAGCAGCGGTTGCATGGCAATTGACGTCCTCCTCTAAACTAGCAGTCAACTTTGGTTGCAGACCATGCACTTTAAATGGTAATTAATAGGGGCATTTTGTATGGTAGATATGAAGATCCCACTATCTATATAAACAACAACTCAGACTCACCCAAGACCCTAATTCGATTCCACTATCTATAAGCTGAAAAAGAAAGATGAAGACGAGTGCAGTGCTAGTTCTCATGCTACTTATTTTCTGCATCGCTGCCGAGAAGGCGACCGCCAACAAGGCGAGAGACTGCTACATGCAATGTCACAATACTTGCTACAGTTGGGAGAGTATGCTATCTTTCTCCTTAGCATCTTGCTAGCTACTCCAATTCTTTGGTAGCAAACACAAATTAGTACCCCGTCCGTCGTCTAGATGCATGTGGAAAAATATGGATCCAAACATTGCATGGTTGTGTTTGCCCCCTCAAAGCAATTAACTTGAAAGACGATCGTTTCCGCACATGGGGAGTATATAATTTGTTGGGTTGATCATTATTCTTGAGTAAATACCTTAACAGCACAAACTTTGGAAACAATGTGATTTCTTTGGGGCTGATAACCACTGTAGTTCCACTTGGCCAGGGCTTTTTGTAAATTTATTTTACAGTTTTGTCCATATAATTGCATCATGATGGTAAAGAGTTGTTCTCTTGTTTGATTCAGCACTGGAGCGACCGAAATGTTATGAAGACTGCAGGAAAAAATGCAATTTTAATCCTTGATCAGAAAAAAGCAGTGCAATTTTTTCCGGTGAGTCACTCTTTTGGTTCTCTTATATAGGTAATTCCCATTCTCTGCAAATAAAGTCAGCTAAGTTGTTGTCATGAATTATCACTTTCATCTTGTACTCTTAGCTTTTCACATATTGTTACGTGTTTATTAGATAAATGGGTGTTGGAAGTTCATTATATTCATGCTTAGTATAAACTTGTAATAACATGTTATATTTCATGCAGTTCAGACAACAGATGCGAGGTTAGATAATGCAAGGATTTGGACTGAGATGTCAGGCCATGAAGCCACTAGGAGCTCAACAATAAATATGTAATTATTGATATGTAATTAATAAGTTTGCCTCGAACGAAAATGTATTTTCTTTTGAATGTAAAACATTTGTAATTTTCTGTAAAATATTCAATAAATTTGTTTTTTTTTCCACTACTTTCGCTAGATATTGGGATTCAAGGTAGGGCTGGTCATAGACTCCGAATGGCCAAGCTCCGAGCCGTGTCCTGTAGAAAGTTCAGAGAAATTATCTAGTAGAACCGTTCTACCACGTGTCCCGTAGAACAGTTCTACCGGATAATTTCTCGTTCCAGAGAGGCCAAATTTTCCTTGCCGAGCTTCATCCGGAACTATTTCCATTTATACCATGATGATTGCACCGTGCCTAAGCCTCTAATGGCAAGGGGCTCAGTTTCTTCCTGTATCAATGTGAGATCATATGAAACCCTCCTTCTAGCCTACCTTGAAAAAGATGTTGCGCCTTGTGTGGTCATGTCTGCAGCCATGGCGACGAACAACCGCCTGTGGACATAGACCACCAAGATGGCAGACAAAAAACACTTGGGCGAGGTTTAGTTGGACACTTTGCCACCCTTGGCCAATTTTAACTTTGTGTTACTTTCAGTGTGTAAATTTGATGCAATAAATATTGATTTGTAGGTGTAAATTTGGCAAATAAATAATTATCACATTAATTAGGAATAATTAATTATATATGTCCCTCGTTCTCCACAATAAAGGTGTTTATTATGGCTAGGATGCCACGGGTTGGATTTTACCCGATCCAACTGGACCCTTACTGGGCCACTTCTATGGTCGCTTACACAATAACCGGGTCCGATACTGAGTTGGAAACAGGACGCGATCAACTGGGTTTGGATGGTGTTGGGTCTTATAAAAATCAAAACCCTGTGTCCATAACTCTGCTCTTTTCAATTTCGACCATTGCTCTTCTCTCTAGAGTCTTCTAGAAGAAGTGTTTCTCATTTTTCATTGCTAGTTTTATTAAAAATATAAATCAAAATGTACCAGGTCGTTTTAAAATGGACTCGGGGCTGAGAGGTTTCTTTGGGGCCGATAGGTTGCAAGGGATTTCAGTGGCTTAAATCAGAGAACCCTAACCCTAATGTAGCGTTGGAGCTCTTGTTAGTGGACCCGGGGCCATTTGGGGCGTGAAAAATCTGCTCCATCCAGCTGAAAAAATCCAGCTGGTTAGTAGATTATCCCAAAAATCCTTAACCAGCTGAATTTTTTCAGCTGGATGGAGCTGATTTTTCAAGCCCCAAACGGGCCCTAAATGAAACTTTTATTGACAGTCGGAACAAACACCATGCAATGAGAGCCCACCACTTACAATAGTGCTGTTAGAACTATTGTTACCCTCTCTGGTCTTGTGACTACCTCTTCCATTGCAAAATCAATGAGTTAGAACTCTTCCCAGGTTTGATGATTTTGTACTACTTAAGTTCTTAGCTTCGTTGTGAGTTTTATTGTAAGCAACATACATGATGCTCCACTGGAAACATTTGCTTCGTCTGTTGTTTCCAATCAGTTTAATTAGGTGTTTCAAATCCCGACTTGACCATCTATTCGTTTTGGTGGCCGCATTGACCAAACCAGATAATCTGGCCTGGTCTGCCTGGTTGAATAGCTGCACCCTATTACCCGCTGCATAGGAAAGGCCAATAACCACAAAAAGATAAAAGCATAAACATTAACACAAGATACATAGAAAATCAAGAAGACAGACACAGAGTGTGACACACAACAACCAGAATGCTAGGCGAACATCACCACGAGGTGAAGACAGGCTGTCACGCCCTAAAATCCCTAACCTCGATCGGAGTGCGAAAGTATTCATCAATATTTCTTTGGTGAGGTAATAACTCTGGGACGCGACTTCAAATAATCGAACCAACTGGCCAATTACATCATCTCAAAAAGATGTGTAATCGACATCACTATGAACACTCAAGAATGTGGGAACTCATCATCAAATCTCAAAACAAAACATTGTATATATATATATATATATATTAAATAAATCCTACATAGTTTTTATTACATCAATTCTAATCAATTGTCAATCAAAATAAAACATCAAAGCTATGGCACACAACGGCCAGAAATATCAAATTAAGCAAATAACTGAAAATTCTTTATTCATCTTCAAGTCTTCTACGCCTCCTTACTGTCCTGCAATTGTCCTGAATCACTGAACTTTCACGCCTGCATTAGAGGATGCATGAGTATCCCGCAGAAATACCCAGTAGGATGAAAAAACCCATCGAAGATACAATAATAATGTGAAGAAAAATTTACTCTATAGAACAGGAATATATAATATCTGAAGGACTGATCACAAGGTTTACTTCACCTGAACAGAAAGGTTAGTTAACAACAACCCCAACTCGCAAGTATAGAGACAAACATCAATAAAACTCCGAACAATCACATGTGTAAGGAGAAAATAACATGTTTACCAATGGCTCCTAAGCATCTATAGTGCAAGGAGTTACAATTTCTGCTCGCTGAACTTATCAATCGCAAGTGACTAAAACATACTAGAACGACCCTAGGGGTTCTCTCTTTGGAACCCTGCCATGCGTCTAGGATGCTGGCCCCACCAGTGCTTACGGACACGATGGGCGGAGACTGTATCAACAGTCTAACGTATGTATAGTGCCTCCTTTTGGGCATGAATAATCGGAGACCACACAAGATCTAGCAATGACTTTATTGAGCATACTATGAATCCACTTCGGAGAGAGCCTCACAAGGTCTCTAGTGGAGAAAATAATCATGTAACAATATGAGCAATATTTCAAAGAAATAGAGGTTGCAACACTATCATAAGGTATCATTTACCGGAATAGACTCACTCTTTGGAGTATAATTAAATCATCAATAGGAATAGACTCACTCTCTGGAGTATAATTAAATCATTAATATCTCAATAGAATAGGGTTTCTCGCAATAACACAGCTAAGACTCCAAAGTCTTGATCAATAGGTAAGTCACCAAAAGAGTAATAATAGATCGCAATCATAATTCAAACAACATGCTTCATGTCTAGCATTAGATAGGAACATCTCTAGAATTTAGATTCTATTATTAATAGTGCTGAATTCAAGATAGAAGAATGATTGGAATGGTTTGCTCTCCAACTGGAACTCAAACCGATACAAAGTTATAAGTAGATAATAAGATTATAGATTATAATAACTTATCCATAATATTAATCCTTTAGAACAACTAGTCTTACAGTAGTAGTCATATCATATTTTTTTTTACAACATATATTAGTCATACTTAGATCAGATTAAATTATATTATTAAGTATTAGTATATACTAGTGACTTAGACCTTAATTACAGTAAACTATTGTATTGATAACAGCCCCCTTCCGATTGTCCCCACAGTAGGAAATTAAGTCTGAAATTAATAGTAGATAGCCCTATGTGTCTAGTTTCCAACCCCAACAGACGGCATATTTTTCTGTGATTTGTTATGATTTTTATACTACAGGTCGTCAGTGAAAAAAACAGTTTTGGCCGAGACCCTAAGTCTTAATCATACTTACTAATTTCGTATTAATAACCTTTAATTATGATAATAGAACATTATTGACATTCAATACTCCCCTCCTAGGACTATTATAGGTCCTTATATATTCTGGAATATAGGTATTACAAGCTTTTATACACTTTTCATTACATAAACCAATTTAAGATACTTCCATTTGTATAATGAAGACTTTAACACAAAAATCCCAACCTATAATCATATGGGACAATTAAACCAGAATGTATACAGAATCAAAATAGAAATTTTTGACATCCAAACGATCAAAAAATGAATAATGTTCCCATCTAAAACTATCATGCGAGCATTAGAAGATATTTCGCTTAAGGATTTCAATAATCATACTCATAATCATAATTAATATGGAATCTCTTAATAATTCAAGCATTCATATAATCTCTACTACTGAGATAGAATCAAATAACTCATCATATAATATATTGAAAGAGTTTTAAAAATAATTTAGTAGGAAAAACTATCCTACTCGCTTTGTAGAACGAAAAATTGCGCATCCAACGTAGCGCCTCTTCTTCTCTACGCACGAGACTTTCGCTCCTTCGTATATAACGATGTTTGAATGAAGACTAAGGGTGAAAAGGTTGTTGGAACAAGGGAGAAGGAGAGAGAAACAAGGTTGGGGCGTTCACAAATAACTGAGGCTGGGTCTTTTTTCTAGTGCGATAAAACACAAGTTAACCCCCTTATGGGTGTTTATATAGACCTTATGCTTATACCAACTAAGACATTTTTTCTTTTGAATTTCTTCATAATCCAATCTCTAAATCCTCTTATTAAAAGCTTCTCATAAGTAAAAGGGACGTCTTAAACTTAATACTCCTTGATTAGTTAGGATTTGATATCTATTTCAACTAGGTTTCCTAAAAACAACACTTTACGGATTCAATCGCGTATCACGGCGATCAATCGCATACCCCGACAATTCGATCCCGTACCCCGACAATCGATCGCATACCCCGATAGCATACAAAAATTAAAACTAACGTAACTTTTTGCTCCGAACTCCGAATTACGCACCGTTGGTGGCATTGAAAAACTCTCTTCGAGTACTTCAACTCCAAATTACAAAACATATCAAAAACAAGTATTAACATTTCATATTTTAGATCAATCAATTTTAGTAAATATACCAAATTTTTTTTTCCAGGTGTTACACAGGCAGACTGAACTTCTCGCGTCACAAATAGCACACCACCAGCACCATTTTGAAGTATGTCAAACCCAAATTCTGGCAACAATCTCCATCTGATCAATTAAACGCCAACTAAACAGAGGGTCATTGCTGTCCACTGGTGAAGAAGAACGACCATCATCCTCCAATGAGTGAAGGACAATGGCAGTCTGCAAGGGGCCGAGCCGACCACGAGAGGTCGGAAAATCAGAGAGTTCTGTCTGCATAAACTGTTAGTGCGTTGACTAATTATCCAATTTCTCAAAGCTTGGCCCTGCTGCTGGCTGTTATCAATGCAGGAGATGTTGACGGTGAGCACAGCTTTATGTAAGGCCACTTGAGCATCTTCATCCCTACAGGATGTTCACCAGCACCTCATAGAACAGTCTCGCAAAGTCAACCCACTGGCAAAGTCTTCAACTTACGCTAACCGCCGCGAGTGGTGGAGGAAGGGCCCACCTGGGAAGCAGTGAATTGTTTTT
Organism: Houttuynia cordata; assembly: GCA_039654745.1. Taxonomy (NCBI): domain Eukaryota; kingdom Viridiplantae; phylum Streptophyta; class Magnoliopsida; order Piperales; family Saururaceae; genus Houttuynia; species Houttuynia cordata. The sequence goes on from CM077508.1 coordinate 27,487,061, forward strand.
TTAACCTCACTCAGTCTTCCCAATCCTTCGGGTACAGGTCTAATTACACATGACCCAGCCAGGCAGGAGTTTAAAACACTGTTTAACATTGTCAACTGCAATGGTTAACCAAAATAGCGAAATATATGATATAATATAGTCTCTCTTTGTAGACATCCGACAAAATTTGAATAATTTTACGGTCTTCCAATATTTAAACATGTGGGAATGTACATTGCAATAGAGCAGCTGCATTGAAATATATGGTAGGAAAGGACACCACCGTGCAATGAGCTATAAATCATTGCAGAAGATGACTACCTCATCACCTAATCCAATCATGCTAAGCTCAATACTCAGATGCTCTTAGACTTGATACTTGTGATTCTGTAACAGACATTAACTAGCACAGATTTTCCCTCTCCCTCGAATGAAGCAAAACTAAGTAAATTTACAGTAGAGAGTAACACAGCCAGCAAGTAATACCCACAACCACCACGAGCTGCCAAGCGTGGCACTTCCAGAACCAGGTTTAGACCCTGACCGCATCATCAGCTGCGACCCTGTAACAAAGCTCTGACATCGGCAGCACAAGCATTTCATACTTCCTCTTAGCATAAATAACTTCACCTTCGACGTGCTCCTTGTTGTTGATGGTGCGTGTGAGGTTTGCTTTCTTGTTGAATTCGGTCAGCATACATGGGTAAAGACACTATCTCCCCTATTTCTTTCAGCAAAACTTCTTCTGTGATGTTATCACTGATGCTCCTGAATACCTGCACATATTGCATTGATCTGGGTTTTTAACAAGTCAAAAGAACACACAATATATAAGGGCTGTGCCAAAGATGCAACTAATTCAGCTACATCCACTTCAGGACCCAAAGTGGAATCATATATCACAGATGTTATAAAGCGTCATGGATCACATCCAATACGGGGGCTCTATTCAAGCAATTTGAGGATAATCATCAAACTCCTGAAATTCGATTAGCTCAAATTACGTTACTTGACTAATCTGCCACTAACTAAATGTGTTGGATTCTCTCTACTTCGTTCAATATGGTATAACTTAAGGGGCTGAATTCCAAGAGTACCGAGCTTAAATATCCAAATCAATCTTCGGTCTTGATCATCTTGTATCAATGTCTAGGTTAACTTACACTCAATGAGTGTGTGTGTGTGAGAGAGAGAGAGACCTTTCTGTATGTATTGAACTCGTTTGGGGTCGATTTATCAACTCTGACACGCATGAAGATCCACGACCGTTCCCCTTCATCCCAGGAGCATTCGATTATCTTCCCAGAATATATTGAAACGTCGTCAACACCTGCAATTTGACAATTATTTCGAAATTATCATAAGATTACAAGTAAAAAGCACTGTTATTGAAGCAAGAAATCTGGCATGTGAGATAAGGTGTGACAAGCAAGTGCCCATACATATCCGTTATAAATCATCAATTACTTTAATAAAAGAGACTTAAGTAGCTTGCCAGGATAGCTAGCATCAGATGCCTTCCTATAATGCTCGCATTTATCAACTGTGGGGACCAAGACTCATGTAAATAATAACAAAATGATGCAGCCCATACCCAAGACAATCTTTTTGCCAAAATGCTGACTAGTTATTGCTAAAAATACAGTGTACAAAATGGGAATGCTATACTTGAACTTCCGAAAACCAACCAAAAAGTGTTGTGCACAAATCGATTTAAATTTTAACTTGACGCTTAAAAAAATTACAAGGACAAAGCCAAAGTGATCACACAAGGCAGTTCCAAATGTAGATAGAATGGGAATTTCCAGGGAAAAGGAAGTAACATTATCATTGAACAAGAAAATAATGATACCAAACAAGTTCTCTGACTTTGACCATATACAGAAGCTATTTTCAACAGAGTGGCAAAGGTTACAAAAAATCTATAGAAGAGGAAGACCTTGTTTAAACAAGGTTTACTATTCAATTCCTAAGAGTAACCCACGTATTAATTCTAATTTAACCACACCTCCCTACTCAACCCATTCTTCCATTTCTGTTTCTGATTTGAATTAGATGAGAACAGATACTTACCTTTGACAATTTTGAGTAAGTACCGTCTGTTCAGCACAAACAACTGTAGGTATCATGCGAAAGAGAGCAGTAGATTACTGGGTTGAATATTCGCCAAGGGTTTAGCTGCTAGTCTATGGGAATCACCTACAGATTGGGAACATTAAATTTTGGGCGTCTTTGGGTTTCGGTGATCAGAATTCTGGAATTTCTACAGAGCACTGGATGCTCAAGTCCCAGATGATAGTTGCTTAATGTGCTTTGAGTTTGGCCTTCGATTTACTGCCTGCTTTCAAGCAGCTAGAAGTTTGCTGGAGTCCAAGAGAGAAGAGTTTGATGAGAAGCTGGACCTTGCGAGGTCTTCTGGAAAAATCTTTGATTTTGGACAGGACGCTTTTGATGGCACATGGCAGTAAGCCTTTTTGGAACAATACTTGAAAGGTTTCTTCAATTACAGCAGGAATCATCTTCGCCTCAAGCCGGTAGCTATAGCTGTGATCTATTTGCACCCCTTTCTATTCAATGTTCTTGAAACAGATTTATTTTTCCTTTTAATAAGTTTTTATGCAAACTATACGTGGTGCCTCTATTTTGAGCTTGATATAATACTTGTACACCTTCATGGTAGTTGGAGTGATAAAAAAATTTAATCAATCTACATAGTGTTTTAACATTTACCTAACAAATTATTTCATAAGAGATGGAGGGTGAAGAATGAAGAAAGGTAAAAGAGCAGAGAAAAAAGCAATTTGAGGGAAAAACACTTCAGCAGGGGGTTATGTGAAGGTTTTAATAACACGGGGATGTTTATGCATTTTGTCATAATTCAGGGGTGTAAGTGATACTCCCCGAAAAAAACAGGTATCTTCACTTCCTCATGTATATTTCGTGATAGCAGCTTAAAATCCAATTCAATTTGCTGCAGCTGCTTGCTTGTCACCTGAATGATTGGATAGTTGGCGACCGTGGAAGATGCACAAACTAGCTCTGGCACAAAAATGATGCAGGCAGCAACATGAAGATTCAAGGCTAATGAAGAAATCTGAATTTCAATTCTATCTTAGAGATTTGAGCTTGTTACAACTGGTTTACAATGGACAAAAGGAAACAAAACAATAAATATACAGAGAAAGGGATTATGAGCTTTGAATCCACAAAGCTATTCCAAATCCATGGTATTATAGAGGAGTGGTGAATCCACAACCCTCAGGAGCCTCACAAATCCATGTGAGAATAAGTTGAGCAGAGCTCAGAGAAAAAGAAACGAAGTTCAAGAGGAATTTTCAGAAATCAATCAACTGAACTGTCAAAATGAAGTCCTATTTATACTTGAGAAGGTCAGTCATGGAAATTGTTGTGAAATTCCATTTGTATCCCTTGGCATGAGTGAGTTGACAAACTGTATGGAGGAATGCCTGACTGTCTTGGGCTTTGGTAACTCTGTGCTGTGTTTCCTCCCTCCCAAGAAAAAAATAAGAAATTAAACAAATAGGTACAGTGTGCTTATTTCTCATGTTCCTTCTCAGCCATGGAAGCCTTTTCCCACTTGTAGGCCCCATTTTCCCATGTTTCTTCTCAGCCACAGTAGCTTTCCCACTTGGAGGCTCCACTTTCTCATGTTTCTTCAACCACAAAAGCCTTCCCCACTTGTGGTTCCCAATCAATAAGTTCAATTTCCGACACTGTACCTATTTTTTTCAGCAGAGTATGGGGCTGTTTGGTTTGTGAATTTGGATGTAGATTTAGCCTAAATTGGGAGATAACTAACTGAATCACATTTGGTTCATGAATTTGGGCTGAATTTAAAATTCAGTAAAATTCAGCCTGAAAGAGGACTCTCCCCCAATTCAAGCTTAATTTGTGAATCTCCTCATGAGGCGATTCACCAATTCAGACTGAATTGTGAATTTTCAATTCAGCAGCAACCAAACGACATTCCCAATTTACACTGATTCAGCCTGATTTAATTCCCTCTGAATTACAATTCAGATTCATTGAAATTCACCAACCAAACAGCCCCTATATAACCTTTACTATTTGCAGAAGACTTCTATCTTGACCTCAAGACATTAGAGAAAACATTCAGCCTAAGAGTAATGGCGAGCTACTAAAATCCATAGATTCCACAGCTATATTTCATTGCTCTTCGGCCATAAGAGGCAAGAGGATTATTTCATAAATAACTACCTCTGAACGAAACCCGGCTTCCTTCCATCAGCTTTTTTTGCCCTCTCTCAAAAAGGAACAACTTCTCTCGGCTATCTTCAACCTAGATTCAGCATCCATTGCATTCATGCATATGTTAGAATAAAAACAAAAAAGTCATCATTACACGTAGTTCATCCCCTTACAAAGAAAAGAAAACAGGTATGCTCACTAACCTCGTATAGGAAGTCGACTGAATTCATCTCTGGATACTTCCACTTTAAAAGGCCCATATGGGTTCTCGTTACATATGAATCATCCCAACCCTAGAAGAGAAGGAGAAAAAGGTCAACCTAAGACAAGAAAAATAGCTTCTTATATACATTCGTTTAGATCTGGAAATTCTGCTATTCATTTCTCCTTTTAATATACGATCTACCAAACATTATTAAAGCAAGTCAAATGATTCCAAGTAGAAGCTGAGGCAGAAAATTTGCTATTTTCTTTAGTAGCTAAAAAAAAGGTTCAATGCCAAAATGACCATCCTAACATTGCAAACAACTAAATACGATAACAAAAAAGCCTTTGCCTACCACAATGTATCATAAGCATAGTATAGAATGTCAAAGAAGATTCGTGCTATATCTACGTTTCCCACTGCTCATTCCATCCCCCCCCTCCTCCCCCCCGAAAACACACACACCCCTGGTACCGGCCCTGGCCTCTATCGATGCCACCAGCCTCCGCCAATGGCAACAACCCCCGACGTCTCCTGGCACCAGTCTCTCCCCTCAAGTGTGGCCTCTGCTCCCCAAACCATGGTACCCAGCAAATCCAGAGTTTAAAGTTTCTGCTTTAAACCACATTGCCACCTGTCCTCCCCCCGGCCCCGGCTTTGGCTCTTCCACAAACTCGAGAGACAGCCATCGTGCCCATGTCACTAGCCTCCTTGCTCCGGTCCTCCCAATACCGCCCCCCTGGCAAATTAAGGAAAACCACTGGCATGCATCAGCCCCTCAAATAACAAGCCGTGCGGAGAGTGCATGTAGTTGCACGGCAGTGAGAATGACAATAAAAAAGAAGGAACTTTGTGTTGGGCTTTTTCCTTCCTCATGTGAGGTCCATAGTTGTTTGGGCCTCCCTCTCATGTGGAGGCCTACTACTTAACCCACCTTTGGGGTTAAGTGTAAGTTGCTAAAATAAAGAAGGGCTTCTTTATAAAAAGCCAATTCTTCTTAAAAAGGGTTCTTTTTTAGAGAGATGAGAAGAGAAAAAGACCACAACTTTGAAGGAGCTTTGGAGTTCTTGGAGAAAGAAGGAGAAGGAAAGTGTAAGTTGCTAAAATAAAGAAGGGCTTCTTTGTAAAAAGCCAATTCTTCTTAAAAGATGGTTCTTTTGAGAAAGAGAGGAGAGGAGAAAAAGACCACAACTTTGAAGGAGCTTTAGAGATCAAGAAAGGGGGTTTCTTGGAGGAAGAAGTAGAAAGAAAAGAAGAGATTTTTAAAGTGCAATGCATTCTTCTTTTGAAAGAGAAAACAAATCATAGGTGGTTTGTGGTAATTCTTCCATCTCTATTCTTTGTGTATTCCACCTAAGGGTGAGATTTTTCCTTAGCTTGTAAGAGGGTATTTACCTTTGAATGTTGATGTAATCTCTACTAAGTAGAGTGTATCCAAAGTTAAGTTGATAGTAGTGGATTTAGTCTCTAGACCTCGTGGATGCAACCGTTACCTTGGCGGTGAACCACGTTAAATTTGTCTCCTAAGAATTCAATGAAATACTTCTTTGTTAATCTTGCTTTGTGTGTGTGGTAACTTGTGCATCCTACATAAGGAGGTGCAGAAGACTCACATCATTGTGGGTGTGGAGAAGTGTGTATATGACTGTATTTCTTAGCTAGCTCAAAAGAGGGAAAAGGTGTAGTTTTCCCAACACTTTGGGCCTTGGGGATGGGCAGAGCAAGGGCATGGCAGTGGAGCTGGGAAGATCCAGAGCGGCGCCAGGCCGGGATGAAGTGAGGTTGGGGCCGTAGGGAGGAAGTCCCCCTACTCCATGATTTGCAGGATGTGGTGGTGTTTGAGGCGGGATGAAGAGCACCAGCACTAAGGGACATGGAGGTTAGGGACGTGCCCAGGTCATGGGTCACAAATACCACGTCCACCATGGAAGCCAAACCTTGCTGCCATGGCAAGCCTAGAAGCGGATTCATTAACCTCCACAGCCTCTTCCTCACCCCAAAGCACCGTGGATCTTCTTGGCTAAATCGAGCAAGCAGCAGGTGCGGGTTTTCCTGGTTGGGTTTATAGACAGAGGGTTTTGCAATATGTTCGAAACCCACTGCCACCTCCTTGCTCTGTAAGTTGCAGGGGGTTTGGTCATGGGAATCATGCACTGGAGCTAGCGTTTTCCATCAAAGAAAGCCAAAAGATTTAATAGTATATATCATATTAACTAGAGCAACAGTAACAATAACTCCATATGCTAACATTTGTTGACACAGCAGACATAAACGACCCGCATAATAAATATTGTTAAATAGGCAGATAGAATCACTCCCTTCTTTGTTGAACCACCACAAGTCAAGCACAAATAGTGCAGTGTGGAAAATAAAGAAAGAAGACAACCTCCTTGAATCTTTTTTACACACTTGGAGAACCCGGTAAGAGCATTTTCAGTGGCTAAGCATATCTACTTTTTAACACCACATGATCAAAAACAGAGAAACTGATCACAGAAAGAATCATACATACCAAAACACAGGAGAATATTTCATAAATAACAAACAATATGAACCTGAAAAATAAGACCATCTGCTTCATGCGACAGGGTCGGAATGAACTCCTTTAGAAGCTTAGTGACAGTTGACAACAACCAAAAATTCTTCCTTCTAACCTGTTTGAACATAGGATAATTGATTAAGATAGTTAAAAAGTTGATGCAGACTAACAAATAAATCGCCAAAGAAAAAGTTATCCCACATACACTGAACGGTTCTAGCTCATATCTATAGTAAGGATTCCTGGATGTATTGATGTTCTTACGCTCCAAGAGTCGGGGTTCAATCACTTCCTTGTCCAGTAATTTCCACCTTTCGCAGAAAGGCAGCTGAAAATATTCATCCATCAAACATTAAATTCGAGAAGATACATAGAAAATGCTATATACATCTTTGCCCGAGTTAAAACACAGTCAACAACAGCAAACTTTGCTTTTAGAATTAAGTACATAGAGACAACCGTCGTAATATGAGGTAGAGAACTGGAAAGTGGCAAAAATAGACAAATTTCTCATGATTAATTGAATTGTCTTCGTTTCTTTCTATGCAAACCATAGTGTCATAGTATTCAGCATAACCATGATCTAAATAGACACAATGTTAACAAGTTATCAACCATTAATGAAACAAAAATTGATGTGAATCAACAAACTATATCTCTTACAATTTTAGAGCTACTTAAGCATTTTTATTCAACGAAAGGGATCATTTTAAGGTCATCATCACCACAACCCAGTTAGCTGCAGTCAACGACATGGATCTTGTTATGCCATCCTCCATAATCATGGGCCACAAATCGTTTTTCTAAAAATTAAATGGATAAAATGCCCCAGATAATAAAAAAATCCTGAGTGAATTTAGGATTTTAATATCTAACCTCCGTAATCGGCTGTCCATTAACTGCCATAAGATCATATATCAGGTATCTCCTTGTCTGTGTACCAGGTACGGTGTCTATAACCATCTCACCATCAAGTAAGGTGAAGTGGTGAGTCGCCCCCTGACACATGGAAACAACAGGGTCAACACATCAAATAGAGTTTCATGAGCATCTTTTATTTCATTATGAAACTTACACACTTTTTCTCTGTAACAAACGGCAAAACAGACAGAAAAGTTCATTCACCTCCTCTTGTGGTTTCATCCTCAAATGATTCAAAGGAAATCGCATCTGAACCCTTCGAAAACAGAAGTTTCTATCAATTAGATAACATCCATCACAGGTAATAAGCATCATGTATCGTGTTCCATCAGCTTTCCATGTAGCATAATAATAGCGCTGTCTCAATAGCTGCAAATTATCCCTGCATATAACATCAATATAAAATATGCTGGAAGTAAAATAATAACAATGAATTCCGAAATAATACAGTAGCTTAAGGTGGTTCTTTTAAAAAAAAAACAGTGTTTAATCAGAATAAGCTGCTTAACAAAACAATTATCAGGTCGTCATGTTGCACCTCATTCATTAACAAATCCAATAATATAGATAACATACAAAGTCAGTGTTCAATCACATAACCATGAGTCCATAATTCAGCACACAAAGCATACAAATGATGATTAATTGTACATCCGATATCACTCTAGAACATAGTTCTTTCCTCGGCTAAATGATGCAAAACAAGATCTTCAACTTTGAATTGCATATGTATTAAGCATCAGAAAGTCAATTCTAGTAATTTTCGACTATTCATCATAATGAATGTCTGTCATACACACGCAAATGTAAGTTTACAAATTTATACATACATCTCACACATACTTAAAAAAGATATCCGCACTTTGGCCATTTAAAAAATCTAATAGATCAAATGCATACTTAAGCATATTACTTCTGTAATTATACTGCATGTTTCAAGATCAAAAGCAGAGGTTATAACCAAACAGGTGTCTCCTAACACTATATCTATGAAATAAAATATCAAACAAACAAGTCCTGATTGTGCATGAATGTTTGTGACATTACTTACATATTCATGGGAAAAGTTTAAATGAGATCATTCTCATTTGGCTTATATGAGGCTAGTTCAAGTCATAGCCGTTGGATCTTGATCTGATCGGCTACAAAGGTGAGTGATGGGTCACACTCACCTACCCACTGATTTGATACCCACCGTCGGATCGGAATCCAATGACCCAAAAGACTGTTCTCATGCCCCTTATATGAGAACTCTATCTCTCTCTCTCTCTCTCTCTCTCTCTCTCTCTCTCTCTCTCTCTCTATATAATATAGAGAGAGAGAGAGAGGAAAAGTTAAAATGAGATCGCTCTCATTTGGCTTATATGAGGCCAGTTCAAGTCGTAATTGTTGGATCTTGATTTGACGGCTATAGAGTGAGTGATGGTTCACACTCACCTACACACTGTCGGATCGGAATCCAATGACCCAAAAGACTGATCTCATGCCCCTTAAATGAGAACGATCACATATAAATCGGTCTCTATATATATATATATATATATGTATGTATGTATGTATGTGTATATGTATACATATGTGTATGTATGTATGTATGTGTATACGTGTGTATATATATATATGTGTGTGTGTGTGTATGTATATATATGTATGTACATGTGCGTGCGTGTGTGTGTGTGTGTTTAAAGTCCTCAAAGAAGAACTTACAACTTGGAAAACACACATAAATGAAATAAAGATGAGTGATGCCAGAATGAATTAGTAACTTGTGTAGCATAGTAACTGCATTTCTAATACTTTAAAAAAGTAAGATGATCCTAAACTTAAATCATATAGTTGTAAAGACACCTGATAGCATTGCATGTCAAAATGGAAGACAAGTACATATCAAAACTACTTGACGTTAAGGAACCAGCGAAAGACTCGCATTGCATCATCTTTGAAGCAAAATATGCACACTAAAATCAACATTGAGCATGCATCACTTGCGCAAGCATACATATAAACATTAGTCTCAAAAAAGGAGGGTCGTATTCACAAAAGAAAATAATATGCCCTAACAAAAACTTTAAATAGGGCAGCATCTTGGGTCAGGTAGGGTGGGTCGGGTTTACCCGACCCTACCTGAGATAGGACCCGAAAACCCTAAACCCGACCCTACTCGAGATAGGACCCGAGAATCCTAAATGCGACCCTACCCGAGATAAAACCCGCAATACCCGAGAACCCGAGATAAGAACCAAGATTTTAATAAAATAATTAATATAATTATAAAACACTTTAATAAAATAATTTATATAATTATAATAATAATAAAAATTTGTATATATTAAAAAATAAGGGATTTAAATGGTATATCTTGGGTATCTTGGTTCTTGGGTATTTTAAAGCCAAACCCGACCCGACCCGAGATAGAACCGGGTTTTTAAATCTTTGAACCGACCCTACATGAGATAGGACCCGACCCAGGTCAATGTCGGGTCAGTTCCATCCGGGGTGGGTCGGGTCCGGGTTTTTGGTGCACCCCTAACTTTAAACGCACAACTACAGGTGCAAAATAATAAATAAAAGATAATAAATAATAAATAATTAGCAGACGGAGCAAAAAGTAAAGCAACAAGACCTGTTGAGAGAAACCGGGTGTGAACCTGGAAATGGTAAGTTTCCTTTGGTAGAAATCTACAACATATAAACAAGTCATTAGACAAGACAGCAGAGTAAAAAGTACTCCTGTCCGGATTTATTATCACCGTAAGGTTTTTCCAAATGAACTAATTTTATTTCATTTTGAAAAACCTTATGGTGATAATAATTCTGGACAAAGGGAGTAATAAATTAAACCTATACGTAGGGTACACAGCCAAAAGCGGAGAGAGGGAGTTTGCAAATTTGGTCTAGTGTAACTTCTCATAATTTTATGATCGTTCTATTCTTATCATAGTAGTCTTAGTTCACAGAAGACACATACGAAGTTAGTCATGTTTTATACTAACACTAGGTTACCTTTATTCATCAACTTCTCATGATTTTATGGTTGGTATAAAGATACATAGTCGTTCAGGTGAAAGTCAGTATTCATGACCAATTCTATATCCGATTTATGCAAAGATCTCTCCAAGATATCTAAATTTTTCATCTCTTTGGTTGACTGACACAAGGCCTACATCCGGGGTTGTAAACCTTGGAATCAACTAATTTTAATCTCATCCTACATATTGTAGTATGCATAGAACATAGAAACAGAGATGGACACACCACGCAGAGTCAGAATAAAAATGTCCAAAAATGCAGTGAAAGAAGAATCATTTTGGCAATATATCGTACTTGAGGCATCTTAAGTAATTGGGAGCACTTCCGCTGCAAATCCACTTGCTGGTAATAGGGGATTGCATCTCCCAGAACATCATCATTTGTAATTATTATATGCTCTTCCTTACGCTCCTGCAAACATGAAAGTAGTGTCTGAATTGATTATATAAAACCACAAGTAAACAGTGCTAAAGAGAACCTGATAGCATGCATTCTAGGAACTGGGGAGGAACTTATAATGAAAAAGACTATTAAGGTCAGCCACAAAGAGTCACTTATATTCAATATATAAAAAGCATCATCATCTTCATCTAATCCCTATCGCAGCTATATGGAATTGGCAACATGGATTCTATAAAACCGTTATGACATCATGCTTTTCTGACACAAACATGACAATATAGAAATGTAGTGTTTCAGAACCACTTTTTGCAAGTATCAACTACTCTGGAAGTGAACTGGGATGCTTTCCTTAAAGAGTTATTCAACATTTTACTTTAAAGACCATTCAATCTTTATCAACAACAACCACTTGCAAATATGTACGACAGCACAGCAGCTCAAGTGTATGGACCAAAAACATGTTTCACCACGAAAATCATTTTGTTTATGAAACTCACTCTCTCTCTCTCTCTCATCCATAAAATTAATGATAACACAAAGAAACTCAATCTCATTCATAAAATTAATCTGTATGTATATTTAGAAATTACAACCACTAATACTACCGTTAAAGATCACCCAATTGCACTGTACTTATAACACATACCAAGAGAGGTAGTGAAAAACATGAAGTACACTGGAGGATCCCCCCAAAAAAAAAGAAAAAAAAAGCTATTGTTTAACAGTTATTTTGACAACCAAAAAACATGAACTCAGTGCCTAAGGAGAAAGCAGTGGTATAAAGTTATATGCTTCTCTCTATGGTGTACTACACAGAGTATGGAACCTATTCTATATCTCTCGAAAGTACATAGCATGAATATCTTCTATACATGTACGCTTGATGGTATACTAAGAAGTATAAGCCATAGAGTACATTATGTGCAGAATGGTATAAAAAAGGTTTTCTAGAAATCTCCTGGCGAGATTTATCGAGTTCTTGAAGAGATCTGAAATTGTAACTCATTAACAGATAATTCCCAATGAGATCGATATCTCTACAAGACTTCAAAATTGTCTAAACCAAACTGTTTCCATGCCATGATTTCTTGGACCTTTACCCAGAGGCGGGCAAGTTCTTGCAGAATCTCGCCAAGATTGCAAAGCCTAATATGATAATGAAACAAGGCTACTCACAGAAAGTTGCAAACTGTGGCATTGATTAACCCATCTCTAAAAGCTAGCTCAATAACATCTTGAATTCCTCAGAGTTCACAGTAGTTATGCATTACAAAAAGCCATAATGTGCTTCATTCAATAATGCATCAAAAGGAGATATAAAAACCTTCAAGTGACTGTATATTTACCAAAATTATTTAGCCTCAGATCTTCAATAGGCACACTCAAAACTACATAATTGCGTTAGTCAATAAATAATTAGTAAAATTCCATTTTTCTCATAACAAAACTTAAAACTAAATTAAGGGCCCTAGTATGTTCCACTCCTAATCAGGTAGAACATTGCCCACAGAATTATATAGAGTCTACCAACTACGACATAACTCAAATAAACCAAATCTACCACCCTACAGGTGTTTTCTCCAAATAAGATTCGTAATTAAATTTTAAATCTACCACCTAAATTCTTTAGACTCGTATCACATGATTATGTTTCATGGTTGCTTTCAAGATAATAAAGCATGTTAGTGCTGATAATTAGCCCCCTCAATATTAGCTTAGGCATTAAGATAAGTCTTTGGCTAGCTCAAAGCTAGAAGTCCTGAGAACAGTTCCTTGTGGACAGTGGTTCCCTGCTGTGAGGATACCACCTGTCGATGTGTGTGTCTTCACGTGGAATGCTTACTAGTGATTGCACGAGCAAGGGAGTGTTTAGTTTATTGATGTGAGCAATATTATCCTTCCCTATCAACTTAAACTAAGTTCAAATAATTACTCATCGAAAACTGGAGTAAGCAAGCTCTTTTACTAAGAACTTTTTCTACAGCAAAGAAGTGGGAAGTGGAAAATTTGTTTCCTTGTTCTCAGTTACTTAGTATTAGTATAATAAGAACATAGAGGTCACATACCTCATCCTCGTAGTCATGCTAAACACAATTTAGAATGAGTGGCACAAAATGATAACAAACAACACTTACTTGGGAAGGAGCTGAAATATCACCATCATCATCTTCATCCTGCACTGCTTCCCCATTGAGATCGAGCTCAGAAGATCTTTTCCATTCAGGAGTCGAAGGGCAAGTTATTGTCTCAGGCTTCTCATGGTAAAAAGTATATAATGAATCAATATAATCCTTCTTATAGATCCCTGGGGGTCGTGCATTAGCAAACAATTGAATTGCCTGTCCACATAAAGCCATTGATTAGCAATAACTTGGCAAGATCTCATACTACAAAGTTCAGATTTTGCATGTACATTGGGAGGGAGAATTTTACATCCTCTCAGTTATATCCTCCCTCATATACTCCAATGAAAAGCCTCCACGTCAGCCACAATGGAAAAGGGAGCAACAGATATACCGTTTCTGCTTTTTCCCAGTTTAACTGCTTCCCTTTCCATGTGGATGACGTGGAGGCTTTTCATTGGTGGAGTATATGAGGGAGGACATAACTGGGAGGATGTAAATGGGAGATATATAGATCAGAGTATGAGCAACTCACTGCAGAAATTTGCTTGTTGACCATATAGTCTGACACACTAAATAGGATAACTTGGGATAACAACATCTGACCCATTGAGAGTCGACTATAAACTAATAACTCCCAATGGCTAAGACTCCATCAAATAAAATAGCTTCGTTTGGACCCAGATGGATTAAGGAGCAATACACTTTACACACCTCATGGGCCCTGAAGGAATCTTCAAAAAGACGAGCATAGTTGCAGCCATTTCATATAAAAGAGTATAAAGGTAATTATTTTACAGGTATAAATAAAGGTAACTATTTACCTGTTAAAACGTATGCACATTACAAGCAGATGGGTGTTATGAGTAGGATCAGAAACGAAGTACGGGTTCCTAGGAAGTGCGTCATAAGATCAAGTTTATTTTACTCTATTAATGATCTGCAACTCTTTATTAGTTGTTTTGCAGCTCAACACATAGCCTTGGACTTACTTCATTGAATGGGACCATAGAAAGACAATTATAAGCATATTTCAATAACACTGATGCAGAAGGTCATCAAAGCAGCAGAAGTGTACTATGAGGCAGGGTAGCCCCTTTGAATCACCGCATAAGAAAGGGAGAGAACAGAGATGAGAATGATTGGAGCCGAACAGGTGTTAAAAGGAGAGCTGTTACTAAGTAAAAGTTGGGAAATTTATATAGAAAAAATGAGTTAAATAAATGAACTATCATTTAATCTAAATGTGCCATGGAAAAATAAATTCAATAATTCCTTGCACTACTTTATAATATGTTAGCTAATAGTCAGGTTAACATATACAAAATTCAATAAGGATTTTCGCCAATCTATGTGATGCCCTTCATCACTATGCTTAAAATGTTAGCACAGCAAACATAAATACCTCAGTGACATTAGTTATCCGTGTACGCATGAGATAGTGAACTATCATAAAGCCTGTTCTGTTGTGACCATGGGTACAATGGACAAGAACAAACTTCTTCAAATGCTTATGGCGGGAAATGAACTGCGAAACCTGCAAAAGTAGCAATTTTCACAAATTAACCTTGTGACATAGCTTTTTTCTTGTGCATGAAAGACTAAATAGACTGAAAATCCTACACATGCTTGTCCAGAGCAACACTTGCCGTGATGACCACATGGGTCCTGCAGAATGGGTCCCCACACTATTCTTCTTATCACGGCAAGCGTACAGCGAACCGTGCTGGAGGCAAGATGTGTTAGCATTACTCAATCGACATATCAAGGACAAAAAATAATTTTTTTTGATAAATTGGAAAAAAAGCTAACTGATACCAAGAATTCCAAAAATATAACTTCATGAAAAAAAACGATTCAGATAAAAAAGGCAATGATCAATAATTGAAAGGGGGTGAGAAAAGGCAAAGACCAACAAAGGAAGGGAACAAACGTGACACCTCATAAACAAATTCGTTTACACTTTCATTTTCAGGTACAGCATCTCTTCCTACACACCGAATCTGCACATAAAAAAGAAGCCAAACACTGAGGTGAGATGACTTTTGACAGTCGTTCATTTGATTAATAAAAGCCATGACTACTTATAGAAATCATGCTTAGTACGTCCTTGTCTCACCTTAACATGCTTAATACCTTGTTTCTCCAAGTCAGATGCGGGGTAATACCGAGTAGTATTTGTCAGGTCAATGACCAAACCAAGCTGCAAAAAAAAAAAAATAGTTTCTTTCACCCATTTCCATTTCTAAAAGATGCCCATAACTAATTTTAAACGGTTCAAAGAGATCCAACAAAATTCTTCCATCCATGTAAAAAATTCTTCACTATCTCCTTAGAAAACGTATGAATAGAGGACATGTCTCCCCATTTATATATTTGGGAGTTCCTCTCAATTCAGGTCGACTGAGGGCTTCTTTTTTTTTCAACCCCCTATTTTCAAAAACTAAGAATAAAATTCTTGCCATGGCATGATTCTACTTATGGCAGGAAGAGTTGTTCTCCCTATAGCATGCTCTTAGTAAACTCCATGCATACCTACTCTAAGCACTTAGTCCCTTTTTATTAATCCTCTAGGGTTCTTCAGATTATGGCCAAAGACAGCAATGGATTAGCCATTTTCAAGTGTGTTGTCCTCGTAGTAAAGGCAGTTTGGTTTTAAGGTGTTTGAAGGACAAAGCGGATGGTTTTAACTGTACACTGCTTTGGAGATAGATCAGAATGAAACCTTATGGGCTGATGTTATGACCAAAAATAAATATTAAAGACAGCTCCATCTCATCTCCTGGAAGATAATCTATGTCTGGTCAGATTTGAAAAAGAAAAAACTTTATTAAGGACTGAGTCTTGCAGAGTTCAAGTAACACCACGAGGAGTTGGTTCTGGAAACTTAAGACTACTGGTGAACTCTCTGTAAATACTATATGGAGCATGGTCCATCCACATTTTCCTCATTGCCATTTGTTGCCAACAGTTTGGCACTCTTTAGTTCCTACTAAGATTTCACTTTCCAATCTTTTAGCTGCATTAGGTAGGAATCTTTTAGAAAGCTATTTAAAGATCATTTTGCTTTCATTTGCGTTGTTAATCTCTCGGAAAATGCAAATCTTAAGTACATATTCATAATAAAGGTGACCTTGCTCAGTAGGTCTGGAGGCATTTTCATGTCCTTTTTTATATTCCTTTTGAGGCTGATTCTAGCTTATTCTCCAGACTCCATAGTTTTGCAGCTAATATGAAAAGAATAACTGTTATAAATTTCTTAGTTCATTGTGCTCCTCACATATTAATTTGGTTTCTGTGGAAAGCTAGGGTGTGCAAGAAAGTTTTTGAACTATAAATTATTCCATTCCATTCAGTTGTGTATCAAATCTGTGATCTTCTTACATTCAGGGCTTCCCATGCTAAGGCTAAAGAGTATAAATTCACTAGAAGCTGAAATTTTTGTCAAACTAAATTGAAAACCTTATCTTTCAAACAACCGGAAATTCTTTTCTTGCCAAAAGACTTGAAAAGTCTCCAAAATCAGATAATTGCTTTCACCTACTAATTTCTGGAAACTATATGTCGATGGTGCATGCAAAGGGAATCTGGGCCTTTCAGGTGATGATGGCTTCTTTAGATCTCACTTAGGGATTACTAGTCCTAATCTCTCCTTCCTTTGACCACTGCCTCTTGAAGTTCACGCCTTGTTGGGCTCTGATAAATATCAGTAAGCTAGAAGTAGGGTTAGCTAGCTCCATAAATAGATAGGTTAGTTTCTATCACTATTGTGGATCTTCTTCTAACATGAGTGCAAAGGGTAATTCAAGGAATTCGCTATGCTATCAATTTGAGATACTTCCTCTCATTGTTGAAGCTAATTCCTTAATCTGGATTTAGATAATTCAAGAAAAATCTAAAATCACTCCATATTCAAGATGCATTAGAGGAAGTTTCTGAATATAGATGGGTAAATCATATTACTTTCAGCACACTTTTAGAGAAAATAATTCTGCTGCAGATTGGTTGGCTAATTTTACTTGTCTCAATCAGTCACAAGATGTTTCATGCAAATTCCTAGCGTCAGAAGTTTACAACAGCTTGTTGCTATTTGTAAATCTAAACGATGCAGCTTATAGAATCTCAGGATCCAAGACCAATTTTTATACCCTTAATTTCTTGGCTTATATTTTATTCCTTTTCTGCATTTTGCTAGATGGTTTTCAATATAATCTCCCGGTTAAAAAAATGAGATCATAAACAGATCTTTTAATGAATGTAAACCTATTGGTGTTTGGGAGCGTTTTTTGGGCCATTTTTCACTTTTTTCCTGATATTGGGAACGGGGACAAGCCCAAAATGTGTTTGGTAGTGAGTTTCTTAAATTAGGGGAAGGCCCACTTCCCTTCATTAAACCTCCCTGGGTGCAAAACACCCTCTTCCCTCTTTCTATTCTAAAATCATCGACGACGGAGTCGCAAACAGGAAAAAACATGCCCCTTGCTCACCGCTGCTTCTTCCAACCAGTCTTCTTCCTCCCCGTTTCTTCTCCCCTCTTCCCAGTCAACATTCTCTATGAAATCATTTCTTCCCTCCCATTCAAGGTTGCTTGGCTTTCTCCACTGCTCAGGAATTTGGCGTGTTTTGGGCCCCCTTTGTTCCACACAGCAGGTTTCTGTTGTGTCCCGGCGTGGGACACGAACAGGGCCAGGGATCATGGCCGAAGAAGGAGGAAGAGACAAGGAAGAAAGGGTAAAAGGAATAGTAATTTCTTATTGCATACCCTCCATCAGAGGAGGACGATCTACATATATAGGAAGAATTGGCGCCCAGAGATGGCGCCCAAAAGGTTGGCGCCCCAGGCCAAGCTGATGGGCCTGATGGGCCCAATTACAATGATTATTCAATACCAGCCCGTTACCTAACAATTAGCCTAAACGGACTGTTTACAAAAGATAGGTAAATAATACTAATGTTATCTTGATGGGCTTGATAGCTGTTGCAGACGATGGGCCACTGACATATTGGTAAGGCCTGGCGTTCACAACAATCCACCACGCTCCGCTGTCGCCTTGTCCTCAAGGCAACCCAACAGGAAAGTGCTTCAGAAACTCGTCTTCCACGTGGCATCCACGAGAGACCATCGCAATAAGTAACCATGCAGGCCATGTGGGTATTGAGGCGACAAAACCATAGATGGAGATGTCATCAGCAGCAGATTGATGGGCAGCCATAACCACGTATGAGTCTAGTACCCAAGATATCAAAATTGGTGGCTGGACAAGAACAAATAGCAGACCAATAAAAATTGGGACGCTCGTCTTAACTGACTTCACAAGTCCATCACAGTTTAGCGATAACAATGTGGAAGAGGCTTCGAGGTGTTGATCAAGCATAAGGTTAACTGAAACCTTCACCCCAAGAGACATACACCAACCACTTTTATTGACAACTGGCAACTCTGGACCCCCAGTGTCAAACATTACAACACATAGCTTTGTAGTTCCTTCGACAGCTTTCTTCAGATTTCCCGATGGTTCTTGGTGGAAGTCAGTATCAAATCCCCTCAAAGCTGGCAAAGATGCTTCTAATTCTTCTAATACAATACCAGATATGGACGAGTTCTTCCTTAAAATTGCCATCAAAGATGAAGGGGGCAAACCAGGATTTATACTATCAGCTAGTTTAATCTGAACATTCTCTGATCCTAATGAAACAGAGGCCTGCTGGATGGCACTCAACATTTTCTTGACACCAGAAGTATCCCCTCCTGCATCAACGAACTCCTCAGTGTTCAGATAATGAGCTCTTGTCAACTTAGACCCATGGAGGAGAAGAGCACGATCTTTAGTCATTTTGCCGGATTCCACAGTTGCAATGCAGGCTGCTTCCAATTTTTGGGTGAAATCAAGTAGCCTCTCGTTCTCATCGAATTTAACCCTGTGAGCTAACCCTCTTGACCAGGCTAGGAGCGAAGCAATGCTGTGCGTACTAGTTTCACCGCCCTTCTGATGGACATGATAGTGACGTATCACAGTACCTTGTGTTGCTTCCGCTTCTATGGCCTTCCCATCAGGGCACACCAGGACGGAAGTCATCAACCCAAGTGATCCAAAACCTTGTGCCAAGAAGTCGCTTTGTACATCTCCGTCATAGTTTTTACATGCCCATACATATCCACCTTCACTCTTCAGAGCATAGGTCACCATGTCATCAATAAGCCGGTGCTCATACCCTATTCCCGCAGCCTCAAACTTCGACTTCCAGTTTGCTTCATAAACCTCTTGAAAAATATCTTTAAATCTCCCATCATACTTTTTTGGGATTGTGTTTTTGGTGCTAAGATAAAGTGGCCACTTCTTTTCGTATGCAGTATTCATTGAAGCCTCGGTAAAGGCATGGATGGACTCGTCAGTGTTATACATGGCCAAAGCAACACCTCCAGTACCAGCAAAGTTGAACACTTCCATCTCCACGGCTCCTTCTTTTCCCTCATGGACCAATTTCCGCTTTCCAGGGCCTTTGATTACAGCAGCAGTCACCCGGTATTGATCACCAAGAGCCTGCCTTCCAATACAGATTGGTTTTGTCCAACCAGGGACAAGACGTGGAAGGTTGTTGCAAAGAATTGGTTCCCTGAAAACAGTACCATTCATAATGTTGCTGATT
Organism: Houttuynia cordata; assembly: GCA_039654745.1. NCBI lineage: Eukaryota > Viridiplantae > Streptophyta > Magnoliopsida > Piperales > Saururaceae > Houttuynia > Houttuynia cordata. Next base: position 27,507,138 of record CM077508.1, read on the forward strand.
GCTCCATTGGAACTCTTCCACATAGCTTTCAGATTGGACTCCTCAGCACGGGCTTCATCTGGAGTAATAGTGGCACATTTAATTGCCACATTATACTTCAAAGTTGCTTCTGCACTCTCAATAGTGACTTTATCATCTCTGTCCTTACTGCCTTCTTCCGGTTGTAAATCAACTACATCCGAAGTGGGGTTAGACAAGCTGTCAACATTCCCAACTGAGCCATTATTCACTGCACCTCCTGGTGTTGACTCATCTTCAGGGCAGAGAGGCAAGCACCTGCTGTCATCATGGTTTGATTCAGCAATCTCAAGGATATGAACAGGCGAGCTCTCAATAGGGACAAGGTCAGTACTGGCCACAGGATCGTCATGGACACTTTCATCTGGCAACCCGTCAATTATCTCTTCATGATTCGGTAATTCGCCCTCCGTGTCAAGATCAGCGACCAAGGAAGGAGTATCCGATACTGACGTTGCTGTCACGAGGTCAGGCACCTCCACATAGTAGAGCACATCGCGGGAAACAAAGTAGCCACCACCCACTTGTGGGGCGAGCACAAAGGACTGAGCAAAGTTTCTTGTCGAATAGTCATAGCTAACGAGAACTCCCGTCACCTGAATACGGATTCCACCCTCAGGTAACTCCTGAACCTCTTCGACTTTTGTTTCGGTGCTCATACATTCATGGTGGAAAAACCGAATTTGCTCAGCTATCCCTTGTAGAGTTGTGACGGAACGCATAGTATCGTTGGCCGTAGGTCGGCTGAGCCAGCTTGAATCATGGTAGAACTTGAAAACTACTTCCGGTTTGGTATAAAGCATATAGTAATACTGATCCACAAAAAAGTTGCAAACTTGTTGTGTATAATCGGAGACTGCAGCCAAAGGAGCAGGAGAAAAACCATCCGTTCGCCACTCAGGCATTTCGTCAAACACTTGGCGGACAACTGACAATGGAGGTGTTGTTTGCCACTTAGGCATTTCATCGAGCATCTGGCGGCCAGGGGAGGATAAGGATATGTGGTAGTCAGCACCCGCTGTCCCTGGCATCTGAGACGACCTCTGTTGGACAGGGCTGGCCCCCCTCATTGGGAGCGTGGTCGCGGGAGTCGTGGCTGAGATCGCCGCAGGTGATGGTTGGCTCCACGGGGCGGAGCTGGCCGTCGGTTTAAGAGAAGAAATCGAGGTCTGTCGGGGTCTGGAAGTGGCCTGGAAGGTCCAGCTTTGCGCGACGCATGGCCGGTGGGGTGCATGACCGTGGTCGGCGGGGCGGTGTCGGCGAGGTCTGTCCACCTCGCTGCCCGTGATCCATTCCATCGATCAGAGGAGGGTGAATGCTGATCTCCATAGGTTTGGTCGGGACTAGAGCCGGTGGTGGCTGAAGCAGAATACCCGGTGTCGGCGGCGGGGTCCAACAACAGCGTCGGCGACGGTGGAGCCGTCGGCGACCTGGCTGACGATTGCACGACGGTGACAGCACGGTGCACGGCTGCACGACGTGTTCGGTGATTGCACGACGTCTGCTCAAGCGCCATCGGAACGACATCAGCATCAGCCCGCAGATCGAACTGCTCTGATACCAATGTTGTGTCCCGGCGTGGGACACGAACAGGGCCAGGGATCATGGCCGAAGAAGGAGGAAGAGACAAGGAAGAAAGGGTAAAAGGAATAGTAATTTCTTATTGCATACCCTCCATCAGAGGAGGACGATCTACATATATAGGAAGAATTGGTGCCCAGAGATGGCGCCCAAAAGGTTGGCGCCAAGGCTTGGCGCCCCAGGCCAAGCTGATGGGCCTGATGGGCCCAATTACAATGATTATTCAATACCAGCCCGTTACCTAACAATTAGCCTAAACGGACTGTTTACAAAAGATAGGTAAATAATACTAATGTTATCTTGATGGGCTTGATAGCTGTTGCAGACGATGGGCCACTGACATATTGGTAAGGCCTGGCGTTCACAACAGTTTCTCTGTGCCATCAAGAGGAAAGGCTCTGAAATTTTCAAGGACCCTCCACTGGCACAACCTACTGTTCCAACTTCCTCGGCAGCGCTGGTGCAAGTTTCCATTTTTTCCAAGGATGGCTGGTTGTTTCCTATCCAGCAGATGATCCATCAGCCCTTTCATCTTCTTAGTATCCTCTCCCCCGCCCCACACCGAATCTCTCTATATCTGAGCTTCCAATCTGCTAACAATTTGTGGGTTTCATTCCATTGAGGTTGAATTGTTCCGTTTGTCTGATGTGAAATGATTATCCTCATTTCTGTTTGAAGCCCTTCTCAGCTAAATTAGGGCATAATCAGTTCTATAAAATGATGACTGATGATTGATAAATTCAGGGGTTACAGTTGGTGAGAGTGCTAACATCTGCAATAAGTTATTTTCTTGCCAATCATGTTTTTCTGTCGGCTGGTTACAGTTGACGATTTCAAGAAAGTGGTATTCCAAACAGGTTTTATAACATTTTTTTAAATTAATATAGTTGAGCCAAACATGTTAAATTATTATATTCAGCAACTTTGACAAATAAGTTGAATCAAAGTTTGGGACAAATATGCCTTAAAAGTAAAAACTGCTCCCAAATCCAAACAGGGTATTAACATCTGTATCATAAGGAAAAACGAAAGAGAACACACGTTTTATTTTAGGATGAGTAGTCTCCCACCGCAAGTTGTAGCCACCCCACCCCCTTCTACACGGCAGTAGATAACCATCGTCGGTGTATAGTGGGGTGGGCTGACTAAAACAGGTTGTGATGTACTACTCACCCTTATCTCATGAGGCAAGAGCTTGTCACAATCAAGAAAGAAAAAACAGGGAACAAAACAAAATTGTAACAAACTTACATCCCTTCCCAGAACTCTCTGTTGATGAATCACTTGTTTAAAAGAATATCTTTTGCCAGGCTGAACCCAATGATTGAAGGTCTCTCCCAGAGGAACTTTAGATGGAATTATGTTGTCAATGGGCTGACCATAAGAAGGACACTCCAGCCAGCCTTGAGAAAAAAAATTTAAAAATAACACATTAGAGTACTACACGTTTTTCAGATTACATAAACAAAATCTAACACATGCTACAGGGTTAAGCAGGATATTTATATTTTATCAGAAATATTATCAAGATCCGGTGAGGCAAAGAATAAATCTGTATCTCTCAGCTTTTTGACAAACTTGTGATTGCGCATCTACTCTATTAGAAGATTATTCTAAGCGCAAAGACAAACCAACTTAAATATATGGCAGAGTACCTTATCATCATCATCATCCACTTATCAGATTTACTAGATATAAGTAACACGAAACTGCTCCTTCAAACCGTTTTATGTTAAAAAAAACTACTTCTAAACATACCAGGTTCAACTAAGAGTATGGGATAAAGTTTTCCTGTGACAATTACTAGAAAGACACTCAATTATTGCAATGTGCCAAGCACAGATAAGAGCAAAATGAGGTAAGAAACTGTTTAGGAACTTTATTTACAATTAATAATTCTGTACATTACTGGAGATATAATGGATCTGAACATAGACAAATATATATATATATGACATGAAATGAATAAAGCCAAGCTAACCCCCTTCTTATCAAGCTGCATAATTCCTTGTCAGGATTATGCCACTGAATATCAGTGGCACCACCAACTCAAAACCTACATGCAATGAGCATGGGTTCTACGCGGACAGAAAGAGAAAATTATGGCTGGTGAAGTCATGAACTTAAAGAGTATAAAAGATAAAGTTAAAAGAGCTTCATACTGGAAAATATGAGAAAATTATGGCGCACCAATATACAGCTAAATTTTTCCGTTCACGATAAACAAGCAAACTCATGGGGAAGTAAAATATTCTCGAATTGTTAGCAAATCATCCTAATGTCATATTATAAGAACATATAACAACACAATTCCAGTCATACCTGCTTCTAGTAGTAACTAATAGGAAGAAAACAGTGAAATTAAAAATCTAATAAAAAGAATAAACCACCTCTCTAGCTATAAGTAACCAAATTAAAATTGAAGCAAGGACCCTCTTATCATCCAGAACGCACACTAAAATGTCAAAGGGTCGTGTTCTCACAAAGGGTAAAATATTACACATATATAACTTGTGTGAACTAATAATCAGAAGTATATTCTTACTGAAAACATTTGTTTAGTTACAAATAGTAAAAGGCATGCAGATTATGCCGGAGATCCAAAGACACTTAGCACAAGTTTTAAAATGAATCTTAATAGAACACAAGCCCAAAAAATACCAAGTCCTGTTCATTGTTTTCTGAAGAATACCATAATTGATCATTCGTGTTACAACATGGTTTATAACCTTGGAGAGATCTTGCGAAATGTCGCCAAAATCTCTCTTCTTGATTGGTGTCCGAGAAATTAAGGTATGAAAACTCCCTCGCAGGTGAAAATTTCCAAATCTCGTAGATCTCTCTCATATCTTGGCGAGATCTTGGTAAGAGCTGATTGTCAGTGTGTTAAATACCCAAATCTCGGAGATATCTTTATAAATCTCACCTACTCTCGGTTTTGGTTTAAAAAAAAAGATTATCAGCATCCTTTGCTTTGACCCTGCTTTTAACATTATTAGTAGACTTCTAATAAAGATTGTTAGAAAAATAAATCCTTGCTTTGACTATGCTTTTCCATATTACTGAACTCCAATAAAGATTATTAGAATATATTCATGTGGAAGACAACAATCCTATGAGGATATTTACCTGTAAGAATTCATACATAGTACTTCTCTTGAGCATAACAACTTGTTTTTTTATGATAGCAATAGTGTTTATATAAGTTTCATAAGTATCTGTCATTAACTTTGATTATGAGATTAGAATTTCCCGATCTTTTTCCAGATCATTTTCCTGATCTTTTCGAGATCTCTCTGAGATCTGTTATTTTCAGCCAAACCGAGATTGACAGCGAGCGAGATTGCAAACCTTAATTTACAGAAAGTTCCCCCTTACAAATAAAAACATTTCCTCCACTTAATGTTAAAGAAAAGGTCTTTTCAAGCAAAACAAACCCAAGTCGCTTTAACCTCTTAAGACCAACATACCAGAAGGCAGCCTGTTCCTGTCATTTGATCTATGACTCCTCATTTGAACTCCGGGGTTATTCCTGTACGAGTGCATATTTCTTTGGGGCAGCCCATCATCTGGATGCTCTCCATTTAATTTTCTGCGTCTTTCTTCTCGCTCCTAGCAAATGAATCACACAAAGTCAGCAACTTGCAGAAAGTCCAGAAATGTATTTAAGGTGATAATCCATGCCTCTTTACAGATGACTTTACCCTAAATAATATTCAATTTTCAGCTCAAGCGATAACATATCTGCAACCAGCTGAAGAAATCATACTAATGTCTCTGTGTATGTATAAATATGTATAATACTCCCTCCATCAAATGAAGCTAGTCTGCATTGCAAAACCGAGTAAAATTTATTGGACTCTAGGGCCCATGCTAAAAAACAAAGCCAACCCTCTGGAAGGGAAATCAGCCATGTAATGATGGACCCGTGTTTTTTCAAACTCAGATGAGCTTCATTAGACAAAGAGAGTATTAATGTTGTTAGTTGATAAAACTACATACACTTTTTCTTTTTACTCACCAAGATCTTTCTACATGATTTCACCAATACCTTGACTCTTTTGCCAACCAAGACAAGAAAGATATCGCGACCTGACCGAAGACAACAATTTATAACCGGTACACTACTCCCTCTATACCATTTTATATAAAATACAAATACCACAATTACCACACATCAACATGCATGCTCAATAGCAATTTACATATTCATAATCATAATCATATTCAAGAAGCTCCTTTTCCCAACAAGTTGAGGTAGGCCACATGGATGTTACGCCTTCACCCAAACCTGTCTCATGCGAACTCTCTACTAAGATATAGCATACTCATATCCTTCATCATTAACACCATTTAACTCCTCTTACATCTCCCTCTCCCCTTGACCTCTTCCACTTGCATCCCCTCCAACCTTCTTACCAGAGCATCCCTTAACCGGTAAGAAAGTTATGGTTTAGGCTAAGAAAGTGAAGACCCCTCACATTCACTTGAAAAAAAAAACAAGAAGGAACCATACAGACTCTACACACAAGCATACTTCTCAATAAAAAAGAAACACTCATACACACACATGCATATATAGAGGTAGATAGGGAAAGGTATGTACTCTGCGCATAATATCCACTGCTGATTCTATGTGTTCTTCCCTTTCAAAACCTTCTTCAATATGTCCATCAAAAACTTCTTCCTCATCTTCTTCTGGTGCTGGGGAGGCATTTAAATCCATGGATGTTCGTTGAGCGTTCACTAGTAGCACACTACAAGATCCATTGAAACTTTAAGGGAAGCATTTCTGGCAGTAAAGGTAGATTTCCCAAATGACACCTCCACACCTACTCAACAAAATTTCCTTAAATGAGGGCCAACGTTTATAATTCATGAACTACCAGTAATAACATCTTAAAGATAATACAAATGCTATGTTTTTTTGGCAGTCTGCAGATAATAAAAAAAATTAAACTATAGGTAAAAAAAACGTAGAAACCACATATTACATAGCTGCAAAAGATGAACCAAAAATTAATTAGCCAAGACAGCAAGCCACAAAATTTCTAGAATGTTCAAAAGCCCAATAACTTGCGTATGCATGCAGATGATGCAAGGACCAGAGGTGGGAATGGGGAGGAGTCTCTTGACCAATGAAGATCTGAAAATTTTTCACATGGGAACATGTAAGCCCCCCAAACTATTCCTTTTGGGTGGGACTCCAAGGTTACCCTAAGATTTTCAAAACTTAAATGGCCCGCCCGCTAAAGCTTCTTCCCTGGTTCCATCACTGTGTAGATGTAAATGCCTCGGAAAACCTAGCATAATCACATCAACTTCGGCAGCAATGCAAAAGAGAAGATCAGTAGAAATAAATTAAAAGTAGTGCGGCCACATGAAAGAAGGTCTTCGGCACTGCCATTCTAATAGATATGACAAACAATCATTGTAATATCACAAAAGGAAGGGGGACAAAATAACTGATTATAAACTCGTTCATCTAGATAGTTGAGCTGGTTCATTCATATATATATGGCCCCTACCCAAACAGCCATGATATGGTGATGACCACAACCATGGAAAGTATCAATACTATGCAGCCAATTAGCTCAGACTTATATACATATATCATATCAGTGATCATGGATACCTCGACAATATACATGCAACGATGATGGTGATCACACAAAATGTCACATTCTCTATGGAGCTCTTCAAATCATCCAAAACTGTTGCAGCAACAGAACAAGACAATGCTCGTAATATTTGTGAATATCTATAAAATTATCCAGTAATTATTATTTTAAAGAACTAATCAAGAGATAAGAGTTCAACCGAATGAATACGCCAATAAAAAGGATAATATAATGCATGACACATGCATCAATTTAGGGTGCCTTACAACAACGAAACCAAGTTCTTTAATTATGTCAGAAAGATACACTGAATAACCCGTCAATTTTAAAAACAAAATACTTCTACCTCCGTTCCATATTAATAATCCTATTTTCTTTTCAAAATAAACAAATTTGTGTGCCTTACAATCAAGAGAACAAAGCTCTTTTTCAAAACCATATAGGATTATTTAATATATGGAAAGGAGGGAGTATCTCTCCAGTAATTTTTCTGTTAACACCTGATTTACAAACTACACCTATAATTTCTAATGTTCTCAAATTTTACATATTTGGGCACGAGTTCAAAACGTGGGTAAAATAGGATTCCAAAATTATGACTTGAAAGGCCAAAAATAGGAGTTTTTCAGGTCTGCAAATGCAACATTCACACAGGAAGTAAATTAAAAGTTGTTCGTCATATGGTCTTTGTAAGGGCTATCACAATTCTTTTCCTAATACATATCTGGTTTAAACTGTCAATCTACATCAGAAATGACACTCATTCCTACAATATAGCCAGTTATCATAATCACAGGATCACAGAACCGACTACATATGCCATATTTCCAAAACTCAACAGCCTACACAATTTTGTACGATGAAAAAACCCTAAACCCTACTTACAAAAACTGTCTTTTTCTTCCACAAAATTAGTCAAACACATCAAACCCCCACAACCACCGTCACTTAAATGACGGATACGGCGATCACCCCCCATGACCAAATTGAAATTAGCAGATACAATTGTAGGGAAAGGTGGAGAGAGAGACGTACGGGGAGAGAGTGATCGGGACTGTGACTTCGAAGGTGGTGCGACGGAATCCAGAGGACTTAAGGCGGCGCAAACGGCGGAGGAGGCGGCGCAGCGGGCGGCGGAGGTGGCGGCGACGGCGGTCGAGGTCGGGAGGGAGAGGAGAAATGGGGGTGGAGTGTCGGACGAGCTTCGGCCCGGTTGAAATAAGCCTGGTTTGCGAACCGGTTGGTTCGGATTTTTTAGGTAATGAACCGGACCCGTTATGTATCGCGAACCACGGGTTTGGAGTTTGGACCGATTGATGCGTATCGACCGCTCGCAGAATGCTCGCGCTAATGGTGTGGCCCCCTTTGCTAGGAGAGATTTCTTTAGTGTGCATGCATACCATGCTGGTTGTGGATTGAGGCTAGCGTGTTAATTGGTAAATGGTGAGATATACGGACCAGCATGGTGCATGATGGACGATGAAAACTTTATGGTTAGTATCCGGTGGTACCGATGCACCGACCTCGTGGTGCATAGGTCCACTGAATTCTTAACATATTTTGGCAGATTGTAGGTGTTAGGATATGAGTGATTTCACTAGTTTACGTGTTAGAGTCTGAATGGACATATGCACAAACATGTGGTGGATCAGTCCCATTGGATAGTTTCTCGTTGCAAGGACCCATATATGTGCTTTTGTGAGCTTACGGAGCATAGCTCTTTAAGAAAATAGCTATAACCGGAGCATACCCCATTTGTGTGAGCATCACAAATGGGGTTTGGAGGCAAATCGAACTGAAATCAAACAGTGGAAAAAGAAAATCGATTATAGCCGGGCCAATGGAATCCAGGTGCGACGAATCCCAGTAAGTCCAAAGATCGAACCGGGAGACCATGGGCCACTGTTGCGTGAGTTTTTAGTTGGGATTTTAAAAGAGAGACGTGCACGGTTGCACCAACTTTCAGGTTTGAGATGAGACACTCACGAGCTCCATAATAACCTAAGCTTTTAGAACTAAATCAACATTGTACATTGTGTCAAAAAAAATCTAACATTGTACAAGAGTCTTGTTTGCATGTGCATGTGAGCCAACTAAGCTCTAAACATCGGATTTTAATCTGATGGCGGGTGTCAAATCAAAGGGCAGATGAGTCCCCTCATATCAAAACCCAAGGCTCAAGGTGACTTGCTGTCACAAGATACTCGTGTGCCATGTCTCTATTTTCCCATTGTATAATGCTTATTTTTAGTTACAATTTTGTGAACCCTTTCTTATGAAGAGCAAAAAAAATTGTGAACCCTTTCTTACTAGCTTTTAAATCCAGCAATGACCAAAATGCATAATTTATTGAAATTGTACTGTTCTAATTAGAAATGATATGGCTAAGTTGTCTTTTATGCGAAAGGGTTGGCATAGAACAGGTGAGAATGGAAGTGAGACGTTTATATGGTCGACCACAAATTGTTGGGAAAGGGTGTTACTTGGTTATGGTTAAGAAAATGAGATGCAACATGAAGACGATGGGGAGGTCACTTAAGCGCACTTACAAGTTTTGATGGGATTTAGTGCATTCGTGTTAATATATTTTGCACATACTTAACCAAATTTACGGTAAAAAATCAATCACAACATTTGTTTTTATCTTGTTTTTCCCTTTTTTGTAATATGTTTGAGCAATTTCAGGGACGGAGCCAGGAAATTGTCGTTGGTGAACAAATAAGTTTACTGTAAAATGTGTCACAAAACTAATTACTCCAGTTGTCTCAAAGTATGTGAGAATCGGTCCATTTCAAAAAAAAAGTATGTGAGAATCGGGGATAAAGCATTCATAACTCTTTCATTTCAAAAGCATAGCCCTGGATCCTCTGTGTACGGATCAAATAAGTAGCATAAAAAAGATAGTATCTAAAAGTTACACAGCTTGCGAAGGGACCTCTAGAAATGGAGGGATGGCCGACTACGGAAGGCGGAAGGGCTCTCTTTTGTGTTCCGTTTTGTTTTTGTTTTTTTGTTATTTGCATTTTTTTAAAAATGATATGCTAACAAAATCGCAATCACAATATCACCAAATCAGAGATTGAATTGTCCAGATCACTCTGGCCGGGACAGGTCAAGTGACCCGAAAAATCAGACAGCCTGACCCAAAATCCCCGGGGGCTAGGACAGTGCAGTTCTTAAGACACAGGTCCCATCCACGTGGATCCCGCATCTACGTCCATAATTTTGCATTATGATCAGTTTGGTCTCAGTGTTATCAGAAAGCAAAGGTTAACATGCATCCATATGCTCAAGGAGTCCTGTCAGTACTGCGGGCATTAATAGCCATAAGCCAAGGCCCGTAGTAACAGGACTCAAAAGGAGGTGAGAACTGAGTAGGGCTACACCTTTCTGGAGTAGGAAAGTCAGATTTTATAAAAAAAATAGGAGGGTATAAATTGGGTGTTTGGTGGGGAAGAATCAACTTTTAGAGAATAAATTAGGGTCAGATGGTATATTTTATAAATAAACATAGAAGACAGTGGTACATAATAGAAAAAAGGGGAAATTATATAATAAATCATAAAAAAATTGAAAATAATGTACTATAGCAAATATTGCCCGAAATGGTGCTCTGACAAGCCACGCAGGCGCCCGCATGGCATGGGTTTTTTTTAAAACTAACCCGAAAGACTTGTTGGTTAAAAGAGAAAGGCCCGACGCTTCTCTCAATTTCAAGGCGTCAGTTCAACCAACTTACTGCCTTAATAGTTTTTCGTCCCATTTTAAACGGGCAGTCACTTCAACGATGCATATCTATCTCATTTTTAATCTGTTTTCACCCATTTTTTTTCATTCTTCCTTATTTTTAGTGCTCTTTCCAGTCATTATGATATCACAAAGATGTTGAGCCCATGGAATTCCGTATCGGATATCGGTATCGTATCGGTCGGCTTAAGAGACAAAATATCGGAGATATATTGGAGATATTTGTAAAAAAATATCGGTAGTTAAAAACTAATTTTTACCATATAATTTCATAATCTAGCTTCTAAAATGAGTTATACTAATTTAGACAAAGCATAGATTTTTAAATATGCATATTAGGATGGGAAACAAGTGGGAAAGTTACTTTTCTCCCCTTTTTTTTTAAAAAAAAAAATTCGAATTTTTTTCCGAAAATATTATTTTATTATAAAATAGCGATATATCGGTCCGAAACCGATATATCGGCGATATTTGAAAAAAAAAATCGATATTTATCCATCTCGTTTTATCGGGTGGGGCCCAATATCGATATATCGGCGATATATCGCCGATATGGAATTCCATGGTTGAGCTATCACATACTATTTATCGTAATTTTTTTAGTATTTTTTTCGATAAATAGCATGTGATGGATCAACATCTTTGTGATATCATGATGACCAGAAAGAGCATTAAAAATAAGGAATAATGGGAAAAAATGGGCAAAAATGGATAAAAAAATTAGAGAGATATGCATCATTGAAGTTATCGCCCCTTTAAAATGGGACAAATTTGTTTTAGTGGGACAAATTTCAATGATATAAATCTCTCTCATTTCTAATCCGTTTTTGCTAATTTTTTTTATTCTTTCTTATTTTTAGTGCTCTTTCTAGTCATCATGATATCACAAAGATGTTGATCCATCGCATACTATTTATCGAAAAAACTACGATAAATGGTATGTGATGGCTCAACATCTTTGTGATATCAGAAATGGCTAGAAAGAGCACTAAAAATAAGAAAGAATGAAAAAAAAAGGGTAAAAACGGATTAGAAATGAGAGATATATATATCGTTGAAGTGACTGCCCGTTTAAAATGGGACGAAAAATGATTTAAACAGTAAGTAAAAGGCGTCGGTTTAATAGAGTCTTTAATAGAGGCGTCGGTTCTTTCTCTTTTAACTAAGAGGCGTCTCTTGGGTTAGTTTTTAAAAAAAAGCCACGCAAGCGCCCGCACCACGAGGGCGCCTGCGTGGCTTGTCATAGCACCATTCTGGGCAATATTTGCTACAGTGCTTCATTTTTTAAAAAAAATAATGATTTATTATATAATTTTCCTAGAAAAAATGCGTTTTCAAAATTTAAGGCCAGTTGACATTTTGTAAATAAATGAAGACGGGTACATAATAGAAAAAATGCATTTTCAATCATGAAAACACATTTTTTCTTATTATGCACCCAAAATTATTTACAAAATTATAAAATGTGCCACTAAAAAAAGTAAAAGAAGTGAAGAATCACTCTTTTGGAAAGGAAAAGTCAGATTCTCCTAAAAGTTACTTATATAGTGGGAACCAAATAAGCCCTAAGTAGAACAATGCTTGAAGCAAGCTTGGGTGTACATATGGATGCACTCATAAATCAGTATTCTTATCTTGCATTCCACAGAGAAAATAAGGGGAAATTATATAATAAATCATAAAAAAAATATTTCCAAAATGAAGTATTGTAGCAAATATTTCCCAAATAGGTGCTCTTACAAGCCACGTAAGCGCCCGCTTGTGTTGCTTTTTTTTTAAAACTAACATGAAAGGCGTCGGTTGAAGGAGAAAGTTGGTGCCTTAATAATTTTTGTCCAATTTTAAACAAGCCGTCACTTCAACGATGCATATCTCTCTCATTTCTAATCTATTTTTGCCTTTTTTTTTGTTTTTCCTTATTTTTAGTGCTATTTCTAGTCATCATGATATCACAAAGATATTGAGCCATCAAATACTATTTATCATAGTTTTTGTGGTATTTTTTTTTATAAATAGTATGCGATGGATCAACATCTCTGTGATATCATGATGACTAAAAAAAGCACTAAAAATAAAGAAGAACAAAAAAATGGGAGAAAAAGGATTAGAAATGATTAAAATAGTTCAAAATAAATTTATCCCATTGTAAAGGGGCGATAACTTCAATTATGCATATCCCTCTCATTTCTTATCCATTTTTGGCCATTTTTTTAATTATTCTTTATTTTTAGTGCTCTTCAACGATGGATCACAAAGATGTTGATCCATCGCATGCTATTTATCGAAAAAAATACCACAAAAATCACGATAAATAGTATGTGATAACTCAACATCTTTGTGATATTATGATGACTAGAAATAGTATTAAAAATAAGAAAGAATGAAAAAAAAGGGTAAAAACATATTAAAAATAAGAGCGAGATATGCATCGTTGAAGTGACGGCCCATTTAAAATAGAACGAAAAACGATTAAGGCAATAAAAGGCGTCTGTTCGCCTTAAGAGAGGCGTCAGTTCAACTAACACCTTTCGGGTTAGTTTTAAAAAACAGTATTTTAACTCATACTCTCGGGTTAAAGGAAAAAGTCGGTCCCTTGATGATTTATTATATAATTTCCCTATAAAACAACCTCCTACCCCATCCCTAGAGGAAGATTTTTTCTCCCTTTGGTCACTTTTAATTGATACAGTATTTTTCCAATGAACTAGTTAATGTGGAAAAAATAAACTGTCGGTTAAGAGTGACCGGAGGGAGTATCACATCAGCTTACAGCCCACAAAACTCGCGCCAATGCATGAGTCCCATGATTGAGTCCATACTTGGACTCGCATGGAGCTACCACGTTGCAAGCGTAAGTACCACGTCCCCAAAAACTAAATAGCGAAGGCCTTGATTTCATGTAACCAGAGCTCCTGGATTTTGATGAGTTCAACGATTCAGCTTGGATCCAAGATCTTGAACTCCTTGTGCATGTCTTGTATAATTGGACTAAATTCATTCCAATATGGTTTAAGGAAAATTACATGCCCCACAAAAAATAAGACCGCTACCAGAAATCTGGATGGCTGAATATTAAACTCATACATCTTGCAGCCTCAAAAACAGAATGCTCTCGAGGACAGACAACCTGCCATATAAATCGAGGGCATACATACATCTTTATAATACACATAACATTAAATAAATCAATTACAACACATACAGCAATAAAAAAACATGTGATTTGTATCGTCATTTATGTGCATTACTTGAACCTGCAACCGGCGGTTTTGTCTGGTTAGCCACTGACATTACACGAAGCCGACCAGCTATTTCAGTAAACGAGGGGCGTACTGCAGGATCAGGAGCCCAACACTGCTCCATGAGCTTCCTCCATTCAGGATCACAGAAACTTGGAACTGGCGGCCTTAATGAATTATTAACAATACCTCCTGCCAATTTGTAAGGATAAATGTCAAATTAGTGCTAAAATGTAGTGTGAGCCTGTGAGGCCATAATTCAAAGATAGTTGAGCATATATCAGATCTTTGAAAATTTATAGGTCGCTTCTCGTTCTAAATTCTAAACACCTCCCATGTGGTTGGTTTGCGCCTAGTAAAATTGCAAGATGCAGCCGCTAAAGTTCTAAACTACGAAATCTAACGAACCCTGAAATACCTTAAATCTGAAAAGGAGAAAATGGAAAGAAAAGGAAAATAGGCCTCTTCTTCTTTGCACACAGAGATATTTATGAACCTTTTGGTTGATCAATAGTAGTATCCGTTACCTGGGGGCACATTTGACTGAGTTTTGTTGTACACTTACAACTAAATTATAATTAATTAGTTAGCTACTTCTAAAAACTCTTTGAGAACAGTGAAATGGTAGCCATACTCGCAAGAACCCACCTGAGATTTCAAGTAAATCCACGGGCTGAATTTATTTTAGCCTTATGGGGATTTAATAATAAGCAAGTTACTCTGACAAATTTCTAGAGCTAGCCTATTTTTTTCAGGACTTGGTTTGTGCATATCTAGGCTGATAAGGAGCCAAGATAGCTCACTATTTTTTGGCTGGCTCGTCAAGCCATACTCAAGCTCAGCCCAACTTATATGAAGTTCAACCCAACTTCACTCAGCTCACAAATTCTTACTTATTAACTCAAATTTTAGTGTCACCGAGATGATGCAAATATCTCGCATTGTGAACCTTGCTCTGGGTGACGTAAAGAGACTATATACTGTAGATATCGTGGAACATCATCTTCCGTGACATACAAGATGATTTTTCACATGTATTTTGACAACCTAAGTATGTATTAACATCTAGAAGCACCTATACTAATCTCAAACAATCATTACACCCTGGAAAATAATAATTATCATACCCTCCTCAACCTAAGTTTTGATAACTGGATTGGTGCTTTTGAAATTTTTTTAGTATCAATCTTTTGACAATTTCAATTTCGTGTTTATGAACATTATGATTTTACCCACCAAACCAGCCTTAGACAGGCTGGTTGGATCTCCCTTAGTTGTGAGTCGACTCCAATGGCATACACTGTATGCAAGGGTGTGGTTCTTACCTATTCGGAGAAATAAAAGTTTCATTTTACCTCAAAAACCAGCAGCCTGCAGGCAGTTCATTTCACCTGCTGGCAGCCTGCCAGTAGTTCAAGAAAAACAAGAAAAGAAAGTTAAACTATTGGTGGCCTGCTAGGAGTTCAATAGGTAAAAAGATGCCCACATTTGTAAAAGAAAAAGCATTTTCAGTCACCGAGATGAAGCCAAAATCCGATATAGTGAACCTTGCTAGGCACATCATTCAAATTTAACAAAAGGGTTGGCAAAGAAAGACCAAGAAAGACAGAGCGGAAGGGAAAGGGCAGTGTGAAAAGTGGAAAGCCAGAGGACATCCTAGATCGAATGAGGGGCAAGGAAACATGGTAGCGATCAGATGGTAGAGAATACTACAAAGAGAGTTGGACTGGAGGCATAAAAGATTACACCTTGCAAGAACTTGCCTATCCAAAAGAGGACAGATGAGCCAATGTTAGAGATAGCACAGAAGGTGAAGGCAAGTAATCTAGCCTGTTTAGGAAAAAGATGTAATCTAGTTTCCTCTCCATGACGAGAGAGAGAGAGACATCTCATAAGCTCCCCAGCTAAAAAAATAGGTGCTTCCCTGTTTCTATCGGGGGAGATTTACCAAGGACGTTTAGACTCCACTAACTTTGCGGTCGCACCTGCCTAACGAGTTATCAGTACCAATATCGTGTCAATTCTGAGGAAGAGTCTAAAAGATTATCAAAAGCCTACTACCAAACAGCCACTTTTATGGATGAATGATATATAAAATGTAAAGTCGATGTAAACGTACCTATGATTGCACCATAATGCATATTTGCATAAGGTTCCTCACCAGTCAGAACTTCCCACATCACAATACCGAAGGAGAAGACATCAACCTGCAAGCCACAGACTCCAGTATGAATTTGCAGTACATACCATCATGCTTCTGAGAGCATATTAGGACTCATCATCATATTCAACTTCTTAGAACACCTTAACCTTCTATTTTATGCCATATTGCTTCATAATTAGACAAGTTACAGTATAAATATACCTTTTCAGAGACCTTGCTGCTGCTGCCATTCAATAGCTCTGGAGCCATCCATGGTAAGGTTCCCCTAACACCACCTGAGACTAAAGTATTTCGTTTGATCTTGGATAAGCCAAAATCTCCCACCTGCATGCAATTCATTTACCTCATCAATCTGCAAGATATGAACATGAAAAAAAAACATAACTTCCAACCACTCATTTCATGGCCATTACAGCTAATGAGCTAATTGACATAACAAATGCATATACCTTGCATATAGGCCGTAAAGGATCCTTCAGGTTGACAAGCAAATTATCACATTTCAAATCGAAGTGGACTATATTCTTTGAATGTAAATATTCCATTCCGAAAGCTGCATCCATAGCTATTATGAGCCTTTTACGCCGATCCAAGTACCTGAAACTCAAAGTCTCAATCATGGTCCAACCGAAGATAGTACAAAGAAAAGTCTAGCAGGATCAAAGTGGCTCAAATGTGAAGTCAAAGCTTGGTGGCCACCCAGAGCAAGAACATCACAAGGTTTAAATATTTAGTATAATTGCATATTGATAAGCTCGAGTTTATGGACCATGCTTCAGCTTTTTAATTGATTATACTAAATATCCAGTATACAATTCTTCCAAGATCATCACCATCTTTGTCGAGGAAACAACATAATTGACATGGTTTAAGTTTCTGGAAAAGCTTAAAGAGAATTAATTACAAAGTCATAGGACAATGATGTGAATTCAAGTAAGTCAATGCACCATATTTGAGCCAACTTGACAAGTCTCTCATCCACGATTATTGGAAGGGGACAGAAAACTACCTGTCCTTGCGCAGTAGAACATGCCTAAGAGAACCATTCACCATAAATTCTGTGACAGTGGCTAATGTCCCCCCTGGCCCATCTTCGACAACACCATAAAATGCCACCACATTTGGATGGTGCAGCTTTGAGAGAATCTCAGCTTCTCGCCAAAAATCCAGAGTCTGTAAACAACAAATTGATCGTGAAGCATTGCTTCAGACAGCAAAGAACAAGAAAAAGTATATCACACGTTAAATCTTGAGCTCATGTTGGAGAAATTATGTGCTCACCAATCTCTCTTGCTCTGATGATCGACCAGTGAAACAACTTTTTTTTATTCGTTTAATGGCAACATCAGTACCCTTCCATTTTCCATGATATACAGTTCCAAATGTACCAGAACCTAGTTCTCTGAGCTCTTCAAGATCTTCATTCTTAATGATCTGTTTCAAGATATGGTAGCCACAAACACTCCAACTTTAATAGTTATGAATAGAAAGAAATGAATTACGTAATATGCAGTCTCACAATTAAGTAAACCCCGATAACTAGAGATGACAATGACAACAACAACAATGATGATGATGATGACTAGTTCACTCAAAAGAATATCTAAAAACACATTTTAAGAGTTTATTCAAGTGAAAAATATAGAGAACTACAAATGATTAGATGTCTCAGGTGCAGAGCACTGTAGAAACATTCTTGGTAGCTGAATAAGCTGGGTCAGAAAGTAATCAGCTGACAAGCCAAGCCAAATTTATACAACCACAAGAAGATTTACGTGATGATTTGCACATGAGAGAGAGAGAGAGAGATTCCCATAGAATGCAACCATGAAGAAATTGACATTCCTGCTCAATGCCAACGATGTGGCATTTCATCAGACTGACCATGTTGTTTCTGATGACAACAGACCAGAACCTTCAGTAAACTGTAGACACAACACAGTGCTTTAAAGAGCTGGAGATCGCTGATCTGTTGATACAAATATGAACTGTCCAAACCATCTGGTTTTATGCTTATTGCAGAATCTAGCTACTGGATTCATCAAACAAAAAAAAACGAATCTAGCTACTGGATTCATCCAACAAAAAAAAAAAGAATCTAGCTACTAGACTCTCATTTCACCATGAAATTTCATTAATACTCAGATTGCCAAATATGGAAAGCCCCAGGAATTCTATTTGACAAAATAGGTTGAGGAGACAACCAACATGACGGCTTCCCAGCCTGTCAAAATGATAGCCACTCCATAAACATCAATAATAGCCAGCAGAGGAAGAAGTACTAACCGTGAGAAAGGAAATGAAACAAACTTCAATCGACTGCCTCCACGGCAGCATGATCAGGGCTAAATACTCAAAGAGAGCATGGAAGGTCAGAAGACCCCAAGAGTACCACCTTTATACTTCTAGAGATGCCCCTCTCTCTTCAATTATGTAGGGTTCGTAACTAAAATAGGCTAGAGTGAAGACATAAGATCCATGTTGCTGACCTCAAATTGTTGAGAGAAGGTGTTTCTTAATATGATTGTGATTATGATTATGAATGGTGCATAACTAAGAACTCGAGTCATTCAATATAACTCTTAGTCTTCTTAAAACCTTTTAGTGATTTAAGTTTATAGTTTTAAAAAAAAATTCCCAATAAGGTAAGTCTAAATACCTCTCCTCAGCAATGCAAAGTTCCACTCATCTCCTCATATCCGAATAAAACCTACTACATCCACTCCATTGTGAGCCTCAGTTAACTTTCTAAAAAATCTTGAGAGAAAAGCCAAAATACTATAAATTCAAAAAGGAAGAACAATAAAAAAATCTTATTGGATCCTATATAGGTAAATGGGCCCGAACACATCCAATTAGAGTCTTCCTCACCATCTGATGCAGAATGAGAAGCTAATAAGCATTATTTGAGTATTTTTATTTATAATAAATATATTAGGATTAGTTTGGACTTTTTGTCATTTTTTATTTTCTAAGTCTGTTTATGTAAATCAGGCTCTATTATATAAGGCCTGTGAGCTATTGTAATCAACAGTTTTGGAGAAGATGAATTGAAGGGTTGTTCCCGTTCGTCTTCCTAGCCTTTGGCCTTCCCCTACTCGAGCTTCGGCTCTCCCTTGCTCGGTTACAACCCCTCCTTCTTCCTTTCACTCTTCTTTGTTGTTAATTTTTTATTAAGCATAACACTCCATCATTTAGCACTTCATCATTTGGTATCAGAGCACAGCAAGTCCGCACGCCGCCGTTTCCACGACCATCGTAGTCATCATCAAATGTATTTGGAAGGCATTGTGGAGGGACCAGCATCCGCGTTTTCGAGCCAACCCAGGACTCGGCCAGTTGACGTCCGGACCCCGCTCCTCAGATCCCAATCTTGCCTCAGTTCATCGCATCACCGGTGATGTCCTCGGAGCCCCATCTCGCATCGCATCGCCGGTGATGTCGCATCGCTCCTTTGGCCCTCACCGTCTGCTCAGCGCTTGTCTTTCCGCTAGTACTACTCTCTGCCATCGCCAAAGATTCGATCTTTCATGCTAAAAATTGGATCTTTTTAGAATCTGGGTGGCTCGAAGAAGTAGAGACCTTCCGTCTCCCCTCACTCTCCATCCGTCCACTCCTCATATCCCTTTCTCTCTTCGACATCAACATCGTTGGAGGTAGGGGCCATTCCACCATCCTCTTCGTCACGCTCGAGCAGCCTCCGACGTCAGTCGCGGCCCCCACCCATAGCATACAAAGAGAAGAACGACCCCATCGACAAGTCAAACTCCGGAAACGTCGACCTCGTCGGGCGCCTTTGCTACTACAAGTCAAACTCCGGCGTTGGTCGCGGCCAATCAGGCCTGCCATTAGCCGGTGATGGCAATCGCCATCGCCGGTGACCAAACATTCGACATTTGGTGACTTCGTCTTCAAGAGCGGATCATCTCAGCGTCTTCGCACAAATAAGAAATTCCGGCACTCAACAGAATTCCGACAACTCCAGAAATTCCTGCTGCCGGACTACAACAGCCACTCCAGAAATTCCAGCGCGTCTTTGCCCAAATCTGAAATCCTTCCAAAGCAGTCGACCTTGATCAGCTTGAGCAGATCCCCTCTAGGCTGTTGCGTTCCTGCAATCTTGCGATGGCAAGATCCTGCCCTTGCCCCTGCCCGACAATTTCTTTTAAAGAGTATTTCTTGGATAATTCAAGAAGCCGCCGAGCTAGAGTTGATTACAATTATCCCTTCACAACTGAACGAGCAAGGTACTGCAAACCTTCACAGCTTTGGCCTGAACCAAACGACCACTCTCGTTATCAGGTGGCGTGGTCTAATCGTCCCCACAGGAGGCCATACCGGTGCAGCGTGCATGATGAGTATTTTGAGTACTTTCAGCCTACTCATGCCTCGCTAACAAGGCCCCGAACTGGTCTCGACAATTCAAGAGGTACCGCTCTCATTCAACAACTGCCTACATCTCATGTAGCTAGCATGTGGAGTCCGATGTGGAGATTCACTGTCCATTAGAGGGTGTTGTGGATACACTTCATACCATGCAACACAATTTATATGAATGGAAAAAGAACTCTAACATGCACTTTGACAAGATGATGGAGACATTACGTTCTAGTCGACAAGTTGCCGCATCCATGGAAGACGAAGTCCAACCTGCTGTTGTTTCTTCACATCAACCACGATCTCCACTGCCATTTCTTCAGCCAGTCTCATCAACATGTCCACCACCGCCATCAGCCCAAGCACTTGGACCATCAGCTGTTCAGTTAGCTCCACCCCTAATGACAACACCCACACCAACAGAAACAATCCAAATCACAGTCCCCATGCCCCTAACCACAGCAAATCCACCTTTAGAAGAGAAGCCTTGACAATCCACTGCGAGTGGTGTGCCACTGCCCACTTCAGTTCTCATACTTGGTTCACCAAATTGCCTCTATTATCATAGCCGCACATTCCTGCCCATTTTTCGATGTCCTGGTCATCAACACAAAGGAGCCAGTAAACATTCCTGACACCTACTTCAACCTTCATATTGACTACCCTTTGCTCCTATCCCCTTCCCCAATCACGATTTTGTTATTGGCTTGCATGCCAATTCCCCTGCCTATAGGACTTGATCCTTGGCCCCATCCTCCAACTTTACCCAACCCTCTAGCTATCACATTCCACCTTCCATACCCTGGCTACACCCATTTTCCCCACCTGTTGACCCGATTGTGCCCAACCTTGATTCAAATCTTATTCCCTCTTGTGGGAATGGTATTAAAAAATACATATTCTGGTGGACTAGTCAACCTGATTATGGCATATGTGTTGCTCCATTGCTTCTCAAGGCAGTACCTCATCTTTAACTGTCCGGAGGAGAGTCCTTGTTGGTCGGGGAGAAATGATGCAGAATGAGAAGCTAATAAGCATTATTTGAGTATTTTTATTTATAATAAATATATTAGGGTTAGTTTGGTCTTTTTGTCATATTTGATTTTCTAAGTCTTTTCATGTAAATCAAGCTCTACTATATAAGGCTTGTGAGCTATTGTAATCAGCAGTTTTGGAGAAGACGAATTGAAGGGTTGTTCCCATTCGTCTTCCTGACTTTTGGCCTTCCCCTACTCGAGCTATGGCTCCCCCTTGCTCGGCTACAGCCCCCCCCCCCCTCTTCTTCTTCCTTTAACTCTTCTTTGTTGCTAATTTTTTATTACGCATAGCACTCCATCATTTAGCACTTCATCACCATCGCTTCCTTCTACACAATTGGCCACAAACTCTTCCAAGTGGCTAGTGGCATTAAAGATGATCTCTAACGCCAGGACCACCCATGCCAAAGGATGGGTGACATTGGGATTCGGCAGCCTTCATACAACTGTTTCATATTGACCTTCAGCCGTGGGTTCCTTCTTTTTTTCGATAGCAGATCCCTTCTATCACCACTTCCAATCTCATATCCTAACATGTGAGTAGAGGTTAGCCTCCGTATCACTAGCTTACTGTCAAGAACATTATACTCAACTTTTGGAAGTTTAATCACATTATACTCTAATTTATAGTGAAAGTGTGGCCAAGGTGATAAGATAATAAGAAGCATTCAGCAAGTTTATCAACTGTTCTCTGTCAGGAAGAAGAAACTCGTTCATTTGCAGAATTTCTCTCCTAAATTTTTTCTTTCCAACAGTACATGTCCAACCAACAGCTTTAAAAAGAGGAAATTGAATTGAATGAAAATAGATTGGAATTGGATATGGATTTGGAACTTCCCTTTTGCACTTCAAAATGATTGCACCAACTGTATTCTCGATCAACATTAACATAAAGCTAATAATTTCTGAGGACTATAAATGAAGGCAACAATGAAATCTAATGGCCAAAGCAAGGTGGAAAGGAAAATGTTGCAACCCTTCAAAAACTCAGGTTTTATGGATTCCGAAAATGTCAATATAACTAGCTGAGCCAGCAATAATCCATGGCTTCAAAGCTAGAAAAGACACCTCCGTTGCGGGAAAAGGGAAAAATGAATGAACAGAACTGTGAACAACCTCCCAATCCGGCGTACACCAAAACTCAGCACCCTTCCGAGGTGGCCCCTATGTGTGTTTTAAAAGGGCAGCACAGGCTACGACTGTTATTAGTGCTTGAGGAGGCCGACAAGAGGGGCTAACATAGATAATCCACTGAAGCCATACACCAGAAAGAGGCAACAGCAAGGCAGCCTCTGCCTCGTAAGTTTGCAGGGCCATCTCTGCAGAACAATGAGAATGCTCCAGATCCAGCTGTATCTATGGATAAATTAGAATATGACTAAAAGGAGGGAAAGCAATGGGGGCACCTGATAGGCCGATTTGTGCAGAACCAGTACTCTCCCAGCTGCCAAAGAATTTGCAGGAGGATGGCAAGGTCTTGCCAAAGCAGTAATTGAAGGAGATGGATAGCTGTGGCCGAATGGCCAACTGTGATCTGTTGTGTGGAAAGAGGAGATGGCGAGATCACCTGAACAGGTAGGTTGGCTTATTTACACGGATAGGGTTCAGTTACCTTTTTTGTATTCTTCTTCAGGTCCAGTTGGGCTTATTTGTAGGGTTCAACTACCATTTTAAAATTCTTCTTCTTTGGTTTAGGGTATTTTTGTCTTTCACATAGGGTATTTTGCACAGTTAACTGACGTTTGTTAGAGTATAGTTTCTCATATTTTGGTTAAGTCCTTAGTGTTAGTTCTCTGTAGTAAAGAGGGTAGTTTCTATACTATAGAAAACTAGTACTAAGGATTTAACCAAAATACGAGTAACTATACTCTAACACCGTTAACAATGGAGAGAAGGTGATGGATAGTATTTGGATATAGGGGAGTGAAATTGAGTTCTGGCATAGTTGGTGGGAGGTATGTGAAAACACTACCATTTTTGTTATTTTTTTTTTTTATAATCTTTTGCCACTCAATATTCCTTCTCTTTTAATAGCTTCTCCATAGTCCATACGCTAATATTATTTGTACTTTGAATGGAATCAATTAATAGGTTTGAACCATCTGTATATTAATGGTTTTGGCGGCCAATTTGGTTCTTAGAGCACATCCATCATACTCTATAGCGTTCTTTTGCTTAGTTATAACTCCTAATTTAGTTGATTGTGGACTCTAAGGTATAATAAGTTTTAAATTTGAGAAAAGAATAACCACAGAAAGGAAACATACAGCTACAATATCCAACAAATACACATGAAAAACTATGCTTGAAATTGAACACCAGTGTACACATTTACACAATGGCATTTATATTTTTCACAAGAAAATAGCATGATTATAGCATACACAAACTGAATTTATTTTAATAAAAAAGATAATACCTGCATATCAAAATCTCCTACGGAGGAATCAATTATTGGTCCACCAGTCTGTCCGTCCTCAATCTTTCCATCCTGATAGACATCAGAGAACCAATTTTAGACCAAATAATACAGAAGTTAATAGTTCTTATGTCAATAAGTTCACTTTTATGATGGTACTTCATAAAGATCAAAATAAAAATCCTTGTGTGTGTGTGTGTGTGAGAGAGAGAGAGAGAGACAACCTCGTATTCAGAGTCCTGATTCTGTAGGTCCCTTGCCAGTTTAGAAAAAGAAATATCCTCTGACTGCATAATTTCACTACCCTTTACCAACAAATGGGAAGGAACAACTTGGGAAGGAACGTAACCTGAAAGCAACCCACTAACATTAGTTGCAGCAATAACTGAAGAACCTTCAGCAATTTGCTCATCAAAATCGATTTGGGAATCTGGATGGCCTATGTCAGTTCCCTCGCTCTTCATTGCCGAAAAGTTGTACGGATTCAGGCCCAGTTCTTCAGCCCCAGCAATTTGAGGAGGGAAGCCAACATGATCTTGATCCATAAGAGAAACATTTTTCCGTAGAAATTCTTCTTGAGCCAAGTTTCGAAAGAATGACCAGCGTTTGGGCTCATGGTTCGGCATGTTTATACTCAGGAGGGCTTCATCATGGCGCAGAGCACCTACAACTGGAGATTCGTCACATATTTTAGCCTTGTTAAACAAATCATGAAGTACACCAGGTGGAAACCTATCATTGATATCAATAATGATATCCCCTTGCTCCCGAGCTGAAGTTTCCACCGAGTGAGCTGGCACAGCTGAACTTCCCACCCAACTATATGGTGGGCCTGATTCCGTGACATTGGTAGTGCCACTTGCCATCTCTTTCCAATGCAAATCTGGTAAGGAAGTTAAATCCTCCATCTTGGTAGTGGTTTCTGTGACATTTCTTTCATAATTTGAATTTTCTTTCAGCTCATTCAACTGGTGATGATGAATATGTTCTCCAGCTTCCAGATTATCTTGAGTAGCAGGTTGACTTGTTTGACTCAGTGCATCTGCAAGCTCCTTGCACTTCTCAAATTCGATCAACCCCTCTTCTACTGTTTGAGCATCTGAATACATAGGTTTAGATGTCAAGGACGGTGGCATTGCCCCAGAGGCTGATGCTCCATCATGGGAATGATCACAGGATTCTGTGATGGGTTCCTCTGACACTGGACTAGGGCGCAAATGAGACATTAAAAAATGTGATCCTAGGGAATCATCCGATTTTGACAAACGATTTCTAGACTCATACTGCTCCCTGGGAATCCTTTCAGAGTGGAAAGCAGGAGGAGGTGGCACAGGGGCATCATAGTAGCCAAATTCAGGCTCGTCTACCTCATTTTTGAAATACATAAGCTCCAAAGCTCCACCAAGAAAACAGCTATCGCTAATATTAGACTCCTGAGTACATATCATATCACTGTGATCTTGGTGTTTAGAATTTTGTTGAGCAAATAAAAGAGCCGTTCCAGCAGACGATACTTCAGGAAGAACAATATCATGGATAGAAGAACGATCCCTTTCTAAAGATTGGATATGTTCAAGTTCATTAGTTGGTTGAGTTGAGTTATTGGTCTGCTGTATCTGTAGCTCATGAAGTGGTACTGCTTCTGAATTTTCTGCAGTAGAGACATTATGGTCGGTGTAGCCATATTGAGATGGAGAACTTGGCATTGGATAGCTTTTGTTCTCTCCATAGTCCACCTTTGGTTCCTGATAAGATAGTGTTTGGGGAGGCTCATAATCATTAAATATTCTTTCTCCAAAACGCATAGAAGGCAGATTACCGGATAGATTGTGCCCCATACCATCTGTAATAGGTGCAGCATCATTAGTCACAACACCAGAATTGATGCCATCTCCAACATTAAGGCTCATTAACTGATCCATATTGTTATCAAAAGAACTAGCCAGGGCATGACCACTTGAGTTCCTTCTTGATCCCAAATCCATGCCATTAACGGCAACCAGATATTGGACTTCTGCATCTCCTTCAGTACTACCTAAACCGAAGTGAGTATCATCAAGTTCACTTGAAGAAAACAAAAACATCCGAAATTTCTGCGACCCATCACCAGCTGCAAATACAGTACACTCCTCCATCATAATTTGCAAATCCTCATCACAAGAGACAGAGACCAATGCATCAAGATCCTCTCCAGGAAGTTGATATTTGATTACATTGGTTTCATTGAATATGGACAAAGTTTTCTGTACAAGGTCGTGGTACAAAATGTCCCTGCGGATTCTGATCATTCGTGTATCACCTCCAACATATCTAAGCTTTCCATCACTAGGACGTGGAAGAATTTTTCCCCCAAAGCTGCAAAGAAACTTCATCCTATTTGATGCATTATCTGAACCTCCAGATGTTACATAGCTACGAGAAGCCCCACGACTACTGCCATCACCTGACAAGGAACGTGGGACTGATCGTGTAGAACTATAGTAACTGCGGTTTTCCGTTTCTAACCCAGTCTTTTTCTCAAACTCCTTGGCCCGCACTTTTTCTCCTGTAGCAGCAACGGATATGTCAGACCCACTTTCTGATCCCCCATGTGCAATGCCAAGCATCCTCAGATCTGTATAAGCTGGCCCAGCGCTTCTATCAGCAGGTGGCGTTGGAACATAAGGTATCCGTGAATTTGCTCTCTCCCTCATAAACTCAAGTGCAAATACCTCGCCTGTTTGAATGGAAAACAATTTAGGCTTAACATCATTCGACACATTGTGATCTAGAGGTGTCGAATTCACATCAAATGAGGAAGATGGCTCTTGTGAAAACCTTTGACTTGCAAGACCATGCCCTTCCTGCCTATTTCCAACATAATCATATGGTAACTGACCATAATTTTTCATTTGATCAAGTGGCCCTTCCTCTGATCTTTTCCTCTCCATTTATACAGGAAATCGGGATGAACCCCAACCGCTAATACCATATCACAATAATTTCATAATCAACGAGCATGCTACTAGCAGCAACACCTAAAATATTCCATATCTCGTAGCCATCATGAATGTAAACGACAAAAAAAGGCTTAAAGCTCAAAGCAGTCTGCACCAAAAATTGTAGAATCAATAGCTCTCTCTTTCAACCAGCCTCGTGAAGCTCCTTGCAATACCAAATCAACCACATAAGTGATCTTTGTCAGTTAATACTGGTCAACTAGCATATCAAGTAATAAATCATAGACAATTAACAGTATACACTAACAACAATATGTGTTTGGGTGTGGTCTCTTGCATGCGCACCTGTGCGAGCAAGAAAGAGCTCGAGTTTGGACGACGCAATGCGAGACAGATGAACATGATATTTGACATTCATTGCATATTTGCATATTAACATAATCAGTGACTCCAGTAAAATTGATCTAAATGACAGTTACTAAAAAACCAAAACAACTAAAAAAGACGACGTATTCAACCAAAAACCCAAACTTTACACAAATTCCGCACTCCGTTTCAACCATCAACACCCAATAGCTCAAATAAAAAGCACAGCCCCACAAATGACACCTCTAAACCGCAATTAAGCAGCTGAACGAGCTAATTCCAGCCTCAAATAATTAAAAAAACGCGAAAAGAACGTGTGATTTACATATTATAAAGGATCAAACTCAAACGCCTCACACAATCAAAATGAGCAATTCATGTTTGAAAATTTAAGCACGCCGAGACCGCTCGCACCTGAAGCGCAGAGAGAGATGAGCAGGTCGATAGCTTGGCCGTGGAAATTAGGGTTTTCTGGAGAGGCTCGCCGTCGCCGGAATTCGCCGAAGAACCCGCTAGAAGTTCCGACTGGGAATTCCGACTTCGAGACCCTATGTTCTGATATGTGATTTTATTTATCTGAATTCCGATTTCCGTTTCCACCCCACTTTCTGTTGAGCACACCCCATAATACCGTGTTTGGCTGTGAGCATATATAACACGATTCTACTCCCTTCGTCCTGTTATAATTATTCCATACGAATAAATGTTGATTTTTATTGGAGGGTAAAAACCCTACGGGGAAGAAGAGGATTTGAAATTTACTGAAATCGACCATACGGAGCATCTAAAATATGACTGACCTCTTTTCCAGATTGAGCATCTAAAATAGGATAGAGGGATATTTTTTTTCTCACTTCGCCGTCCCCAATTTATCGCGAGATATACACCTCCCATTTTATTCCATTATTTTAAACTTTTATTTTCAGCGTAGACCTTTAAATTATTTACTTTTTTAATTAATGGAGCTCATCAGTATTACAAAATGAATGAATTGGATTTGGCCTACAAGAGTGAACAAAATTTCTCTTCCTTTCCATGTGTTTTTGGTTTTGAGAGAGCAAAATCTTAGACTGTTTTTTTCCAACTCTATACAAGCTTGATTGGACATGGTGAGTGTAGAAAAAGAAAGAAGCCTAATCATCATTGTGATAAAAAATATGAAGAAAGAAACTTAATCTTATTGTGATAAAAATATAGGATATCACAACAAAAGTTACATCTTACCATATGGAGTTTGCATTAAAATTTACTTATGACCGCTGTCAAACGACTAGAGAGAGGGGCTCAAGCAAGAGGGAGCCAATGAGAGTGGTGATGTGCACTTACAAGCTGAGGCAGTACCGTAATAGTATATATATGTCACTGGAGAAATTATTAGGTACGTGACAGCGCGTAGGGGAATAGTCATGCTCATCACAACGGGTGATAAACACGACTCCCCTACGTATCATGATTGGCACAAGGGACTACAAATTGAAAATCGTGTCCATCACCTATTGGTGATGAGCATGACCATGGTGACACACGCCCAACTTGAGAATGAAAATATTTTTCGGGGTAAGGAGAATGATAACTTCTTTTCAAGGTGGGGAGATTAATGGGGTGGACACATAACTAAATGGGGTTAAAAAACACACGTCTTTTTTTGTTTTCTTGCTTTTTTGTTCTTTCCCTGAAAGTCTAAGGTCATCAACGGATCTGGGCATGGATTTTACTCAAGCTGCCACTTGCTTTTGAAAAATGTGGTGTTGTCTGTTCACATGAGCCGTCTGTTTTACGCCTCGTGGGACCCACTGCCTCCCTAACGCGACAAACACGAGGGGAAAATATGTCGCTCAGTGGGCCCCATGCTGGATGATGTTCATGTTGCGTTGTTGCTGACTGATGGCTGGCTGCAACCCCCACTTCTTGAATGGCTGGTTTGGGGCTTTTGATTAGGGTAAGATCTGGAGTTATTGCAAGTTAATGAAGAGAAGAATAAGATGTGTGCGCCTAGTGCATCGTACAACAAAGCACGTCGAAACAGGGTGCGGGCAGGTGATTTAAACCTGTCCACGGGATCTGAGATACCACTTGATATGATGCCAATTTTCGGATTGAGATCCAATGAGCATGATGCACTCGGATCATGTCGTGCTAGGTGCGCCACTAGGCATAATGAGCAAAACTCATCTACTGATCACTTGTATTCGTGGTGATGCTTTGGTTTACTTCTAATCCTAATTGCCATGCCAGGCCCAACATTGTAGTGGAAACTCAAATTCTTCTCTTGTTTTTTTGAAAAATGCTACTCATTTTGTTCAATATTACTTGTCTGGATTAGCAAACCAATTCATTGTTTTTTAATCCATACAAGTACAATTGGACGGAGGGAGACTACACAATTTGACTATTACTAAGGTATATGCCCTGCAACACGTTTCAATTAGCTTTGGATTTAAACCTTTTTGTGGTCGGTGGCAATGGTGTTTCTATTGATTAAAAAGTGTCGGGTGGTTTATGGACTTATCTCTAATCAAGTTTTCTACTCCTTTGTTTCTCTTTAATAATAGTCTTGATTAGAAAGCCAAAATGAATAAATTTCGATAGTTCATTTTGTTTTTCTAGTGAGGACTATTACTATCAGATCGAGCGAGTAAACGCTTGTGGATTGATCCTGTATGAATCTTGAAATATGAGCTGTATGATCACTTGGTGATGGAGAGTCCAGCGATAAAAAAGAAAGAGAAAGACCCAGCTAATCTTACTTCCCCGGTCCTTTTTAATTGGTGTAATTGGTTTCAAAAATTAGTTCACTTTGAATATCAGTTGCATCTATTTTAAAAAACACCGGATGGAGTAATTTTTTTGCTAAATGGAATTTAATTACTCCATATCACATAGACAAAATGCACCACCGCTAAAAAGATTGTAACTGGTTCCATAAAAAATACTCCATCCGTCCAATGAAGCTTGTTTGCATTTTGAAAAACACAGATCTATCATTTCATGGCTGACTTGCTCCATCGTGACAAAATCACAGGAGAGGGAAGAGAAATTTTGTTGTTTTCTGTACGGGCCTTACAGTCCAATAAATTTGACTCATTTTAAAATATAAACAACCTTCATTGGCGGAGGGAGCATCAAATTAGTGGTAGGTACAATATTCATTTAATGTCTTTATAGAATAGTTGATTTTGACTATTAGATTGAAGTAGAGACTTGAGCTCTAACACCCCGGATTTGCAAAAGCATTTTAAAATGCAAAAACATCGGAATGCACTGCAACAAATATATCTTTTCATTAAGCATGGGAAAACAAGCTCTCAGGGTGTCCAATGGTTTTCTGATCATTTTCAGAAGACATCAAAGTACATAATGTATTATAACTTGGCCATTAAAATAGCCAACTCAGATCGGGTCCATGAACACAACTCACAATGTCTCAACTAGAATGACAATAAATTAAATTACAGAGGCTCTCATGAGCTTACATTGAATAATGAAAGCTAAAATACAATATAACAAGTTAACTAGCATCCACGCATCTCACAACGCCAACTCCCAACCACCTGCCAACTCTCCAAAATAAATTCGTCGAGTATTTCATAGTCAGTAGGATTGACCAGCAATAATACAATAGTTCATTGGAGTGATATCACTATTAATATCAATACATTAATGATCACTATAACCAATTCATTAGAACAGCAAATGCCAATCATGCATCCTATTACACCTAGATTCCTCGTAGGCATTCAAAGTTGTTCTAAATCTTCCCAAGGTTTCTAAAACTCTCCTAGGTCTCTATATTTCTTTTCTGGGGCTCTTCTTCCTTGCCCTTCTAAAGGATTTTCTCTTAAAGGCATCTCCACTCAATTCTATTTCAGGTTCTTTAGGGTTCATGCCTTAATTTTATAACTTGTTTCATATATACCTTACAAGATTGATTCTCTTGTGGAAAGGTTGAGATAGAGATTAGATCCAAGATTGAAGGGTTTTCTCTGTATATTGATGTAAGAAAGCCAATAACTCATATTGATTCTAGAAGTGCCCCTGTGATTAGCATGGGTATCCGAACTTTATGTGTGTGCATGTTGTGAATGATGATTGGATTATACTAAATCTTATTGTGGTTCTCTCTTGGTATCGATTCATGTGATTATGGGTGGTCTTATTGAAAGGAGCCCTAAAGATTGATTGATGTCTTTTATATGCGTATGAATGATGACTATGTATAAAGTTATTGCCTCGATGATTCCATGTAATTGTGAGGATGATTGATACGTGGGGATTGAAGAATCCCTTGATCTATATCATGATGATGATTTTGATTGTGTATGATGGTACGGAGAATTATTGTTGTGTTGTGTTACTTCTGTGTTTTAGGTAAACCAAATATTCTCCTTGGGATTCGAGGGGGAATGAGGATGGCACAAGATTCCAGCTGGAGACCCCTTCTCGGGTTCACCAACAAGGCCACCAACAACATGGTTGTTGTTGGGGCTGAGAGGAGAAAAACCGTCCTTGGGCTCATTGATGGGACATACGACTGTACGGACTTCAAGACATTCTTCTAATGATTAGCAAGATTATGTGGAATGATGATATTGCCTAGAAATCAGTGTTTGTGTTGGAAAATGATATGCATATGTGTGACACTTTGTGTTGTAATTATAAACCAATGCATGCTTAGGTCAACCTTAGAAAGGGATGCCATCACTAATACACGTAGAGAGCCTAAGATAACCATGCTAAGAATTATATACTTAAGATGGAATAATTATGTGTTTGGTTCACATATGAGAGCCAACTTGTGACATGCCAGAGCATTGGCAATTTGATTGACCACTTTGAGGTGTGATATGAAATTAGAGCACCTGCGGTATAATCCTTTGGCAGGAGCACCAAGGCCAAAAGACAAAGGCTAAGGGTTCTCACAAGATCCACAAGCATACTATGAATGAGTGATCCGAAGTTCATGGTTATAGGAGTCCATATGAAGAAAGCCATGAACCTCTTCATGACCTGATCTTCATTAGTATTGAAGAGGGTTGAAGATGATGCGAGACATAGCTAATTTCTCAAGAGAATAAGTTCTGTAAGAACATGCCTAGTGCATAGAGCTAGATAGGAATATGGGATGAAAGATTATAATAATACGATAATCATATTTTCATACTTTGATTATAATTGTTGTGCCTTCATGCTAGTATTGTATGTTATTACCTTTCTTACTGGGTATAGTATACTCAGCTTCCTCCATTTTTAGGTTAAGCCAAAAGTTGTGAGGTGTTTGAGGTGTGGGCGACCTAGCATTGACGAGCATTAATTTTCTTCATGTTCATGCAAGTTGAATATTATAGGCACAAGTGTATGCAAATTTAACATTGTTGTAATGATTATTCGTGGAATGCGGGTATGTGGTGCCTCGACCCGAGATTGTGGAATTAATCTCTATTTTGAATGAATAAATAGTATGAGACTTCAAGTTATGATGTGTTTGAAAAATGCCAGTTGTGATGCCCCTGATTTAGTTAAGCCAAAGTTTTTAATAAGATATGGATGTGGATTTTCGCAGGTCGAGCAATCGCTCCAATTTTTTAAGGTTTTAATAGTTGAATTTAAGTCTTCCACGCGAAGTTTAATATGAGTTTTTATGAAAATGAATTTTGAAAATTTGGGGCATTACAACATGCGTGATACTAATTTCCAGGTTCAAATTCTCTTGCCATATTTCCACCTTGCATGCATAAGCAATATGTAAGAAACCACATCCCAACAACATTTAATAACAACCTAGTTTTCCAAAAAAATGCCATTAGCCTAGGATAATTTTTTAGTTGATCTTGCATTTAGCCTAGGATATATGTGTCCAATCAAATTTGTTACATGAACCAACATTAGGGGTGTTCACAGATGCATCCGGATGCAGACAAAGGGTTGTCTTCATATGTTTGCAAACTCACCATGGACCATACATATCCATTTGTGTCCACAAATGTCTGCTACATTCCATATCCATGACCATACATTCCATATCCATGACCATCGCAAACGGACACGCACATCCTAATGAATAGGTCAATTTACAAATGTCTACTTCCTATAATAACCACATCTCAATTGATAGCTCAATAGGACATCTAATGTCAATAAGTCAATTAATAACATTACATCAATTTAGGTTTTCATTAATCGAAGTTAATAACATCCATAGTTTATCAAAACATGTCCCTAAACATTGAATGCCATTAGTTTGACACTAAGAACTACTCCTGAGAAAAGCAACGAAAAGGCTCAAAGTGATGAAAAGGTTTATAATGAAATTATAGTGAATGCCTTTGTGGAGTATAAAGCAACAAAAAAGCTTACATGTGCAGGTTCAAATTATGTGAGTAGAGATAGACCAATATCTAGGACATCCTGGGTATAACAACACACATCCAACTTCTAACCTCTAACTTATAGACCAGTGGCAATTGTAGATATTTACGGTTGTTCTCCTATTTAAATAGGAGGAGGCTGTTGATTACTTTATGAATAGCTAAATGGGAAAAATTTAAATGAGATCGCTCTCATATGGCTTATATGAGGCCACTTTGAATCGTAGCCATTGGATCTTGATCTGACGGCTATAAATAGTTATAATGATTTCACCTAACCCTTGATGTGACACACTCACCTACCCATTGATTTGATATCCATCCTCCAATCGAAATCCAACGGCTATAAATATTGGCCTCATGCTCCTTATATGAGAACGATCTCATGTAAACCCTTCTCTAGCTAAATTATGTACATATAATGTGATCTGAACATACATAAGGTAAGTATTTATAAGAGCAAAGACAACAACTACCATTCTGAAAAGGGCATCACTAGCTTGCAATAACTAAAGGCGGCTATTGCACCTAATCACCAACAATCGAAGTTTTTTAGCCGCAAGTTAATTCCACATATGAGACAAGTACTGAAAAGAGGAGAAAACATAAAGATGGCACACAAACAAAAACCCAAAGCATTGCTTATCCATGCAATGTACATGCAATAACATGTTAATTTTTCAAAGGAGCTCTCAGGCAAAGATACATTTTCAACCTTGGGGAAAACACGGTTTAATTACTTTCCAAGAAACCAGAGGAGCTGCTTGAACCCTTTTACAAAGAATTAAAACTCACTCAAATACATACATATCAAATTTACTCAAATACATAGAGAAACAAAATATGTAGCATGTCAACAAAAGATATGGTGAAAACCCGTTAACAAACGAAATATGTGTACATATCATATATCAACACAATGTACATGCCACAAATCAGTGACTCAATCAATGTAGTAGAAAAACTGATGCCAGTCATTGGAAAAAAAAGGAACAAACAAGAGAAATAGTGAACTATTGAGACTTGCGCAATCCGCTGGATCGACGACTCTTGTGCGCCAGACATGCCATGTCAGCTGCCACCTGGCACAAAAGGACGAAAAGGGCGGGGGATTTTATGCCCTCGCTCCGGTCTCTCCAACCTCCACACATTCCCGCTTCTTCCCACTCTCTCTCTAAAACCCTCTCCCACACTTTCTCTCTCTAAACCCACCGGAGCTCCGGCGATGGCCGCCGCCTCCGCCGCCGTATTATCCTCCTCCGCATTCTTTCCCCTCTCTTCGCCCAAGTTCTCTCCCCATTTTCACCCCCGGGCCGCCTTGCCGAGGGGCGAGTTTCTCGGCTGCGGAGCCCGGCTGAGGCC
This sequence comes from Houttuynia cordata, assembly GCA_039654745.1. Classification (NCBI taxonomy): domain Eukaryota; kingdom Viridiplantae; phylum Streptophyta; class Magnoliopsida; order Piperales; family Saururaceae; genus Houttuynia; species Houttuynia cordata. The sequence continues at coordinate 27,542,373 of CM077508.1, forward strand.
CCCGGGACCGCACTTCCGGCGGCGTCGGGGGATTCAGTCCCGGTTCCCCCGATTCCTGGTTCGGGCTTTGTATGACGGGAGGTCCGTGCTCCTTGCGCTTGCCGCCGCCGCCGCCAATTTCGCGCTGCTCCGGCTTCTCTACCAGAACTACTCCGCCCTGAGAAAGAAATCCAAGCAGGTATGGTAGCTGGTGTACTTGTACTTGTAGTTGCAATAGTTCTACATGAGTCCCATATTAATTGTCTACATTTGGAAAAATGTGATTTTTAAGGAAGCCAATTCACGAGCCTGTTCACTCCAACCGCTAACTAGTAACTAGTATGAGAAGGATAGCATGAAATAGAAAAATTAATGTGGGACAAGTTTATTTTCAAGTTGGCTTCTGAAATGGACGAAAATTTGTTTGAAATTAGTAAGGCGGGTGTCTGTTGCATTGTTTTGAAGTAGAATTTGAAGGTGATGAGCTGATTTTGACTGAAATTTGATGAAGTTTGCTTGATTGGAAGCTTCACGAATCATGGAAGCTCAATAGTACTCCCTGTGTCCCGTGTTAATTGTCTACGTTTCACAAAATGTGATGTTTTAGGAAGCCAATTCACCAACCTTTTCACTCCATCGACTAGCCCTTCTTTACTCCAACCGCTAACTAATTAGTATGAGAAGGATGACATAAAATAGGGCAATTAATATGGGACAAGTTTATTTTCAGGTTTGAATGATTAATATGGGACGGAGGGAGGATCACAGTCTTGTTGCGCAATAATGATTTTTTAATAATCAGATGAGTGAGTTACATAGACATAAGGAGATTAAGAACCATGATAATATGTTTGTAGGAACTTGTGAATATGCGCTAGAGTAACGGTGTTGGGTTGGTTTTACTACCCGTTTAAAAGTTTTTCTTTCAATTTGTCTCTTCTTTTTCTGTTAACCATTTTACTTCCATACACAAGCACTCAATCTGGATCAGGATCCGTCAACTATCATCATTCTCAATTATTTGGACAAACAAATTGATGCATCTTAAGAAAATAAGCTCAGCCAAATGTGTATGAATGAACTCCAGCATCGAGGAAAATCTTAAATTTTTGACCTCTGAAACCTTTATTATAGAATTAGTTCTGACTCATAGAAAGCTAGTAAAGAGGAATTGGTTCATACCATTCTTCATTCTTTTTATTTTTGCCCTTTATATTTAACACATCAGATCTTTCTTACCTTAGGCAGTGTCTTATGACATGTTTCCACCTTAAATGCAGTTTATCAAATGTAATTCTGTGAACCATTTTCTTTGATTTGCTTTCTAGTACTTTAAAAAGCAAAAACTGTGTGTCTAGATTTAGGGCATTAATCATTACATCAAATCCTTAACTTGTAAGCAACTCCTGATGAAAATTAGACAGGTAGTACATTGATTTTCAAGAGATAAACGTTTAATTGTACAAAATTAAATACACAAAATAAAAATAGAATTTGAAGGATGGAGTAAAATAGGCAATTGGGATTATTGTCGTATATTAGTTTTGTCGCCTGCATCGATATATTAACCAATATGCTGCATGCAGATATTTTTTACATTCTCAACATATTTACAATTCCTTGCTCAAAATGTCAATATTTCCCCTACTTCCTACTGAACAGAGTCACTTGTGTCTGGGCTGATTAGCTTTCAGGTTATACAGAATCCGGTGTTCAGGAAAGTGTTACTTCTCCAAAACAAGCTAGTGATATCACCCAGAAAGGAGAAACTGAGAATGAGATTGAAGAACTGAGATACTCCCACACATTAGCCCCTGAGTTCGATGCTAATACTGATATCAGAAAGAATGAAACTGTCACCTTGATTGATCTCACGAATGGAGTCGCAACAACAACAGATGCAATGACAGCTAGCAGTGCATGTGTGATGCTTGAGGAGAGCATTGTTAGGACGCAGACTCCCGAAAGAGATATGCATGAATGCATATTAGGAAGAAAATCAGAAGCAGTATCAGTAGCTGTTGAAGTGACTAGAAGAACTGCTGAACCTTCTCCAATGTCCACACACGTGGAGAATAGAGATACCGAAAGGGTACAAGATGAAGGTTTTTATCATGATGTAGCTGACAATCAGCAGTCATCTTATGGAACTGAAGATAATGCCCAAAGAGAGAACCTTCTCACGTTTGATACAATCACTCCATCTGCATTGGTGTTTTCAGCTGCCTTGGAGGGTACAAGACCGGAAAGCATTAGGGAAGATTCCTCCCTTGCTTCAGCTTTTAATAAAGTTGGGGTTTCAAGTAGAATTAAAAGGCCTGTCAATGGTAGGAGCTTTATAAAAGAGAAAACATTTAACCGGAATATTGATAATAAAGTGACTCCTTTGCCGAATGGAACACATGTCAGACGTAAAAGTGATCCATCAGAGTACTTAAAGACCTACAACTGTTTTCTGAGAGATGGAAGGTATGTCATTTGCTTCTGGTTAAGCCATCTTGTTTTTGGTTAATCCTCATGGCGTGTCTCAAGTTCATTAATTAAAGGTAAATAATACCTAAGAAGTTTTCAGCTGTAATCATAATTATAACCAAGTAGCTTCTTTTCCCAGCAATTTGAGGTCGGCGACATGGATCTTATGCCTCCATTGTAGCTCATTTTGTGCCAACTCTTTAATAAGAGATAGCCACATCCTTTTTTTATTAACTCCATCCAAGTTCTCTAATCTCTCCCCCTCCCTCTTTTAGCGTCATTTACATGAGGTGGGTCAGCATTATTACCCCTGGTAGTAGGCTTGAGGGAGGTATGAAGGGCACCTTGTACTAGGTCCACTTGGCCACCTGGCCAGGTCTACTTGCATTTAAAGGGCACTTTAACTTGGTCAACACTATTAAAGTGAAATGGATTGATTAGCCAATTAAACTGCATATTAGAATTATGTCTTTGTTGGCTGTCTCATTTGCTAATTTCTTTTGCTTTTTCAGGTTGACTGATTGTGTAGAGCTGCTAGAGAATGCGGAAAAAAATGGTTTTCTGGATATGGATAAAGTATGTTTTCTCATTCACTCCGTATACTCAGCGTGCTCTACTATTTCTTTATAGGATCACCGTCGATGAGATAATTATTTATTTATGGTAGTAAAATTTACTATGTTGCTATTTTCAGGTTTATCATGTACGGTTTCTTAATTCCTGTAAAAGTCAAAAAGCTGTAAAGGAGGCATTCCGGTTTATAAAGCTGATTAGAAATCCAACAATGAGTACCTTTAATATGTTGTTATCAGTTTGTGCTAATTCCCAAGATTTTGAGGGTAAACCTATTTTTTATTTTGGCACCCCAGTAAATTAGACTTAAATTTGGTGATTCCACATATCATTTTAAAGCCTTCAATTAATGTTTTAGGAGCTTTCCAAGTTCTCCTTCTTGTCAAAGAGGCAGACCTAAAGGCAGACTGCAAACTATACACTACACTTATATCAACCTGCGCAAAGAGTGGAAAAGTTGATGCTATGTTTGAGGTATGTAAGCAAGTCTGATTCTGAACGTTTCATGTGTTTTTTTTTTAAGTATCTTCCTCTTGGCCTTTGTTTGGTGATCAAATTTGAAATATGAACTTGTCCTTTTCAGATATTCCACGAAATGGTTAATGCTGGAGTGGAGCCAAATGTTCATACATATGGTGCTTTAATTGATGGCTGTGCTAGAGCTGGACAGGTGGCAAAAGCATTTGGTGCATATGGAATTATGAGCTCCAAGGTACGGAGAAAACTACAATAGTTTGAATCCTTATTATTCAAATGGTACTGTTTCATCTACACTATTCATTTACAACCAGCAAGGTTTATGTGCAGTAGAAAGTGAAACCTGATCGAGTTATATTCAATGCGCTTATCACTGCATGCGGTCAATCAGGAGCAGTTGATCGTGCTTTTGATGTATTAGCAGAGATGGGTGCTGAGCCAACACCCATAGAGCCAGATCACGTTACTGTTGGTGCTTTGATAAAAACATGTGTGCAAGCTGGACAGGTGGCCTCCGCTGCATACTATTATGTAGTCATGTTTTTTTGCTAGAACTGTAAGTAATTGCAATTTTCAGGTTGATCGTGCACGGGAAGTTTATAAATTGATGCATCAATATAATATTAGGGGAACGCCAGAGGTATACACAATTGCTGTTAATAGCTGTAGTGAGACTGGCGATTTGGAGTTTGCTCTAAGCGTATACAATGACATGAAAAGAAATGGAGTAATTCCTGATGAGGTATTTGACTCAGCCATCAATTTTACTTTTTGTTTTTCCTTCTATAGGTGTTTGGTTGATCAGTGGTTTGTTTAGTGGACTGGTGTGTGCTTCAGTCTGATAAAGCTTTAACTGATCTGATTTAGAACTTTGTTCTGTTCGAGTGATTGCTATTGCTTATTGAAATCATTGGAATGTTTACCGCAGATGTTTCTTAGTGCGCTAATAGATGCTGCAGGGCATGCTGGGAAAGTAAATGTTGCCTTTGAAATCCTACAGAAGGCCAGAAATCAAGGTGTTAAACTTGGAAATATATCCTACAGCTCACTTATGGGGGCATGCTGCAATGTAAGTGTAGGCCATCAAGAGCTGCTATACTCATTTTTAATGTATTTTTCTGCCAATTTTTATGGATTTGGAAGTTTTTACCTCGTCAATCACATTTTGCATTGTGCTTTTGTACCACAATATTTGAAAAAATTCTAAATTTTTTGAATAAAAAATACTGATTTAATACTACTCATTTCAGTCAAAAAATTGGCAAAAGGCACTAGAGCTGTATGAAGATATCAAGGCAATTAAATTGCTTCCAACGGTTTCAACAGTAAATGCACTAATCACCTCCTTATGTATGTCTCATTCAATTTGTATCACCTCAGATAGTGTTCTGCAACTTGCTTTTTTTTTTGCTTATGGGTTTTGTTTTGTACTGATGATTGGGACTTGGTTAGTAGTGGAGTGTATTGACTCGTGAGTGTAGTCCTATTGTATAGATGGTATTTTAGCAATGTCTTAGGTTTTGAGCCAGGAATATGATCTTTCTCAGATGCTGGAAGCATAAACTCTGACTATAATCATTAGAATATCAAGTACACCACCCTTTTTTGTTCTAGCTAATAAAGGAAGCAGTGGTTATGTTTGCAATATATGAATCGATGAGGTTAAAGATTAGAGGTAAAAGAAGAGTGGATTGTGAGAGAACTTTCACTTTGAACAGAATATATGATTTCCTCTATCAGCTTTTAGATGCATGCTATATTTGAGAACCATATGTTTATTGAAACATTCATGTGGTGCTTATATTGTGGTCTTAAAGTTCTTTAATAAAGTATGCTTTGCAAATGCCCTCAGGAATGGTTCCCACTCTTTTCCTTTCATTTTTTACGCATCTGTACATATTTTCTTTTTACCTTTTTGATTTGGGATCAAATATTTACAATTGAGTACTTTGGTAGAACTATGAATGTCTTCAATTGCTTCACCTTTTTGTTGAAGGATGACATATAGCATGTTTCAATAGGTGAGGCAGATCAGTTACAAAAGTCTGTGGAAGTTCTTGCTGAAGTAAAAGAAGCTGGAGTCGTCCTTAATGCTATTACATATTCAGTTCTCTTAGTCGCATGTGAAAGGTAACTGATTTCTAAGAACCATCCTATTTGGCATCATAATCTCATATTTATCTTTGAATCAGATCCTAAGTGCCACTCTCTGTTTTGAAGGAACGATGACGTAGAACTAGGATTCAAGCTCTTTTCAGAAGCCAAGATGGATGGTTTTATCCCCAATGTCATTATGTGCCGTTGTTTGACTGGTAAGTTTGGACTTAATAGGTGCATAATAAGTTTTGAAACATGCACAATAAGTTTAGTTGCAAAACTCTTATCACTTTGACCTCCACATTTGTTGGTATTAAAGGTCGTATTAATTGTGTTGTGCAAGGTCTGTGCTTGAGGAGGTTTGAGAAGGCTTATTCTTGTGGGGAGCCTATTTTCTCATTCAGCTCAGGAAAATTTGAACTTGACAACAAATGGTATATTTTTTTAAACGTTGTTAATTTTCCCAAATGCACTCATTAGTTTGTTAGGAAAAAATGTGTTTAACTATTATCAAATATTATACTCTTTTTCTTCCATGTTGCTTCAACTACTAATACACCACAAGTTTGATTTATCTTTTCCACGCTTTCTTCTTCATTTGCAAGGAAAGAGGACTCTCCTAGAAATTGAAAATTAGTAACTGCAATATATTTATATAGGATGCCAGTTAAGCTCGATGAGTAGGATGATTTGTAGATATTGGGAATGTTCTGACTACTTAATCACGTCATACTTTGCAACTTGGAATAATTGTATAATGATAACTTTGTTACTCATTTATCTTTGCTACATCTTTAATTTGTGTAATGATTAGGATACCAACTTATTACTGAACACTTTAGTTAAATTATTTTGCAGCCATGTTAACTTTTCATGCTCTTTGTCTATAGGACGTCATTGGCCTTACTTATCTATAGGGAGACAATTGGAGCGGGTGATGTACCATCAATGGAAATATTTTCACAAGTGTTGGGATGCTTGAAGCTCCCTCATGATGCATCATTAAGGAATACACTGGTGGAAAATCTTGGTGTCAGCAATGAAGCTTCAAAGCGTTTTAACACATATTCTTTGTTAGATGGGTTTGGAGAATATGACCCTCGTTCATTTTCTCTATTTGAGGTCAGTGACAAAGTGTCTTCTACATTGGACACCTGCCATAATCAGCACTATGATATGAAATTCCTGAGTAGATTTTGCTAATGAAATTCAGGAAGCCGCTTCACTTGGAGTTGTTCCGTGTGCCACTTTTAAGGAGAGTCCCATTGTAATCGATACCAGAAAATTAGAAGTTCGAATTTCAGAAGTAAGTTGCCTGGCCAAGATAATCTTTTCTACATTATATCTATTTAGTCTCATGTAAATTTCTGCTCCTTTTATACAAAATTTTCATTGATCACTTTGGATAGATTATGTTGGACAAACTAAATGTCTCATGTATAAGGTTGATCCTTTGTAAACTTAATGCATCTCTATGAGGCCAATTAGGGCTATTCGGTACATATTGTGGGCATTTAGTTATGGTTGTGCTTTTAAAACAAATGATTTGCATCTACTTGTCATATTAATACTACTACTAATTTGTTCGTTGCCAATAACTGAGGGAGACTATGCACATATACATGTGCGTCCAAATGTACACTTGGGCAAACAAACACCCAACCAGTCTTTCAAAAGGTTAAGCTCTTGTCAAGTAAAACTTGGTACTTTCTATTCCCTCAGTCCCACATTGTGTCCTACTTAAACTTTTTCAAAATGAAATTAAATTAAGTTCATTTTGAAACCAAGAACACTTAATGTGGGAGGGAGAGTGTAGTATTTTCTTGTTCTTTTATTTTGATCGGTAGTTTTCTCTTCTGAGGTTGGCTTATCTTTCAATTCTTTTTAATAAGTGATCAAGGTTCACAACTACATGTTTTTTAATTGTTATTGAGCATATTCGCCTTATATATTTGCAAGCGATGCAGGTTTGTGGACTCACAATATTTTTCTTGTCAGGTGTACCTCATAACAGTTCTCAAAGGTCTCAAACATCGGCTTGCTGCTGGTAATCCATTTGACAGAATTTTGTCATAAAGTTTTCCTGTTCCTCATCAATGTGCATAGCCGTCAAGTGTTATGTAGGGGTTTACGTCTCTTAGTTGTAGTGGACTGTTTTCAATCTTAGAATAAGTATAGTAAAAACATATTTCGGAATCCGTTTCGGGTTTATTTTGTTTGATTTTTTTTTTACTTTTTTTCCAGGTGCAAGGCTGCCGAATATAATTATATTATTATATACAGAAAAAACCCAACTAACCTCCCCTAGAGGAGACAGGACTGTTGCCTTGGCTGGAAGGTGAGAAACAATTTCACTACTGATTTGGATAAATATGTGATGGAGGATTGGGTTCACTGTATTATAATTCGTGTTTACATATATGTTTGAACATGAAGTAATTAATAAGATTCATCAAAGAAAGGGGTAAAATAATTACAAAGGCCTAACAGATCTAATACTATATCCTTGCTATAAACAGCTGAGGGTAGTAGGAGAAGACATCTTTGAAGCCTGTAACTAAAATACGTGGAATCTAGAATGACATGAACAATTTGCTGCAAACTTCCACTGCTCAAGCACATATACATTAGTACTCAACCATAAAACCTGGGCTGCTAGAGAATGATGCTGTTTTGAGTTAGAAGTCATTTACAGCTGTATACCAAGTTTTATCTTTTTGATCTTTTTCCGCTTTGTTCCCTGTTTCCTTGCTGCTGTGACAATTTGCACATGCTTCATGTCCATATTAGCAATGGATAATGCATTTGATTGAACAGGGTTGGCCAAGCTATTTGTGCAATGTTAAGAAGGATGGGGCTGCCTTATCAAGGAAAAGAGTCATACGGAAAAATAAGAATAAATGGGCTTTCTTTAAGAAGATGGTTCCAGCCAAAGCTCACTTCATCCGAGAGCAAACCCGCTGAGCCAAGCTTACTCAGAACTAGTCTGGCTAGAGGCATCATAGATCAGCAGCGCGACATCCGGACTAGCAATCTATCTATTGACTAACAGAAATGAAGGCGAAGGATGATATTACCTGTAGCTCATATAAAGAGCAAACCACAGCCTCATACCGCATTGCAGATCGAGCTTTATATAGGCAATTTCATTTTCAGGAAGGCAGCACTCTTTCAGTTTTGATACTAGGTAGGAGAAGTCATTGTATAGAGCAAAGTGGATTAGTATCAGACACTGTCAAAGAATCGATTGGCTGATATCTACATCTTCCACTTCAAGTTGGAGGCTTTCATGGCATTGCAGCTGCAGTTTGGCCTAATCAGAAAATGGTGCAAGAAGATGTTCCGTCCCAGCAAGGATGAATACCATGACCAACAGGTGATATTCCCACGGTGCAAACTTAATACTAACAAATTGTTGTTACGGCAGTTGGCTGTAATTTCTTTCCATGATAGAGTGTTCATAAGGTCCCTTCAAATTTGCCAGTGACATCCATTGAATTATGTACCAAACAGTGGAACAGAAGTAATATTAAATAGTATCTGGGATCAACAGGCTTGCTAGAGATTTTAACTGTATACTCTCATTCTACACGTACTTTTTCGTAAGCAATTGTTATATGGTTTCAGTAGTCTAGATTTATGTAATAGGAAGTAACTTATGATTTTCCTTGTTTATAGAGTGCTGGTACTGAAAGCAACTTCAACCCTTCTTTCCACCTCTTTTTGAATTTTTACCCTGTCTTCTTGAGTCATACTATTAGAGCAGAAATTTTAGGTTCTAGTCCTGTCATCCTGTGCCCGTTGTGTATCACGTCCAATGCTTTGCTGTGTGGTATTTGCGCATATGGGGCAGGTGAAGCTATTAAGAGAAGTGGTCAAATAACAGCTTTTTTTAGCATATATCGCATAAGGTGTCGCTAGTAGCTAGGTCTGAAGAACACATCATCCATGTGCCAAAAAATAGAAGCTATATAAATTCCCAAATTCAAAAACCATATCAATTTGATTCTTTAGCCAATCCTCATTCATGAAGAGAGACGGGTTTAGGAAGCTTAAGGGCTTCCCTGCCCCAGTACAAGTTTTTATTACAAAAGGGGGCTGCCTAGCCAGCTATGCACTGCCCAATTCCATCTCCGATGCACGAACGAAAAGGAGATGGACATTAAACCCTTTTAGCTCATCGCTGGAGCTCATGATTCATGGGAATTGGGACAGTTATGAATCCCAATTCAACTATGTATTGTAAGTTTCAGCCTTTGATACATAAAGCGAGGGACACAATAATGGACGCGCTTGGGGCTGATCTCTAGCAATTTAAAAAAAAGTGGTGGTGCTGTCCCCCAAATGGCTTCAAAATGGTAAGAGTAACCACTCGGACGTCTAGCTTTTAACCATTTTGTAGGTATGGCCTCGCTCTATGTCTCTTTTGTCTAATCGCCCTTGAATGGACGATTATAATCCCTCCGTGCAATGAAACTTGTCTAGCTTTGAACAACTACAGGTTCAACATTATGCGGCTTGATTTGCTCTTTCAAGGCCAAAAACACTGGAAAAGGGGAAAAACTGTGTTTATTTGCATGGGCCATTGAGTCACTCATTTTGTAATCCAGACGAACTTGATTAGATGGAGTATTAAAATACTAACTGATTCAGTGTGCAGATAGTGAATATATAGCACTTAGCAGGAGATGTTCTTTAATCTATTTTACGTTCTGTTATGGGGCTTTTCGGATAAGAAATTGGATGGAATCGAAACTAGATTCCAACGGAATGAATTCGGAGCACTCACCAAAAAGACATTTTTATGTTTGGATAACGAGTTTTTGGGAATCCAAATTTGAATGAATTAGATGAATCTCCTCATGAGGAGATTCGGCGATTTAGGCAGAATCGGGACTGAATCTTCCTATCAACGGAATTTTTCATACCATTGAATCTTACCATCCAAACACAAAAACAGTAAGAATGGACAGATTCGTGCTAAATCGGGCCTGAAACTGCCCGAGGATGTTATATCCAAACAGCCCCATACTTCACATTAGGATCAACTACAGATATTTGTGGAAAGAACAGGGTGCTACTGATTTGTGACATTTAGGGCGTGTTTGGGGGAAAATTATTAGATACGCGCCGCGCAGGGTGAATAGTGTGCTCATCACCAATGGGTGATGGGCACGCTCACCCTGCTTGTCATGATTACTACAAGGGACCCACAAGCAAAGGGAACGTGCCCACCACCCATTGGTGATGAGCACACTGTTCCCATGCGAGGCGCGCAGGTAATAACTTCTCGTGTTTGGGTAAAGAAGCTCCCGTTTGTTAAATGTCCCGTCACACTGCAAGTGAAGCACTTTACGTAACCCTCATTAAGATCATTAAGAGCAGTTTCTTCGAAAAAGCGGCTAAAGAAAGCAAGCAACCAAGGAAGCCATGCAGTATGCGATTCCCCATTTTATAAATATGTTAGTTAACAAGTCAAACTCTGATTGTAATCTCTAGATACTGGTTGGGTCAGCCAACTTGGGTTGTCTGCTTTGTGTCTGGGAGCTCCCCTCAATCTTGACCAATGTTTTGTTGGGTTTGGTCGGTGAATGCTATGAATGATTGATTGATTGGTTTTCTTGTCTACTCTCTTAGATACTCCCTCCCTCCTGTTTGAGATGTTTAATCGGTCAATTTAAGTGGATTTTGAATTTTTTTTCCCATTAGTTAGAATTTCTACTATGTTAATAAATATCAATATATTTTTTTTCAGATGGAGCATCTAAAATAAGAGGGAGCACACATGAGCCCCGAAAGAAACCCCACTTTTTAGTCATTGAAAACAAAAAGTATTTTGCTTTTATTTTAGGGTCATCTCCTTCACTTGTAATCAACGGTACAAATCTTACTCCAGCCTGTTTTGATAAAAAAAACATTGAAATAGAAAACGATTTGCTAAACTTCTCGGCACATAATGGTTCTATTTAACGTAACTAAATGTAAATGTTAAAACATAAGGAGTGCATGTTCATACAAACGTGTAAGGTTTTATGCATTATTTACAGGCGTGCAAGATATAACAACTGTTTATCCTTTTCAGATTGTACAATCACTAAATCTAATAGCCCCATTTAGATTTTTCTAAATGGGGCTATCTGTCTTGTACAATCTATCTGTCTTGTAGATTTTTCGCCTGGAGGATGCCTACCAGTAAATCTAATAGCCCCATTTAGATTTTTCTAGACAGTTAAAATGGCAAGCATTTACAGTCAGCCTACAGGATGTCTGCCAAGATTTCCTCCATTAATGCATGCCTTTGAGATTGACGGTGCACACATTATTACTGTGTACTCCATCAAACTAATCAAACTGATGTTGTTTGGAGTGTGCAATAGTAATGTGTGTGCGGTCAATCTTGATGGTACAGTTCCCATCCGATAAAGGATATCCTGGCTTGACATCCGTGAGGCCGATGAAAAACGATTCTGTGAGAACGAGATGGAAGAGAAGTGTTTATACAGCCATCTTTTGTTCCAAGCAATTGGAGCAGTCGGGTCAAAATCATAAAGCCCAGTCAGGCTGCTTTGCATAATGACTGCCATTAAAACCCCACCTGGCCAAAAAATCAGACCAGGTTCAATCTTTGACTATCCAAACTTCTAATTAAGCCAGAATCCAAGACATTCAATGAAATACTTGAACCAAAAGCCCCCAACAGGTTTGTCCACCTGCAAGGACCATCCCCCACTTCCAACATCCACAGTACCCTCAGTATATACTAAAGAAAAATAGACATCCACAGTTCCCTACCGCCACACAAGTCCTTGTGCATTAGAGAGATGTCGACCATTGTACCAAAAAGAGAGAGATGTAGACCAGCACCCATGAAACCAAATGAAGACCTCACAATGCCTCACGTTTAATTTATTCATAAATATTTTGAATAAGAGCCTTTTATGTGCGCTCGGTGCACACTCACGCGTGTGATTTCAATTGTGCGCTATTGCCGTAATGTGGGTTTGTTTAAATTTTACCCACCACCTAAAGTAGTACATTTCTGAATTAGTCAATCAAGACATTATGAGATACTATCAAAACATAAAAAATCAAGACATCATCGGACGGAGTACGAAAGAGTTTATAATTCTTTGAGTCCTGTTAGTATGATCCCTGCCTCACACCAGTCAGCTGCGGCGAAGGCGCCACAGGAATCCAACAGCGCACACTAATATAGGGGGCATTAATTTGCTGGATTGACGCAATCCTACAATTTGCAGTGTCGCATGCCGACTCACTGGGGAAGCGTTTTTTGTCTTCCTAGAGGATTTGCGGTAGGATATCCTCCCATTAACAGGAGTCACCGATCATCAAGATCGATGGCAGTATAGGAGTCACTGATCATCAGGATTGACTGTGCCCATGCAGGCATTGTGCTCTCCAACAAACTGGTTCATGTTTTGTGCATTAGGTTTGACAGTGCACAAGCATGTATTGTGCGCTCTAGCGAACTGGTTAATGCGTGTGCGTCATCGTGATGATTAGCAACTCCTGCATTGCCGATCTTGATGATCGGCGACACTTTCATCTGTGTGCATCATTGATCCTGATGATCAGTGACTCATGCACTGTCGATCTTGACAATTGGCAACTCCGAAGGATATACTGGTGGGCATCCTCCAGGCGGACATCGAAATCTTCCGTGAGCTGTGATATATATTAATCCATCTATTCTAAAATATTGTGTATATCTAAAAAAATTCTCATTTTTATTAGACTATGAAGTCCACAAAGAAGTCACGTGACTTCTTCTCCTTGGTATTCTGTCCAATTCGAATGCTCGTTCACGAACCAAGTTCAAGCTAATTTTTTTAATTTTTTTTTAATTTTAGAAAAGAGGAAGTGACCTGATTTGATTAAATATATGCAATATTTTAGAATAATAAATATTTTTAAACATATGCAATATTTAAGAATTTCTCATTTTTTTACCAAAAATATTTTATAACATACAAAAGAAAAAAGAAAACATGTGGCCAATCCATGTTTCCCTCCATACCAAATAAAATCATATTCTATAAATACATTACTCCCTCCCTCCAACTTTCCCTCCTTACAAGGCCCCCACAATGGCCACAACAGCCAGACCCCATCCTATCAGCTTCACCGTCTCCTTCACTCTCCGCACCCCAAAAACCTCCCGCAAACCCCACTCCGCCCGCCTCCCCATGCCCCCCATCCGCGCCTCCCTCATCGACCCCGACGGCGGCGCCCTCGTCGACCTCGTCGTCCCGCCGTCGGACCGCGCCGCCCGGAAGTCCGCCGCCGCCCACCTCCCCGCTGCCAGGCTATCCGCCGTGGACTTGCAGTGGACCCACGTGCTCAGCGAGGGGTGGGCGAGCCCCCTCCGGGGGTTCATGCGGGAGAACGAGTACCTGCAGAGCCTCCACTTCAACTCCCTCCGCCTCGACGACGATGGCCGGACCATCGTCAACATGTCGCTGCCGATCGTCCTCGACGTCGATGACGACGAGCGCGCTGCCATTGGTGACTCCTCCGACGTCGCGCTTGTCGGGCCCGATGGCGACATCGTCGGTGCTCTTCGGAGGTTGGTCTTCAATTTGATTTTTTTTATTTAGCATGAATGGATTGTGGGTATTAAAAATCATTACTTTTTTCTGCAATTCGCTTTTTATTTGGTAATTTGATGTTCGTTTTTCTTTGTTTCTTCTTTGTGTTTTGAAGGAAGTTGGCGTGAACGGTTTGTGGGTATTTGATTATTTTTATCTTTTTATCTTTGTCTCTGTTCTGTTAAAAATCATTGTCTTTTGTAAAAAAAAAAAAACACTTTTTCCTGCAAATTTGATCTTTGTTTTATGGATTATTTTCTGATTTTTGCATTTTTTTTTGGTGAATTGTTTGATGGATATTTGCCATGGATTAGTTCGGTCTGCATGGGGGAAGAATTGGTTTTCTTTGAGTTTGTTTTTGTATGTAGTTTGCGGATAGTGTTCATGCATGAGACTCACTCTGTTCCATGTTAATAGCCCTATATGTTTTATCCTAATGAATGAATTAAGTTCATTTGGGAAAGCCAAATAGGACTATTAATGTGGAATGTATGGAGTATGATTTATATTTTTGGGTAAATTGGATGATATGATTTTTGTTCATGGACTGTTTTATCTGTGATGTCATGGCTAGCGGCTACCTGTGTTTGATTCGCTATTTGTGCCGGATTTTCAAAATTAACTGTTGTCTAAGTAGTCAGGCGATGATCTAAATGGACAGAGATATTGGAATTTTCATGTTTTGGATTTTGCATCCCGTTTGCGATGAATTGTTGCAAATAATGCAAACTTTTTTATGTGATTGAATTCTCCTCTGTTTGGAAGTTCCCACTTTCTGGTAATTATGTTTTTGCTTCTGTGATTTCTTGCGAGTTGCTACCTCCTCTGTTTCTAGTAGAATGTGGTTCTTTTGTTTTCCAATGAATTCTGGTTGAATTTTTAAGCTGAATTTTCTTGTAAGAATAATCTATAATTTGGCAGAATACATATTGTTGTCTGCTCTCTTGAAAGTGTAAATTATCAATCTGAAACAGAATATTTATCACGATGTTTTAACTGTTCACCGCAAATGTTTTGTTAATAAGAGCTGTGGGCGTGGACAATGACCTCTTCATGTTTTCTTATCGGACTCAAGAAGACAATTCGTGAAGTTTCATTTTTTTTTTTGCCTCTATTCAGTGGATTGGATGTTTTGCTACACTGTAGCATCTGGATATTTTATATATCCAGCTGAAACACCTCAGGATGTATTTCAGCTGGATGTAAAAATCCACATGGATGTTACAGTAAAAATCCAAAATCCAGTCTGGATATTTTTGCAATAATCACGCCCCAAACGGCCCCTTAGATTTCTTTTGGGACAGATAGCATAAGTTTATGGGGCTTCGTAATTCAAGTAAGCTCAGTAATATGTGCATCGGCTTGCAAAAAGAATAAAGGTTATCTTGTTGCTGTTAGTTATACTTACAAAGATTACTTCTTGCTCCAGGGTTGAAATATATAAGCACAATAAAGAAGAAAGAATTGCTAGAACATGGGGGACTACTGCCCCAAGATTACCATATGTTGAGGAGGCAATCACACCTGCTGGAAACTGGTTAATTGGTGGGGACCTTGAGGTGTTTGAGCCAATTAAGTACAATGATGGTCTGGATCACTACAGACTTTCTCCAAAACAACTCCGCAAGGAATTTGATCAACGCCAAGCAGATGCTGTATTTGCATTTCAGTTGAGGAATCCTGTTCACAATGGTCATGCACTTTTGATGAATGACACACGCCGGCGACTTCTTGAAATGGGCTACAAGAACCCAATCCTTTTGCTCCATCCATTAGGTGGTTATACTAAAGCAGATGATGTTCCCTTGGATGTCCGTATGGAACAGCACAGCAAGGTCATTGCCTTGAAATTCCGACATTCTGTTTTTTCATAATTAAACTAGTTTCTGTTATGATTCTTTTCAGTTTCAATTATAACCACTTAGCTGATATAAAATAAAAATTATAACAACTTAGCTTGTCTGAATAAACTTTTCCATAAAAATTGAATGCATCATGTTGAAGGTGATCTTGAACTTATAAGTGTCTTTTTTTAACTTTAAATGTTTTGATACGTGCAGGTTTTGGAAGATGGCATTCTTGATCCAGAGACCACTATAGTGTCTATATTTCCATCTCCCATGCATTATGCAGGTCCTACAGAAGTACAATGGCATGCAAAGGCAAGAATTAATGCTGGTGCAAATTTTTATATTGTGGGCCGCGATCCTGCTGGTATGGGACATCCAACAGAGAAGAGGGATTTATATGACCCTGATCATGGGAAGAAGGTGTTGAGTATGGCTCCGGGTTTGGAAAAGTTGAATATTTTACCTTTCAGGGTATAGTTGCTATCACCTTTATGAGTATCTGTGTAGCATTTCTTTACTTATCATTTGAGAGTGAAATTATAAACAAACGAAAATCATGCACTATGAATTAGAAACTTATTTTCGACAATGATATAGCAATTTGTGTTGGAAGTAATTTTGCTACGCCACTGAGAGCAGCATGGTCATTTAGATTCCTTGTAGGATAACTAATGATGTGATGTTGAAGAAGAAGCTGCTTTTCGTCTATTATTTATGCTGCTGTAGATGTTCTATCATATTTGTCATTCTCTGCTGCAATATACTTCATCTTAATTTATTAAGAACTTCGACATGTAGAATTTAGGAATTCATTGTTGATGACTTTGCAATCATTATAAATAATGTAACTAGTTCTTTATTTTTCGAGTATATCAAGCTACTTATGTAAAGAATTATACTTTAATCTGGAAATTTTAGATATCAAATCTAGTTGCTTTATGTGGAGAGATCTTTCATGTCAAACATGCTCGATTCAGAACTTCATATTCGCATAAGTATAGTATATTCTTGACCCCTTGATCTTATTACGTTGCTGCATGACCAGAATAATATATGGCAATTTTCCTCTATGTGAAGCTTGTGTAAGAGGATACACGATATCAGTTGTATTTCTTTTTTGTTTAACAGGTGGCAGCATATGACACAGTTGAAAGAAAGATGGCATTTTTCGACCCTTCACGAGCTAAAGAATTTCTTTTCATTTCGGGTACCAAGGTATGAGTTGATATCTAATAAAATCAAAATAAATTAAAATATACAGTTAAATGTGAGATTAGTTGCTTAAAATGAGCATAACTAAGAATGTTAATTCAATAGTTTTTCACTTGATTTATCTGTTATGTAATTTGGAATCAGATGAGGGCGTATGCAAAAAATGGTGAGAATCCGCCTGATGGGTTTATGTGCCCTGGTGGTTGGAAAGTTCTAGTGAACTACTATGAGAGTTTGCAAGCTGAAGAGACGACTCAGGCACCAGCTGCTATGTCAAAATAGGCAGATGCCTCTAACCTTGACGTGAATGCTACAAGTGTGTTTGCGAATTCGAAGCATAGAATTGAAGCAAGTAGAATGAGGATCATTGCTGAGTGGAAAATCTGTTAGCCAATGGAGAAGTTGGCGAGTCTTAAATTTGTGCTGTATGCTGTTGTTTTTTCCCCTAATTTTTTAAATTATTTATTATAGCATTGGGTTTCTTACTGCTATTCCATGGAAGAATTGTTTTGGACTGTTGTTCGGATGAAGCAACAGCTCGCAGAGGGCAGCATTTTTTTTGTTTTTTACTTTTTTTCCTTAGTATTATATTTATTTGAGACAAAATTTGAGTCATGTATCCATGCCCTGGAGCAAATGTTCAAAAAGCTCGATTATTCATGCTCAAATGGGTACCTTAAGTTCTGATTGCTTATTTTGGTGTTTTTTTTACCTGAATGGTGTTTTTGTTTTTGTACAAGAATGCTGCTTATGTTGGTTCTGCTGAGGCTGAGGCAGTTTTTCCTTTTTGGCTGAAATGGAGGCTTTTGGGTACAATTTTGTTCATGCAGTAGCTAGCTACGATTGCTGCTGTTCTAAGATTAAAGTAGGAAGCGTTAACAATTGACCGCATTCTGTTCTTAAAATGTTTGTGATTCATGTTGAATCTAAGCTTGGACGTTGATTGATTTTAGCCTGTAGTGAGTCAGTGTCTTCTTTATAACGAAGATACAACTGGACAATAATACTCGTCACAGTTTGTTCATTGTCTTGATAATCGTTCATGAAGTCCTTTTTTTGTTCATTATTGATGTAGAAAACGAAGTACCAGCATCACATCTAAGACCCCAACATGGCGGGCCGGCTAGCTGGCCCTTAAAATTGACACCCCTAATCACATCCTATGTATTCCCTCCATCCGGATTTATTAGTAACCTAATAATAAATCCAGACGGAGGGAATATGAGGTATGAGGTAACTCTATTATTTTGGATGATCAAGATAACATATGCCAGAGAGACTTAATTAGGCCACAAAATCACACGACTTGAAAATTTTGGAAGGATAGGTAAGATAGCCAATCTTTGTATTCATACCTTGGTACGTGTTCCCTCTCATTTCTTCGTGAATTTCATGAACTACTTTCCAAGTGAGAGGTTAGAGCTACAAAAGCCTCCACCCATTTGGCGGTGGAAGCCATACTCCTAAAGCTTTCTTCAGTAGGTCTGGGAATAAAGGCTGGTTCAAGAAGGAAATTGGAATCACAAAGCGCTTCTGTGCCTCCCCGGCATAGACAACAAAATTTTTACACTGATTTGTGAAAGGCGAAATCTGTTTGGAAACTGAAAATTTTCACATTGATTCATGCAAATGGCTATCATGTAATCGATTACACGATAGCTTTTTAATTAAACAAACTTCAACGATGTGTTTCTTACTCATTTCTGATCTGTTTTGACCAATTTTTTTTTTTCATTCTTCCCCATTTTTAGTATTCTTTCTTATAATTTTGACATCATAAAGATGTTGAGCCACCGCGTATTATTTATTGTGGATTTTGTGGGATTTTTTTATAGGATATCAAGGTCATTAGGATTAGGGTTGTTCGCGTGGCCGTGTCAGAGGTGTCCGTGGCCGTGTCCGCGCCGAGGAGGAGCTGTCCGAGGACCACGGAGCAGGGGAGGCGGGGCATGGAGGAGGAAGGAGGGGCGGCGAGTGATCATTTAAAATTAAACACTCGCAAGTGCACAAGATAATTGCGTACTTCATCGAGTATTGAAGAGTCACCGAACCTCAAGGACGGTTAAACAATTTACCAAATTCAAGAGAAAAGTGCAGTTTTTAGTTACTTTAAGGAAAACAATGAACTTTAATTAAACTAAGCTGAGATTTAATCGATATGGAAGAGACCAAGGCTTCGAATCCACCACAATAAACTAATGTATCATCTCTCTCTCTTTTGAATAAAGATTTCTAATTGGCTAGCATATTCCTCTCAGACATACACTTATCAACTCAAAATATAGTGCTCTTCTCTTGGACGTAACACATAAAACGATTAAAATATGGAATTATGATTTATCTCTCTCGAGTATAAACCAATGAAACTTTATTAGTATATAACACTTCAGATTACTCACGTTCCTCTCGGACACGCAAATGCTTTTTAAAATTGAAATCTAATTAATTCACTCTTGTCACTCTCGAGTACAAAGAACAAACTTTAATGAACTAACTTTAATTGCATAACAAAGGTTCATGCACTAACTAGATTAAAAAATAATATGAGAGAAAAGAGACTATACAACTAGTCTATTAGGCTTCATCTACGCTTTGAAAAGGAGTTTAGCCTTGCATTGGGGAAGAAATCACCATCAAGTTCTTTATCATTATCTTCTTCTTCTTCTCTCATTTGCTCTAGCTTCCAAGGAATCCAAAAGAATTCAAAAGTCTATTTCTAGCGATCGATCATAGTTACTGTTCATAATTTTAAAATGGTCATAACTTTTTGCTCCGAACTCCAAATTACGGGCGGTCAATGGCGTTGGAAAGCTGATTTCTTGAGTTTTAACATTAAGCTTGAATCAGTCCAATCAGAGATATGCATACAAAGTTATGAAGATTTAACCATTAAAGTCATTTTTCACTTCATTTCTGCATCTTATACTTGTTTTCTACAAAAACTAAAAACTACATTAAATTAGCACTAATTCTAATCAAACACTAATATAAACATAAGCTTAGGAGATAATAAAATACATATTTCATGTGTAGATCAACGAGTCGGCGACGCAAAAAAGGAAGAAGGAGGATGAAGGCCGCCGGAAGTCTGGAAAGTCTGGAAACCCGTTGGAAGTATGGAAACCGGCCCGGACCTCAGGTTTATCCCGCCGAAAGTCTGGAAACCGGTTGAAGTGGGGGGTGCCTTGCCGCCGACACAGAGCGAGGAGGGCTGGAGGAGCTCATCCACTCCATTTCCAAAAGAGGCACTGATGACCTCCCTTCCACCTGCTCTTACCTCCATGATTTCTTCCGCCCACTCCATCAATTCCAGCGAGTACTTCATCCATCTTTGCAAAAGCCCATCTTTCAATTTGCTATTGTTTTGTTACATATAAGCCATAAAGTTCAAATATTTTTGGTAAGGTTGTGAGGGAGTTGTTGGGTCTGTGCAAGAAGGGCAAGGAGGTTGCTTTGGAGGAGGAAGAAGGAGGGGCGGCGAGGGTGGAAGAGGAAGAAGGAGGGGCGGCAGGGGTGGAGGAGGAGGAAGGAGGATTCTGGGAAGAGGAGGAGGTGGGTGAAGAGGGAGAGGGAGGGCCGGCCATGTCCATGTCTGTCGGCCTGACGGACACAGACATGGCTAAACTTGTGGCAGACACTCTTTAACGGCCACGGCCACGGACAACTTCTGTCCGAAGTTCGGTTTGTCTACGAACAACCCTAATTAAGATATCACGATGATCAGAAAGATCATAAAAATAAGGAAAAAAAAAGGAAAAAAAATGGACAAAAAATGAGGGAGATATGAACAGTTGAAGTTTGTCCCACTTTAATAGAGGATTACACGATACTGTATCATGTAATCCCCCTTTAAAATGGGACAAACTTCAACAGTTCATATTTCCCTTATTTTTAGTCCATTTTTGGTTTTTTTTTTGTTCTTCTTTATTTTTGACAAAGAGCATAAAAAATAAGGAAGAACAAAAAAAAGATTGGAAATGACTAAAAATGAGGGAGATATGAACAGTTGAAATTTGTCCTATTTTAATGGGGGATTACACAATAGCCAAGCTATCGTGAAATCTAACAAATAATAGCACTGGTTATCGTGTAATCGATTACACGATAACTTTTTAATGAGACAAACTTCAACAATGTATTTCTTACTCATTTTTGATCCATTTTGGCCCATTTTTTTTATTCCTCATTTTTAGTGCTCTTTCTTATAATAATAAAAAATAGCCGAAAACGGACTAAAAATGAGGGAGATATGACGAGGGGCTCCCATGCTCAATGGTGCGGCGGCAGCGTCGAAGTGAGGGGCTCAACAAGTGGACGAGGCCAAAAGACTCCTTCTTCTTTGCTCTTCTCTACCCTCCAATTCTACTCAACATACTCCAAAACGTTTTCCCTTAAGGCCTATTTATATGTTTGAAGAAAAACCCCGAAGTCCCCTTCAAATCCGAGTCGAAATAGGATTGATTTAGGTTTTGCCACACAACCGATCGATCGCTCCGTATAACCGATCATTTTCCTTTGTTAAATTCTACGTTGTCGCGCCGATTGTCCGTTTCATCTCGTCAGCCAATTGATCATTTCTATTCCCGATCGATCATGTTTACTGTATTGCGCATATCCAAAAACTCTAGTAGATACGATCGATCATTTTGACTGCCGATCGATCATTTTCTAACATTATTTTTCGACTTTGGCGATCGATCGTGTATAAAATACCAATCGATCATAAGTACTGTTCATAATTTTTAACTAGTTATAACTTTCTGCTCTGAACTCCGAATTGTGCGCGATCGGTGGTGTTGGAAAATTGACTTTTTGAACTTTAACATGAGGCTTGAATCAGCCCTATCGATGATATGCACACGATGTCACTTTTTATCTCATTTCTGTATCTTACTCTTGTTTCCTACAAAAATGAAAAATTATATTAAAGTAGTACTAATTCTAATCAAACAGTAACATAAATATAAGTTTAGAAGATAATAAAACGCATATTTCATGTGTAGATCACAAATGCACCCAGGATTCTATATACCATGCTAGGGGATTTTATGTATGGATATGGTCATGGAGTCCGATCCATATGACTGCATCGGGTCAATCCTTTCACACACATGGGCGTGCGGAGGAGTTCAAACCTCAGGGGACTCTGGGAAGGTTTGGGCTTACATTACAATAGGATTGCGACAAAGTTCTTCGGCCGAATAGGAATAGAGATTAGATCCCTCAACAGTTTTTGGGTAGCAACTTCTAATCTCTCCTCCTCCCTTCTGGCTGACCAAACAAGACACTTAATATGGAACGGAGGGAGTACTATTTTTTATGCTGATTATTTGTGACCATGGGCAAATTTCTTCTTTGTAACTCTTGACAACTTGTCCAATGTCATATGGAAAGTAATCCACTCGCAATCACCAATTACCATCAGTGACCAATTTGACATGTCGATACCTTAGATTGGATATATGCTTACATGTGAAAGTGATGTGTTATAGGTGCAGGTGTTCTTGGCTTAGATAAACCAATTATCGAACTTTGTGAAGCGTTGTGAAGAATGTGGCAATGCAGATGCTCTATACAGGTTTGGAATGGTAAGAAACCATTTCAAGCCCTACTTAAATATTAATCATTTCTAGCTCTGGTAAATATATAGAAGTCTAAATTTTATTTTCTTGTATGTGTAGATTCAATATTTCTCATTCAAAAGGAAAAAGAGGGTATACAGATCTTGATAAGGGCCTCTCTGTTAGGCATAGTGCTGTTAGATACGCCCTCGGAATAATACTATTCTCGAAAGACAAATCAAAGGTACGAAGAACCGTCCTCTTGAGGGCAGTAGATGAACTAAGATCCAAAGACGAAGATATAGTTGAGAAGTGCCAAACAAAAATTAAGAAGACCATGCACAAAATTTGGATAAGTCATAAGTCATAATTTACATCGAAGAGAACATCATTGTTATGAACCCCGTTGCAGCAACAAATCATGGAGAAAGCTACAAAAATTAGGACTATGGTCTTATGATCTTCAAGTGCGCCGAAATCAACAAGATGCTATAAGGCCCTTACGATACCTAAAATCTCACCATACACTTCCACCAAATAATAACGCCAATCACGACCAAGCATTAGGGACTGTGATATCATCGTCCCTAAGACATAAATACTAAGGATTTTTACAAAATAAGAATGCACACGTTATTTAAGTAAAATTTTAATCAAATCTTCCTGTTTATCACCAATCATTTTATTTAATTATAAAATTTTATTTGAATAATTGGTTGTGGGTTATGCCTAAAAAAACTAGCATCAATTTATTTTAAAAGCTCAACTCATTGAAAACAATTTGTAGAGTTAAATTTTAACCAACTTTTTTCACCTCCAATCTTAAATCATTTTTATTGAATTAAACATTAAATTTAATTTCAATAATTGATTTGTGTGGAAAATAATAATCTAAGAGAACTAATTTTTCTAATGCATTAAACAATTTTTTTAAAAGAACCACTGAGGATTAGTAATATAAAAACTAGAAGAGTGCTATTAAGAAGCTTTACTGTTATAATTTTTTGATAAATAGCCCTAAATGTGTGCTACATTGGTATTTTGATGATGTTAATAAAAATCTTATTGTTTATGCCTATAAAATTAACAGTCGTTTATAGTAAAATTATAATACATTTAAAAATAAATATGAAAATTCACTAAGGATTATCTATTTAAGACAAAGTACATATATGCTTTTGCAGTTAAATTTTAATTAAATATAGTTCTTTCATCTTAAATCATGCTTATTCACGTAGATTAAAGTTTTTTGTAGATCATTGGCTTGTGTTATCAATAATTGTACAAAAGAAATGTTTTTTAAATGGTTAATAAAAATCCCATTGTTCATGCAAAAAAAGAAACCATCTTAAGTTTATTATAAAAATTGAATTCGTCTAAAAAATAAAAATGAAAGTATATAAATGTTATTTAGGCTTATATTTAATCAAATTATACCTCTTCGATCTCAATACATTTTGATTTTTATAAATGGCACATTTTTGTACATCATGACACATTTTATTACATCTTTGTAAATTCTCGCGGTATTCTTTTACAACACATATGCATGTAATTCTTAATAGTAAATATCAGTCATAGTATACTTTATAATTTGCGTGTCCTTTGTAACATAGCCAAAATTTATGTAGTAAATGTTCGTGAAATTAGCATATTTTTATATAATTACTGCCAAAATTTATAGCAACCATCAGAAATTATCGAATAGCCCTTAAAATTTATTCCATTTTATATGCTAGGATATGTGCATAAAATTATTATAGTTATCATTGCAATAACGTCTAATTTATTCTATTAGTGCTGAAATTTAAGCATTGTGAAGCATTGTGAAGAATGTGGCAATGCAGATGCTCTATACAGGCTTTGAATGGTAAGAAACCATTTCAAGCCCTACTTAACTATTAATTTTCCAGCTCTGGTGAGTGTATAGAAGTCTAAATTTTATTTTCTTGTATGTGTAGATTCAATATTTCTCATTTAAAAGGAAAAAGAGGGTATACAAATCTTGTTAAGGGCCTCTCTGTTAGGGCATAGTGCTGCTAGATACACCCTCGGAATAATACTATTCTAGAAAGATAAATCAAAGGTATAGGGAATCATGCTCTTGAGGGTAGTAGATGAACTAAGATCTAAAGACGAAGATATAGTTGAGAAGTGCCAAACAAAAATAAAGAAGATCATGCACAAAATTTTGATAAGTCATAATTTACCTCGAAGAGAACATCATTGTTATGAACACCGTTGCAGCAACAAATCATGGAGAAAGCTATAAAAATTGGGACTATGGTCTTATGATCTTTAAGCACGTTGAAATCAACAAGATGCTATAAGGCCCTTATGATACCTAAAATCTCACCATACACTTCCACCAAATAATAACGCCAATCGACTGTGATATCCTCGTCCCTAAGACATAAATACTAAGGATCTTTACAAAATAAGAAGGCAGAGGTTATTGAAGTAAAATTTTAATCAAATCTTCCTGTTTATCACCAATCATTTTATTTAATTAGATGATAAAATTTTATTTGAATAATTGGTTGTGGGTTATGCCTAAAAAAACTAGCATCAATTTATTTTAAAAGCTCAACTCATTGAAAACAATTTGTAGAGTTAAATTTTAACCAACTTTTGTCACCTCCAATCTTAAATCATTTTTATTGAATTAAACGTTAAATTTAATTTCAATAATTGATTTGTGTGGAAAATAATAATCTAAGAGAACTAATTTTTCTAATGCATTAAACAATTTTTTTAAAAGAACCACTGAGGATTAGTAATATAAAAACTAGAAGAGGGCTATTAAGAAGCTTTACTGTTATAATTTTTTGATAAATAGCCCTAAACGTGTATTACATTGGTATTTTGATGATGTTAATAAAAATCTTGTTGTTTATGCCTATAAAATTAACAGTCGTTTATAGTAAAATTATAATACATTTAAAAATAAATATGAAAATTCACTAAGGATTATCTATTTAAGACAAAGTACATATATGCTTTTGCAGTTAAATTTTAATTAAATATATTTCTTTCATCTTAAATCATGCTTATTCACGTAGATTAGAGTTTTTTGTAGATCATTGGTTTGTGTTATCAATAATTGTATAAAACAAATGTTTTTAAAAGGTTAATAAAAATTCCATTGTTCATGCAAAAAAAGAAACCATCTTAAGTTTATTATAAAAATCAAATTCGTCTAAAAAAGAAAAATAAAAGTATATAAATGTTATTTAGGCTTATATTTAATCAAATTATACCTCTTCGATCTCAATACATTTTGATTTTTATAAATAGCAAACTTTTGTACATCATGACACATTTTATTACATCTTTGTAAATTCTTGCGGTATTCTTTTGCAACACATCTGCATGTAATTCTTAATAGTAAATATCAGTCTTATAGTATACTTTATAATTTGGGTGTCCTTTGTAATATAGCCAAAATTTATGTTGTAAATGTTAGTAAATGTTCGTGAAATTAGCATATTTTTATATAATTACTGCCCAAATTTATAGAAACCATCAGAAATTATCGAATAGCCCTCAAAATTTATTCCATTTTATATGCTAGGATATGTGTATAAAATTATTATAATTATCATTGCAATAACGTCTAGTTTATTGTATTAGTGCTGAAATTTAAGGAAGATGACTATTACAATGGATGAGTTACATGCAGACGTGTTTCACCTTCATACTACAGAGAATTACAACCAATGGTTGAATATGCAGAAGCGGACTTTACCTAATTATATAGATTACATTTTTATGTACAAAAGGGGCAAAGAAAAGTAAGGATGTTAAGAGGGAAGGTTTGTATAGCAATTCACAAAATTGTGTGCCAACAAGATTGACAGATGGAAGTGTACAAGCACTTTATATGCACGAGCCTTAAATGCGCATTTGAGAGGCCATGGATAGTGCACATTGGAACCACGAAACGATTTTGTGCTACCAAAGTCTCTTCTTTACTGGGAGCATTGGCAGATTGGAACTGCATAACCTTATGTGCTTCATTGTTTCGCACCAACTAGATTGAAATCAGACATGAATTCCAATCAAGTTATAATGTGATACATGAAATGAGGAAACTTCATTCTACAACTATGTAATTGCATCTAGATGTTATTGTAGCTGTAAAAAAATAGGGAAATTTTGTATTTTTTAGTGAGAGAATTTTTTTTATTGAAATAGAAAAAGCTAATCCAAGACACATTGCATATTTGAAATATGCGTTGAGGCTCATCACACGCCATCAGATCAAGATCTGACAATACGCACGCATTGTATGAGGGGGGCAACAAGGTATAAACCCGGTATACCCTGTGTATTGTGGGCACTCCACGATGAAGATAATGCAGTTCCATTCGCACGGGCACACGCCAATGTGTGTGTGCATAGTCATTCGTAAGCCATGGGATATCATCCAATGGTATAGTACATGCAGGGGGCGTGCAGGTTTCACCCCACTGTCCTTGCGAATGTTTAAGGAAAGGAAGAATTAGAAATCGCAAAGCTAGCCCATGCAATATTCTTCTCTACTTCATCAAACCTTGAGGCCCCTTTCTTTTGCTTTAAGGCAAACTGTTTTTGGCTACTCAAGGCAAACTTAAAGCATACCGATAGATAGACATACTTCTAACTTCAGCAGATAAACTTAAAACTAGCATACGCATCAATGTGCTTTCTAAGAGGGATTCTTTTGATCCTCTTCCCTCCACTAACTACATTCAATACTGCTTTTTTCTTCATAGGTTGGTGATGTAGGCCTCATTTTCTTCTCATTAACTTCTTGCACCGCCTAGATCGGAAATTAGACCAGAAAAGATGGCTTCATCACAAGGAATAATGAGACTCTCCATCCGGTGATCAAAACCATATTCTTGCTTAGCTTCATGAAGCAAGCTTTGGAAAAAAGGATTCTTCAACAAAACCAGAGGAACCACAAACCGCCTGTGATTCTCTCCAATATAAACAAAGTGGCCTTTCGGGACATCTGCGCAGACAGGACCCGATCGATCTCTCATTAGAGACCGTCTGATCATCTGCTTCACATGAACTATCCCAGATGAATTAATCGCCATAGTAGTAGCTTAATTCGATAAGACAACGATATCTTTAATTTTTATCACAAAGAGATGAAAGTTTGAAGAAGAGTGTCTTGGCCACTGAGTATTTATAGAGCAAACAGGCATTTCAGTTAAGCTAGTTAGCTGAGTTTTTTCCATATTACCTGGCGCTACTTTTTATTTTCCTATATTACCTGGTTTTTTCAGTGAAATCCTATATGACCTGGAATTGACACCTAAAGTACAGGAAATGCCATTCTTTTACGTTTTTTTTGCCTTTTTTTAATCCAAAATGCTTCATTCTTCTCCAAATTAGTGATTTACGAGAGCATCAAGTTGGCAAAGAAGACATTCCGACAAATGTCCATCCATCATCGCGGTTCAAATCACCGCCGGCATCATCCAACACGGAAAAATAAAATTTCATGCCGAAAAACTGTAAAAGCAATGGGAAAGACGAAAAAAAATCTATGATGAAGGGATTTTGATGTAAAAGCAGCGGGGATGCCCGTCCGACTACAAAATTGAGATCTACATATAAAGAAACACATATAAAGGCTACTCATTGGTGCTCGACCGCTCGTGGACATCAAATAAGAGGATAAAAATTGGAAAAAAGCATGAAATACTCGTCGGTGGGTGACAATTTCAATTTATATATCTTTCTGTGATCCTAATGAAATAGAAAATAAAAAAAAATAAAAAAACGAGCGAGTTATGACATTTTGAAAATTTCAGTAAAATCATGTCGTCGAGTACACGACACAACTCTTAAAATGCTAAGCAGGTTGTTTTGAGAACATAGGCTCATGTACCAAAAAAAGAAAGAGGAGAATTTAGGCTCATGAGCACAACATTACTTGTGTTATGATAAATACACATTAACTATACCTTTTATTCTTTGTGATGTATATGTCCAAAATGCACTTTTATTTTTGGGAAATATAAGAAGCTTGTTTACATTTTTTTGGATGCTTATTAGAAAAGAAGCTTATCTTCGATAGCGTCCGAACACCTTATTTATTTAATTTTTTTGCTAAACGTTTGAACACCTTAATTTACACATGATTGGACGCCACTTATCAAAAACATTCAGATTCAGATAGCGTTTGATAAGTCTGATTCGCGCTGAATGCTTGTATGTTTTAAAATGTCGAACTCGTGTCTAAATGCTCAATGAGGTAAGATAGTTGTTTAGTCATTAGTGCTCAACAAACATTCAAGCGGTCTGTGTCCATTTAAATGTCAGACCTCTTAAGACTCATCAGATTAGCACATACCAAAACACACAATCTTCTAGCCTCCCATTATCCGATATCTCTTCTTGCATATCACCAAGTACGATGTTAATTAATGAAGACTTACCATGCACACCACGCTAACATCGTACTTTAGCCTCCCATTATCCGCCCATAAGATCACCACGCTAACGGGTGGGTAGGCCGCAGCCCAGGACTTCATGATACTATAATTCATTGTATGTACTGGAATCGAATGATGGAGTACACCATGTGTTCCCTTTATACTATGTGCTAGGCATATATTTGTTGTCAATGAATTTATGAGGCATTAACATCTTGAGTCTGGTTTATATGCATCCGGGCTCATGCGCGCCTACGTGAATCGAGATGGTATAGGCTGTCAGTTTTTCATCCCGTGGCGGGCTTTAATACATGGGACATGCAGTTTGCATACCGCCGGACCTCCTTCCCACTGTTCATATCGCCTCAACTCGTGCCAGCTCACTTTCCTTATACATATCTTTTAGGGTAATGTGGCAAAAATTTCACATTTTCAATTAAGAACCACCAACATCACTCTAAGTGTACGTTAATATTTTTCAAGTAAGAGCACATTGAGATCATGTCGCCAAAAATGCGCCATTTAAATATAATTATGATTAATTTAGTAAAAATAGTATATAAAATTTCGTGTAGTAGACAACACGATTTTATGGCAATCTTCAAAATGTTATAACTCGCTCATTTTTCTTCGTTTTTGTCCATTTTTTTGTGTTCTTTCTTATTTTTCATCCTCTTCCAACTCATGAAGATATATTAGGATGAAAAAAAAAGAAGAAATAATAAGTCGAAGCTTTCCGGCGAAGCTCCAAACGTCGCGGCGATCAAACCAAAGCCGACGACCGCCCATGTAAAAAAAAGCTATAATCCAGAGATTTTGATATAAGAGCAACGGGGAAGCCCGCTCAATTACAAAAAATTGAGATCTACATGTAAAGAAACACATATAAAGGCTACCCATTGGTGCTCAACCGCTCGTAGACATCAAATAAGAGGATAAAATGGGTAAAAACATGAAATACTCGTTGGCGGGCGACAAGTTCAATTTATATATCTTCCTGTCCTAATGAAATGGAAGATGAAGAAAAATAAGGAAGAACGCAAAAAAATTGGTAAAAACTTAGGGCAACCTTTCTTCATGTGTCCTTTCTTCTTGCAGAAAAAGCATTTGGTTTCCTTAGTGACACCAGTAGACTTCATTGGCACACATTTACCAGCTTTCTTCTTAGGAGCACCATGATTTGCCTTCTTTTGTCTTTTATGAGAAACTAGATGGGCACTCTCTAGCTTCTCTTGCTTAAGTCTCCCCTCTTTCTATACACACATACTCAGAAGGTCATTGACTGACTACTGAGTGTTATGTGTGTTATATGAGATCTTGAATGACCCATATTGTACAGGCAGGGAGTTCAGAATAAAGTGGACCAAAAAAGTATCATCAATCTTTATTTTCATGTTGTTCAACTAATTAGCAATATCACGCATCTGCATGATATGCTCTCTCACCCCTTTGTCATCTGTTAGCCTCATGAATGACAACTTGGACATTAAGGTGCTGGCCAAGGCTTTATCAGAACTTTTAAATTGAGCTTCAATAGCTTTCAAAAGTTCTTGGGCTGTAGCGCATTCTGGGATGAATCCCCGAATGCTTTGATTTATATGAGACCTCATGAGCATCATGCTTAAGCGGTTAGACCACTCCCACTTTTCAAAAGATGCTACCTCACTAGGCGTACTTTTTTTCTGTAGGAGTGGTGGGTACATCCATACGAAATGCCAAATCCAAGTCCATGCACCCTAATAGTAAAAGTATCTTTTCCTTTTAATCCTTAAAATTGTCCCCAGACAATAACGGAAGGTGTTAATTAGGGTCAGAAATAAAAGACGGATAAGCTGCAATAAAAGAATAAATACAGGCAAACATTAAAGAGGGCAAGAAACAATAACATAAGTATGAAAATAGTCAATGCTAAAATCATGTAGTAAAATTGTAAACCTCCCTTTGGGCAAAGGTTGCAATCTGCATCAAATTTACAAAGCTGTATAGAAACAAAAGTTCATTTTGTTTCATGATAAGGCTAGTGGGTTATACAGAAAATATTATAGGAAAAAATCCCAAACCTTTGGGCATAGGGATTCACCTATGTTAAAATATGTAACCCTCCACCCTATCTTAATTATGCAACGCTAACTACCACCTCCCTTTGGGGCCGGATGACAGTCTTTGTCACATAATCAAAATTTGATGATAGCACAATATTTTTATGTATGTGAATCTATGCACCCCATGGTAGCATTCTATATGATTCACACGTTGTCAAATAACTTAGGATGCTTTGGCCATTCCTAACTCATCTCAATGGACGTGGGAACTGAATTTGTGCTATTCATCTTTTTCAAATAACAAAATGAATGCAATTAATTATCAGACAATCATAACAATATCCATATATAAAATTGACTAGGGCATGAATGTCAATTTTGTCA
This sequence comes from Houttuynia cordata, assembly GCA_039654745.1. Taxonomy (NCBI): domain Eukaryota; kingdom Viridiplantae; phylum Streptophyta; class Magnoliopsida; order Piperales; family Saururaceae; genus Houttuynia; species Houttuynia cordata. Next base: position 27,574,063 of record CM077508.1, read on the forward strand.
TCAGGCTTTTGGGACTCAGCCAGGGGTTCCATCACCACATACCACAATAAAAAATATAGTCCAAAGTCCTTAAAAAAATTGTACAAGATGGAAGCTATAAGCCCCTGTAATAGAAAAAATATATATTAATTCTTTATGACTGCATCCGCCTCCAGACGTGATCCTTGAATTCTGGTGTCACTTACAATAGGTATAATGTATACTCTCTCTCTCTCAAAGTTACATAAGTGGTGCGCTAAAAAATTGACAAAACAAATGATTGCAATATAATCCCCTTACTGTCGGACCTCCTTCCCACTGTTCATATCGCCTCAACTCGTGCCAGCTCACTTTCCTTACACATATCTTTTGGGTCAATGTGGCAAAAATTTCACATTTTCAATTAAGAACCACCAACATCACTCTCCAAGTGTATGTTAATATTTTTCAAGCAAGGAGCACATTGAGATCATGTCGCCAAAAATGCACTATTTGAATATAATTATGATTAATTTAGTAAAAATAGTATATAAAATTTCGTGTAGTGGACAACACGATGTTACGACAATATTCAAAATGTCATAACTCGCTCATTTTTTTCTCAATTTTTGTCTATTTTTTTGCATTCTTTCTTATTTTTCCTCATCTTCCAACTCATGAAGATATATTAGGATAAAAAAAAAGAAATAACAAGTCTAAGCTTTCCGGTGAAGCTCCGAACGTCGCGGTGATCAAACCAAGGCCGACGATCGTCCACGCCAAAAAAACTATAATCCAGAGATTTTGATGTAAGAGCAACGGGGAAGCCCGCCCAACTACAAAAATTGAGATCTACATGTAAAGAAACACATATAAAGGCCACTCATTGGTGCTTGACCGCTCATAGACATCAAATAAGAGGATAAAAATGGGCAAAAATGTAAAATACTCGTCGACGGGTGACAAGTTTAATTTATATATCTTCCTGTGCTAATGAAATGGAAGATGATGAAAAATAAGGAAGAACGCAAAAAATAGATAAAAATGGATAAAAAATGAGCAAATTATAACATTTTGAAAATTCCAGTAAAATTGTGTTGTCGAGTATACGACTTTAATTCAAGTCGTGTATTTGAAGACATGACTTAGAATGTTGTGTCGTCGACAACACGATTTTACGACAATCTTCAAAATGTCATAACTCGCTCATGTTTTCTCCATTTTTGTCATTTTTTTGTGTTCTTCCTAATTTTTCATCCTCTTCCACCTCATGAAGATATATTAGGATGAAAAAAGAAGAAGAAATAAGAAGAAAGTGGAAGCTTTCCGGCAAAGCTCCTAACGTCGCGGCAATCCAGACCAAAGCCGATGACTACCCATGCCAAAAAAAAAGTTATGATTAAGAGATTTTGATGTAAGTGCAGCGGGGAAGCCCACCCTAACTACAAAAATTGATATTAGCATATAAAGAAACACATATAAAGGTCACTCATTGGTGTTCGACCGCTCGCGGACATCAAATAAGAGGATAAAAATAGGCAAAAAAGTGAAATACTCATCAGCGGGTGACAAATTCAATTTATATATCTTTTTGTGATCCTAATGAAATGGAAGAGGAGGAAAAATAAGGAAGAACGTAAAAAAAGGGAAAAATGGATAAAAAAATGAGCGAGTTATGACATTTTAAAAATTCCAGTAAAATAGTGTCATCAAGTACACGACTTGAACTCAAGTTGTGTATTTGAAGACACGACTTGAATCAAGTCATGTCGTCGACGACATGATTTTACTACAATCTTCAAAATATCATAACTCGCTCATTTTTTCTCCATTTTTGCCTTTTTTTTCGTTCTTCTTTATTTTTTCTGTTCTTCCACCACATGAAGATATATTAGGATGAAAAAAGTAGAAAAAATAAGAAGAAAGAAAAAAATAGAAACTTTTCGGCGAAGCTCCGGACGTCGGAAAGCTTCTACTTTCTTCTTTCTTCTTTTTTTTCATCATAATATATTTTCATGAGGTGGAAGAGGATGAAAAATTAGGAAGAACGTAAAAAAAATGGACAAAAACGTTGAAAAAAATGAGCGAGTTATGACATTTTGAAGATTGCCATAAAATCGTGTTGTTGACGACACGACTTGAATTCAAGTCATGTCTTCGACGACACGATTTTACTAAAAATTTTAAAATGTCATAACTCGCTCATTTTTTATCCGTTTTTGCCTATTTTTTGCGTTCTTCCTTATTTTTCCTCCTCTCCCATTTTATTAAGATCACAGAAAGATATATAAATTGAACTTGTTGCCGCTGACAAGTATTTCACGTTTTTGTCCATTTTTATCCTCTTATTTGATGTCCACGAGCGGTCGAGCAAAAATGGGTGACCTTTATATGTGTTTCTTTACATGTAGATCTTAATTTTTGTAGTTGGGCGGGCTTCCCCACTGCTTTTACATCAAATCCCTTTACCATAGATTTTTTATCGTTTTTTCTGCTGATTTTGATGTTTTTCGGCTTGAAATTTTATTTTTTTTCCGGGTTAGATGGCGCCGGCGGTGATTTGAACTGCGATGATGGACGGATCTTCGCCGGTATGTCTTCTTCCCCAACTGGATGCTCCCGTAAATCACTAATTTTGGGAAGAAAGAAGACTTAGGTTAGATTTTGGGAAGAATGGTATTTTAGGTAGTTTCCTGATCACATAGGAGAAGTAAAGATATTCTGAGTAATATGAGAAAACGAAAGTTGGCACTAGGTAATATGGAAAAAACTTGATGGCACATGGATTAGTAGAACTGAGCATAATGGAGTCATGTTTTATGTCTGTCCCAATGGAGTCATGTTTTATGACTACGTACTGACTGAGCTGCATGTGTTGTTCATAATTCATATCGGTCCCAATGAGGTCATGTATTCTGACTATGTACGTCCTTGCAAATTCCCACTTGTAGAACCAACTTGGGGCATATTTCAAGGTTGTTAGCGCACATATTTGTTTGTCCTCTTGATTTAAAACATATCAATAGAGTACTATACATGTATGAGATGGCTACATTGACCTTATAAATTCCAGAATTGACAGTTTTGTGTGTGGCTTCAAACTTTCAGTTGGCTAATCTAACTGGCAATGGCATTGCTGAGAATACGAAGATCAAATTTATGCCGGTCCACCCTCGAATTGGTCTCAGGGTCTGTGGCCATGGAAAATGGCTCAAGGGGGGCCCCTATTTGTAAATCCATTTGCAGTTGTGGTGCGCACTTGGTCTCGCCCATGGAAAATCGTCTCGCCGATATATCGGTATCGGGCCCAAATCGATACATCGATACTAACTAGTATCGGTTTTTAAAAATTTTCCAAATATCGCCGATATATCGGCGATATCGGTTTCGGACCGATATATTGGTATTTTTTGAATAAAAAATATTTTAAATTTTTTTTTAAAAAAAATTTCATGTTTGTTTTCTATCCTAATATGCCTTTTTATGCATATTTTGAAATTTATTCTTTGTTTAAATTAGTATAACTCATTTTAGAAATTAGATTGTGAAAATATACGGTAAAAACTAGTTTTTGACGACTGATATTTTTTTTACACAATATCTCTGATATTTCGTCTCTTTGGCCGACCGATATTTTACCGATATCCGATATGACATTCCATGGTCCCGCCTGAAGGGACGAATCAGGGGCCACTTGGTTCCTCCTAATGCACTTGGTCCCCCCTGCTTCCGTCCTGTGTGGCATTGTGTGAAGGATGTGTGAGCTCGGACCCCCACTTCATTGCCCACCCACTCCTGATTATATCTCGATTTATAACCTATTGTGTATGATGGGTGGGCCTTGTATGTGACTGAGAGGATTTGTAGCGAGATATGGTGCACTAAGAGGCCGGTTGCCTTGCCCCTTCGGTCATGTCTTAAGGAATCGGACACCCTTTATTATCCAAAATTAAAAACAACTTACCCATCATAAAACAAAATTATAGGAAGGAGACCAAGTTACATTGTGACTGAGCTAACCCGTGAATCATTCCCTTGCTTAGTGACAGGGTACCCCAAGAAGTAGCTAGCGTAGTGTTATACAGAAACGTAGTCCCATAAACATGGCTTTAAAACAGTCTAGGAGTTTTTTTTTTTTTTTTGGATAAAAAATCTGGAGTAATTAACATTAGATCACCGCAGACTAATTTTTTTACATTTAACAAAAGAATCAGCGAAAGGAGATGAAGATATGCCTCTGTCACAGAAAACGAAAGAGAAAACCAACAAAACAATGGAGATGCGGGGTATCGATCCCCGTACCTCTCGCATGCTAAGCGAGCGCTCTACCATCTGAGCTACATCCCCATCTGTGGGACCTTCAATATTCAAGTATTTATTATAACCATATATTTCACTGTTATCCACAACATGCCTGAGGGAGTATTCGATGACTTTGGAAAAGAACTCCCACTGTCAAAAAAATATGTCCTCGTTAGAAAATCAAAATGAACTGAATGAGGACATATATTTTTGGATGGAGGGAGTGTAACTTAGGGGCCGTTTGGGGCGTGATTATTGCAAAAATATCCAGATTGGATATTGGATATATACTGTAGCATCCATGTGGATTTTTACATCCAGCTGAAACACCTCCTGCAGCTGGATATAAAATATCCAGATGCTACAGTGTAGCAAAACATCCCATCTGGATGTTTTGCTTTTAATCACGGAAAGGACTAGAAATCATGAAAATGGAACGTTGTTCATGGATGTTGCAAAACGATATAGACCCAAAAAATGGATTAACTGATGAACATATATACACATAAAAGAAGAAAGAGCGATAGTTATACTCCCACGGGTCATGTTTAATAGATACAATTGATAATCCAACGAACTAATTTAAACTTCATTTGAAAATTAATTGTATCACTACAACAATATATGCCTTGGCGATGGATTTTTCCCGTCCTGAAACATTTGTCGCTAAAGATACTATTTACGACAGAAAACTGTCTGTGGAGAAAAGTAGACAGTTGACAGATTTACTTAAGGAAATTTATCAGTCACTAATATTTATTAAACTCCACGGTTTTGACTCCATGGTTAAAAAATACGTGGTAAATGATCAAAGACCTTCTAATCGTAATCGTATATTTCAGGCCTAACTTCATTTTCTCCCTCCCTCCCAGCACTGCCCACAACTCCACGATCTTCACCTTCGCCATAGGCGCCACCGAGCTTCTCCCTGGCAGCGGATAAATATCAAAATCTTCGACGACAGATAAAATTTGTCGCAAAAGAATAATGGACGCTGAAGCTCTCTAGCAACATAACAAAACGGACTCTAGAACTCTTTTACAACAGAAATATTCATCATTAGTAACCATCGTTAAAGATATTTCAACAGTGCCAAATATTCCATCGAAAAGAGCAATAGCGGCGCCACATATAACTAAAATTCTATAGCAACAAAAAATCCTTTTAATTTGCCGTTGCTAAAAGACAATTTTGTTGTACTACGCTAGTAATAGAATCATCCTATCCCAGTGAAATTTGTATAGCTTGGACTTGCGTCCCGATGCTACACTACCTGTATGGACGTACATGAGGATTTATTGGTTTATAGGGAAAATCCAACCATTTAATTCTGGATTTGTAATTTTTCAAATGCAAACAGTTATTTCGGACAATCGGAGTATATTTCACAAACTCAATGATAGCCTCGGTTTCATACTCCTCAAATGAATTTGTCCTAAAATAATATTATCTTGTTGACCCAACCCAACCCGACCCAACCCGGCCCGGCCGGCTACGCGTGTGAACCGAACCGAACCGAGCTGAGCCAGCCGGACGGACACGAGCGAGCGCGTGTGTGGGTTAGCCCACCTAGGTGCATGGGTCCAACATCTCTCTCCCCCACAAAAGTGGGGTGGCCCAAGGGTCTAACTTCAAAGGCCAAACTTGGGCGTTATATACCATCCACAACACTCTTTTGTGTAGATGTGGAACTATTTATTAATTCACCTAATTCACTCATTCAAAATAAAGTGGGTTATAATGCCCATTCTAACAATCCCCTACATAAATAAGAATTGGCTAGATAACTATACAAAACAATGCATATAAATCGTGAAAGTAAATATTGAAAAGATCATGCATGGGGGATAGGTAGCTTTTGGCTTTGAACCTTCCCTTGTAAAAACTATTGGGTCTACTGACTAATCAGTGAATGTGATGTCTTGAACTGTTCAGCCGTTTGTGTAAACCAAGACAATAGAATTCACGCAATCACTTCTCAGACATATTGTGGTTCTCATGATTGTATTAATTTTGGCCCTGAACAAACCTGGTTTTCATGAGTGCTCTAGAAGATTTAGCCTTAAAATCCTCATAGAAGCGGCCCCTTCACAATGATATAGGTGATTCTCATTAAGAGTATCCTGCAATACCCCACTTGAACTAATTCAAGCTATGAGAACCATTAAAAGCAAAGCTTATCCTGATTCATTCTGAAGGCATCACTATCTCATCATAAGAATGAGAACGAGATTTTATCTCAATAGTGATTCCCCTTGAATCCCCCACAATTCGGTTGTCCATTTGAACCTAGATCTTGGGATCTCCAGTCAACTAAGTTGGTTGCCATTATGGTGATTCTTAATGTATAGGCTTCAAGCCCATTCCCCTCAATGAATTGCTCACTTGTTCTTTGGTCAAACCCTTAGTAAGCAGATCCGCAATATTTTCTTTTGACCTAACATACTCAATAGAAATTATTCCACTAGTGAGCAATTGTTTTTTGGTATTATGCATTCGACGTATATGTCGAGACTTACCATTATACAAGTTACTTTGTGCTCTACCTATAGCAGATTGACTATCACAACAGATACATATAGATGGCACAGGTTTCCCCCACATTGAAATATCTTCTAAAAAATGATGAAGCTACTCAGCCTCTTCGCCTGCTTCATCAAGTGCAATGAATTCTGATTCCATGGTGGATCTTTCTATGCACATTTGTTTAGAAGATTTTCAAGACATTGCTGCACCTCAAAGAGTAAAGACAGCAGAAAGGTTGATGTCATTCACATTAGTGGATAGATTCTCCACTTCAGTTATGTGGGCTTGTGCATTCTTCTTCTTGAAATCATCTTGTTTCTTCCGTTTGCGACAGTCCTTAGCCTTCTGGCCCACCTTGTCACACACATAGCACTTGCCCTTGAACTTGGCTTTGTTGGAGTCATTGTTTGACTGTCCACCAAGATGCTTCCTTTTCTTGTTGTTGAAGCTATTACTTTTCTGCCCTTGTTCCACTACATTGACTTTGGCTTCCATGCCATGACCCCCAGTTTTCTTTTTAAGAAGCACAGTTGTCTTCTTCAATCCTTAACCTCACAATCAGATCTTCCAAGTTCATCTCATTTCTCTTATGCTTTATGTAGTATTTGAAATCCTTCCAGGACGGTGGTAGTTTTTCTATTATTGCTACCACCTAGAAAGATTCACTTAAAGTCATGTCTTCTGCATGAATTTCATGCAGGATAACTTGCAGTTCTTGAACTTGATTGATCACAATCTTAGAGTCCACCATTTTGAAGTCAAAAAATTTTCCACTCATGAATTTCTTCATTCCAGCATCTTCAGTTTTGTACTTCTTGTCTAATGACTCCCACAGTGCCTTATCACTTGTCATCGAACTGTACACATTATATAATGTGTTGTCCAACCCGTTGAGGATGTAATTATGGCATAAGAAGTCTGCATGTTTCCATGCATCTAGTGCCGTAACAGCCATTTTGTCTTCCCGTTTCTCTTCAGTGAAAACGGATACTTCCTCTTTAAAGAATCGGACCAAATTTAGTGTGGTAAGATAGAACATCATTTTCTGTTGCCATCTTTTGAAATCCACACCATTGAACTTTTCTGATTTTTCCCCTTTAACTTGAATAAGAGCATTCACCGAAGTGGGAATAAGTACCGGAGTGAAGTTGGTACCCTCAATAGCCATTTTTGTAATTTGCAAATTGCAGAAGATTATCTCAGTTAAATAAAATTACAGTACAGTAATTAAAAAGAACAGTAACAAGTATTTTGTCTTAAGATTATTTTTTTACTGTTAATATCTTAAGGATAATATTTGTGTACCTTTGCAATCAAGCAGAACGTTTTGTCCTTAAGACAGAATTCGGCCTCCTTACGGTGCTTAGGACTCTTGGGCGTCTGCCTCCCAGGATCATAAGAAAATAAAACCGGACCCGTTTTGATTGAATCAAAATAAATTAAAAAACCAAACTAAATGAACTTGTCCCAAAATAATATTATCTTGTTGACCGAACCGAACCGGCCGGACGGATGGGGTGGGCGCATGTGTAGTTTAGCCCACCTAGGTGCATGGGTCCAATAGCTCTCTCCCCCTCAAAAGTGGGGTGGCCCAAGGGCCTAACTTCAAAAGCCAAAATTGGGCTTTATTTACCATCCACAACACTTCCTTTGTGTGGATGTGGGACTATTCATTCCTTCGCCCAATTCACTCATTCAAAACAAAGTGGGTTCTAATGCCCACTTCTAACATGAATGACATAACGTAAAGTACTGTACTACCCAATGGTTAATAATTCTTGTGTTCTCTCCCTTATTTGGAAGTGTTAACAAACTTTACCTGAAAGTGGTATATCTTGAAAATCCCATCCATCAGGCCAGCAAAAATAGCAGTCTGAATTCATCTCAAACCAACCAATTAATAAGAAAGGAAATTAGCAACTTGCATTAATTGTCTGATGACTATAAGAAGATTATTAAATAATTGATGAGTTGCTAGCTTCTTCAATTTAGTCAGAAAGTTTGGTGGGGTCTGGTTTCCACATGTAGATTTTCATTCTTCTGTAGTGAAGAAAATCAGCTTGATAATAAGGAAAAAAATGTGATTACACTCCTCCATCTCATATTAAGAGCTCCATTTGGGCAGAAAGGTTTGTCCCAATGGAGCTATTAATATGGGATGGAGGGAGTTATTTTTGTCTATACAAGGATACTGGCCTTGCCAAGTATTCTCCATTACGGAAGGAATCCAAGACATCCATGAAGCTAAGGGCCCTGGAAAAATCCCATCTCTGTCATTTTTCCTGCTACGGCCGCGGTCACGGCTCCGATAATAGCACCCACTGCACAGAAGCAACAACAAAAAAGAATAAGAGAATAACTAAAGGTACATATCTACTCAAAATGCAAGAAAGCCTATACTTTGTTTCATTTCACTCGTGCAAGGATAACGCTGAATAGATAGTGTTAGAACAAGGGCTAAATAAAATATATTAGAAAACAACTACACATATGAAGCACGCGGATCGCACTTTCCTTGAAGCAAAAATTCCGGCCTTCTAGTGCGCATGCTCTTTGTAAAAAATCACTCCCGAAATACGACAGACCACTCAAGAGTGCTTAAGATGCATCTTCAATAAACACTCTTTAAATTGGGTAGAGAGAGAGGGAGAGAGGGAGAGAGATGAGGTGAGGTCCCTAACTAAGGGTCTAACATGTGATTGGGTAACTCCTATTACATTAAGTCTAATTCAAATGGGGTGTTATACTTCAATTGAATTGCTATTCAACATGGAGGTTTCATTTTGATGGGATGGTCAAAGTGAAACTCACAAATCTTTAATGACTTAAATCTCTAAGAGGCTTTATTTTCAATTCAAAAAATTAAATTAAAAAAAAACAACAGATAGAAGCTTCATTCTGAAACTGGAGTTTTGGAATTCACATGGAATGGTTAAAAAGAGAATGGTCCACATCTATAGGGCCTACCCAGTGCAAAAACACCAGTGGATGCAACATAATCAACCTCTCTGATCATGCCACTCAACCAAGCTTCAGCTGCAAGGCATTCCATTTTTCCTATCAGAAGTCTTTTCTAGTGGATAACCTCTGTTTACCTCACCACCCTGGGGATACCTGATTGCTTAATATTTATAGGCACGCCTTGGAGTAAATTGTTATGTAGGCCCCATTAACTCCGCGGTGAAAACTGTTAAACAACCTAGTTTCCCATAAGTTCTCCCCCGCACGTGCAAGCATCCACTAAAGCTTAGCACATGAACATAATAAAAGGAGAGAAGGACGATAAACTAACACAATCTTGGGGAAAATATGCCTTGAAACATAAATGGGAACGAAAAAATTGCTCCATGCGGGATTCAAAGCCAAGACCTAGAGTTTGATACTATGTTAAATAACGAAGTTTCTCAAAAGCTTGAGCTGGTAGGAAAGTTTTTTTTTTATCTATTTAAAGTGACAAAATAGAGTATATATTATCTTATTCAGACTAATCACCTTTACCCCAAATCCCAATACTTTTGTTTTCCTCCTCTCTTCTCTTTGAATAGACCTCTCTACTCTGTTAGGTGGAGCACAGCTTTTTTAATTATAATTTGAAACAATTTTTTCCTCTTTTACGCACTAAGTTTGCTCCTAACTACTAGTTATTCATAATTTTGCTTTTTATCTGGTCTTAAAAAATAGACAATAAAAAAAGAGAACATCTACTGTCAGGAAGGAGTGTCATCCCATTTTATTGAATTTAGGATGAAATTTTAATGGGAAAAAGAAGGGGTATTAATTCTTTTGTATGTAAAATATATCACCCACGATAGATACAGATTCCTATTATCTACTAATCATCTTTTATGCATATCACCTTAAATGCACTGGAAATCCAATCAAGAAGAGAGAACTCTACAAAGAAGCAAAGAAGGGACTTATTCTCTACATAAATTTCACCCGCTCTCATACCCAAAAAAAAATGACACGTAAGTAAGACGGTACATTACTGGAACATTAACCTCGAAATCAACAGTAATTAATTAGTCTAGTGAATGTTGAGTATCACGAAGTATTCAATATTGATTTTGTTCTGTGTTAAAAGGAATTTCGGCTCAAGTGTATTGGATGATTGTCATCGTAGATTTTCAATTCGCTTTAAGTACTTTACATAGTTTATTTCCACACTGTACCCTTGGGGCAAACTCGTACCTTGTTAGAGTGGCTACTATTAAGATCACTAATCCAGTGTTGAGTCGCATATTAAGATAGGGATAGAAATAGTATAGATCATCTTCTGGACAAAAATATGATCCATGTCAATTTGCCAACTGATATTTGTTAATAACCTTTGCTCATTTAACCACAAAAAGGAAGGAAACAAAAGAAGAAAATCTTTGTACACAAGTATTGTGGTTAACAAAATTGGGAGTATTGGTAAGTTGTCATCCTCTTGGATATCTCTTTGCGTTAATGCTTAGTGTCTCCTGCCCAAACAAGAAGTGAGCATGACCAAGGTGTCCTCTGTGCAGGGAATTGTGAGTCCTCCCATTGGATGATTGTAACCAAATTCCTCTTCTGCCTCCCTCAGTAAGTTTTGAAATGAAGGATTCTTCAATAAGGTGACTGGAACCACAAACCTCTTCAGCTGGTTCTGACCAACATAGACAGCAAAGTGGCCCTTTGGCACATCTGAAGCCACATTCCATGAGCTTTTTGTTAGTGATTGTATCATCTGCTTCCCAGGCAACCTGACACCCATTTTTAAATCTCAAACTCAAAGATCAATGACAAAGAGAGAATGATATCAGAAGTTTGAGAAGAATAGAAGCTTAAGAGACTCGAGAATGAGAGAAGATGGGGAGGAGCAACATAAGATGCTTGGTATATAAAGGTAGGAAAGTAAGTGAAGATAACTAATGCATGTGGCTTCACATGGTAATGCCATCCAATGCTCTATCAGCCAGCTTGATATCAGGCCCACCTCCCACTTGCAAAATACTGGAGGCCCACAAACATTTAGTCAGTCTGGTTTTCATGGCTCACTTGGGTGTAAGAATGTCCCATCCAATTGTGGGACAAACAAGGGATTTGAAAAGAAACTAGGGTTTTGCTTGCTTTTGGTTTCTTTGGTGGTTGGCAAAAAACATATAGCTAGCTAACCATGTGCTATATGTTTGCAGTTTCTAATTTCTTGCTTGAATGCATTGAATGGGGAGATAGGTACATTTCTTTGAGGGGCCCTGCAGATTTGAGCCTGTCTAGTGTTTATTTAAGCTGGTGTAATTGTAGGACAGGTAGGAAATTGTAACTTGGAGACAAGAATGATCATCGATGTGGACTCACTTGGAGACAAGAATGAGCGGATAATGAATGATGGCGGCTTGATTATTAACTGGGGTCTCCCTTTTATCCTCTCTTAAGGAGAAGTAAGATCATTGAGACATAGACAGCCTGATATTAGTAGGTTCACATTCAACAGAGATCGAAAAGATATTAGTACATCTCTCAGTGTATGAACCTATTTGACAGTTTAAGCTAGATAAATTGAAGTTCTTTTACAATGGCACCATACTACATGAGTACATTTTTTTCTCTTTTGGCAACAAACTACATGCATACATGGTATCTCAACATTAACAATTCTCACTAACTAAAAGTCTTGAATATGTATTTTCTAATAGTCATATTTTGTGGGTACTACCGTACAAGAGTCAAGGTTAACAACTTCATTTGATTGGTTCATATTCTCAATAAATTGCTTCCTTAAGCTTATCGGACATGGATAAAATCCTTGGTACAACACTTGTACTTGTCTAATTGCAGACAAGCAAACTCGTAGTTGGCAGAGAGACAAGAAAAGCCACATACAAGAAGTGAGAGAGAGAGAGAGGGAGATCAGGAGGTGGACAAGATGTGAGGCTAATATAGCAGTAGAACAAAACCATGACCAGAATTTTGTGAAGACAATAGAACATGAATACCAAATATGAGGTAGGGCACTTCCTTATGAACAATGGCAGCAGACTCATGCAAATGTCCATTAACTCAGTCTCTGCAGTCTGCAATATGCATGCATAATGGGCACTGGGCATAAAACTTGTTCTATCTAATTAAGGACTATAATCCAACTGCAGAATGTATGTAAAGCACAAGTATGAGGACCATATTCAGTTTAATCACTTACTCACCCTTCGGGGGTACTATATCCTAATTAAGGTCTACTAGTTCATTGTCTTCATCCTAATGAATTGAAGGTATCATTGGTATTCCTCCCTGCCACAATCCCGCTGGAGTTCCTGTTGGGATTGTCACATAAAAGAGGGCTAAAATACTACCAAATTATGCACATATGTTGACAAATATACACATGAAATACTAGAATGAGTATAAGAATTAGAACCAGGTTCGAGGCACGCTATGCATTGTCCTTGAAACAGATACGCCGCCCTCCGTGCACAGGCGAATAACCGCGTTCCGTTCCCGAGATACAACGAACCACACCGTCAGTTTAAAGTTGCACTTCAAATCAAACTGACTGGATCTCGATCAGAGGAGACTCTATTGCTCAATGACGGATGATGGATTAAGAGTGAAGAAGAACAAGTTTTTCTTTCTTGTATGTTATTATTTTCTGCAGAAACTCGTACTCTATATATAAAAGAACGCCGTTTAGCCTTTTTAGGAAGAAGAGACGCAATTTTCCGCAGAGAAACGGCCATTTACTCGCTATAACCGCTTAGCCGATCGATCGCAAGCCGATCGATCGTTTTATAAGCCGTTTGCGATCGATCGCCTTATTTAGCCAAAAATTACGATCGATCGTTTTATTGCGGTGCCCAAATCCTAAAATTCCAGTAACTACGATCGATCGTTTTATACCGATCGATCAGGCCAATACGAAAACCAAATTTCACAAAATTACAGTAACTACGAACGATCGGTTTATCACGGTCGATCGTTACACGATCGATCGCGTTATTTTGCCGATCGATCGCTGCATTTTTTAACTTATTTGTTTAATTTCAAGTCAATTTTCAACAATCCCCACCATGACTTGATATTAAACCAGTCTACACACTAAAATGCATACGACACATGAATGAGACATTGAGCAATAGTACTCTAAGTTTTCGGCGATAGGTACCTTGAGGGTTTGAACCTACACCTAGTTTGGTAGGCCGCCACTCTCACAAGTTCGAAGTGAACTAAGTCTTGAACTTGAACCTTAGAGCAAGAGCTTTGACAAACCTAACAGTTAGAGTAACTCCCTTTTCGAGATCATTCGGGGTAGCGCTTTATGGCCATGCGCCTTGTATCTTTTCATGAATTGCACATTAGAGAACAAGCCCTCGTTCTCCTTAACTGCGACCTCAGTGGCACTCATATAGGTGACAGTCTCCAAGGGTAATCTGCATAACAATACCCTGTTTTTTAAGCCTTGACCTCATTAAGACTTTCGTCATCCTGTTTCATATGCAGTAGAGCACTCTCATCATCACACGGGAACGAGCATACAATTTATTATATTAGTGCTCTCCAAGTCACGCATTAGCTTGTTATTACCCATTGAATCTTCGTCGTGGGATCTCCACTCAGAAAGATTGGGTTGCTACTAACGATGACTTAAATCATAGGCTTTAAGCCCCATTCCCCTAGATGAGTTAAGGACTTGTCCTGCCGACAACCCTTTAGTAAACGAATCAGCCAAGTTATCCGCTGATCGTATGAAACTTAAGGTAATGACTCCTGAGGTAGTCAACTTGCGCAAGATTTTATACCTTAGTTCAATATGCCTAGAGGACCTCTTATTATGATTCTTACTCTTAACCTTATCAAGAGCTGATTGGCTATCACAGTGAATCAAAATTCCAAGAATTGGCTTATTCAACCAGGGTATATCTATTAATAGATCCCTAAGCCATTCCGCCATTCCTCCAGTTTTATCAAGAGCTACTAACTCAGCATCCATAGTAGATCTTGTTATCACAGTTTGCTTGGAAGATTTCCATGCAACTGCCCCACCACCAAGTGTAAATACATAACCACTCGTGGCCTTTGTTTCATCAGAATCTGAAACCCAATTAGCATCACTATATCCTTCTAATACAGCAGGGAACCCGGAATAATGTAAACCGAAATTTACACTTCCCTTCAGAAATCTGAACACTCTCTCAATGGCAATCCAATGAGACTCATTAGGGCTCTTAGTGTATCTACTTAGTCTTCCCACAGCATAGGATATATCCGGTCTACTGCAGTTTGCCAGATAACTCAAACTTCCTATCAGCTGTCAATATCTAAGTTGTGACACACTTTCCCCAAGATTACACTTGAATCATACGGCGTACCGACAGGTTTTCTATCGAAGTAACCATACTTCTTTAGAATCTTCTCCACATAGTGTGATTGACTGACAACTATTCCATTAGAAGTCCTATCAATCTTTAAGCCCAATATGACTTTAGCAAGACCTAAGTCTTTCATATCAAAATTCTCGTTAAGGAAACCCTTAACCTTATTGATATGATCCACATTGTTACCAAAAATCAAAATATCATCTACATATAAACATAACATCACAAAACAATCATTAAACGACTTCCAATATAAACATTTATCAGATGTACACATGACAAAATTATTAGAAAGAAGAACATTATCAAACTTTTGATGCCATTGTTTAGGAGCCTGTTTTAACCCATAGAGAGATCTCACTAACTTACATACTTTTCTTTCTTGACCAAGAACTACAAAACCTTCAGGCTGCTCCATATATATTTCCTCCTCTAATTCACCATTTAAAAATGCTGTTTTGACATCCATTTGATGGATCTCGAGGTTATAATGAGTTGACAATGCAATAAGCACTCTAATTGTAGTTATCATGGTCACAGGAGAATACGTGTCAAAGAAATCTTGACCTTCCTTTTGACTATACCCTTTAGCCACTAATCTAGCTTTGTACTTTTCAATGGATCCATCAGGATAATATTTTTTTTTAAAGATCCATTTACACCCAATGGGTTTAAACCCTGGAGGTAGATTCGTTAGAACCCACGTTCCATGTGCAAGAATTGAATCCATCTCACTCTGTACCGCTTCCTTCTATAAAGAAGATTCACTAGATGACATAGCCTCACTAAAAGTCAAAGGATCCTCATTCTCCACCTGTAAGTATAAAAGTCATCTCCATAATTCTTCTCTATTCTGGTTCTTTTAGATCTCCTAACCTCTACATTGGTATCCGAATCTTCAATTCTTGGAATAGAAGATGATGAGCCATCTTCTTTATGTACTACAGCTTTACTCTTTTCCTTCATAGGAAATACATTCTCAAAGAATGTTGCATCATCGGACTCCTTAATAGTATTAGGTGCATAATCCTGCCGATCAGACCCAATTACTAAAAACCGATATGCTCTACTATTTTGTACATAACCAATGAACACCGCATCATATGTTTTTGAACCTAGCTTATTCATTTTCACGTTTGGGATTTTTACTTTGGCAAGACATCCCCAAACCTTAATGAATTTCAAGCTCGGTTTTCTTCCTTTCATTAACTCATATGGGGTTGTATTTTGTCCTTTATGAGGCACACGGTTTAAGATCATACAAGCAGAAAGAATTGCTTCTCCCCATAAATTCTTCGGTAGACCCGAAGATAAAAGCATAGAATTAATCATGTCAATGAAAGTTCTATTCTTTCTTTCTGCCACTCCATTAGATTGAGGAGAGTAAGGCGTTGTGATCTCATGTATTATTCCTTGATTTTCACAAAACTTGTAAAATTCAAGGGAACAATACTCCCCACCACGATCAGACCTTAGTCTTTTAATCCGCCTCTCAGTTTGATTCTCAACCTCCATCTTATAGACCTTAAACTTCTCAAAAGCCTTATCTTTAGACTTTAGTAAATAAACATGACAATATTTAGAGTAATCATCAATAAATGTAATGAAATATCTCATACCACTCCTAGTAATTAATCCATTCAGTTCACATATATCCGAATGAACTAATTCAAGCAAACATGTAGACCTATCAATAGACCTATAAGGTTTCCTAGGTTGTTTTGCTTGAACACATATTTCACATTTATCACTAGTTACATCATGCAATTTCGGAATCAAATTAAGATTCATCATTCTTTTAATAGTATTTGAATTCACATGTCCAAGTCTCATATGCCACACATCAAAAGAATCAACATGATAAACTAAAGAGTCATCTACTTGAAATAAAAAGTTATTACAAGAAACCAAATTTAGTTTAAAAAGGCCATCACACACATAGCCTTTGCCAATAAAAGTACCATGTCTAGTTATTACAATTTTATTTGAATCAAACACTAATTTATATCCTTCTCTACTCCCATCGTCACAGTCCTATCCTTTACTTCCTGATAGAAAGAAAAAAAAGAAACATCAACACCGATGTGAACAGTTGCCCCTGTATCAACCCACCAATCGGTAGATTCACATGCCAAGTTAATTTCAGAATTAGTTAATACTAACCTGTCATCTGAAGTAACCATGTTAACATGAGCAGAAGATGCAGCCCCACCATGACTATGGTCCTGACCTTTCTTCTCTTTGCACTTGTTTGCAAAATGTCCCGGTTTCCCACAGACCCAGCAAACCTTCGACTTCTTGTCCTTATGGATATTTGAACTAGGTTTGAAAGACCGATTCTTAAACTTCTTGTTGTTCTTCTTATTGCCATGAAACTTCGGTTTCCCTTCTACAACATTGGCTTGAGCACTATCTTTAACCCCAGAAGATGAGCCTTGTAAGATTTTCATCTTACCCCTATGCTTTTCTTCAATTTGTATGGCCACCATAAGATCATCAACGGACATTGCGTCCCTTTTGTGCTTCAAGTTAACTTGGAAATCCTGCCATGAGGGTGGTAGCTTGTCTATAAGCGCCGGAACTTGGAGCATCTCGTCAACGGGAATGCCTTTCCCAATGATCTTTGCTACTAAATTCTATATCTCAACAACCTGGTCCCTAACAGATTTGTTATCGACCATCTTGTAGTCAAAATACTCGCCTACAACATATTTTTCTTCCCCTTCATGCTCTTTTCCAAATTTCTTATCAAGGGTATCACATAGTTCTTTAGCAGATTTAGTATTCACATGCAAATCATATAATTCATTGCTCAAGACACTCAAAATTTGTCCATGGCATAGTTCATCATCTTGTTTGAATTTATCAATATCAACAGGCTTAGTAGTTCCAACTTCAGACGAACTAGCAGTCTTGTCAGATTCAGAAGATACAGTTTTTTCCACATGAACATCAGAAATAACATAGAATATGTTCAATTGAGCCAACCAAAATTTCATCTTTGTTTGCCATCGCATGAAATTCTTGCCATCAAATTTCTCAGGCTTCAATGATTTGTCAACACCCATAATTGCAGTAGTATTCAATCAACAAGAACAAATAATATCTGTTTCAAGATTGTTGGGATTGTCACATAAAAGAGGGCTAAAATACTACCAAATTATGCACATATGTTGACAAATATATACATGAAATACTAGAATGAGTATAAGAATTAGAACCAAGTTCGAGGCATGCTATGCGTTGTCCTTGAAACAGATACGCCGCCCTCCGTGCACAGGCGAATAACCGCGTTCCGTTCCCGAGATACAACGAACCACACCGTCAGTTTAAAGTTGCACTTCAAATCAAACTGACTGGATCTCGATCAGAGGAGACTCTATTGCTCAATGACGGATGATGGATTAAGAGTGAAGAAGAACAAGTTTTTCTTTCTTGTATGTTATTATTTTCTGCAGAAACTCGTTCTCTATATATAGAAGAACGCTGTTTAGCCTTTTTAGGAAGAAGAGACGCAATTTTCCGCAGAGAAACGGCCATTTACTCACTGTAACCGCTTAGCTGATCGATCGTTTTATAAGCCGATCGATCGCTTTGCGATCGATCGCTTTGCGATCGATTGCCTTATTTAGCCAAAAATTACGATCGATCGTTTTATTGCGATGCACAAATCCTAAAATTCTAGTAACTACGATCGATCGTTTTTATACCGATCGATCGGACCAATACGAAAACCAAATTTCACAAAATTACAGTAACTACGAACTATCGGTTTATCACGGTCGATCGTTACACGATCGATCGCGTTATTTTGCCGATCGATCGCTGCATTTTTTAACTTATTTGTTTAATTTCAAGTCAATTTTCAACAGTTCCAGGCCATCTTGCAGTTTATGAATGTCGGAGATGCAGACCCAGAGACGTCTTCTGATCCCAATCTCATTCCTGGTCAATAACCCAACTCTTTTATAACTTTGCTTTCAATAGGTTCTATTATTTCACCTGCCTCCTGCCATGCATTCCATGTCACACTAATCTCATCCTTCTCAATTCTCGAAATAAGAATTTCTTAGCTCTTTATTGCCCCTGGATATTTCTAAGGTACCATTGATTCCGTGCCAAGAAGATTATGTTGCTATCGCACGCGCATGCAACAATGTCCGGCCTCGTGAAACCTGCAGTAAAGTGGACAAGTAGGCCAAACGGTAAGATTTTATGAACATACATATTGATACTTCTATTTGGTTGTCCCAAATGAACCAAAATCAGTTGAAAATCAAATAAATTGTTATAGATATATTAATACTGCACTCAACATCATATAACGGGGATGTAGCTCACATGGTAGAGCGCTCGCTTTGCATGCGAGAGGTACGGGGTTCGATACCCCGCATCTCCATTCAACAAAACCTTTTTTTGTCTCCCTTCTATTTTTGTTTTGTTCGACAACAATTGTCTCCTTCTATTTTGATTTCGCTTCGCAACCATACGATTTTTCTTTTTTTTTTAATCGGTGCAAAACTGTAAATTCAAAATCTTATTGGATATATGTGTTAAAATACAAGTTAAAAAACTTGATCAAACTGAATTGTGAATTTTCGATTCAGTAACCAAACTACATTCATATTTTATACTAATTCAACCTAAATAAATTCTCTCTTAATTAAGCTTTAAATTCATTAAAATTCACTAACAAACAGCACCTAAGCCAATCAGCTAAAAATTAATGCCTTCAAAAGAAATGGCACAGGAAATAAAGCCCATGACTGCTTATGTCAGTAAAGCCCACAAACTTGAAACATCCTTGCTTTGCAGTTTCTTGACTTCTTGTTCTTAGCTCACAGGTGCTCACCCTTTCAATCATTCCTACGGATATTTTGGTTCATGATCCACAATCTTTCTCTTACATGTTCCTTTGACAGTACACTATGCCATGTTCCTCTCAGTAATTTAGAATGTGCCAGACCATCTAAAGCAAATGGTTAGGCTACATAAATATAGAATGCTGGAGCTTTAGATGCTCTAGGACCATGAATTAAGTTCCTAAGTGCCTTATTTCCCAATATGTGATTTGAAGATGAGTTCACCTATTTTTGCGATAAACAGTGCAAGATTGGAGCCACCCGATCTCCATTGAACAGCCATTTCGAATGAGGAAGCATGCGGATTTTGATGCTCAAACCTTTACCCTCCTTAAGGCACACGTCGGATCAACGTTTGACGGTGCACAATGCCTTTAAGAAAGTATAGTCCAAAATGCTTGACATACCCTTTCTTTAATACGGTATAGCTATGCTCTAAATTTTAATCAGAAAAGCTATGTTCTAAATTCGTTCCCACCACAATTTAGATATGCGGACCCCGCAAGTATATGACTTTCACAAAGCCCGTAGGCTATTCCTGTATAGAATATGACGTCATTTCAGCATATTTTTTATATGTAAAAATCAATCAATATTTCAGAGAGAAAGCAGGTTATGCCTTGTGCTAGCAATATGTGACCCACAAATGATCAAATTGGAGCTAGCAATATGCCCTACAGGCTACATGACTCAATCATTTGGCTTAACCTGTAGAACCACATGCTTCACTAGTGGTCACCAGCTAAAACGGCTCCTATTGGTGTCCTTTCTATGTACTTAAAGCAAGTAAGATCCAATTCTTTAAAATATGATGGTTGGACTGGTAGAAATATTATACTTCGGAGTTTGTGAAGACGTAACCATCAAACTGGGGAAATAGGGACTACATGCTTCAAGGTACCAAACCCCTTAAAATTTCTGACAGTTGGATTGGTATAGAATAAATTTTAGAGTTTACAAGACTGATCTCTATATAGGATTCCTCGTAGAAGAAAGATGATAAAAAGTAAGATTAAAGCCAAGAAAGACTAAATTAAACTAAACTATAAAATAAGCTATGCCATTGATAATTTATTATTGTTTAAGGAAGACCCTTTTACATATTTATAGGTTCTTAAGCCATAATCCTAGTTGACATAGGATAGACTCTAAACTATAATCTTAATTGACATAGAAGTAAGTTAATCATAATCCTAATTAAAATAGGATCATAACAAAGATATAAATATCAAACAGGGCACACAAATCATGCTTCAAGGTACTCAAAGCTTCAGCTTCCGTCGAATTCCACCATCCAACGGCTAGTGTTTATTCGATCAAAAGGCATAATCCAGTATTGCATGATCAGATGAGTAATGTTAAGCGATTATAACATCCACCACATTCACATGTATATTCTTGATAGACAAAAGTACCCAAGAGGGTTATGATATATGAGGTCAGGGCCAAGGAAAACATGGATTGAATTAGTTATAACGTCTAACAGAATGTACTGATAATTGCTAAGTATAATTTTGGTGGATAGTAGAACATGGTGAAGGAAAGATACTTAAAGGTTCTAAGAGCTAGCCAAGCTGCCTTGTAAGCTCAAACTCACCACCTTTTTAGTTTCAAGCAAAACCTCCATCAAGTTAGCTCAATGGAGGTAACATTGATTAAATTCTCATCTTCATTTGATTATATGTTTTCCCTAAATAATTAACAAAAATGTGTAAGTAGGAAAAGAAAAGGCAAGCTTACATTTACTTAAGCCAAGCTGATTTGAGCTGGATTAAGCTTTGAACATCAAGCCCCGTTCAAACTTGAAGCAGAATGGAATCTTGTCTAACATGTTTAGGGTTTAGGTTTTATAGTTCAGGCCAAAGCCTAGTTGCTTTAAGCATGCCAATTTTATTTTGGCCATGTATTGGAAATGTAGAAACCAAGGCCAGTTGATGGTTTTTTATGTCATGGCTGTGTCAACTAATTTAGGACCAATACACTTTTTCTTGATAGATTTTCAATAATCTAGTCTGGTCCATACTTGATAACTGCCACCACTTGAGCATTTTAATTCAACCCACATCCTAGTGAAGCATCAACCATTGAACCTAGTCAGTTGACTTTTTGCTTCCTTCATCAAACTGTCATTTTGATGACCACGCTATTCATTCACAATTGCATCAGCAGAACGGCAAAGCTCCATTCCTTCTACACATAAACCCCTTGGACCATATCCCACAATTCTTGAAATGGATGAAATCACCCTTCTTGCTTACATAAGAAGGTTATGTACATTAAAATTTAATGTTTCACACCTTTTGCGCTGATACTGAGTGATACATCCACAAATAGTGGGTTGATGCCTCCCCTACTAAGTACCCAACTTGACCTATGATTTCAGCAGTTGAAAATGGAGGACTATGTATAAATTGGAAGCATTTACTGGCTCAAAAGATTTTTATTGCACCCAAAACCACTCCACTTGCAAAAGTGTTTGTTTTAATGCCTCAGAGAATGGGGTTGGTGGGTGTGGCATATTGTAGGTGGAAGGGAAGGGGAATGAAGCTGTTGGGACTTGGGATGATATCAGAGAGGCCTCACTAAGGTGTCTTAAAGGCAGGAGGGAGTTGGTAACATGGCTTTCATGTACCTAGAGAGAAGAAGGGAGAGCCACCATCAGACCCCAACAGCATTTTTTGGGGCACTAATCAGGCCCCAACAGCATCACTTTCGCTGATAAGTTGCACAACCTTCCCCCGGTCATTCTGCAGTGTTGGGAGGCGGAAATGGTGGCCCAACTGATTCCCCATTAAACCTCAGTCACAGAACATGGGCTCTGTTTTCCTGTCTTTTGCTACTGAGAGTGACTCATGGCAGAACCAATCATCTCAGACTCTTGCATATAGAGATACCTCTCTCTACTCTCTCCTTCATACTTCAAATATTTGAGGCTAAAGAGGACAAGTATTGATTTTGGCTGTCTGAGAGGAATGTACGGGAATGAGCATTGGCTAGAGTTGTGGTCCAAAGATATTAATAGAGAGTTGGGGACCAAAGATATCAGCTTTGTAATTCTTTTGTTTTCTATTCTTGGTGCATGATGCTTACTATGAGAAGCCTTTTATCCTACAATGTACCATATGTAGCTAAATCTGATGCAATGAAGAAAATTAGGGGATTAAGAAGAAGAAAATTATGTGAAGGCAATAAGTTGAATAATGTCAACTTAGAAGCATCAAGAATACAGGCACTCAGTAATATGAACATGGTAATGCACTATAAATTATTGTGCACATTAGGATTTGGCTGATAAGACATCAAATCAGCTCTGAAGTGAAAAGAACTGAAATACATGTAGAAATACAGAGGTGCTTATATCCTTTGTACTTAAAAGTACATGTTGTACATGAAACTGGAGAAAGAGATACTATCATAGAAAGGACCAAAGAAGTGATAAATGTGGGTCAGGTCCTTTACTGCTTTGATGGATCTCTGGACCTCAGAACATGGGGAGTGAGTTTGGCATAAGGCCGGGGTAGAGAAACTTGTGAACCTTATTTGAGGTGGAATCAATTAGGATTGAAGCTCCCCCACAAATTAGGTGATAGTGTTAGCTGGAGGACCACATCCCACTAGACTTTCAATGCTCAAACCTGCTCTGCTTTTCCAAATTCCAAACATATATCTCTTTACGTAGAGCCTGCTATACTTGAAGAATATTTTCTTGTGTATTTGTATGGTTTGGGTTAAGTGTAATATCCTTTACATCATATACTAATACATTTGTTTCATAGTCAGTTTGCAGGACAAGGAATTTGAGAACTGGCCCACCCTCCACATGATGTAGGAGCTACACACTACAAGAAGATACCAAATCTAGGATCAGGCTACCTGATTGTTAAATTTGTGTTTCATGATAGCTAGATTATAATGTAGAGTCCATCCTATAATACTATAATAACTTAGAATCATGGCACCGTGCTACCCATTGCAAAAAAAAATTCTATCTTCTACTTTGTTACTTTTTTCATACACTCTGTCACTCTCTCTTAGCCTAATCAGGGTCCCCCCTAAATAAAACACCTCTATACGAAAAGTACACATTGGAAAAAGGTCAATAAAGTGATTCAGTCCAGGCCAATGTAATCTAAGATCCTTAAGATATGGTCAGAGATGTAGATAGATTACTATTGGGTGAAGCTGTTCCTGCCCAGGCCAATTAAAAGCAGCTTTAATCAGAGGTTGATCGTGGGTATGAGTCAAAACTGCAACAGCGTAAGAGAACACATGGGTTTCTGCCAGTCTGCCAAGTTTGGTTGCTGAGAACAGAAAGATTTCCCCTTTCCTCTGTAATTCGATTGACAGGACCACAAGCCCTGTTCTGCAAATCAAATACAGCCAAACAACCACACGGTGGTACGCTCCAGTACAGTACCTGTGAGCAAGAGAGAAAATTTATACAAAAACAACTAGACAAAAAAGTAAAAGGAAAACAATTTGAAGCTAGACAATGTAAAAACGGAAACTGATGCTCCTTCGCATTACCTACCATAGTTAAGAGCTTTGAAGTTGCCAAAAGAAGGCAGCTGTGACTGTGCAGCAACTGGAAAAGGATGACCTGAGGCATGGGAAATTGAAGCCTTTTCCCCAAAAACAAACACACAAAACACATTATAACTGCCACAGAGCTTTCAGGCTTAGCCCCAACACAAAGTGTACAGTGTGAGTGTGAGTGTGAGTGTGAGATTAGTCTTGAATAAATAATCAATCCCAGCTCCCTTAGCTATTCCCAGGTAACACCTCTGACTTACCTAGTCTTGTGATGTGGATGCGTAGGGGTTGTAAGTGCCCGATTGGATTGGCGGCCGGATATGGCGGTCTAAGAGGCAGATGGGCCTACCTCTTCTAAGTCGGGGTTGGGCCCTATAAGAATCCGATGACCCTTACATATGTTTTTTCTTTGGCACATTTTTTTTGCACAATGACCCTTACAAGTTACATCTACTCGTATCAATGTTGGGTGGAATTTACACATCAACTTTTTCTGTGTTAATTACACCTTTTAAGTCAATTGCATGTTATCACCAAACTTGTTTAATGATATCTTTGTGATGTCATAATTTTGTTTATTATGAGGGGTGTTCGCGCCATACGATTAACTATGAGGAGTAGGGCAATAGGCCTGTTAGATCACCGTATCCTATCCCCAATCCATTCGGGCACGTACAATGCCTACTTATCGTACCCACTTTGGTAAATCATGATAAGCCAACAGGATGTTGGTGTGTATGGTCAAAGCTTTGCCCTTAAAGCAGAGGTTTTGAGTTCGAACCCCCGTTCCATTAGCCACCTACAGAGATTATGTTTTCGATTCAACCCGTGCATATGTGTAGGAATTGGTGGCGGGTTACGGTGCTCTAAGAGGTCGGTTGCCCTACCCCTTATAGTCGGGTCCTAAAGACCCAGAACCCCTTGTTATAAAAAAATTATCATGATATAATCCCGCGGGGGTGCCCAATGGAGTTAGGCTCTAAGGAACTAAGGACCTTCGTTTCCGGAAGCATGTCCTAACCATTCGCATCACAACCCATTGGTTACAATACCATAAAACTGATCCATGATATTATAAAATTAACTTTAAAAAGTGTAATTAGTATGGAAAAGTGATGAACATGCATAAGTTTCGCGATGTTGACCTAAACCTATGTAAAACTCTAAAAAACAAAGGGAAAAGTTTAAATGAGATCGCTCTCATATTGCTTATATGAGGCCACTTTGAATCGTAGCCGTTGGATCTTGATCTGACGGCTACAAATATCCATAATGATTTCACCCACTCCTTGATGTGACACACTCACCAACCCACTGATTTGATATCTACCCTCCGATCGGAATCTAACGGCAATAAAGATTGGCCTCATGCTCCTTGTATGAGAAAGATCTCATGTAAACTCATCCCAAAAACAAAACTGTAAACTTGAAATTCAAAATAGAGTCTAAAAAATTTAAATTTTTAATTTTTAAGAACACACAAAATGAATTTTTTTTATGAAATAAAAGATGTCTTTAACAATCCCAGTCAGAGAGAGAGGACCCATGTGTCTTTACTCTTTAGGAAGGACAACAGGGGGATTGAGGCCAATGGGGAGAGCTCCCATGTCCTTTCTTGTTCACACACACCCCAAAGCACCCGTGGTCTGTCCTTTGCTCCCACACTCCACATGGCTTTGTTCTCTCCCCCTTCCTCCTTAAATACCCACCACCTGCACCCCCTCTCCTCCCCATCACCTTTCCCACCTCCAACCCTCTCTACTTCTCAGCAAGAACCTCAGCTCTTCTTCTTCTTCTCCCATGGCCATCAGGAAGTCAAACAAGCTCCCCCAGGCTGCAGTCATCAAGCAAATCCTCAAGAGATGCTCCAGCCTTGGCAAGAAGCAAGGCTACGAGTCAGATGAGAATGGCCTACCTCTTGACGTCCCAAAAGGCCACTTTGCAGTCTACGTTGGCGAGAAGAGGAGCAGGTTTATCGTCCCAATCTCCTACTTGACTCACCCAGAGTTCCAAAGCCTTCTGCAGAGAGCAGAGGAGGAGTTTGGCTTTGATCATGACATGGGTCTCACCATCCCTTGTGAGGAAGTGGTGTTCAGATCCTTGACAAACATGCTCAGATGAAAAGAAGTGATAGAGAGAGAGAGAGAGTGAAAGAGCATGAGAAGTAGGAGAAGAAGTTCTTGCTTTGGCATTTTTTGCTTCTTCACTTGCCTTACTTGTTTCTTGATGATGATGTTGTAATCAATCTGACCATGACCCATTTTTTCATGGACTTGCTTGTATATTGTAAGCTTGAGATTGCTGACAGCCCTCTTGTGTGAGCTGATTAATGAAGGGAAATCCCCTTTTTTCAAATATACTCTTGCATCTACTCATTTTTTGGTATAACTCTTGCATCTACTTCATTGAACAATTGTAATGGATAAATACAAGACAATTCTTTTTATGTGGGGAAGACATTGAATATCTCCACTCAAATACTGAGGTGCCTAGATGGTGCTTGTACCAGAAATATCAAGGAAAGGATTCAGGGATAAGACTCATTCATGGAGTTAAGGTTTTTGAGACTTCCAAAGCAAATCATTCATGAAGTTATGGATGTATGTTAGAAGTATCCATTTCAAAGAATAATGAGGTCAAGCTGCACAATGATGGGAAGACTGAACATAATACCAGAAGGGTGATTAAAGCATTTGAAACTTGAGAGCATATGATAGTTGGTATTTTAAAAGAGTCAGTTATCTAATGTCATTTTTTCAAGTTGGCTAATTATGGCAAGTATAAGAATAGAAGGTGCATCTTTATCTGTAATTAAATTAAGATTAAAAGGAATAAAGAAAAAAAGAAAAGGAATGACAAGTGATGGCTTGGATGGTGAGAGGTGCTTTTGGCTGTTTTGAAGAAACAGCTGTTTGATGGATCTAATGACAAGCTAGAAAGCACCCGCATTACTGATTAAAAGCGCTGTGTTGCTAAGCAAAACATCATCATTTCGTAAGATTCTAATCATCGTTTTTAAAAATCTATACACTATATGAAATGTTCATTAAAAAACTTAATTTGGCCTTCACACAGACCTCTCAACCTGCAATATAAGCAAATAATCAGAATATATAAACTTTCATACATTACACATCAATTGTTTTAAATATATTATGAAACTAATAATTGATATACTGGCAGCAAAACCTCCACAAATAATCATATTAATAGGTTGTTTTCTTACATGTCCCTCAGCTAATTGAGCAGTTAGAAGCCGGTATCATCCGATTACTATTGTGGGATGAAAAAACAATTTCTTATGCACTTTTTAAAGCATGATAAAGACCACTGAGGGAACCATCAAAAAGAAGTTACACGAAGAGAGCCTATGTTGTGTATAATCATTTTCCAGGCTTTGATGATATTGATGTTGAACAACATTGCAACAAATTTCAACTTCAGTTCAGATGACAAGGGGGAAGAACATAAATCCCATAGATGAAACCTTATCCTCCTTTTTGCAATTAGAAAAAAGCTGAGCGCCTTTGGCCCAATGGCCTACATATGCCTGGCCATTGTCTCCCATTCAAATGCCTGC
The DNA here is from genome assembly GCA_039654745.1 of Houttuynia cordata. NCBI lineage: Eukaryota > Viridiplantae > Streptophyta > Magnoliopsida > Piperales > Saururaceae > Houttuynia > Houttuynia cordata. The sequence continues at coordinate 27,602,160 of CM077508.1, forward strand.
ATGGTTGGAACTTCTCACATTGCTCTTCTCCTCTCTTTTTTCTCTCCAATAAATTGTGAAGTATAGATACCTTTGACCTCATCATTTCGAAATAAGTCCAAGTCCAAACACATGATCAGCTTCTTATATAATTATTTGTGCCTTTGTTTACCAGATGCCACACTCTTTCTGTGTAGGACTAGAGTCTGGACCTCTCCTTTAAAAGCACTTATGCTGCTTTAAATTACATCCACATAGCACTCTGACAGTCCTTCTCATTATATCCCAAATAACTGCCCTAGCCAACTCCTCCAACTCCCCGAGTCCCAGAGAAAGTATGCTCTGTTACTTCTTACTGCAAAATCCAATCAGGATCTCTCCTTGGATAATGGAACAAACAAAAATCTGGCATCATTGGCCCTTACCTCTTGACGTTATGGGGTAACCAGTAAAAATAAATATTCATGAAGCATTTTACCTATTACTAGTCAAGTAAATCATGAATTCACCTCCTCCTCTTCTAAGGGGCAGCTTGGATACAAAATTCCATTAGGCTAAAATGTAAATTCAAGCAAAATTAGTTCTCCTGAAATCTAAAAAAAAAAATTAATATTTTTGTTGGTAAAGATGTTTGAGCAATTTTAATTATGGCAAAATCTTAGTTAAAAATAAGTCCAGTCTCGAGATCTTATAGTTTCTAACATTTTGTCATAAGTTGGCAAAATCTTCAATCTAGCTTGATATTTAAATTCATGTAGGCCAAACCAAAATTTTATGTGAATCCACTAAAGTTAATTTTGTATCAAAACAGCCACTAAATCTATTGGTCTGTTTGTTCGTATTGTTTATTAATTGCTATGAAGGCTTGCATATAATTAGCCAAACCAATTGATGTCTTCAATGTCACAACACATGCCAATAGTAGAAAAATTCAGAATTCAGGAACAAATTTGTACCTTTTTTGGGTGCAAATACAAATTTGTACCTGAAACCGTAGTCACCAATGTTCTCATAGATTAAGCATAGAACTTCCCTGGTATTTTTTGGTACAACCTCTCTCTCTCTCTCTCCAGCTTTGGAAACTCTCCCGTTCAACACTGTTCTGCATCTTTTGTCACTAATAGTTAACTTTCTTTCCCTATAGGACAATTTCTGTACTATTACCAGTACTAAGTGCGCAACAAATCTACTTGTAATAAACAAGATGAAGGAAACAAAAGGTTAATATCATGTCTGAGAGATCACAAGGAGAGGTTTCAAGGAGACAAGGGTCACAAGCATTACAGTTCCTGACCTAGTGGATAGGGAGCTAAATTCACAGATTCTCCCTCGCTAGTGTTTTCAGAAGTACTTAGAAAGCAATTGGTCACCAAAGCATAATTCTTCTCTTTCTGGGCTTCTGCCTTTTCCAGTTTGGCTAGTACTTCTAAGGAGCTAATTGTATCTCAAATGTATTAGGATGTCTCCAATAATCTCACCTTCCCATCAACTTTATTTGGTGCACAGCTCTGCTAAGGTCCCGCCATGTATTAACTGGGGAGCTGATGTGCTAGTGAGCCAGTGGTACAAGCCTCTGTGCCCCAACCTATGTACTTTTGTCATGTGCTTGTGGGGGCCAGCATTCAATTTTGCACCTCAAGTTTTATATATAAATGTGAAAATGTCTACTTGGTCATTACTTGCGTCAGTTTTTATTCCAAGAAAATCACTTGCTCCAGTTGCAGCTCATTGCAACTATTAAACATTGTACACAGTACACAGCACTAAAATGGATTTCCTTGTAATTGGCTGGCATTCCATTTATAAAGAAAATCGGTTTTGCCGTTTGCATTAAACCTGTCGGTGTGCAAAGTATTGTTTAAAAATGTGACAAATGCATAGAATATAACTATGTATACTCTAGTCAGATGATGACTTTATTCCTCAAAGGGATTAATGTTTATGAATGTTTTTCCCAATCATCAAAACTATTTCAAAAATTTTGCTTCAATTAGCTAACAATGATTTAACAATATCTTTATTCTGTTCATGAATATGTAAGAAAGTGGTTGTAGGTGAACTGCCCCTTAGCCATAAAAGCCAGCTGCCAATCCAGCCTTGGTCGGGTTAGTTGGATCTCTCCCAATTGCAAGAGCAGTCCTAAGGAAGAATCCCATTGGCCCAAAGTATTTGAGTCTAATAAAAACGATCCATACCATTAGAAACTTATATATTCATTAACCAATTTTAACAGGATTTTTGGTATATTTTAACAGGAAATCTTTATTCATTTATTGTATATTCTAACATCTATATCCAAATTCATATATTTTTAAAGTGTGGTAACATATATACAAATGCAAATTTGGTAAGATATAACTTTCTAATTGTTCTAATCTTAAATATACCACATAAGATTAGAAAAGTCGAGGTGGGCATGAGATTGTCACCCTAGCTGTTTTTGGGGGGCAACACATCAACGTACCAAAGCATTGACATGGTGCAAAAACATGGTTATTTGTTAATTTGCTGTGGTTTCTGGATTTCGGTTTGTTGCTATTTACTGTAGGTTCATCACTAACAGCTCGATCTTTCAAGGCAACTTACCAATTACTACCATGCATGCTGTATTAGAAAAGAAGTTGACCTATCGCAAGTAGTCATAATCATAATCGTAATCGACACGCACCATTTCGGGCCAATTTATGGTTGGCAACCAGCTATTGCAAGTAATAATGCTTAAAAACACTTATAAGTTTAATGTGAACATCAAAACGATATGGAGAATATGAGAATTGCAATCTGCTTAAATTTGTACATACATTTTTTGATAGGTAAGACTCGCACACCCTCAGTCAATACTCTGATGAATAACGAGCATTTGATTCTCTCAAGATCAACAAAGAGAGAATGAACAATTTACCAAAAATTAATAGACCAAACTCATCTCTACTTGGTGGAATTCTGATCAAGTAGAGAGGTTAGAGACCTAAATACAGATTCTTCACAAGGAATTAACAGGCCCATCTTATGTTCCAGCCCAAACTCCTCCTCAGCTCTCTGCAGCAGCTTCTGAAAAACTGGTTCTTCCAGGAATGACAAGGGCACTATGAACCGGCGCCTCTCTTCTCCAACATACACAGGGAAGTGGCCCTCTGGCACATCTGGTGGCAGCTGATCAGAATCCTGTCCCTCTTCCTCCTCAGAGTACTCTCTTCTCTTGAAAGGCCTATTTCTGCTCTTCTTCCTTGGTGAAGATGCATGGAAACTCTTGAGCATTTCCCTCATGGCTCCAACTTCTTTATCACAAGATGGCCTGAGTGGAATGACAAGTGAGCTGTAGCCAAGTATAGGTATTTATGTTTTGATTTAGAGGTACAAAGTCACACTACACAGGACAGAGGACAGAGTACCTAATTGAATTGGATGTCCTTGTCACCAATGTTTATGTCTACTATCAATTCTTACCACTCAAATACACGTGGTAGGTACCCATTAGAAGTAATCAATACAAGGAAAAGGCTAAGACGACCCTGGCTCACTGGAGTTGGCATGCACCAGCGTGCTGCAAGCCGTTGTATCAGGATCCAACAACGCACGTTAATCGCGGGCCGGCGGGTGACTCCAACCTGCATGCTTCCTGGATTAACATGTGCCATCGGATCGATATATGACAACCTGTGGTGCCTCGGCGCATGTTGACGCAAATTGGTTAAAATTGGTGTTGTATTGGTTGTTGCATATTTCGGTTATTGGTGGGGAGAGGGTCAAGTTGGTTGATGGACAAGAAGAGCTCATGTTGTTCGGAGGTTGGGATGAGATGTAGGGCAGGCATGTCCGGAAGAGGACCTTGTATCTGACTTGGTGTCGGCTACTGTGTCATTTTAGACTCGGATCTAAATTCATGGTGACTCAAGAAAGATTCAAATGCAATTTGCACAACATTTCTATGGGCTTGCTACCCAAATAAAAGAGAAAAATACAGATTTAAGGGGCACAATTAATACGAATGCGTCGGTCTTCAGGCTCCAGTGTAAATGTGCATAGCTGGGTTGTGTATGTGTGTATTGTCATTGCCACGAGCAGTTGTTGCCAAAATAAAAGAAGGCATGCCAATGTAATTCCAACACTGCTTTTTGGTTAAAAATTTGCAACTAATATAACCAGTTCTTTTAACACTATTGAAACATGAAGTGGTGGAAAAGTATAAGGTTCTTTAACTTGCAATCATAGCTGTGGCATCGCTAGATCTTATGTTTGAACTTAATAATTTCAAGTTCAAGTAACAAATTACTTTTCTTGATCACTATCTAAAAAGTTTGAAGAAGGGCTCTACAAGGTTGATCTAGGCAGGCTCTTTCACTTAACAGGAGTTGTCGACCAGTAAAGGGACGTACAAGTAACGATGTCTAGGGAGTACTGAACAGCTTCTCCTTCAAATTCAAATAAGCCAAACCTTTGTTTACAACTTCTTAGGATAGAAACTCTTGCTATACAATACTGATGTGAGTCACTGCTTACATATGTTACAATATTGATAGCATGGTTCGGTAGACCAACTGAAACAAAAATCATATAAATAAATTGAATATAGGAAAATGAGGAAGTTAAAGATGGACATATGGAATAACTAGGTGAGAGAATTATAAATTAGTTGTATGCAAGAATTCAAATCTTAGTACCTTTAAAGGATAAATAAAGTTAAAAAGTGTAGTAACAAAATCAGGTCTATGAATGGGGAAGTTCAATCTCATTTATTAGTCATAATTATAATTATAATCAAATAGTGTATTTTTTTCAACTATTTAGGGTCAGAGCTCTATCTACAGTTCAAATCGCGCTGCCTCACTCAAAAGCGCTTGTGAGCTATGGCTCATATAAAGAGATGACGTACGGACGTCCTCGGGTGTACCCTACCCATACAAATTGATAACTAACCTGAGTGGGGCCCGTCCGTATGAGTACACAATAACTTTGGTACTCCCGAAGTCCATAATAAAAATTACGGGTGGGACCCACATGTTTTTCAGCCCGTGATTCTCGCTCGTGATATGTTTAGACAATCTCAAACTAGTGGGCCGGGCCGCTGCGTACTGGCTGTGGACCACCAAGTGGACTGAAGAGCCCAGTACCATACTGTCCACAGAAAAGGATGAAACATGAGCATGTTTTGGACTGCATCTGAATCCAACTTGATTGTTCTCACAATTTCACAACTATCTCAAAATTACATGGCTTCCTTGCTTGGTATTTTTCTCTTTTTTGGTTACCTAAGTTACTAGTGACACTGTAGTTGCATGTGGTGATATGTACTCACTCTGCATGTCAAGTAGGTCGCAGATTTCTGCCCTATATATGGAATTGAATGAGATGTAAGTGTAACTAATGTGGGGTGGGACCTATCATAAGCCATGGTTACCTCCTCCGCCGCCGCCGCCGCCTCCTTTTCATACAACTGTAGGCATATAATATCCTCGAAAGTCAATAAATTAACGTACAGGGAATTTGAGCGGTCGACTCCTACTGCACATAAACAACCTAACCACTTGGATATGACCACAGATCCATGATGTATTATATATTTTCCACATGGAGGGTTCTTTGAGTCCTTGAAGCATATTTTTTATCTGCCTCAATGATTTTCATCGATCTACGGGATTGACGGTGCATTTGCATCACCTGTTCACTCATGGGGTGCACAGGTATTGTTCACTCATGGGGTGCACAGGTATTGTGTGAGCTGTTGAGTCCTCGAAGAACTGACTAGAAGGGGTAGGGCCACCGAACTCCTAGAGCTTGAATCCATCGCCAATGCCCTTGTACACATGCAAAGTCCACGCATGCATTGAGTAAGGATATAACCGATGCCGGTGGACAATAGAGTGGGGTTCAAATTCAAGACTGCCCCTCATGAGGCGTGACCGTAGCCATCTCATCAACACATGGATTCCCACATGGGTTGCAACAGTCCTTACTTTGTTTCTTTTTCCAGTTGCATTGTAGGTCATGATAATGCAATAGAGAGCCCCTCTTCTGTCAGCTTTGAAAAGATTTTGTTCTTTGAATACATAAACAAACACTACTTTGAAAATTTTGAACGGTGTTCGTCTACATATCTGATTCTCTGTGACCCCTTCGAATCTTTTTGAGACATTTTATCACATAATAAATGGTAATGCAGAACAATATTAACAACAACAACAATAATAATTATAGTAGTAGTAATAGTGTTAATTAATAATATTAACCATAATAATGGATATCGTGGACCTACTAAGTAGTTTATCACTTATTGCTATCTTGTTACTAATAATTGATTAGAAAACATCATCAGAGATTAGCATTAGTCATCGTCTTAAAATTTCGATAACTTTCACTCGAATTCTCAAGCCCTAAATAGGCATTCAAATTAAATGGTCATGTTGAAATATGAAACAAATTAATGAAGATTTCTATGTCCCGACAGCTTGAGCTGTTGAAAACTTAATTATCATACTATTCAGCCATTTTCACCCGGAAAAAATGTGTGGCCGTGGCAGCTATATATTGCTGTTCATGTTTACCAAATGGGCTAAAAAGGCATTTTAAGAGTGGCTTACGTTAGTCAGATCAGACTCATCAAATCAAAACTTAAGATTTTACATGAATCTATATGATCCTTCAACCTAAGTACCTAGGCCTTCAAAATAAATAAATAAATAAATTTAAATCTTGGTCAAATAGACCAACCACATGTCCAAGAAAAAGCAGACCAATCACAAATCATCCAATCTGTAATCAAACTTCCATCCAACTTATTCTCCCATAGCCATTAGCCCATTACTCTCCTCTAAGAGCTCCAGTCACTCACCCAACCTGATGTTGATCTCCATTCACATGCATCTTGTAGCTGCCTTTGACATTGCCATGCCCCTTCTTTCTTTTTGGGAAAGAGTCTTGTCCTTCTAATTAGTTGAGACCAATGTGGTAGTAACCATCAAAGCCAAGTGAGCCGTCAATGAGCATTCTTTCTTTAGAGTTTAGAAAATGCATGGGCCCAACCTGTGTTGACATTGTGCATGACATTGTCTGGTAGAGTATTGATGCATGTGATGGATGGCCACATGGGCTGAAGAGACAACCTCGTCAAGTTTTGAATTGGGTTGTAGCATGTGATGGATGGCCCAGTTGGCCCACTTAACTTAGCTGGCTGCTGTCTAATCATTGGACCCAGGTTATCAAACATGAGCTTTGCTGCTGCTGCTGATGATGATGACTGTGACCACAGCATAAGGCCATATGATCTGTTGGGTCAAAATTTGTATAATAATACCATCAAGATTCAAATTTCAAGGCCAAGAGAAAACCGTATCATCAAAGGACCTGGATTCTTTTGGATTGTTCTTTGTACCTTCGTTTGTCTGAGCCTCCTATGAAGCTTTCCCAATCTAGTTTCCAACAATTTCAATGACTGGTTACTTTTGTAAAGAAAATTATGATCCAGATAAAATCAAGTTTAGAGGCGCATTTGGGCAACCAAAGCCGCTTTGTTTACGACCACTTTACTGTCCTAAATACCTCATGCGCTTAGGCAGAAAGCGGCAGTAAACAAAGCATTTTGGTTGGGCCCTTGCGGTGCTTGGCAATGCACAGTGCTTCTTTAGATAATATCCTCTGGAGGAGGATTAGAAAAATTAGATAATATCCTCTGGAGGAGGATTAGAAAAAGCGCTTCCCTTGGTGTGTTATAGGCTAAGCGGCTTCTTCTGCCCTGAGTATACCAAAGAAGAGCACTGATATAGGGATCCAGCGTCTGCCAACCATTAGATGGAAATTTAGCAGCTGGTATGTCTTGTCTGAGGTCACTCATATACTTAGATGAGCTCACACAAGAAATGCCAGCTGCTGGATTTCCATCCCCATGGCCGGCAGACGCGTGGCCCATCTCTTAGCGTTGGTGTGATGGCGAGGACCACGCTTCAAGAAGTGTTTCTCTAAGACGCCTTTTGCCTCGCTCTTTATAGTCTTATCCTAAACACTTTGGATGCCACAGATCCAAGTAAGACACAATCAGGTTTAAGGGAGCGTTGGTGGGAAGCTAGGACCATGCCTCAAGAACCAGAGGTGTTGAGACATGCCTGAGGGGATAAGCGGTGGAACACGGTTCTACCAGAAGCTGGTTGCCATGCCATTCTAGTAAAGGACCTAAATGCCTGTGTCCCTAATTCAAGCCACCGTTCCACTGTTGCCATATTCGGCCTTATGGGGTGGGCTGAGGGCCAGGCTCATTAATACTTAACAGTGTTACAATACAATGAAATGGGGTACGGCCAGGATAAACCCAATAGGCTTACTTTATAAAGTTTCTGGGGTAACCATCGAAGCAAGACAGCAATGAGAGCCAGCTCTGCTTCACAGTTGACAATAATAAATAGCAGACGTTCAGTACATGGATTAACATTTGAATACATGGAATCCGAAGGTTATCAACCAGCCTTGCTGTCATGAACTTTTATCAAGAAGATGATCTTCTTTGGTCAATGTTGTGGATAGCCGCAGTTATACTCTTACAGTCATATCCCATTGTTTTCATCCAGTTCTCAAAATCTCCAATTTCCTGCACATATGACCATGTCCAACCTTATCACGGAACAACACGCTGATGCTTACCTTAACTAGATATAGATTGAATGGCATATGTCTGGAGTGTCTCTTTTGCCACCCTAAGGTGGAAGCCTTTACACTAGATGCATAAACTATTCAATATGTAAAAGATGTCTCCCTAAAATCCAGCAGTCACTGTTTTTTTCCAATAACTGGAAAGCAGGAAACTAAAGCCCGGGTAAAAGAATCAGTACGTGACTGAAATAAAAAAGGAATTCAAACCAGAAGAAGATTAGAACTACATACTCCCCCCATCCGGAATTTTTATTACCATAAGGTTTTCCAAAATGAACTAATTTTAGTTCATTCTGAAAATCCTTATGATAATATAATTCCGGACGGAAAGAGTATAAAAGATCAAAAAAATGTTGAACACGTGAATAAAAAATAGTGACACAAAATTCTTGCAACAAAAGAATATAACTGCAATAAGTTTTTTTAACTAATCAACTCAATATGCTTAACAGAAACATCAATACAACAAACACATGGATTTCGTAATTTACAATTAGAACCCGTTGTCAAGTTGGAATTGTATCGTCACCTAAAGAAAAAGTTGAAGTTATATCAAGATTGCAAAGGGATTGCATTAATCAGCTTTAGTACATCTAAAATAGCTCCAGATTTATAAACACGTTTATCGTAGTCAGCAAGCTAAAAGCAACTGATTCAGAGTTTTATGTGAAAAAAAAAACCTTATTTGCAAAACAAATTGTTAGTTGCTTTCCTGGGTGTTGGATTTGAAATTTTCTAAACTATTATACCAATTAAGGAAAAATGCAGCCAAGAGTTGATTGGAAAAATTACAATAATGTTGCAAAATGATTGTTGGTTACAGAGGAAGACCAAATAAAGTAGCATAAAATTGCTTATCTTTATACTATATTAGTCTTTAAAAAAACCATCATGTGCAACCATCATGTCATGAAGCCAATCCACATATTTGGAAAGGTGTATGATGAATATGATGACGTTGAATCTTCTCATCATTGTCCCCTCTTCAGAGGGTTGCGTCAGGAAGGGCATCCAGCGTAAAAACTTGCCACTATATTCCTTTGTATGGATTTTGTACCATTTTGATTCCTATAAGAGTCAAACGCGGTATATAATCCATGCCACCGACCCCAGATAGCTGCGATAAGGCGTATGATGATGATGATGATGATGATGATGATGATGATGATGATGATGAGTCTTTAAAAAAACACAACTTATTGCACTTCTATGATACAAGAAATACGAAGATAGCTAATACATATTCTTACATCCAGTGATGAACTTTGTATTAAAAAACTGTACAAATTTGGGTCTGGAAGGGGAGCTAATAATTAGCATAACAAAGAAGAGGAAAAGGAAAAGTAGATGAAGAGCATACCTTCAGAGCTGTGTTCAAAGAACGAGTGGCAGTTAGCCATTGATTTGTCTGCTTTATGTAACACATAATTGTACTAACCACCGAGCGAATCTCAAGCTCAATTCGCTTCTCATTGATATAGGACTCCTTCACTCCCCTATTAACAGTGCCTACTAAGAGGTCTGAGACACGGACAGCACTTCTCAAAGCATCCTTCTTTGCCTTCTCTGTTTTAAAGAAGAATAAAAAGCACTCTTTATCTTAGCAATGTATTGGATCATTTCCCAAAAATCACATTAATCAGTTATGATCACAGAAAAAATCAGTATACTATTATTTACCATAAAAAAGGCCACTCCACACAAATTTTCACAACCATTCTCATCCTCACAATCACAAAAGATCCCAAAATAATTAAAACCATTTATGTGTCAGCGACTAAATCAAGTCCCATGCTCTGCACATCACTCACTTGACTTGTGCTTCAGCTTTTCATCATTTTTGCTCTTTCTCTCTGCGTGAATCCTCAAATTTGATTGCGAGAAGGAAAAACAATTGATATCAAACTTCAAAGATGGAGTAACCCAGATGACAATTTCTGAAGTAAGATTTGTTGGGGGATTTATTTCTTGATGCCTTCTCCATTGTATTCTGACAAGAAGTATTTTCTTTTGGGATGAGTAAATGGGTTGTCGAAATATCAAAATTTTCCTTATCTTGAAGGGCTAAGTTCAATATAATAGAAAACTGGAAAGTTCTGATGTGAAGAAAAAATGAAGAATGGTATTCATTTCTTAAGGGAAAAAAAAGAGATAACAAGCACTTAGGTACGAAATTAGAGATATAGATAACTGTGAGATTCCACATAACTGATATATGTAGGAAGTAGTGGGGCTGGAGAGCTATCAAAGCAGTGTTAATAGAGAGGATATTGATATCCTGCTGCATTCCTGCAGAAACGATTCATGGGGAGAAGTTAAAGTCCATAACACAGTAAATTCCTCTGATGAGTTTCCTTTCTGTCTTGAAATTGAAAAGGTCCCTTCATTCTTCAGCTGCTTTAGAAACCAAGCGGAGCAGTAGCAATACCTTTCCATTATCTTTAGTGGGTGGACACCTCTAATACTAAAAATATCTTGAGAATGATGCGACTAGTGGGGAAAATATTACCATTGCTATTCTGAACTTTGGAGAAGAAAGCCTCTGTCATGAAAAATAACAGAGGGCAAATCTGCTACAAACCTAGTATTTTAGGGAGTTACAAATCACTGATGAAACACTTTAATAAAAGAAGAAAGCTTTTGCATAAGTACTTTACTAAATGCACTTGATTGAAGCTAAAAGATCAATGCCAATTTATCTACATCTATGGAAAATAATTGCAACAAAAAAATACACTCACAAACATGAGAAAGTTTATACGACCGATTTGACATACATTGTTTAATCAACCTGACTATAAGTGCTTAATTAGCTTAAATATGGAGGCCACTTTTCTTATTAACCAGTTGCAGAATATCATTGATGGACACCCATATAGACAAGCACATATTTAACCACATGTTTCATCCAAGCACTAAGAACAAAATTCCAAACAATTGAGCAGCTTTATTCTACAAATTATCTGCTGGGTATTACTTTGCACATATGTTTATCCAAGTTGTAGAAGGGATGGCACAGAAGCATGGCAAATGAGCAAAATGTTGGTAGTTAAGTACTTGAAGACCATTAAGAAGCTGTAATGATAACAGAAAAAAGCCCGATTCCCAAACACATATATAAAATGCACTTCGAAGCAGCCTCTCACCTGTTTTGTCTCGGATTTGAGCTGAAACTTGCTGGTGCTCATGAATGATCTTTAGCAGAGACGACTCCAGCCTCCCGGTCGATGCCTTCGCCTTCTCCATCCCATTAAATGACTATAAAATTCTCAATCTTCCATACACAGCATCCTTGATCAACCGAACATACACAACAATGAGGTATAACAAAAACAAGAATCTCAAAACAAATTAATAACATCCAAACAAAAAATAAAATAAAAAATCCAAAAAATCATGTAATGAACACAAAGTTCATCTCAAACAAATCGAAGAAATAAACTTTCTGAAATCAAAATGAGAAATACACAATCTTGATTGATTGGCTCTGTTTTGACAGAAGAGCAAGCCATAATCGAACAACAAAAAAAGAAAGAACGCTGGACTTTCCACCCCACTAAAAGGTCGTGTACCCCATTAGTAAATTACCTCACTAAGCTTTGAGTGAATCTGTCATGCTTACCCCAGTATTGATGTATTATTTCATTTTTCTTTTAGTCACTCATACCCCTGCCTTTTGGACACTCTTACCCCATAGCTCCCTATCACAGCTTTGGCTTCCTAGTCTGAACTTCTCAATGTAGCGACCCATACAAGTCCCCATACATTTCGCACCATTTTCGAAATAATGAAAAATCACGGCCAATAACTTCAATCTTGGAAAATTTTAACTCCAAAGCAACATTTTTGCTTACATGAGGACTGAGGTCTTTTTCAGGCAGCAGCACCATACAAATGAATTCAAGCAGAAAAGTTAAGCATAGAATCTTTTAACTTTCTTCACTAAAGGCTAATTACATTTGGAAGATAAAAGTGGAATAATGGTTAGAGATGCTAGAACCCTCGTCAACTTCTGGATCCGGCTAAACGAGAGCACACAGGACATAATTACTTCAAGAGGAAGAAAATCAAATTTCAACTGAATGCAACTTAAATAGTTCAATAAGCAGGAGTAGACTTCAAATGCTGCAATGCTGAACATGAATCTGCAACCATCTACCCAAGCACAAGAAGACCCAAGTTACCTTCCTCCAAACATTCGACTTGAAAAATGAACTGATTTTCATATTTCAACATTTTGTTGATAAAAACTAAACTTTCCAATTATTTGGTTGCACATATCACTCTCAGAAAAGTTGACAGACCCTTCAGTTTCAAGATGTTATTCATACTAGTGGTAGGATCTGAATCAGCTGACTATGGAACAACCAACAATCATCCCACTGAGATTGGTAGAACTGAGAGAAAAGCAAATGGAAAGCATGGCAAGCAACAAACCTGGTGGGAGCTTAAAATCCAGAGAATGTCTAAAATTGATTCAATGAGGCAATGTCCTTGCTGAAGCATTATCTCAAACAGGTAGAGTGCCTCCATTTAGTGACAAAAAGCATGTCATAGTCCGTACTCCTTCCGGTCACTTTTTAATTGAGACCGTTGGTCAATTTTATTGACATGTGAGGCCTACAGTAAGACTCGCCTTTCATCTGTTCGCTTCCGGGCGGTCGTCTCCGGCCGCCTAGAATAATTAGTAAACGGTATCATCTAATTTTGGTACACATATTTTTGCTAATTGTCTCTTTTGGTACGCGAAAACATTGAAATACTAATGGCAGCGCAACTTGTTTCAGATGATTGGAATTTAGTAATTTCAAAAACATTTTTGGGCAAAAATCAGAAACTATAAACAAGTTTGGTTTTTTAATTAGCAATTGAAAACTGTTAACAAGATATGAATTACCCTTTTGAGCCTTGACCTCCTCTCTCCTTTTCTTTCCCCAGCGGGAAGAGTAGTCGCCGGGAACTGGTGACGGAGCCTGCTGCGGTCACTCGGACGGTCTTCACTCTTCCTCACATCTGGGCCAAGCTTGTACACGAGGCCCACTTTCTTAAATGGGCCTCAACTCTTGAGCTCATCTTTTCGGCCCATTTTCTAGTCTATTAGCTTTTCTTCTTCTTCTTCTTTTAACTGCCGTCTCCTTCGCCCGCCACCTGTTCCACCGACTTGATGATGTTTCGGTTTCGGCACAGCTATCAAAGATGTTGAAATGCGAATGAAGTATTATAAAAATAGTACTTTCCTTATTTTTTTTACAACACTAAGCCCGAAGGGGTACACGAATTTTTGAAATGTAAAAGATAAAATATCAGAAATATTATGTAAAAAAATATTGATGGTCTAAAACTAGTTTTTATCCTATATTTTCACAATATAACTTTTAAAATGAGTGATACTCATTTAGACAAGTATAAATTTTAAAAAATATATTAAAAATACATATATAATTCGAAATATATGTTTGGCATAGGATAGAAAACAAATAAAAAAGTTGATTTTAAAAAAAGAAATTTAAAATTATTTTATTTTAAAAAATATTAATATATCGGACCAAAATGGATATATCGGCAATATTATAAAAAAGTTCGAAAATGATATTAAGGGGCCGTTTGGGGCGTGATTAAAAGCAAAACATCCAGATGGGATGTTTTGCTACACTGTAGCATCTGGATATTTTATATATCCAGCTGAAACTGGATGTAAAAATCCACATGGATGCTACAGTATATATCTAATATCCAGTCTGGATATTTTTGCAATAATCACGCCCCAAACGGCCCCTAAAGTGTATCGTCTTACCGGTTGAAGGCTGATATCGATATATCGCCAATACAGCATTCTATGGTGAGAGGTGCTGACAAAACAGGCCTGAATGTGAGCGTAAGACCATATTATCAACCTTAAATAGTTAGAAAAAGGCAATACTTTATTATAATTATGATTATAATTATAAAAAATACGAGAGGTACTCTGCAAAAACAGATAATAGTAAGACCATATTATCAACCTTAAATAGTTAAAAAAAGTGATACATGATTATAATTATGGTTATGAAAAATATGAGGTACTTAGCAAAATAGATAATAGTAGTGGTTGCGGGAAACCAAGCAACTACAATAAAAATGATATAACAAGATTAAGCTCTACTCAAACTAACGAGAAGATCATTTAATATAGTCCTTTCCTACCAGCACGAGCTTTAGGGAAACTTGGCTATTTTCACGTTATTTCCCTCCGTTTGTGTTCTTTGTCCTCTGGTTGATTATTTTCACGTGCCTATGCTCGCACATGGGGCGGAAGAAAACAGGAACGAGGTAAGCTTGAGTTTTTGATAAAACTTTGTTATTTATTAAGTCCCGTAAGGTTGGTGTTCCGGCACACATTTGTCAGTAGATTATTCCCACGTGCCGATGCTCCTCACACGTGCGATAGGAGTGTAAAAATACGAATGAGGTAAGCTCAGCGTATGACTCTTTATTAGTTAACAAAAAGGCTCGACCTTTAATCGCCACCGCCACGCCCTCCTCCGCCGCCCGCCAGCGGCTGGACGACGCTCAGCCTATCAAAGATTCGACCTTTCTGTAATCCAATGGCGGGAGCCCCAGCTATGGCCGTGAGGGACGCCGTCTACAAGCTCCAGCTCTCTCTCCTCGATTGTGCTCGCAGCGAGGAGCAGCTCTTCGCTGCCGGGGGGCTCCTCGCCCGCGCTGACTACGAAGACGTGGTCACGGAGCGCTCCATCGCCGGCCTCTGCGGCTATCCTCCTTGCCGCCGCCCCCTGCCGCCGGACGACGACCGGAGGGGGCGGTACCGCATCTCTCTGAAGGAGCACAGGGTGTACGACCTGCAGGAGACGAGGAAGTTCTGTTCCTCCGAATGCCTCGTCAACAGCCGGGCGTTTGCGGCTAGTCTCGCGGAGGAGCGGCGGTCGGAGTTGGACTGGGGGAACGTGGAGGAGGTGTTGTTGAGGGTGTTTGGGGATTTGGGGTTGGGGAAGGAGGGGAAGACGACGGGTGAATTGCAGCGTCCGGAGTTGAAGATTGTGGAGAAGATTGATGTGAGGGGTGGGGAGGTTGCTCTGGATGATTGGGTTGGCCCGTCGAATGCCATTGAAGGGTATGTTCCTCTGCGGGAGCACGGCTCGACTCGGGGTCGGGGAATTGGTATGGCGTAGTTTAATGGCTTGATTTTTAAGATGAATTCTTGCTTAAATTCAATTTAATATTCAGTATTATTTACTTTATGATGTTTGTGTAAGATTATGTTCACATTGCCTCTAAACTAAAGTAGTGGAAATTTCTTATTTCATTTGAACTCTTGGTTGAAGCTTTGCTATTACTATTTTTTTCCTTTTTGCATTGGATGTATATAAGTCAGTGAGTTCAATAAGCTAAAGTAGTAGAGATCATGGCTTGACTCGGAGTCGGGGAATTGGTAAGCCATAGTTTAATGCTTGATTTTAAGATGAATTCTTGCTTATATTTGATTTTCACATGCAGTATTATATTGATACTAGTATAAGATTATGTTTATATTGTGTCTATGCTAAAAATAGTGTATACTTCTCATTTCATTTGAACTCCTGGTTGAATGCTTTGCTATTACTATTTTATTCTTTTTTGAATTGGATATATATGAATTAGTTAGTTCAGGAAGCTAAAAGTAGTAGACCATGGCTTGACTCGGAGTCGGGGAATTGGCAAGGCATAGTTGAATGCTTGATTTTAAGATAAAATCTTGCTCAAACTTTAATATGCAGTATTATTTGCTTTGTGATATTTGTGTAAGATTATGTTTATATTGGGTCTAACCTAAAAAAAAGTGTAAATTTCTCATCTCGGTTGAACTCTTGGTTGAATGCTTTGCTATTACTATTTTTTTTTTGAATCGTTGAAATAGTGAGTACAGTATGCTAAAAGTAGTGGAGATCATGGCTCGACTTGGAGTCAGGGAATTGGTAAGGCATAGTTGAATGCTTGATTTTAGGACAAAGTTGTGATTAAAATCGATTTTCTGATGCAGTGTTATCTGCTTTCTTTTTTTTTGTAAGATTATGATTACGTTGTGTCCTCTTTCATTGTAGGTATTAGCTATAATAGTATACATCTCTCATTTGTGTACCCAGAACTCTTGGTCTAATGCTTTGCTTTTACTCTTTACTTTTTGAGTTGGATGTATATGAATCAGTAAGTTCTGTAACTATAACCGTGTTCTCTTTCTTGGGTTCTATCACACTTGATAAATGTAAATCTCTTGTTGTGACTGGTGAGCTCGTCTTCTTTTCCTGTTATGCATGAGTGAGCTTCCGTTTAATATTGCAGATGTTGGACTCGAACCGCCAAGGACAGAAATTAAGAAAGAGAAATCAGAGGATAATGTGGGTTTTACAAGTTCTATTATCTTTGGGGATCAAAAGGAGTTTTTAAATGGTGGAAAAGATGCAGAGGTGAATTTCACAAGTTCCATACTTTTTCTAGATGAGAGTAGTGCTTCAAAGAAGTTATCTGGCAGTGGGAAAGTTGGTTGTAAGTCAGGGGAGAAGTTGGCAGCTGAGAATTCATCTGGAAAGCATGGTAGTGGAGGGAAAAGTGAGAAGAAGCCCACTGGCAAGACTTCAAGTAATCAAATAAGGAAAGCAGTTGATTCTGACCGAAGAAAGTTAAAAACTTCTGATGACACTTTAGGAGCAAAAGAAGCGACTAGCTCAAACGAGGCCATGCAGAAATCCACTTCTGGCTTGTCAGGAGCTATGGCATCGTTGAATCTTACTAATCAAGTCACTGAACTGAACAGAATTCAGACCGACTGCTTTTTGGAACCTTCAGAAACTGAGAAATTAAGTAACTCTGCTGAAGAACATGGCAAGAAGGTAAATAGCGTCCAGCTAAAGACTTCCTTGAAGTCTTCGTCAAGAAAGAAGTTAGGCCGCTGTGTTACATGGGCTGATGAGAAGATGGTTACTAATGTGGATGAGGCAAAACTTTGCAATTATCATGAAATTGAAGGTAAATCTGTCAGAGCTGGAAGCTTGGGTGGTTCTAAAGATGATGATACACCTCTACGACTTGAATCGGCTGAAGCTTGTGCTTCTGCATTAACTCAGGCAGCAGAAGCTGTTGCTTCCGGAGAACTTGAAGCTGTGGATGCTGTTTCTGATGTTGGCATCACGATTGTGCCACCTGGTGAGGATACTAATGAAGCAAACCATGTGGATTCTGTGGATGATATTGAATCAGATACAGTTGCAGGTAAATGGCCCAAGAAAACCATCCTGTTAGATACGGATGCTTTTGATTCTGAGGATTCCTGGCATGACACACCACCAGAGGGCTTCACTTTGAATTTATCATCATTTGCAACAATGTGGATGGCACTCTTTGGATGGGTATCTTCCTCTTCCTTGGCTTATGTATACGGACAAAATGATGAAACGCGAGATGATTTTGCATATATCAACGGCAGGGAGTACCCTTGCAAGATAGTTTTGAGTGATGGCAGATCTTCTGAAATTAAACGAACTTTAGAAGGATGCATTTCAAGAGTTTTGCCAGAGGTTGTCAGTTGTCTTAGAATCCGGAGTCCACTTTCTATCATTGAAAAAGCTATGGGATCCTTAGTGGAAACAATGTCACTTTTAGATGCTTTGCCGCCTTTCAAAACAAGGCAATGGCAAGTGATAATGGTGTTGTTCCTTGATGCGCTTTCTGTACATCGACTCCCCTCTCTTTCTGAAACCATGACAAACAACAGGACGCTCATCCACAAAATTTTTGATGCTGCACAAGTTAGTGGGGAGGAATATGAAACTATGAAAGATCTGCTTCTTCCCCTTGGCCGATCACCTGAATTCTCTTCACAAAGTGGGGCTTAATAGAAACAGAAGAATTCCCCCCACCCCCCCACAGTCCCACCCCCAAAACAAAAAGTTGAAACAGGAGTGCATATCTGAATCAGTTATGTCATGGAGTTCTAATTGCGTATATCAGATGTATAAAAAAAAAAACAAGACTTTCAGGGTTTACTTTTTTGTGTGTGTGTGTGTGACTGTTAATGTCTAGATAGCTGATATGGTGTTAAAACTACAGGTTTGACAAAAACAGGATTACATACTATTCTTATATGGAAACGGCCCTCAAAAGGTTAGGAGTGCATACCTGCATCAGTGATGTGATGGAGCTATATGTGTGCCTATTTTTGTATAATTTTTCAGTTGTCTTGTTGAGCAAAAATGGAACAGAAACGGGATTCATGACTTGTTACATTCAATTTTTTTTTTGTGTGCCTGCATTGCCATGGGACCAATTCTAGATGGCCGATATGCTGTTACACCTTGTATGATTTGTCATTGAAATTCGTCTATTTCTTTGTTTCTGAAGTAAGCATCTCGACTCTGTGTTAATAATACTAGAGACAAATTTCTGGCGGCAGTTGTGCCAAACATTTACTTGCTGTTCTACCTCTTAAATTCTAGCAAATGCAAAATTGATGCAGGACACCTTGATTTGTTCAATTCTAGCCTTCATTCATGATAATTTTCTTGGGGTAGAGATTTGGTCGGGAGCATGATACATCTAGTACGATGATCAGAATAGATTTTAACTAAAAGTCAGTCTCTAGCTGAGCAATTAATATAAATTTGCTATGGTGGGTAGACTGATAATTTATATACAGATAATGTGGGGGAAAAAACAGTTGCCACATAGCTGCAGGGAAAATTGCCGAAGATGAATAATGTGAGAAAAATATGGATCACTAGGTTGCCGGAAAATTATTGGCTATACGCTGGCACAGGGGAAACAGTGTGCTCATCACCAATGGGTGATGGGCATATTGGTGATGAGCACACTGTTCCGATGCACGGAGCGCAGCTAATAACTTCTCCTAGGTTGCCCATCTCTGAAACAGCAAAATACTGTACATCACCATTTTGCTAATTGCACACCATTTTGCTAATTGTTGCCCATTTCACCCTTTTCATGACACGTTGCATGTTGAGAAATATTCACAAGTCGACGACGATTGTAACAGGGGACGGGCAGGTGATTGAAAACCCACTTGCTCCCTGATTTGAAGGCTGCAGTGAGGTCGGCAAGTGGCCGGCACACATGTCTCCGCATGGCTGAGTGCATATAAATAGAATGACTGTATCTCACGTTTAGGGTGCATTCGGAAGCTGAAATGAGAGTGTGAAAAAAAAATTACATCTAAAATATTTCAGGCTTGAAATGAGCCTTGCTGTTGTGTGTTTGGAAGTGTGAACATTAAAAGAAATTTTGTCATTGCTGAAAGGAGCTTGTGGTGTGATCTAAGAAGCACGGATACGGCAAAATGGCAGCCGTGTCTGTATCCGATACGTATCCGACACGGATACGCTGGCGACACGGCTGCCTGCGTGTCCGTGCCATTTTTTTAAAAAAAAAAAAAACCCGGATACGTTTCCAATACGTCGGGACATGTATCGGATACGTTCCCGATATGACGGGACACGGAACTTTAAAATCCTCCAGCCGTCCGGCCCGTCCCCCTTCTCCCGTGCCCTAGCTCTCCCCCCCACCGGTTTCTGGCGATCTCGGCTTGAAGAGGCTTCTCTCCGGCTCTCCCTCACGCTGCTTGCCGCTCGGTGGATAGCCCGTCCGGCGTCCGGTCTCTCCCATCACCTTCATCAGTTTCTTTCCAAGATCTCAGTCTGGATTCTCCTCAGGCACCAATAGGTCAGATATCTCCTAATCAAACTCTCGTCGGCAAACAGCGAAGCTCGCTTCGAGTCTAGAGTCTGCCACCAGCAACTTGGTCCCCATCATTCTCCTGGTAAATGTAAAGTTTGTTGTTTTAGGCTAAATTTTGGTCTTTTATGGTAATTTTTGGTATTTTCATATGGAGTGATTGTGCACGTTACGTGTTCATTAAAACTCACGGTACTTGCTTTGTGCCCTATATCGATTTCTTATTTTAGGATAGGAGAGGGCTGTTAAATTAGTGCCAAGTAGGTGTTCATCAAAATGCAGCAGTCCGATTTTGTGCCCAACTTATCTTTTTAGTTAAGGTATAAAGAGGCCTGCTAAGATACGATTTGTGCACATAGATACTAATGGATTTGTGTTTTTTTTGGAATACTTTATCACAAGGTCCTTTGTGTACTTTAAATTGAGGTTGTTAATCCAGTGTCTAAGATTGTGTATTTTATGTATTTTTTGGGGAATACTTTATGTAAATTATAATAGCTATCAAAGGAGGGGGGATATCGAAGAATGAAGAAAAGGGTAAGAAGAAGAATGTTGTAAGACTGTGTTCATGAAGTATATATACTTGTGCATGTGGAGGGAAATGTACTGTGTATGTAGAGAGGAAGACTGGATGGAGGGAAGGATTTAGGGAGATACTATTCAATGTTGTGCTCCTAGAGGACCATGTCAGCAAGCCAACAGCCAATATCCATCTCTTGCTTGTACAATGTCAGCAGTATTTTCTTGAAATGAAAAAAATCTTATTGCAGACATGTTTGTACATGTGAGCAGCATATTGCTGACATTGAACTGATGATGATGGCAATTCACTGGGAGTACCATATATATTTGCAAAATCAGCAAAATACCTTTTTATTTCTGAAAGGTTGTAGAAGTACAAAGGGACTTTAAGGCAGATTATGTAAAATAGACTCTAACCTTATTTTTTATTTTCTACATGGAATAGCAGGAGAGCAGAATGGAGGGCAAACAAGCTGAACACATTGTAAAGTTTATTAAAATTCATATATAAGCAGAAAGTGCGATTTGAGAAAACTTTTGAAACTCCTTTAGACCTTTTTCATTGTGTCATTCAAATCAGTGTGGAAGATACAATGGATGTGTTTTGTGTTGCTGTGTGGTTCATATGAAAATTACAAACTTTGCTAGTCAATAGAATTTGGTGGAGCATGCAATGAGGTTAAAATCAAAGTTCCTGTCAATAGAAAATGAAAAAGTGAATGTCTGTTTACCTTGTTTTGCTGAAAGATATTTCACTTGTATTAATTATACCTTTTTCTAAATCTCAGCCTCCAGAAGCAAGCAGCCAGGGAAGCCATCCTTAATGTTTCATAGTGTTGTAGAGAAAAAAGGTCAGTGTTCATGACTCAATTAAACTAGTTTCAAGTTCATTTATGTCGCTTTTGCATTTTAAAACTTGTTATTAAGTTTATTGCTTAAGTAAACAACAAAACAAGGTAGATGTAGATGTTTTGTTGGTAGAATGGAGGTTTGGGGACCCAAGAAAATAAAAAAGATAAAAAAGTAGGGATCTTTTTGTATATGGTGATTGACATTAGTATTGTTGCAGAATGCAGATATGTAGCTTGAAGTTTTACATACATCATTAGAAGATATTACGCAATAACTTTCATGGATTATATGGTTATTATTATTATCAATAAGTAGATAGTTTAAGCACGACAATTCTAGGTTCTTAAGAAGACTTGATGTTACCAGGTTTTGAGGAAGACTTGATGATAATATTTAATGAATTTCATTCCTATCTGGTAGATTTTGGGACCAATTAGGGATGTGCTAAAACCATTATTAGAGTCTCCTTTTCATTTTCTTGTCTCCTTTCTAATTAGAGTCTCCTTTTCATCTTGTTTTGTAGAAAATGCATGATTTTTTTGTGAAGTTGATATTTAATTGTTGCTTTCATGTTTTGAAATTTTTACTGCAGTGCAGATGCATGTTATTATTGTCATTACTAAAGTTTGTGTATTTGTATGATGCAGTAATTCTCACAACATTATGGAAGCTACTAGCTCAATTGGTAGTAGGGAATTTGATGGAAATTTTCCTCTTTGGAGATATGTTACTAAAATAGGAAGAGCTAGTGAAGGGGGTGGTAATGCAAGGTTTACTTGCAACTATTGCCAAGGGTCTTATAGTGGCTCTTATTCTAGAGTAAAGGCACACTTACTCGGGATTAGGAATTCAGGAATAAAAGCATGCCCTAAGGTTACACAAGAGCATATTTATGAGATGACCAATATGGAAGAAGAAGCTGAAAAAAGGAAGAACCCAAAGCAAGTCCCTTTAGCTAGCAGCCATGGTAGCTCAGCTACAGATACTAGTATAGGCATGCTTGGAAAGAGGAAAAAAGAAAATGCTTTGGAGAAGGCATGGAATAAGGAAGATCGTGACACTTTGACAAGTTTAATTGCCAGGATGTTTTATTTCGGTGGGTTACCATTCCATTTTGCTAGGAACCCACACTATGTTGACTCCTTCAAGTTTGCAGCAAATAAACACTTTCCAGGTTATATTCCTTCAGGCTATAACTCGTTAAGGACTACTCTTTTACAAAAAGAAAAGTCTAATATTGAGAGGTTATTGAAACCAATGAAAGCAACTTGGAGTGAAAAAGGTGTAAGCATTGTTTCTGATGGATGGAGTGATGCACAAAGAAGGCCTCTCATCAATTTTATAGCTGCATCGGAAACAGGACCCATTTTTTTGAAAGCAATTGATGGCACAGCTGAGTATAAAGATAAACACTATATTTCTAGCTTGCTTAAAGATGTCATTTGTGAGGTTGGACCTCTTAATGTTGTCCAAGTAATAACAGATAATGCACCTGTTATGAAAGCAGCTGGATTGATTGTTCAAGCTGAGTACCCCCATATTTTTTGGTCACCTTGTGTGGTGCATACATTGAATTTAGCTCTCAAGAATATATGTGCGGCAAGAAACATAGAGAGAAATGCTCATGTTTTTGAAGAATGTCATTGGATTACCCAGGTTTCTGATGATGCCTCTTTTATCCGAACATTTATTATGAATCATTCTATGAGACTAGCAATTTTCAATGAATATAGCCCTATGAAATTACTAGCAGTTGCTGACACTCGATTTGCTTCAACTATTGTCATGTTAAAAAGATTCTTTAAAATCAAAGGAAATCTTCAGTGCATGGTGGTTAGTGATGAATGGTCTTCTTATAGAGAAGATGATGTGGGAAAAGCTCAGAATGTGAAGGATATTGTCTTAAATGATGTTTGGTGGGATAGGGTGGAGTACATACTCTCTTTTACTGGTCCTATTTATGATATGCTTAGATGTGCTGACACAGACAAACCCATCCTTCACATAGTGCATGATATGTGGGACACCATGATTACAAATGTGAAGAAAGCAATATTTCGTCATGAAGGCAAGGAGGAAACTGATGTATCTACCTTTTACAATGTGTTACATGAAATACTCATTGATAGGTGGACAAAAAGTTCTACGCCACTTCATTGCTTAGCTCATTCATTGAATCCCAAGTAAGTTTAAGAAATTTAATTAACTTTGAAGCATTCATTTTTTAAATTTCATTTTTTTGTTATTTTTATACTAACTTTGTTATTAATATTCAGATTTTATAGTGAGCAATGGATCAACGGTGCTCCAAATCGACTAGCTCCACATAGGGATGAGGAAATTTGTGTGGAAAGGAATAAATGCTTCAAAAAGTTTTTTAATGATATTCAAGATAGATCGAAGTTAAATATTGAATATGCTAGGTTTTCTGGATCTATGGATATATTTGGAGAATCTGACTGCATGGAAGATAGGTGGAGGTTAGATCCAAAAGTATGGTGGTATACTTACGGATCTTCTTTGCCATTGCTTCAAACTCTAGCTTTCAAGCTTCTTGGACAACCATGTTCTTCCTCTTGTGCTGAGAGGAATTGGAGTACTTACTCTTTCATTCATTCCTTGAGGAGGAATAAAATTCTTCCAAAACGTGCTGAAGATTTGGTATATGTGCATAGTAATCTTCGATTTCTATCTAGGAAACTGAAGAGTATAGTAAAGGAGGAACCATGATGTGGGATATTGCTGGAGACACTTGGGATGAGCCATTCGGAGGGGCTGGGTGCTTGAGATAGCAAGTCTATATCTAGATGAACCAAATTTAGAAGCAGTCACATTTTCTGATGTTGAATATGATTTGGATAATTATATTGATGTACTTTGAAGTTATGTTTTAACATTTTGTTGATGGGATCTTAATGTTTGACTTATTAGTACTTAAAGTTTGTATTTTGGTGTTGAATGTGTCTATAATAATTCTGCTAGGATGTTTTTTATATTTACAAATTTTGTTGTTCACTTATTATAATTTGTACAGGTATTTTAGATTATTACAGGACTTTTAGATATCAAAAATATAGGGGAAACTCTGTCAAATTTTGCGTAAAAATTATGAATGAAAAATAATTTTTCAATCATAGGTTTAGAAATTAGAACTATAACATTTATAAGCTTTGAAGGAAGATTTTTATTACTACAACATCAAAAAATATATTTTAAAATTATATAAATAATTTTTTATTAGCCGTGTCGTATCCTACTTTTTGAAAAAATGCCGTGTCCCCGTGTCCGTATCGTGTCGTATCGTGTCGCTGTACCCGTATCGGTGCTTCTTAGGGTGTGATAATTTTTGTCAAGTGTTGTTTTCACCAAAGATTCTATTTCACCAGCAATGATTACACATTTATTCTTGTCATAGTTGTTTTTTTCACCATTTTTCACTGATCGGCTTCTAAACATAAATCACATAATTCAGGGATTTTCATCACTGACAGTTTTTTCACCCGTTAGCTTCCGAGTTCTTTACATATTACCTGGTGCCAACTTCTGTTTTCTCATATTACTCGGAATCTTTTCTTTTCTTTCATATAACCCGAAAACTACCTAAAATACCCTTCTTCCTAAATGGGCGCCAGGTAATATAGAAAAAACTTCATTCTTCCATCAAATTAGCAATTTAATAGAGCATCCAGCTGGGGAAGAAGACATTCCGACGAAGGTCTGTCAATTATCGCGGTTCAAATAAAAAAAATTCATGCCAAAAAATTGTAAAATTAGCGAGAAAGATGAGAAAAAATCTATGATGAAGGGATTTTGATATAAGAGCAATAGGGAAGCCCTCCCAACTACAAAAAATAAGATTTACATGTAAAAAAACACATATAAAGGTCACCCATTGGTGCTCGACCGCTCTTGGACATCAAATAAGAGGATAAAAATAGGCAAAAACATGAAATACTAGTCGGTGAGTGACAATTTTAATTTATGTATCTTTTTGTGATCCACATAAAATGGAAGAGGAGGAAAAATGAGGATCACAGAAAGATATATAAATTGAACTTGTCACTCGCTGAATAATATTTCATGCTTTTGCCCATTTTTATCCTCTTATTTGATGTCCAAGAGCGGTCGAGCACCAATGAGTGACCTTTATATGTGTTTTTTTTATGTGTATATCTTATTTTTTGTAGTTGGGAGGGCTTCCCCACTGTTCTTACATCAAAATCCCTTTATCATAGATTTTTTCTCGTCTTTCCTGCTGTTTTTACAGTTTTTTGGCATAAAATTTTATTTTTTTCTAGTTGGACGGCGCCGGCGGTGGCTTGAACCATGATGATGGACAGACCTTTGCCGGAATGTCTTCTTCCCCAACTTGATGCTCCAGTAAATCGCTAATTTTGGGAAGAATGAAGCATTTCGGATACAAAAGGCACAAAAACGTAAAAAAATGGCATTTTCGGTACTTTATGTGCCGATTCCAGGATATATGAGATTTCACGGGAAAAACCAGGTAATATAAGAAAATAAGAGTTGGCGCCAGGTCATATGTAAAAAACTATCAGCTTCCAAACACAAATCACAACTATCAGGCCCAAAAGACACTTTTTTTTCAGCATGTTAGTTGCTTCCAAACGCAGCCTGATAATAGTTAATATGTGCTCTGCTGCATGCACTGAGGCACTATGAGCCATTGGATTGAATTAGACGGTGCGCATTAAACGAGGAGGCTAGCAGGAGAATTTAAACCCTGGACGTGCAGGGTAGTGTTACGTTGGTGCATTTTTTATTAGCAAGTGGTGGCCCGTGTGAGGGGAACATCATTCCCATGTGGAGAAGAAGTCTTTTCTCACTAACTACTGTGATTAAGATGGCAATCTACTCTCCGAAACAAATGTTTCAAACAAAGGAGATAAGAAGTTCCAGGCATTACTGGTGAAGGCAACAAAAAGGGGCAAAGGGCAATTGTACAGAAAGACATCAAAGTATCTACGACTGCATGCGGCTCCCTGGAACGTTTAGCATTCTACAGAAAGTCCCTCAATTTTCCTGTTTCCTCGAGGGTGGCAGAAATGGTAAGCTGTAGGGATACACATAAAAGGACCTATTATACGAGGGGATACGCCCAGAATTTCGGTTGTGTTGTGTACATTTATGCTTTTCGAAACGTAACTACGGACTTCTGCAGCATTTTTCCGTCGAGAAGGGAGGACTATGTTCTACTAGTAATATCATAAGGTAAATGAATTTGAGATTGTGAAGTTTGTTCTCTCGGGACCATTTCCTCCATGTGCTCTGATGGCCTGACGAATACGGATTAAGCCATTGCAGGTGAGGTGTATCTCTATCAAGAGAAGAAGGTATGGTATACAAGAGTAACTTTTAAGCCGATGAATACAACATTTCCACCAGACTACCAATGAATCCCAGCATCACTAAAGTTCAACATTCACAACTCAATTAAGGTTCCATTCAACTGATGGAAAATGGAAATAGCATATTGAACTGATTTACAAAACTTCAACAAGCATGATCTAAGACATCTAATTAATGGAAATCTAAATGTTGGTGGGAGAATGAACAATTTTCCCCCAGAAAAGAAAGAAGTACGAAACCAATCACATGTTAATGTATGCACCCGAGTACCTTTCGAATTTGTAGAAATTTTTTTTGAAGCACCTAGAGTTATAGACATCCAATTAGCAATTAAGACCATATACATCATCAAGCAGGAACTAGAAAGTTACATGCTCGTTCTGTCAAAACTACCAGGAATAAACAAACCACAACCTAGTTAGACGTGGATATAAACCTATCGGAAAACATGCTACTGTTTTGGACGCCAGCAAAACCCATATAAGTGATATGATCTGCTAGTTCCATTGTAAGTTTGGCTTGAGAAGAAGCACATATCATTTCCTTATTATTCCTTTCCAACTTGATTCATAACAAGCTTACAGTTTAGTAATTTCTCGTTCACTTCAAACATCTCAAAAAACAATACTCTTTCAGATGCTACAGCGAGTGAACACCATAAGTAGAAGTAGAAAAGTTCAAAGTCAAGAATACCGGAGATAAATGGAACAAAATGCTGCTTCAAGCGTCAAATCGTGACCTGACAGGTAAGTGTTTTTAGTAAAGGCCATGCCACCGGATCACTGACAATTACTTCCCCAACGAAGAAAAACTTGATGAAGACAAATTTAATTTCAATTCTGGACGATAGAATAATATAAAAGCACAAAAGAAATGCCAAATAACATTTATATTCACCACGATACACAGCATACCTGCTCTCCATGCAAATCATTAAATTCCGCCATCGTTTAAAAAATGGATGATCTTTAGTGTAAGGCACATTTGGCTCACTTCTCAACAGAAGAAGCCATCTGCTGCCAAGCCTTGCGAGCACAATTTGAAAAATTTCTCACCACATCCGCACACACCAACGGGTCCTCTGGATATTTTGAGTAACACTCCAGGCAAGCATTCTTCTCAGCTAAACATGGAGTATGCTTTTGTGACTGCAGCTTGACTTCCTTTTCATGAAGCTCCTTGGCTCTTTGAGTAACTTCTCGAGCCATGTCAGCTTCACTTTTCTGTAACTTCTCCAAAACATTTTCACTTTCTTTCAGGACAGAACGAATTTCTTGCAACTCTTTTGAATAAGTAACAGAGGATGGTGGAGTAGTTACAGGCAAAAATAAAGGAGCATGGAGAGGCCATCCCCCACTAGAAACAGGAGTTTGATGCATATCAAAACTCTCAGTTTGCTTTTGAGCAGTCTGGCTATCGGGCAATTGGGAACCATCTGCAACCTTTGGTTTGGACTTCTTGGTTCTCTTTTTCGGCTTCTCACCATTTCTTGCAAGCCGATTAACCAAGTTTGAGCTTATTTGGATTGTGTAGGAGTCATCCATGTTACTAGTTTCTCCAGACAAAGTGAACACGTTCGACCTGAAAATATACCCATTAAAGTTGTTCCAGTTAAGCAGGCGGAACATGTAAAGTAACAGTTTTACAAGCAAATTGAAGATCAAAAGGGACAAAGTATTCCAAGCTGCTTTTCTTACTCTTTTTAGTAACTGCAAGACTCGTAACTTAACTAATACAATTTACATCTTATCTCTGCCTTGACCTCTAAAAGTGATTGTATAGAAACAATCCTAACATCAATGCTGACAAAGTGACAATCCAAACAATAGGACCGTGCTACGTGTGAGTAGATGTGGCCATATATCATATAGTCAATTTGAAAATCAATTCGTAGCAATTTCATAGAAAATGGCACTATGGCACCCTACTTATAGCCAATGTAGATTCATATGGTGTTACACTATGTATGTTTGCACCCTTTGCAGGCTCCAGCACGCTTGCAGTAACGCAATCACTGTGAGCATGATCGCTGTGAACAGGCAAAGATTCATTTGTGTGAAGCGCATATAGCTTTTTCAAAGAAAGACATAGCATCTTTTCCACAATCTACCATTTTAAAATGATACTGAATCTACTAAAATTTTGTCAAGGCTCAAAGAATATGCTGCCAGAAAAAAAATGTTGCTTGATCACTTCTGATAAGAAAATGCTGCTTGAGTATAGTTACTCTAACAATGCTAATAGTAAAAAGAGATCACATATGACCAAAGTGGGTTTCCATCTAATTTTTTCATTGGATTTGACAAACTTAATTGCACATACAGACAGGTGACAAAAGCTAATATTCCATATAAGCAACGCAAGCCTCAAAAGTGATCTACTGCTCTTTAACCTTTCTTTTTCATAAAATATTGCGCAACCTAAAGAATATCTCGAAGCTAGTATGTTAGGAAAACAATCTATGGAAGCACTTTAGTGAACTTGACTTGCATTCATGTTCTCTACCTTCTGTATAATTTACTACATACAGATTTTAGATGTTTTTACTTTACAAAAGCAGAAGACATTAGGTCACATAAACACGTCAAATGGTACCTCCGAATAACAGATAACATTACAAAAAACAAAGAAAAGCAAAAAACATCACTCTCCAATACGCTATGTTCTAGTTTAGGGGAGACTAACACATTGCTGACTTAAAACTATCACTGAAATTTTAGAGGCCAAGCTTACAAGTTTCTTACACAACTTAGCTCTCTAATGTAAGGGCAAAAAAAGAGAGAAACAAACAGATGAAAGTTAATCCTTATCCTTAACATTATCAAAAGCATAAAGGTAATGTTTGATATTTCAATGTAAAAAGATCATATTTTGTCGTATTATGACCTTCTACTTGACCTTCTACTTCGTTAATTCACGCTTAGAATACTTTTATTATTTTGGAATTAGCATAATGATGAGGTATTAACGTGTGCTTTCGTATGAGATACACGACACTTTGCCACTTAGGGCCGATTGTACCTTTAGTCGCCAATGTGATTTTTTATGGTTTATCATGTAATTATTTGTGATTAGTTTGTAGGGTAATCAAATATTAAGGGTAATTAAATAATGAACACCAAACAAGTAAATGCTTTGGAATGGTGAGTGGGGACACTTTGTTCCATAGGACCATTAATTTTGATTGGAATTTCAATGTGCATGAGTTACACTACGCATATGTTTTGAAACATCCCATGATGAGTGGGCACGTTTTGTTGCAGAGGACCATTAATTATGAATGGAATTTCAATGTAGATGAATCATACCAGGTATGTTTCTCCAACTATTATGTGTAACAGCCTTGTCTTAACTAATACTGGCCATGCTAGCACTTCTGTGTAACATAATTGACCCAATCGACCACATTAGTCCTGTGACCTTCGGCTTTCCTTTCGCCACTCTATAATTAGAGCAGGGTTTCCTTTCAGTTGGGGCCCCGCTTGGAGGTCAATTAGGCAACTGGTGGGAAAGGCCAGAAATCCCACACCCGGTCTTCCATAGGGGTAGAAGGTGTGCCGGTGCTAGAGAATGATAGCGGACAGCGCGTGAAGGAGGATAAACGGAGGGAATAGAGGGATAAAAGGAATTAATTTCTCTAGAATCACCACTAGAGATTACCACCAAAATCGACGTCGGACAGTGGACCATGGCATCGAAATCATGGTTGTTTAGCATCATCACCGAGCAAAGAGTCTCAATCAACATAGAACTACGCATAGTTTTTTCTTCAAATCATCGTCTTCTATTTTTCTCAATGTTAAGGCCTTTAAATAGGCTTATTACAAAGAGAGTTCTACTTCAAAAAGGAAATATAAAACCAACTTAAAATTTACCTAAAATAAAAACAGGGAATAAAATCCTATTATAACTAGAATTCTCTATAAAAACAACTGCCATATAAAACTTATAACTAAACTAAGAAACCTCTAAAATTAATAATTTTTCATGACTGCATCATTCTCGCGGGGTGGGAGAAACTCAACTCTCGAGTTTCACTCATGGGACTATGAGAATGCTCTAGCCTAGGAAGTCGAAGTAAATTGTTGTCTGATCAGGTGGAGGTGGAAGGATATGAAGCAAATCTTCGACGGCAGTCTTCAAGACCTTCCAATCTGAGGTGTTGTGGTGGCTGTGTGTGGCGGATGCAACAGGAACAGGAAAGGCGTGTTCTTTGTCACCGATACAGAAGCCACGACTATCGAAAAAATAAGAAACACAAATATAAAAAATGAGCACTGGCCTTTGGTTGCAGGGCACGAGGAGATAGTCATGAGACACTTCTAGGTTTTGGGACTCCTTGCAAAACTCTTCTGTCCGGGAAAGAATCACCCATTGTAGCACAAGCGCTTGTTTGATTGTAGCCAGTGATTCTTCTGTATACAGCTGATTGATCGGCACGACAACATCTAACAACAGAGTTACAAGAGACAAAGCCCCATCATCTTGTACAAATTGCGCTTGGTTAGTGGTGGTCGTCGTGGACAGTTGAGTGATTGACTGCGAGGATTCTTCCATAGTTGCTTATGCACATTTGATCTCGATGATGTGATGTACCAGTCGTGTAACTTCCTCAAGTTCAAGTTCGGCTCTGATGTCACCAAGATCGGCTTTGAATCGATTAACTTCAAATTTGCATTGAGCAAGAGAGCACATCCACGGATCCATGTTCTCAAGTTGAAGGTTTTTGCATGGGTCACCAAAATGATAGCGGACAACGCGTGAAGGAGGATAAACAGAGGGGATAGAGGGATAAAAGGAATCAATTTCTCTGGAATCACCACTAGAGATTACTGCCGGAATCGACACCGGACAATAGACTATGGCATTAGCACCATAGTTGTTTAGCATCATCACCGAATAAAGAGTCTCAATCAAGAGAGAACTACGCAAAGTTTTTTCTTCAAATCATTCAAATCATCGTCTTCTATTTTTCTTGATGTTAAGGCCTTTAAATAGGCTTATTACAAAAGAGTTCTACTTCAATATGGAAATATAAAACCAACTTAAAATTTGCCTAAAATAAAAAAATGGGAATAAAATCTTATTCCAACTAGAATTCTCTATAAAAGCAACTGTCATATAAAACTCATAACTAAACTAAGAAACTTCTAAAATTAACAATTTTTCATGTGATGACTGCATCAAAGAGGTGCTTCTGTTTGTTTCTCTCTCTTTTTACCCTTAATTATTAAAGAGCTAAGTTGTGTAATAAACGTGTAAGCTTGGCCTCTAAAATTTCAATGTTAGGTTCAAGTCAGCACTGTGTTAGTCTCCGATTAATTAAAACATAGCATATTGGAGAGTTATGTTTTTGGCTTTTCTCTCTGTTTTTGTAAATAGTCAGAGGTACCATTTGATGTTTAATATGGCCTAACGGCTCATCGGAATTAGCAATAAACACTTCTCAATCAGACTTTGTGCTATCTTCCTTACCAATTTTTTCATCAAACAGCTCAAGACCAGAGATGATAAGCTTGAATTAGTGCTTCATACATTAGCATGACAATATGACTTGTTTTATAAATACTGAATGCTCCTGCCATTCAGTAGATCGAAGACCACAACGTTTATTCACTTCGAAAATTGACAACCAATCTTCATAGACATCAAATTCCACCACAAGTACATTAAATAAATCCAATTAGACAAACATACAGAAAAACTTAGAAAACTTTCCCACATGCTACGGCTTGAGAAACAAGACTAAACTAGCTTCACTTCACACATTAAATGACAAGTTCCAAATGAAAAGGAACATAAATACACATCTAAACCGTTCCACCATATCCAAATAAAAAAGTAAATGATCATCACCCACATTAATGAGATAACTTATGTTTAAAAATCGATCTTGACTTATAAATAAAAAACGCATAAAAATGATAGAGGAAGCTGGGTCCTTCCAGTTCAAACAGCTCAGACAAGGGGGTGATAAACTAGAATTAGTGCTTAGTACATTTGCATGACAATATAATTTGCTTTATAAATACTAAATGTTCCTGCCATTCAGTATATAAAAGACTGGCACACCAACTATTGACTTCGAAAGTCGACGACCAACAGGCTACAGCTTAAGAAACAAGACTAAACTTGCTTCATGCATTAAATGACAAGTTCCAAATGAAAAGTAACATAAATACAAATCTAATCCGTTTCACGATATTCAAATAAAAAAGCAAATGATCACCGCCGCATTAATGAGATAACCCATGTCAAAAATTCAATATTTACGACATAAAATCGCATAAAAATGATAGCGCAAGTTGGGTCATTCCAGTTCTCACCTTAAAAAGAATAAAACCCTCGATTCACAGCAAGAGATCGGCTAGATGAAATGAAGAGCCTGCGCGCGCACACAGAAGACAACTCTGAGAGAAAAAGGCAAAAAAAAAAAACCAATTTGAAGACCTTGAGAGATTATCGTACCTTGATATGAATCAAATGAAACCATGGAAGGAATCTCGAACAGCAGCCATGAAGAAACCCTAGATGAACCGGCCGGCGACGGTGCTGGAGATGAAGACGATGAGCTCCCGGTGCTCTAAATAGCCCAAGTCAAGACTCTTCATTTTCCCTTGAGACCGACTCGGAGTCGGCCGAGTCGACTCGTGGAACCGGGTCAAGTGGTAATCCAATTTTATTTTATTTTTTTGACAACGAGGGTTGTTTTAGTGACAAAGTGGCCTCTTGGATCATCTTATTTGTATCCCGCCGATAATCCTCTCGGGCACATATGATACAAGGTAAGGGTGTTAACGAGCCAAATTGAGTCAATCTTTAGGCTGAGACAACTTGAGTTTGAAATTTCAAAATTTCAATATCGAGTTTGAGTCGGAACACATTAGCTTGCGAGCCAGCTTGGTTTAACTAATTCTGATTTTTAAATCCATATTCCAAGCTATCAATGTGGGAGAGAGGGAGTATTATGTATATGTTCTAAACATTTTGATATAGAGATCAAAGTGGTCATGATTTTAATTAAATTTCTTAAATATTTCTTATCGGAAGAATAATTAAAGTAGTCATACATGGAAAAAATAAAAAAGTGCAATTGGACTTTAAACTTGTTTGGCATAAAATCCATATATGAAGTGAAATATTTGTAATATATGCACGGACAAACTAAAAATAACAATATACAAACTATGAGTTGAAGCATTTCTTGAGCTTCGAATCGAGCCTAGCTGAACATAAGTATGTTTGAGTTTCGCTTGACCAACTTCAAGTTCGAGCTGATCAGGATTAACTCGCGAGCTAGCTCGGTTCATTAGCACCCGCACCCAAGGCCTAACCGTCGTACACACCAAGTAGATCAAAAGAACATTGGCATGCTCATTCTTCTCCCATTCGCTAATTAAATGTGTTTTGAGGAGAATTGAACATTCACATGAAACTTTCATTCTTCTCCGATTTGCTACCCAAACGTGTTCATCAAGGTTTTAATAGAGAACCATTAGAATCGCAACCCTCGTTCGATATCCAACCGTCCCGGAGAGTTTTAGGCTCTAGGAGAAATAATTAGGTACAACAGCGTGACCACGTCACCTTTTATGCCAGGATGCCAGAGCCGTCGATCAAAAGCGTTTACGCTTTACGCATGCACTTTGCTGTTTGGCGCAAAATACACGTAATGTAATGTGTGTGCACTATCCGGAGATCCACGGCTCCTTGCTGCCCTGAGCCCCACTCCACAGTGGACCCCAGTAGATGTGGGACCATGATAATGGGGCCCACTCAGAGTCTTCCTCCCCCCCCCCCCCTCCGCCATCGACGTGGCTCATTCCCTTCCCATGAAAGGGCGGGGCACCGCCCGTTTCGCCGACGAATTCGCGCTTCAGCTCCGAAGAAGCTTCGAAGAAGCAGTTGTGTTCCATCTGATCCGGATAAGTCGGAGAATGTGGAGCGCCGCCGGTGGATGAACCCCCGCCATGTCAAGGTCCCGTCGCTGCTTCTTCCTCTTTCTATTGCTTGCTTTGCATCTTTAACCCGTTTGTGGAGATGGTTGCTTTGTATCTTCATTTGCTTGTTGATGTTTGTTTTTAATTTGTTGTAGTGTTATTGTGATAGGTTTTTTGGTTTGAAAAGGATTGGTTTGTGGAGTTTGGTCTTTGAGCGTTGTGGAATTTGGTGTTTCCGGGTTGCCTGTTGTAGGGGTTTGCCTCAATTTCTTAAATTTTAGTGTTCTGTGTGATTTAGGAGCTTAGCTAGTGGATCTGAAGGGGAAAATATTGGGATATTGTATGGAAGATGGTTAAGAAGTTGCCAGAGAGAATCAAACCCTCTGCTTGTTGACGTCTTTTTTTAAAAAAAAATTTATTCTTGTGTTATTTTGATAGGTTTTAGGTTCAAAATGGACTGGTATTGTGGTTTTTAATCTTTGAGAGCTGTGGGATGTTTGAGGGTTGCTTGTTTCAGGGGTCTGCTCCAGTTTCTCACATTTCTGGGTGTTGTGTGATTTAGGAGCTTAGATGTAGGCTGTAAAGTGGATTATTGAGCTATGAGGTCAATATTGTGCGGAAGATGGTTAAAGAAGTGAAATTCCTCTGCTTGTTGATTTTTTAAAAAAAATTATTGCAGTGTTATTTTGATAGGTTTTGGGTTTGAAATGGATTGGTTTGTGGAGTTTGGTCCTTGAAAGGGTTGCTTGCTATAGGGGTTTAAGCACTGGAATTGATTTGCATTCTTCGCGTGTTGTCGATGATTACCTCAATTTGTTAAATTATTGTGTGATATGTGATTTAGGAGCTTAGTTAGTGGCTGTAAAGTGCATTATTGAGGTATGAGGTAGATATTGTGTGGAATAATGCTACAGTAACTGCCAGGCAGCTAAATTTAGTCGAAGAATGAGGAACAATTTTTTAAATTGATGTTTCAGGGTTGCTTGTTGTAGTGGCTTTTCCTCAATTTCTTAAATTTTTTAGTTTTGTGTGATTTAGGAGATTAGCTAGTGGCTCTAAAGGGGGATATTGAGCTGTGAGGTGGATATTTTGTGAAAAATGGTTCAAGAAGTTGCCAGACAGCTAAATTGAATCAATCCCTCTGCTTGTTGATGTTTTTTTAAATAATTTCTTGTTCTGTTATTTTTTAAAGGTTCCGGGTTTGAAAAGGATTGGGTTGTGGAGTTTGTTTTTTTTGAGATGTGAAAATTGGTGTTTCAGGGCTGCTTGTTGTCGGGGTTTGCCTCAATTTATTACATTTCTGGGTATTTGGTGATTTTGGATTAGCTAGTGATTGTAAAGTGGAATATTGAGCTAGGATGTAGATATTACTGAGCTGTACATATTGTTTTGTGTGATTTAGGAGCTACAGCTCTTTTATCTGTTTACAGAGATGGAGGGTGTCTCTCCGTCCGCTTACTGCTGCTTTTTTTCAAACGTCTTGTAGTTTAATTTCGATGGGTTTTAGGTTGGAAAGAGTATGGTTTGTGGATTTTGATCTTTCAAAGTTGTAAAAATTGATGTTTCAGGATTGCTTGTTGTGGAGGTTTGAGTGAAGAAACCGATTTGTATTTTTCACGTGTTTTAGATTACCTCAAATCCCTTACATTTCAGCTTGTTGTGTGATTTAGGAGCATAGCTAGTGGCTCTAAAGTGGAAACTATTGAGCTGTGAGGTAGATAGTGTGTGGTAGATGGTTAACGCAAAGCAGCTGCTTGACAGCTAAATATGTCGATACTAATGCCTCCCTAAGAGTATGTATCAACAAAATATGTCATCATATGGTTCACGATACACCGAATGTGTTCTTTCTAAGGGATCATATATTAAGCTCAGAGGAGTAAGGAATTTGTTTTGTGAAATTATACTTTATTTTGCGTGATTCAACTATTTGTCTATATCTTAATTATGATTATCTAGGTTTAGATAGATGCTGATTTAAATCATTTACTGGATTCAGGTAAGAAATTGACAACAGTTATTTTGCTATAGATTATTGCCATTTAGCGTTGCTAAGAGATTTGGCAAGTTATCTTCATTAAACCTGAAACCCGCCAATCCAGTTGGCGGAAACCATGGGACATTTACTACAATCAGACATCCTACCTCCTTATGCGGACTATATTCACAGTGCAAAGTTCCTACCAGTGGATGTTTCACATATGCTTCTTATAAGACAAAGGAGAGTCTATTTAAGTCCAGATATACCGGGAATCCCTTTGTGGGTAATTCAATGGCCCAGCATGCTCAACTTGCTTGGAAAAAGCTTTCCCGTGTATGCTGTGACAGGAGTCCAGCTTTCTCTACAGTAAGTAAGATAGCTGGTGCCGTAAGTTTGGCTTGCACAAGATCACACTTACTCCCTAGCATTTTTGCATTGATCTTAGGAGAAATGGCATGGACTGAGAGGGCTTGGGCAGATTCAGAATTCTTTCCAGTAAAAGACACTCTCTACATGCGAGCTCAAGATAGTCATATATTTGTAACTTCTTTCTTTATTTCGGCAATAGAAGGTTTTATTCTTTTGTTAAGGGCCATCTATTTAGCTATTTTGTTCTCACCAGCTATATTTATGGCTCCATTTGCGGATTCTTGTGGTCCTGGGTTCAGGAAAACATGGCTTTATGTCGTTCGTCTCACTCTTGAGAATGCTGGTCCTGCTTTTATTAAATGGGGTCAATGGGCTGCAACACGTCCAGATCTTTTTCCTAGAGATCTATGCACTGAGCTCACTAAACTCCATACAAAAGCCCCTGCTCATAGCTTTTCTTACAGTAAGAAAACTATAGAAAAAGCATTTGGGCGTAAACTATCAGATATCTTTGAAGATTTTGAGGAGGAACCTGTAGCTTCTGGAAGTGTTGCCCAGGTTCATCGGGCTTCACTGAGATTTAGGTATCCTGGGCAAAAAGTTAAACCCATTACAGTTGCTGTCAAAGTTAGACATCCAGGTGTTGGCGAATCTATTCGGAGGGACTTTGCTATAATTAATGTGGTGGCCAGGATTTCAAACTTCCTGCCCACCCTGAGGTGGTTGAGGCTTGATGAAAGTGTGCAACAGTTTGCAGTTTTTATGATGTCACAAGTTGATCTTTCGAGGGAAGCAGCACATTTGAGTCGATTCATTTATAATTTTCGAAGATGGAAAGATGTATCGTTCCCAAAACCTCTATACCCTCTTGTGCATCCTGCAGTTTTGGTGGAGACTTATGAGCATGGAGAAAGTGTTGCGCATTATATAGAAGAGCTTGGAGGAAACGCTAGAATCAAAAGTGCCCTTGCTCACATTGGGACCCATGCACTTCTTAAAATGCTTCTGGTAAGCCTGTATATATGTCTTTCACTGAAGTACTTGTAAAATTTATTAGTGTTATTTTAAGAGATTTAATCTGATCTCGTAATATATTATATCCTGTTGGTACTTTTTCTTTGTCATCCTGATGATTGTCAATAAGCATTGTTATTCCATTTTCCATCAGCTTTAGCTTTTGAAATCCTGGTGTTATGTAACTTCATATTAGAGGTGTAATTATGTTCTCAATTTTTGTGATGTTCCTTCTTTGCAAATGACTACATATGGAGGAGGGTTTAGATATGCATTGGTTGTCCGCTCAAAATTCACTGTAAGATTTTGAACCCCTGTAGAGGCTGCTTGTCTAGTATCTACATACGCACTAGTGGTTGACTCCGCAGATTAATGATTTGGGAAATGGCTATGTAAAAGGAATTAGGGTTTTGGCTATCTTTGAACAATGTCCTTTGAAATGTGCGAAGTCCAATTAACTCCAAGGACAACTGCTTTAAGTGAATTATCTAATACTTTCAGCGAAAGAGCCTTACTTGAGGATAATGCTACCTTTAGAGCTGAAAACAAAGCAATTGTTGCTTGCTTGTTGGTCAATGGTTATGAACAAAAATTGTGGTACTCAATTTTTTTGTAACTATAATTTTGTCACCAAATTTCAGGGAAAATGTATGTCAAAACTTATATGTATGTGGAGTGTAATAAATTCCTTTTTTTTGCAGGTAGATAACTTTATCCATGCTGATATGCATCCTGGGAACATTCTTGTTCGAGTACCTCAGACAACGCGTTCTGGAAAGAAACTCTTCAAATCCAGGCCTCATGTTGTTTTCCTTGACGTTGGAATGACGGCTGAACTTTCTAAAAGTGATCAGTTGAATTTAATAGAGTTTTTCAAGGCCGTTGCTTTAAGAGATGGAAGGACAGCTGCCAATTGCACTTTGAGATTATCCAAACAGCAGAACTGTCCAAATCCAGAGGCTTTTATTGAGGTACACTTATCATTCTAGAGACTTTGCGTTTGCAAATTGTTGGACCTTTGAAAAGCACCATTAAGTTTTTTGTGGATTAACTTGCTATGTTAACTTAATATCGGATTTTTTACGACATTCACTTGGATTTCCATGTCGGCTTCATTGCTTGTGCACTATTCACATTTTAATGTGCTGAAACGTATGTATTAGGAAATGGAGAAATCATTTTCTTTTTGGGGCACCCCAGAAGGTGATCTTATACATCCTGCCGAATGTATGCATCAATTGCTTGAGCAAGTCCGGCGGCACAAAGTTAACATCGATGGGAATGTTTGCACCGTGATGGTGACTACATTGGTACTAGAGGTAATTCTATATTTTTGTTCTACGCTTTGATAGTAATTTTCTTATACACATGTTTGCCATTGTCTTTTCTATTGGAAGTATATCTTCATTTGAGATAACGTTTATACTCTGTTAACTCGTTATTGGATAAACTTTCATGCCTGCTCTAGACGTTGATGCTCTTTTGCTTAAATTTTGGTTCTTCGATGATTCCTTGCACTCTCTTATGGTTATCACGGATCTATTTGTTGATGAATTCCACAATAGCTTGGAAACTTATTAGAGTTACTCCTTAAGGGCTATGTAGAATAAGGGATTGGTTAGCTGTACCTTTGTTTTTGCTCTTTATTGTTGTTTGTGGTTTGAATTTGAAATTTAAATATGATATAAGCTGAAAAGGGTCATGTTTACATCATCTGGTTTGACTTTATGTGTCGGGTCTCTGTTTAGTTGCACACTGGCTTGCTCGGAAACTGATGGATCAAACTGGAATATTTCCGTTTGGTGTATGAGTGATATAATTAGTATTTTACTATACCTTTATATACATATAATGTGTGTGTATATATATATATATATATATATATATATATATATATAGCAGATAGGTGCATTTATCTGGTATTAAGGAGGAAAAAAAGAAAAAAATGTATTAGTCCTAGATGTGTAAATGTTAGCCAGTTTACTCAAACTTCAGAATGTGAAGTGATATTTTACGTTGTTTACAGGGATGGCAACGGAAGCTTGATCCAGGTTATGACGTGATGAAGACTCTTCAGACCCTGCTGTTTAAAGTTGATTGGGCAGAGTCTCTGGTGTACACAATTGAAGGGCTTATGGCTCCATAAACACATGTAGATGTCCTTCATTTGTCTACCTAAACAATTTTCGCGCGGCAAAAAAGAAAGGAAAAAACTGCCCTGATCTATATATGCTTTTCATCTTAGAGTGCAATTTTGCAGAGCCTTAACTGAATTATTTTTTGGTGTGTTCTAATTCCTGCCACTTCCAGAATTTTCTTTCGAGAAAATTTTCCCTTCAGATCTGATATACATATTGTATTTTTTTATTTGTTATTTTTTGTCCATATTATGTTTGAAACTCAAAATTTTGAGTATTATGAAGAGAAAAGAGGGACACTGGGATCTAAAAATATAGTAGAAATAAAATCGTGAACAGATTTCCTCCTGTTTGTGAATGTTCATACCCGAATTCATTGTTTCATCTTGTTTATTTAGACTCTTTTTATCGCATGGTAGTAATGAAGATTTCTGGCACATGCATCTCTGTACATAGTTACTATAAAGCATGGGAATCAATCTGTGAAACGAGGTATATTTCCAATCTTAGCAGAATATTTTATATTCACCCTTCATTGATTAAATGGACTGGATATGCTCTTGCTATATGTAAATTTCAATGCTTCGATTTGAGGTTGTTGGATTTCATTTTCTCCATCCAAACCAATGCAACCGTATTACATGGTTAGTTCTTGAGGTTAAGGCAATTTCATTGTGTTGTAAGTTCTGGCTTGGAGAGTTTGAAACTGCAATTTTCCGATCTATTATCATGTATGACCAGGTGTTGGTGCGTTCAGTGAAGGAAATTGCTGTTGGAGCAACTGGCCTACTAGTATTCTGGGTTGGCTTGATTCAATCCCAGCTGCACATTTTTGTAATTCCTGTCATTTTTTTATTTTGAATGAGTGAAGTCTAGAATGTTTTTTTTTATAATTGTGAAGTCTAGAATGTTACTCCCACCGTCCAAAAATGTCTCCTCATTAGAAAACCAAAATGAACTGGTTTTAGTCCATTTTGGTTTTCTAATGAGGACACATATTTCTGGATGGAGAGAGTATTTTATAAACA
The DNA here is from genome assembly GCA_039654745.1 of Houttuynia cordata. Lineage (NCBI taxonomy): Eukaryota > Viridiplantae > Streptophyta > Magnoliopsida > Piperales > Saururaceae > Houttuynia > Houttuynia cordata. The sequence goes on from CM077508.1 coordinate 27,643,708, forward strand.
AAATATATCTAATTATATAAAATTCATGTTTGAGAATTATAGTAGTGGGATAGAGTTTGAGTCTAGTCTTGTTAAAGATGTGACTTATTTTAGGAGATTCTCCGTAGAGGAAGTAGGTGCTGCGTTAAGGAAGATGAAGAAAGGCAAGGCTCTAGGGCCCGATGGAATTCCTATTGAAGTGTGGAAGGCACTAGGAGGTGTGGGCTTAACTTGATTGACTATTTTGTTCAACAAGATTTGGAAATCTAAGAGGATGCAAGAGGAGTGGAGGAGGAGTACCCTCATACCCTTGTATAAAAATAAAGGGGATATCCAAAGTTGTACAAACTATAGAGGTATAAAAGTTATAGGGCATACTATGAAATTATGGGAGAGAGTATTAGAAGGGCGTTTGCGAAAAGTTACTAAAGTATCAGAGAATCAATTTGGTTTCATGCCAGAGAGGTCAACAACGGAAGCTATATTTTTACTACGGCAGTTAGTTGAGAGGTACAGGGATAGAAAACAAAACCTTTATATGGCCTTCATAGATTTAGAAAAAGCCTACGATAGAGTGCCGAGAGAGCTTATTTGGAGTGTTTTGAAGAAGAAGGGTGTCATAAGAGGTTACATAGATATCATAAAGGATATGTATGAAGGGGTTGTGACTAGTGTGCGGACTATTGGGGGGAAAACTAAGGAGTTTCCGGTTACGGTAGGTCTTCATCAAGGGTCAGCCTTAAGTCCGTATCTTTTCGCTTTAGTTATGGATGAGCTTACTAGTCATTTGCAAGATAATGTACCTTGGTGTATGCTTTTTGCAGATGATGTAGTTTTAATTGATGAGAGTAAAGTAGGTTTAAATGCGAAATTAGAATTGTGGAGGGTTGCTCTAGAATCAAAAGGTTTTAAAATAAGTAGGACTAAGACCGAGTGCATGGAATTTAATTTTAAGGAAGGTAGAACTATAGATAGAGTCCTAGTTGAAATAGATGGGCAAGAAGTGCCAAGGTGTGATCAATTTCGTTACTTAGGATCCATTATCCATAAAGAAGGGGATATTGATAGGGATGTGGTGCATAGGATAAATGCGGGGTGGGTAAAGTGGAGGGCAGCCTCGGGAGTGTTGTGTGATAAGCGGGTTCCAAAAAGACTTAAAGGCAAGTTCTATAGGACGGCTATTAGGCCTGCAATACTCTATGGAGCGGAGTGCTGGGCACCAAAGAGGAGTCATATAGATAAGTTGAATGTAGCCGAAATGAGAATGTTGAGGTGGATGAGTGGGATAACTAGGAGAGATAGGATTAGAAATGAATATATTCGTGAGAGCCTAGGAGTAGCGCCTTTAGGGGAGAAGCTGAGGAAATGTAGGTTGCGGTTGTATGGGCATATGCAAAGAAGACCTTTAAATGCCCCTGTGAGAAGATTAGAAGGGATACAGGTAAACGATGCTAAAAGAGGGAGAGGGAGACCTAAGAGAACTTGGATGGAATTAATAAGAAAGGATTTGACTTTATTATCTCTTACAAAAGAGGTAGCCCAAAACAGGCTGGAATGGAGGAGTAGGATCCGTGTCGCCGACCCCAAATAGTTGGGAAAAGGCGCTAATTGATTATGATTATGTAAAATTCATGTTTGATTGCTAAAAAATGGAGTCACTCGGCTGAGCCAGTTTGAGCTGGGCCTAAGCTGGAGGTCGCGCCGAAGAGTTCAAGTTGCTTTTGTGTGAGGTTTGTTTGAGACTTCATTTGCTCAGCACCTTCTAAGCCCAGCTGCGTGACTGGAAAAATCCACATACAAAGTACAAACCAATAAATGTAGGACTTGAAAGTAATATGGGTAGGTTTTGCATGACCGGATAATGCAATTTTGCTTTATTTTGTTTGCCTTCAAGCTGTGCATTGTATTTGTACTCTCACCTTCTATATAAATGAAATGATTTAGGGGCAAAAAACAGAAATACACAATATCTAACAAAATCAAGCATGATCATAATACGGTGTTCGAAGTCTTTCAACTGAGATTGATACTTGCAACAATAATTTTTTTCATTATTACACAAAATTTTGGCATCACTAAGATTGTGATCAGACAGGAGTACACATTTCATACAATCCACGTAAACTATACATCTCACCAGTTGTGTTATTATGAAAAGAACCAGTCACCTATCAGAATCCTTGACTTCATGGAAAATGTCCCAGTTTTTTCCACTCAAACTGGACTGAACACGATCAAACATTACAGAGAACCATCACCAATGATCTTCATTTTTTATTTCCCTGATTGGCTCTGCCGGAGTAAACAGAGGAGCCGAATTGATAATTTGATTGAATTGCTCGTGTGTTACTACTCAATGAGATGATCCCTTTCCCTTTGAAAAAAACCTGCTAAATCCACGCCCATGTTTCTCTGGGGTCATGGCCCCGGAGGACGAGAGTGACCAGTTGTCACTGTTCTTCTGGTGTTTCAAGTTGATTGGTGATCTTAGCATTGGACTTCCTATCATGTTTAATGGGCTCTTAGGGGCATGATATACATTCAAAGGGGACTCACCACCGAACCTCCGCGTATAGATTGAGTTCCTCTCCAACTCTTCATGATCCAAATCTTGCGAGCCGGCACCATGTCGGTTCAGTACACTGCAACTTGGTTCAGTCTCTTGGAAGTTTACATCAATTTGGTGCTTGTTATTGTTTGGTGAATCTCTAGTATCTGCTGGGGAGCCCAATGACTTCAAGTGCTTGCCAAGAAGAAGAATTGTCTCCTGACACTCTGCCAGCTTCTCAGCTGCGGCTGCTATCTCTCTCTCCTGTGACACAAGTACAAATAGTCAGGTTAAAGAGATTTATCAAAGATATAGAATACTGTTAACATATTTGGTAAACCCTTTAGAGAGAGGAAAATGGTATCATCAATATGAAAAGCTATAAAAAGGATGATAATTAATCTTAGATGAAAGATAATAAATGACATAATCTTTACCTGCTTGGCCTTGTCAGAGTCGGCAGTCGAAGGAGAAGGCGATACACAATTCTCAATTCTGTAATAAGTAGAAGCAATCAAATGGTGAACAAGCTCTCTTGCAACCTTCTGAGAACTTTAGAAGCAGTCCAAGAAGGAATTGTGTTTATGTTTGGAAACAATGATATTTAATATTGATTCATTCCTATTTAAGATATAATTTATACCATTCAAGTTATAATTACACTGATAATCAAATAACAACTTCGCTCCATGTCTATTTTTAGGACAGCAAAACATCTGATTTAAAGAGGGCTTCTCACAGTAAAAAATCCTTGCCACATTTACAGAGGCTTTTTGAATAGTGGCAACATCATGTTAATGTCAAATATATGCTTACCTCTGAATCTGCTCCTCAGAATTTCTGCATTTGACTTCATTTTCCTGGCATATGGATTCAAGATCTTTGATTCGAACTTCCAGATTTTTGCATTTCATATCTAGTTCCTCACATTTGGACAAAGCATCTTTATGGCTACGCTTCTCTTCTTGAAGCTCAATCTCTAAAGTTTCTGCTCTTGTACGCAAAAGATTTAGCTCAGATTCTAATTCACCAGAACGAGTTTCAAGTGACTTATACGATTCCGCCATACATTTCAGTTGTGTTTCGGCCAGACCGTTTGATTTCTCACTGGATGTCAACTTTGCCTTTAGTTCCATGAGAAGTTTTTCCTTCTCCTCCAATTGCAATCTCTTTTGTTCTAAATCCTCATTGCACCTTGTTAAATCAATTATTATATAATCCTTCTCACGTTTCAAATTTTCAAAGTCTTCCACTGAGAAATCATACAGTGCTCCCTTTGCCTCAAAGCTGGAGTTCAACCGTCCTTCAAGAATATTAGAATTCAAAGATGACCGAGTAGCAAGGGCAGACTCAACTGAATTCTCCTCGGATTGGTTAGGCTTGCCTATTGTATTTTCTAATAAGGTTAGTTTATCTACACAGACAGAGCTATTGATCTCTCCCTCATCGCCCTTACCACTGAGAAAGTTGAAGCCTAATTTCGAAGAATAATCCAGGATATTAGATAGTTCGATAATAAAATTATTCAGATCAAATTGGCCAGATAATTCACTATTAACTAACCCTACAAACTCCTCAATCTTTCCAGTTAATTCGTTGTCAACATTATCCCCATCTGCATCTTTCTTCAATTCCATTCCAATTGACTTCACAAAATCATGAATGTGAGCAATGGCTTCTGCCAATTTGGGGTTCAAAATTTGATTGGCTACACTACAAATCCTGTTATCACAATCTAAAGAAGCCTCATCGTCCATATTTTCTTCAGAAGCACATCTCACTGAATGACAAGGTAAGCCATCTTGTATATTCTGCATAACCTTTCTCATATCTTTTAAAACCTTATATATATCAAATTCCTTGACATGGGATTCAAAAATTGACGTAATTCTTGACTGAATATTTTCCAAAGTGATTTGATCTTTTCCAGACCCCATAGATAAGTTATCACTGGAAGATGGCTCAGGTGCTCCACTGGCAATATCATCTGATGAGTGCTCTTCTTTTTCAAGTGCCTTGGCAGTACAATCCTCAGCAACAGATGTAATGCCACTGGACTGGGGGCACAAACAAGCAAGCCTCTCCATCTCTAGAAAATCATCCATCAATTCTAAGGAATTAGATTTTTCAGTCCTGATACCTTTCTCATTTTTCTCTTTCTTAAACTGGGAAAACTCTGAGATTAAGGCCCATGAGTCGCCAACACCTGTATTTTCGTTGGTTCCATTATCAGACATGGAAGTGAGGGTTGGTGGGGCATTTTGACTTGTTGAAGCTTCAATAGGAATCTCCAGGTTTAGTTTTGTAAGGCCTTTCTGCTGGCATACAGCTTGCATCTGAACCTCCAAGATGTGCAGCTTACTTGCAGTTTCAGCACAAATATTTCTAGATGTTTGAAGTTCACTATTACGCTTTGCAAGAGCCTCTTTAAGCAGCTTTGTCTCTTCCTCCATTGCCGTTAAACGACCAGTGAGAAATTCGTTTTCTTTGTAAAAGTGTTGCGCACTTTCAAGTTCAGAGGAATGGTTCATCTGTTGAATTGAACTTTTCGACGGAGATCTGCGCACTCTAGGTTCCGTATAATCTCGGCCCAAGTTATCAACTTCTAGTTTCATCTGTGCCAAAGCAGCAGGCCCTGGCAATTTCTTCCTAACAAGTCCACGCAGTCTTTGACACTCAGCTTCTAGCTTTGCTATCTTTTTGACACCCTCCAGGTGCTGCTTATTGCCAACTTCTGCTGAACGTAAACACATATTTTTTTCTTCATTCCTTATCTCAAGCTCCTTAGAAACTACATGAAGTTCATAGTTCAGTGAACTTATTTCTCTCTCACATGACTGAATATTGCTCTTTAGGACTTCAATTTGAGCATCTGCTTGAGATTTTTCATCAGTAATCTTCATTAACATGTGAGACCTTTCCTGCAACGATCTCGAAAGTGCATTGTTTTCAGCTGATGCTTTGAGGATCTCTTGGTCTAAACCAACTATTTTATTCTCAAGCACTGCTTTAACCTTTTCCCACTGTTTGGTCTTTGCAAATACTACATCATGTAGTTTTTGCTCACATTCTTCTTTCACATTTCGTATTTGTCTCATGCATTCTTTCAGAGCACCATCAAGATGGGAAGCACGATCTTCAGCAGTGAGCCTTAGGAGTGTGACAGATTCAAGTTGACTTTTCAGAGCTACAGCTTCAGCTTCGGCCTTCTCCCATCCTGCAAAAACAGAAAATGTGTTGAACAGGCATGAAGTATATCATTTCATTACACGGATTCTGAGTGCTCCTCATACGAAGGAAGGAAAGCCACTTATTCAACTTCAAACCACTTTCTTCATGGCATCCACCAACATAGACAATGAGATGCAACAAAGGACAAGAGTGACTGAGCACCATCTTTTAGAATACAATGATATGGTGTAGAAGCATGGCCCCTAAATGACTTTTCTCCCAATTCATGAATTAGAAAGGATCTGTAGTTCTTACTTTCCTACCTGGTTTGGATTTCAAATTTGAAAGGTTGAGTCACATAAGTATGTTACACTCTTTAGATATATATGGAAACCAACTGAGAGATGACTTCCACTCTAGTCATGATAACAATACTTCCTCCTCCTAGGATCATTATCACCATAAGGTTTTTCAAAATGAACTAGTTCATTTATTTTGAAAATCCTTATGGTGACAATAATTCCGGATGGAGGGAGTATTAATAGGAACAAGCCACATAATTAGCTTCTTCCAGGATAACTAACTTTTGCTTTCTACATTTTATCATGTATAATAGCAAGGTGCTACTTGAACAACCAGCCCTAAGCTGTAAGTAATATATCAAAGCAAAGCCACCTGTAGGAGGTTACTACCTCTTAAAACAGGACAACCCTGAAAGAGTGTCTCCCTTTAAGCAGATAAAATAAGATTTTCTCTTCCCTGTTTACACCTAAAGCTTGGCTTGGTCCTAACCAGGTGCGTATCACATGGCCATCTTTTTTGTTTAGGCCCTCTACTCCCCTGTTGACTTTAATCTTTATAATGTTTAAACCATGGATAACAGAAATGCGAGACAAAATCTGTGTGAATATCCATGACCATTTTTTGGCTAATACTCCATCTCTGTTTTCTCTTTTCTAATCCCTCTACCTTTTTTGTTTCTCAAATTCTTTGAAGTTTACCACCATACATTTTTCTAACAGATGATGATATTATAAAGTATCCGAGAAATAATCACCTGAGACAGCATCTTCAGCAACCTTGGTATGCTGTTTTACTATATCGTCCTTTGTGGTACTCTCTGAAAGGGCTGAAGTCAGCTTTTGGTTTAATATCTTGACTTGATCTTCCAATTCAATCAGATGAGCATATGACTCCTCAGTAATTTGAATGTAATTTACTTTCTTAACATTCTCCTGCCAACACAAGCCAGCTTTAAGTAATCAAAATACTCAATTACACATCAATAGCTAACTAAGTATGAGAGCATGCACAACTATACAACACAGACACGATAAATACCTCTTCAGCTTGAGTAGTAGCTGCATTCAACAAGGCTGCATTTGAATCAGTTATAGCAATCACTTTTTCAGATGTCTTCTTCTTCCAAAGCCAGCTGCGCCGGTCCATGTTGAAGTCTAACTACCTATTGCAGAGAGAAGAAAGTGACAAATTCATATCAGTGGAAAAGACAAGATTACCTGCCACAATGTTTTGGAGGTCAAGCATGCATAAATGTTGTAGAACTCGTTTCACAGAAAATTAAATTCGATGTAATAGAAACATGATGGCAAAATAGTGTAAAATTTTTTGGATCCTTGATAATAGCGGGGAAACTCAATATGGTTCTCAAAACCACCCACTTGAGTAAGCCAAAAAGCTAAGCCAAATTAATGTCTCCAGTAAGTATTCATGAGTTCATAATAACCAAATCACACATCCCAAAATATCTCAAAAACAAAAAGGGTACAAACAATCGTTATGTATGATCAAATTCAGAAGTTAGATTTTGTACTACCACTGACCCAACGACACTAGATATTTGAGACTGATGATTTGCTCCATTCATAAAAGTGAGTAATCCACTGACCCAACTACACTAACAAAACCAATTGCATTGATAGTTTCCTTTGTAGCCTAGACTCATGAAAGAGTCTTAATTAACATTCTACTTTGCTGTTGACCTCCATAACAGCAATTTGCATCATCAAGCAGACTTCAAAACAAATTTGAATCCAAGTTCATGTAAGGAGTTTGCCACCGATTTAGATCTACAATTTCCTCCAAATCAAAGACAATGCCAATCCACAGCCATTACCTTCAAGATAAAGATATGTAAAAAAAATATATATTTGTTTTCCACCATCCTTCCCTTAAAAAATCTTTCTCACCAACCAAAGGCTTCCTAAACAGCTACCATCAAAATCAGACCCAGAAAGAAAACAACACATGAACTCCCAAAAACCAAAAACATATCAAAATAAAATAAAATGCTTTAAAAGATTTCTCTTAGCAAATTCAGCCATGCCCACCACAAGAAACATGTATTCCCACGCCATTAATTCCTCAAATTCGTCTAAAATTAACAAAACATAAAATCCCAGAAAAATAAAAATAATTTTCCCTTCAAATTATACAAAAAGAAAACAAACAGAAGTGATAAACTAACACAGTAGACACAGAGAAATGGCAAAAAATACAAAAGGAAAGTTACCATATATTGCACACATTTTAGAATAATATACATTGTCAAAATCAAAAACCAATGAGGAAACTACAAGTTCATAGAGTGACTGCTCAAGACTGGCACAGGACAAAGTGAATAGACAAACACTAGTGAGATAACTCTGCAATATATACCTGAAGGAGCAGAACAAAAGAGAACAATCTAGCAAATGATTGGGAGATCTAAGAGAAGCCCAAGAATTGCATAGGAAGAGCAGATTGCCTGGGACTATTCTTCAGGTGCTGTGTAGAGCGAGAGAGGCGAGAGAAGGCCAGCAGGTGGAAGTGGAACCATGGAAGGAAGTTGGTGTAATAATAGCATTTTTGTGTTGTACACGTAAGGGGGGTAAACCAGTAAATTGTCTTAGGAGCAGGTGTTTGGGAGTTTGGATGGAAAAGGAGATGTTATTAATTTATGGGGAGAAGGACAAGTGGGGAGAAGGCGGGGCATGGGGAAATGGGAGAAGGACAAACATGTCCTCCAGTTTTTCACACATCCAAGAGCTGCAGTGCAAACTGCAGACTGCTGCTAGCTGCATGATAATGGCTGCAGGCTGCAGAGCCTGCTGCCTGACTGAGTGGAATGGACTGTGGCTTTCATTGAAGTTTTGATCAGACTAGCAGATCATGTGTCGAGCTAAGAGTTAAACGGGAGACTGTCCACCATAGACTGGGAAGCATTAAGTTTATGGAGATGATTAAAAGTACATGAAACTCAAAGTGAGAATTTTACTGCAGTTTGTACTTTGGACTTTGGAGTTCGGTACATGTCTACATGGTTTTTTTTTGGTAAAAAAAGTATCATAAGGTGGGGGATTAAGCAATTTCTTTGTTTTGGTAATGAGGGGTTGGATGCCCGCTCATGATCAAAGAAACCAATGAACCTTTCGGTTGCACTCAGAATGGAGAAAATATTATATCAAAAAAAAGAAGAATGGAGAAACTATTGTGTACAACGGCTTGGCCATGTCACTTTGATGCCAGGGCATCTGAGCCGAAGCTGTTTGGTTGTATATTGTGTGCGTGGTTGATATCGGATATTGATGGTTCCCTAGCGACTGACTACATTACGATTAAAACATCAAACAGACTTCATGACTTACAAAAAAAAAAAATCAGACTCCATGTGGACTTGGTTGCGTAGCAGTTGGCCAGCCAAGATCCTAGTTGCAAATCCCATGCAAATAGAGCAAGGTGTTGACCATGATCTGTGTATTACGGGTTATTAGAGTAATTGGCTCACAAACAAGCTGTAAGCACACGTCAGTTTGGTTTGACAATTTGTTTGTGAGAATAAATATAGTCTTTTTTTTTCAGTAAATGTTAAAAAATAAAGAACAAGTGGAAGCACCCACATACAGATGTAAATGTGGTTGCTTTCTATACTAACAATACGAAAAACGTGGTTGTTTTTACTTTTTTGATATTCGGCAAAGAGATCAATTTAATTATATGTGCCTAGCGCGATTAGAAACGCGTGAGCCGTGGGATCTCAATTAATGCTATCTCAATCAAATGGCTCACAATGAGCTGGAAATATATATATTAAAAATCCTATTTGTCAAATGATAAAATGTAGAAGCGTATTATCTCTTCAGAGACATCTAACAAAATGGAGCTTTTTACATATGACCTGACACCAACTTTTAGATTCCCATATTACCTGATTTTTTCCATGAAATCTCATATGACTTGGAATCGGCACCTATAGTATCGAAAATGCTATTCTTTTACGTTTTTTGTGTTTTTTGTATCCAAAATGCTTCATTCTTTCCAAAATCAGCGATTTACGGGAGCATCAAGTTAGGGAAGAAGACATTCCGGCAAATGTCCGTCCATCATCGCGGTTCAAACCACCGCCGGCGCCGTCCAACCCAGAAAAAAATAAAATTTCATCCCCAAAAACATCAAAATCAGCGGAAAAGACGAAAAAAATCTATAATGAAGGGATTTTGATATAAGAGCAGCAGGGAAACTACAAAAATTGAGATCTACATGTAAAGAAATACATATAAAGGTCACTCATTAGTGTTCAACCGCTCCTGGTCATGAAATAAGAGGATAAAAATGGGTAAAAGTGTGAAATACTCATCAGCGAGGGACAAGTTTAATTTATATATCTTTCTGTGATCCTGATGAAGTGGAAGAGGAGGAAAAATGGGGAAGAACGCAAAAAAATGAGCAAAAACAGATGAAAAATGAGCGAGTTATGACATTTTAAAAATTTTCATTTTATCGTGTCTTCTGAGAAAATAAGAAAAAATAAGAAGAAAGAAAAAATGGAAGTTTTCCGGCGAAGAGCTTCCACTTTCTTCTTTCTTCTTATTTTTTCTTCTTCTTTCATCCTAATATATCTTCATGACGTAGAAGAGGAGGAAAAATAAAGAAAAATACAAAAAATTGACAAAAATGAGCGAGTTATCACATTTTGAAAATTCTCATTTTTATCTTTTCAAAATGTGATAACTCGCTTATTTTTATCTGTTTTTGCCCTTATTTTTTGCATTCTTCCTTATTTTTCCTCCTCTTCCACTTCATTAGGATCACAGAAAGATATATAAAATAAACTTGCCGCTCGCCGATGAGTATTTCAAGCTTTTGCCCATTTTTATCCTCTTATTTAATGACTAGGAGTAGTCGAACATCAATGAGTGACCTTTATATGTGTTTCTTTACATGTAGATCTCAATTTTTGCAGTTTCCCTGCTGCTCTTACATCAAAATCCCTTTATTATAGATTTTGTCTCGTTTTTTCCGCTGATTTTGATGTTTTCTGGCATGAAGATGAGGTAAATGCTTAAAATCATGGTCACTACATACTCTTTAAAGTATATATATAGGTTCTTAATTTTCAGCCCTCAACTTTAAAATAGACAATAAAAATAGAGACATTTTATAAAACATGGAGATTCCGGGGAAAGATGGCCAAAGATACATCTTATATTTTTATGTCACTTTACATACAAAGTTGTTCTATGGACAATGTTTAGAACAGGATATATGCATATCTTAGATGGGAAGAGGAAATGAAGTAGGCTGGGGAGAGCTGCAATCGATTTTAACTGAATGAGGTTGTCTTCTTTTTTTTTTATAAATGTTATGTTCTTCTTTATTAAAAACGTCCGCCGATTTCACTTTAGTTTTCTAATCGGTATTTGCATGAGCCGAAGCACCACAAGCCATGGAATTTTGATCTGATGGTACACTTAGAATCAGAGGTGTGGAAATGATTAAAAACCTGCTTGCTCCTTGAAGTTGATTTCATGCTCACATAAGATCAAAATCCGATAGCTCGCGGTGACTTAGATGTGTAATACTAACCAAACTTTGGTTATAGGTTCCTATCTTTTTTTGTTTTAGGGGCAACACAAGAATTGTACTCCCTCCGTCCAATATTACTTGCTTGGATTAGAAAATCAATTCATTCATTTTGATTTTTAATCTAGACAAGTACTTTGATGGGAAGGAGTGGGAAGGAGTATACTCCTTCCGGTCACTTTTAATAGATATAATTTTTTTCAAATATACTAAAAATTTAGGGGCTGTTCGACTCTCAAAGCAAAAAGATTTTACTTTAAGTCATGGTTTTAAAAACCGGACCGGACCGGCCGGTCCAACCCGGTCCGACCGGAGCCGGACCTATCTTCGGTCAGGGTCGGTTGACCCGGCCGGGTCATGGCAACCCGGCCGGTCGAACCGGGAACCCGGCCGACCGGTCCGGTCCGGGTTTCACCTCCACCCCCCTTCTCCCCCCCCTTCCGGCGGAGCCCGTCCTCCTGGCAACCCCTCTCCTCCACGGCCGGGGGGGGGGGGGGGGGGGGGGGGCTTCCTCTGGCCGCCGCCGGAGGGGGGCCCTACCTCGTCTCGAGGCAGAGCCCCTGACGGGGGGCACTGGCTCTGCCTCGAGGCGGAGCTGCCCTGCCGGGCCCCGCCTCGAGGCAGAACCAGAGCCCCCGCGGACTCATTCGAGGCAAAGGCTCTGGCTTTGCCTCGAGGCAGGGCTGCCCAGGCGAGGCAAACCAGAGGCGGGGCAGCCCTGCCTCGAGACGTGGTGGGGGGGGGGGGGGGGGGCAAAGGCAGAGCCCCTGCCTCGAGGCGGAGCTGCCCCGCCTCGAACTAGCAAGAGCCCCCTGATGGGGGCTCTGCCTCAAGACGCGGCAGGGCAGGGCTGGGGGTCCTCCGGCGACAGAGCCGCCCCCCACCTCTGACCATTGCCAGAGGGAGCCGCCCCCTCCTTTTTTTATATATATATATAAAAAAATTGATGACGTCATCATCGGGTCAACCTGGGTTGACCCCGATTGGACCTACCCGGCAGAAATTCCGAGTCAGTCACCGGTCCGGTTTTTAAAACCTTGCTTTAAGTTTACTATTCAATCTAAAATGTCACATCTATCATTTTTTATTTTAAGAGTAAAACCTCTTGGTCCTTGAAAGAAGGACAAACAACCCATTACTGTATTTGAAAAAAACTGTATCAATTAAAAGTGAATGGAGAGAGTAAAGAATAACGAAAAGAAAATCTTAAATACATAAGGGATAATATCATCCTATAAAGAGTATCACATGACAAGATTTTTTTTCAATCACCGCTAGTTATATAGCATGAAGAGGTTTGGCCATTAAAAGAAGGAAATAAATTTTTCCTTTAGTGACTAACACGGAAAAAAATATTCTACGAATGAAAAGTGACCGGAGGGACAGACCTGACCCTACCCGAGATAGGACCCGAGAACCTTAAATCCGACCCTACTCGAGTTAGGACACGAGAATCCTAAACCCAACCCTACCCGAGATAAAACCCGCAATACCTGAGAACCTGAGTTAGGAACCGAGATTTTAATAAAATAATTAATATAAATATATAAATATTTAATAAAATAATTTATATATTTATAATAATAATAAAAATATATATTAAAAAATAAGGAATTTAAATAGTATATCTTAGGTATCTCAATTCTTGAGTATTTTAAAGTCAAACCCGATCCGACCCGAGATAGAACTGAGTTTTTAAATATTGGAACCGACCTACCCGAGATAGGATCCGACCTGGGTCAATTTCGAATCGGTTCTATCCGGGTTAGGTCGGGTCTGGGTTTTTAGTAAAAAATAAGGAAAAAATCTTAAATACATAGGGACAATATCGTCCTGCAAAGAGCGTTACAGTAAAAGGACGAGATTGTCTTTTCAGTCGCCGTCAGTTATAGCGGCGGCAGTGGGCACGTGGGTAAAATCGCACCGACATATTCAAGGCATTGTACCTTGCCACGGTGTCCCTCTGCCATTCTGTGGGCTCCACCTTCTTCCGCGTACGGGGATTTGTTGCTACTCGCGCGGATATGATTAGCGACTCGCACGAGGAGAAACCTCGAATAAATCAATTTTTCGGCGCGACGTCCAAGGAAGTGGCGCCATGCTTCGGTTCAGTGGGACCTAGTGGATCCAGCTAATCATAGTTTGACGCGTGGAGTCGCTAGCCCAGTATTACGGTTGAGAACCGGGTCGGGTTTAGCTCATCCAGATGATTTACTTGACCGGCCTGATGCTTTAAATTTTAAACCAAACCTGAGCAAGTGTTCTCAGCTTCAACCATGATTAAAGGCTGACTTGCTTAAATACTCCTTCCGTCCAATGAAGGTTTTCTGCAATGCAAAATGAGTGAATTTTATTGGACTTTAAGGCCCGTAGCTAAAACAGAGTTTTTTTGTTCTTCTATTGTGTTTTTTGTTATGAGGGAGCAAACACACCCATGTAATGTTGAACTTATATTTTTCCACATCTAAACAAGCTTCATTGGACAGAGGGAGTATCGAATTTTTTGGCAACACCTGAATTATTTATAAAGTTTTGAAAATATTGTGGCGGCCTTAAGTAAGAATGTTAGCTCGGTGCATGCTACGATAATGAGGTCGGGCTTGCATTTACTTGTGGAGCTTGTACATGGGGGTCGCCCATTGTAGCAAACCATTGGGGGTTGAGCTATCGGATCATAATCATAATGTTGTAATTGAAAGTTTTAATTGTGACTTCTCTTGCCATCACGATTTTGTATCCACCTTCTTATAATCTTTTGTCAATATTTGAAAGAATATGCATACGAATCACTCGATTTAGATTCCAATTGCTTTTGTAGAGAATCAAGGATCAGCAAGGCTAATAGTCCTCTTCAGGAGAAATGTGTACTTAATTTAGATTTAAAAATGAAGTTATTCCTTTAACTAAATCGTGATTCATGTGGTTTTCTTTTTCAGAACCAACCCTACTTAAGCTCGGTTCAGGTGCTGTTGAAGTTGAACCCGTCTTTCACCCCAGGAGTCCAGGACCACATCAATTACAGAGCTTTAATGGAGTCAATGTAAAGGGCCTTAGCAATTAATTGGTGCATTGGCTTTGCTAACAAAAATTGATGCTATTTTGGCATCATAAACACTGATGTAATTAGAATTAAAAAATTGTACAGTTACCAATTACTATAATCATAATTAATCAAAGAAAATTTCATTAAGTTGAAAGATCAGAAGATAAAAAAGAGCTGTAAGATTCTAAGTTTCCAACCTTGGCTAAATAGTTCACCATCAGGTTATCCTCCATTTAAGATAAACTCCACCAAATATTGACATGATTTTATTACTTTAATGGGCGTTGGCCCCATAATAACTTTCTTGCCTTTTGTCTAGTAACATGATATAAAAAACATAAAATCATAAATCAATAGTGTTAAAAACATCATGAGTTGCATACCCCTTTTTATCTCGATTTGGTACGGAACAAATTGTAGGTCCTCAGCAGTGTCATCGCAAGAAATACAGGAAATGGTTGTGATAATCAAGTAAGGAACAATTGATTCAAAGCTTATCATGAACTACTTAATGAAATTACCCTAATCAGTTTAATGTCTTTCTAATACTATTAGAAATTGCCTTAATCAGTGCAATGTCTTTTTCATGCAAATTGTATAGAAGGTTGGTTAGAACTTTATTTTAATTGTTGATGCCACCACTATCATAATTAACGAAAGCCCACACACTGAAATTTAATGGTATGAATAGGATAGACTGTATGTAACTCCATGCTTAATTATTGTAGTGTAGATGTTAAATTGGATCTCTCTCTTATATTTGTCATCTCCTATTCTATCCATTTATCCTAAAAAAAACAAGCAATGCCTACATGCCACATAGCTCATGAACTATCCCCTCAATCCTTTTCCTACTTGTTCAAGCCATTATTTATTACACACTTCTTATCATTATGGTGGATTTCTTTAATATTATTGGTGACATTAGACAGCTGTTGGAATTAGGTACAAAGGCAACGTCCACCGTTGTCAAATCAGCTAACTTTGGTGCCAAAATAAAATCAGCTAGCTGCATGCTGGCCAATCAAAGCCAATCTCCACTATGTTATTGATTAAGAGGGTCCTAATGTTCACCATATCTGGTCCTCTGTCAAGATCACCACAGAAGAAACATGGCAGATTTTTGCAGTAGCCATTATATAAAGGAGTCCCATTAGTATGAGACACGGCTCACACTCGTCCATGTGAGCCATGGCACCGCAAGCCTTGGATTTTGATCCGACAGCAGGTTTTAAATTAGGTGGTAAGCTCGTTTGATTTGATGCTTGCCATCAGATCAAAATCGATGGCTTGCGGTGCCTTGGCTCACACTGACGCATTGAGCCGTTGCTCATGTTAATTTTTTTCATATATTGAAAAGTATATCAGCAAACTTGAAAGAATATGAAGGGCAGAAAAATGAGCACCGACATTCTGGTGAAACAGAAAGGCTTTGGATCAAACGGGCATCCAAGGACAAGGAAAGATAGGCCAACAAAGAATTGAAGGTTCTGTAAATCTGTTCCAGTTCCACTCGCTGTTGCTTGCACATGGTGCCTCAGTCTTTCATGTCCAAAGTTCCAAATGAAGTACGATAAATTGGCTTGTGTGCCAGCTGTGTTCGTGACATAGTAGGAGCTAAGTTAAAAAACAAAGAAAAAAGAAGGAGATGCTAGAGGTGGTCAAAAGAAATAGTATATTAGTTGGGGCCGTAATCCCTTAACTGTATAAGATTAATGTTTTTGTACTAGTGAAATAAGGGACATGCTATAGCTTGTCAGAGGAAATCTTCTTATCTGTCAACGGCAGAAAGAGTAAGAAGAGGAGGAAAGGGAGTGATTCTTGCATTGCTTCATGACTACTCTTAACTCCGGGAATCAGGGTCATAGTCATGTTCGCAATGAAGACTATGGGCTCTCTCTATTTTTATGTCTCAAAAAGCCCATGAGCAACAGTTAAAAATTCCTTTAAGTTCGAACAAAAACAGTTAAAAAATTGGGTATTATCAGATTGTGGCGTCAAAAGGAAGATATTAGGAGCTGTAGTCCACACTTAATGTCTATTTAAAATTAGACTTTGTACTAGAAAAGGTGAGGCATACTAGATTGTCAGAGGATATCTACTATTATCTGTCAAAGATAAAAAGAGTAAGAAATGCATGGGAAGTGCCCAACTTATTGTATTTCTTCATGAATACCCTATCTCCGGGAATCAGGGTCTCATGGATGAGACCGAATGGCATGGAGTTGTTCAACAGTCATTTTGGCAATGAAAACTGTGAGCTCTAGCTACAACTTTATGCTACATTGAGTCAGCCAAGTAATACAGCCTCCCATGTGGAGAGAATTTATGAATAATCAAGACATTACAAAGTGAAGACTAGTATTACTTGAGGTATTTAATCATGAAAATGGGGGAAAAAGCTTCGTGATGTGTGAATGGTCTAATAAAATGAGATTGCGGGCAGTAAACGCTACAAGGCATCCATAATGCGGATAATTTCCATGTCCAAATTTGGAATATAAATGTACAGTTTATAAACAAATTGACCTCTATAGCCTACATGCCCTAGAAAGTATAAATTTTGAAGGGTTGGAACATGATTCTCTCGCGGATGATATCTTCATACATTCACATAGGAATTGAAGTGTACATAAATGAAAAACAAGACGAAGAAGCTAAACGACTCTGCCTTATATATTCACCAACATTAAGACTAATGTGTTGATACTTATTGATTTTTTTTTGTTTTTTTATTGGGCAAGCACATACTCTTATCTACTTTTTTTATTTGATATGAAACTCGACTCATACTCTTATCTATTTTAATTTAATACAGAGTCTTATCTACTAAACATAAACAAAGCATAACAAAAGCCCATTATCCACAAAACCAAAAAGGTTGCCGAAAGCCAGCACACCACACTAGAGAGTAGAGAACACACAATGAAAGAATGGTAATCAACCCCTCATAGATATCTAATGTTCATAAGGCTCAATTTTATTTCATTTTATAATTGGAGCCTTGGTTTCTGGTTTTTAAGATCAAACTATGACTTAAAAAGATTTTGTAGATACACAAAAAAAGACATGTATGTGAAAATTATCTAAAGTTTATGCTCCATGGAGTAAAAGATTCTCTATCTTTGAAAGAAAAATCCATGGAAGTACAAAAAGGATTTCTACTCCGCCTTTGCATAAATTCGTATTCCGCATTACTCTATTAGTGGGCCTTGCAGTTGCAGGAGCCCATGTGCTTTGTGGGGGCGAAAGGTTAGGCAAACAAGAGACATACTATAGATTGTCATAGGATATCTATTTATCTGTCAAAGACAAGAAGAGTAGGAAATTGCATGTAAGTGCCAAAATTTCTTGTATTTCTTCATGGATGAGAATGACTGTGGGGCACGAGTTGTTTGGGGCACGTGTACAAGCAACATTACTCTTAAAATTTATCATTAATTTGTAATGTTATCCTATATACTAGCACTTATGCAAGCAGAATAAATAATCACGTGTAATGTGGGAAAATATTACAGATAAAAATGTAGTTAAAACATCACTCAAGTCAAGATTGAAATTTCTCCATATTTCCAGCCCGGATTGCCATATTAACTGGTTTTTTCGGGCTCATCCCATATAGCCTATAGCCAGGTTTCGGCTTCTGATCTTCCTATTTTGCCCTCTTGAACCCTAACCCTAAACTCTAACTATATTATTTTTCATATTACTCCGTTTTCTATATTACACTTCAACGAATCATATATCTTTCATTTCTACTCAATTTTCACCTATTTTTTTTGTTCTTCATTATTTTTAACATTTTTTTATAATCATTATTATAAGGATTTTGAGACAATATCTAAAAAATATAACAAAATCCACGATAAATAGCATGCGGTGTCCCAACATAGTTAGACTATCATCATGACAAGAAAGAATATTAAAAATAAGAAAGAATTAAAAAAATAACAAAAACTGATGAGAAATGAGAGAGATATGAATCGATGAAGTTTGTCCTACTAAAATGGCTATCGTGTCTTTGACTTTGAGTAGGAGATAACTTTTTTTAGGACAAGATTTAACGATTAATATATCGCTCATTTTTTTCGTCCATTTATTTTCACTATTATTTATTTTTAGTACTCTTTCTTGTCATGATGATAGCCTAATTATGTTGAGACAGTGTATGTTATTTATCATGGACTTTATTGTATTATCAGGATCCTTATGATATAAAGTAGAAAAAAAATGGACAAAAATATATAAGAAATGAGCAAGATATGAATCATTAAAGCTTGTAAAAAAAAGCTATCATGTCTTAGAGTACACGATTAGGACAAACTTCAACGATTCATATCTCGCTCATTTCTGATCGGTTTTTTCCCATTTTTTTCATTCTTCCTTATTTTCAATGTTAAGTTTCTGATGAGTTGGAAAATCGTATTTATGTAACAAGGTGAAGAAGCTACCAACTCCATCTTATTGACCAATGGTGACGTTGTTTTAAGATTCATGTGTTGCTACTTGCTCAATTTGTTCATAGTGACATTCAGTTTATAATATTAATTCTTGATTTTTGAACATAAAAGATAAGTCGTCGCACAAAAGGATTTACGTATACACAAAACGAAAGAGCACCTCATAGACAAACGGAAACAAGAATGTGCTAGTAAAAAAAAAGAATGTCAGCTCAATAGAACCCAAAACTTAATATGCAAAAACTAATTTGAAAAGAAAAACAAGAGATCAACATCAATTAGACAAATTTGTTATACTCTGAAGAAAGAGAATCCCTGAGATCGGAGTACAGACAATAGAGGGAGTACTGCCGAAGATTTGATACCTCATACCATGAATTGAATACAGCATCGTGCTTATCTGTGCCGGAAAATGCAACTTGAATCCCAAGGCTACAGTCTGCACTCCCACCGCTTGTTTTACAGCTAGATGTCCTCATAGCACATTCTCATTATTGAGGAAAACAAATGCTGAGTCCCCTGAACATGATGCACATGAATCTCTTTTCCAGTACCAGTTCTGCAGGTTACCCTTCTTGAACTCAAGTACCTAAGGCATTAAGGGAACAAGGAAACGTAAGAGAAGTTACTGAAAAGAGACAGCATCAATGCATTCCTAAGTGCTTCTCTTGGATTCTCACCAGTGTAAAACTCGTTATGGTGTATGTTTCATTCGCAACAAAGGTTGGCATGGACCTAGCAGCATACATCGTACCCGCAAAGGCAGCTATGTAGCTACCAACAATTTCCTGCAAAGGCAACCATCGTCGCGGGTAGAATTGCGGCAAAGGAGTAAAGGAGGAGGAAGGCGATCGTCGTCATCTTCGCCATTGGCTCACGGTGGAGGCCGGCGGAGATGGGAGTTCCGGCGGCGGGGGGAGACGGCGGCGAAACCGTCGAAGGCAGCGACAGAAGAGGCGGGAAAATTGGAGGAAGATGATAGTTGCAATTTTTTGTTTCTTTTTCTTTCTAACTAAATCAGGCCCAGTAGCTTCTAAGGCTCAGCCCATGAGATTTTAGAGAAAAGAGCAGGCCCATAAATGGACCACGCAGCCGAACCGGGTGTTTCCCAACTACTCGAGCTATTAAGAAACGGAAGGCTCATCTACTATCTCGCCGTCCAAAAATAACTGGTTGCATTTGAAAAAATACGATTCTAAAATTAGGTGACCGGATTTACCCTATAAGCCAATAAATCCTCATGAACGCGCATGTGCAGGGGTAAGTGGAGTTTGAAATGTTATAGGCCATACATGCCAATAAATTTAACTCTTCTTCAAATGCTGCCAGGTTTTGGAAGCAGGGAGAATTTATTTTAGGTTGTGACACTTTATACCCTAATTTTTACCAAGCTTAGACCGAATCTGCCGCTAAACATATCCTTTGTGACGGATTAATAGCTTCTAGCACGACAACTTTTGGGCTATGTACAAAAATAGAGAGGGTATGAATAGACATGCACTCTACTTAATATTAATACCCGCCATGTGCAAGCATCCATCAAGTCTGGCATTTTGAATACAATTGTGGTACAAATTCCTCAAAGAAGACTAGAAGCCAAGAGCAAGGCTCCAACGCCAGTTTAGATAGCTGTGTTTCCGAGCAACTCGAGCCGTTGAAAAATGGAAATCTTGTTTGTTTAGATGTAGTTATGGCTGCAATATGGAAAAACTAGGGGGTTCATCGACTTGAATGGGCAATTTTGATCCATGGAGAGTTGAACTAGCGCATGCCTCAATATTAATCAAGGTTCTACTACGATGAAATTTTTAAACAACATACGATGAGAAAGCTATATAAGAGGAAAATGTATTGTACTACTTATTTTGTCACATTAATCTTTTTGTTACCAAGGTTATCTTTTAACAAATTACTGGTATATTCATTTATCAATTTATTAATTATCTACATTATTGTTATATCTATTCTCCTCTTCCTCAAGTATTCTTTCTACTTGAAATCTCCACATTATACTATGAAAATTTACTCGATGTAAGTAATCCCTACTAGATAATGGATATGGGGATGTTTGAAGTTTACCCATGTGTAAAATAAAAAAAGTTGTCTACAGGTAGCAATTAGTTGTGCACCACGCAACAGGGGCCACATGATCGTCATCGCACAGCACATTTGATAACCCGTCTTATTTATGGTTGTCATAAACGTAAGTTAATATATTGTGTTGGCTCAAATACTTGAAAGCAAGTCTATATTAAAAAAAAAATACTTGAAAGCAAGTCAATAAAATAATTGCGTGTGGTGTTTTCTCATGCCAATGGCACTGGTGGCCTAGATGGACTTATTTACCTCATTGGAAAGGGATGCTAAATTAAAGGATGTTGGAGTTAATTATAACCATTACTTGGGTGTCAGTGTAAGGTTGAGATATCTAAGTTCTATATGGAGTTTATTATTGATGAATCCATGGTGATAACAGCCGATAGGATTTGGTTCTTCTCATGCATCATTGTAAAGTGATAGAACTCTCAGAACATGTTCACTGCCCTGTGAAATTCCAAACTATAGTTGAGCTTAAAATGCAGATAACTGAAAGTACTCGCATTAGACTGCTGGTTCACCTTTGACAAGTGGCTTTTCAATAGTTAAAAAGCCCGTCAATCAAGGCTACCTTGGATCCTCATAACAAAAGATATAACAGACGATTGGGGTTGAGGAACCATTGAGACATTTGTATGGCATGAAGGTGACCCTGGCCCCCCCTTAAGCACGCAGACACAAGTACAAAACCAATCAGGGGACATAGAGATCTGAACTGGACCCTTAATCCAGATAAAGCAAATCTGTTAGGAGAATGCTTATTAGTAGGATAATGTAACCAATAATGAATCAGACATCGCTGGTAAACGAGATATCCATCACAATGGATCCCCAGGAAAGGGACGGATTACTTCTTTAAGCCTCTCATCTTGTGCATGACTAAAACACTTACTGTGATTGCAGACAATGGCCTACTATTAGTTTTCAACTTATTGCTTTTTAATCACTCTAAAGAACTCTGGTGATTGTCAATTTAGCGTACAACGGCATAACACAATGATTGAGCTTTCTTTGCTATATCTCATTTCTGTTGATTCGCTCAGAAAAAGTTTAAGGTCTCACATATGTGATGTCATAGTAATCTTTTCTTTAATCTATTTTTTCTTTTTTATAGTGTTGAGTATTCTTGGATTCATTCATGAACATAACCTAAGGTCTCCAACTTGGACTGTCTATTATATTATGAGTCACTGAGGTTAAATCCCACTGAGTTGGGGTATAATTGTGATAATCATCTTCAATTATAAAAGAGTTGGCACAAAACAAGCTAGAATGGAGGCGTAAGATCCATGTCCGCTTGATTATGATTATGATCAATTCTGTTAGTAATCCTTCATGTCCGCTTGATTATGATTATGATCAATTCTGTTAGTAATCCTTACAAGTTGGAGGGACTGATGGTGTATGTGACATAGCATCCACAAACTGCCTTAGTTTGAACAGCTTATGTAAGCCAGATTACTTGTTGATCAGTTCTATACTATACTTCTGAGCCTCACCAATATTTTGCTACTCACAAGCTAATTAATCCATTATCATTAGCATCAGGGGCACAACTCCTTGCTCCTCTTGTGAAATGTGTGGTGCTGAGCTAGAAGTCCTTGAGTCCTTAACATTTCATCTCCATTGCATCTCACCATATTAGTGTATATGATTTTTGCCATCAGACTACTACTTAAACGGGAATAATAATTAAGGCACTAGAATCGTCGCTATACTGTTCCTATTTTCTTTACTAGGCAAAGACAACCTTTCTCTTCCACCGCGAGGAAAATTCCCACAAATTTCTTGGAACCCTCACACCACCACGGAATCAAGGCTCTGATACCACTGAAGGGTAATTGAGCCGCAACGGAAGCGAATTTAGGATTTGAATCCGTTTGATGTGGGTTCTCAAAAATTGGGTTTTTCCTAAAATCAACAAATAAAACTCAAAGATTATGAAATTAGAAACACCAACCTTTGGCCTTTGTGCCTACGAATCACTCCACGGATTAGAATATGTCCGAGAACACCAAATCCTTCACCGATCGAGTGTAGAACCTTGTGAAAAGCTATATTCCCCGAATTAGCTTTTTCACCCAACGAAATCAAGGTCACCAAATCAATGTGATTGCAACCAAAAGTCGCCCTTTGCAATTGGCATTGAGGGCGTCCCCTCTATTGCCCTTAATAAGGCATAAATCCGTTACAAATCATGCCAATTTCGGTTTCCCGAAATTGCTCAACAGAATTTCTAAGATGGTGACTCATATTTGACAATTCCATTTTGGTCGTACCAAAACGGCTAATTCCAAATAAGTGATTTCCGGATCGGTGATGATTACAGTGTCTCTTCCAATTTAGTGTGGACCGGGCCCACGGAAGCCTAACTACTCCACATGCCTACACATGCACGAGAGAGCCGACTCCTCTCAATCAAGACAAGTAAAATGGGACAAGAACCCATATTTACTTACATCCCCCACTATGGGTTCTTTGTTCATTTTTGCGATCCACAGTGACTCGTGCACTAGTCCTGTCGTAATCCAAAACTATGAACATGTTTTACAAATAGATCCGTCGTTAAGGCCTTCGTTAACGGATCAGCTAACATCTCAACCATGGAATGCCAGCTCGCCGATATATCGGCGATATATCGCCGATATATCGGTATCGGACACAAACCGATACTCCGATACCATTAAGTATCGTTTTTTACATTTTTTCCAAATATCGCCGATATATCGGCGATATATCGCCGATATATCGGTTTCGGACCGATATATCGGCCTTTTTTGAAAAAAAAAATTATTTTTTTTTTTTTGGGAAAAAAAAACTTTCATGTTTGTTTTCTATCCTTTTATGCATATTTTGAAATCTATTCTTTGTTTAAATTAGTATAACTCATTTTAGAAGTTAGATTTTGAAAATATATGATAAAAACTAGTTTTTGACGACCGATATTTTTTTACGCAATATCTCCGATATATCTCCGATATATCTCCGATATTTCGTCTCTTAGGCCGACCGATATTTTACCGATATCCGATACGACATTCCTTGATCTCAACCGTAGGAAGATGACTCACTGTCAACTTTCCCCGTTGTAGCATGTCAAACACATAAAAGTAATGCACCTCTATGTGCTTAGCTCTTGAACTGATCTCCCCATTACGGAGTGTCGACACAGTTGCCAAATTATCACAATAAATTTGGACAGGAGCATCAGTCCACTGTTCTAGCTGTAACCCAGCTAGAAACTCTTTAATCCAAACTGCCTCGGAAGCTGCTAAACTGCATGCAACAAACTCAGCTTCCATCGTGGACTTAGTAACGCATTTCTGCTTCTTACTAGCCCATGCCACGGCGCCGCCACCAAGCATAAAAACATAACCGGCAGTGGATTTCCTGTCATCCTTACACCCGGCATAGTCTGAATCACTATAGCCTTCCAATGACAGGTTCTCAGCCTGATATGTGAGTTTCATATCCTTGGTACCCAGCAAGTATCTGAACACCCGCTTTATAGCTTGCCAGTGTTGCATACCTGGGTTAGCCTGATATCGACTCACAAGGCTTACTACAAAAGCCAAATCAGGTCGAGTGCAGTTCATGGCATACATCAAGCTGCCAATAGCCTGCGCATATGGCACAGATTGCATCTTCAGACGTTCCTCGTCTGATGCAGGTGCCATTCTTTCGGACAAAACTGTCCCTTTATAAATGGGTGAATCTATGGTCTTCCAACCAATCACGTCAAAGCGTTTCAATACACTCTCAATGTACGATTCTTGAGATATACTTAGCCTCCTCGCTTTTCTATCTCTCTCAATCTTCATCCCGAGGATGTAAGATGCTTCACCCATATCTTTCATTTCAAATTGGGTCTTGAGCCATTCTTTAAGACTGAGAATCATACTACTGTCATTCCCCATTAATAATATGTCATCTACATATAGTGACAATATCATAAATCTACTCCCATCTCTAAAGGAGTATACACAATGGTCATAGTCATTGGCCACAAAGCTATATTCACTTATCACCTTGTGAAAAGTGAAATACCATTGTCTTGGCGATTGTTTCAGTCCATACAATGATTTAATAAGCTTGCACACTTTAGTTTCCTCTCCGGAAACAACAAACCCCTCGGGTTGTTCCATGTAAATCTCCTCCTCTAAATGTCACGCCCCGAAATCCCATACCTCGAACGGAGTGCGGAAGCCAATCAATGATATACATTTGGAGGTAGAGAATCTCGGGCGCGAGACCGAACTGTCGAATTAACCACCAATTACGATCATCTCAAAAGGATGTGTAATCGGACATGCCCATAATCAGTGCAATACACATACAAACATTAATGAATACTATGGAATGGAAATTTACTTAATAATACTGATAATCCATTTAAGAAAGTCAAATCAAATAAACCTATAATCTATGGCACACAATTGCCATTAAATGTCATAAGCATCAAATAAGCAAAGCAAACAATATAAACTCTAAGTCTTCTCGGCTCCTGCGACCGCTTCACTACTGCAACTTCTTGAACTCAAATTCCATTTGCGCCTGCATCAGAGGATGCATGAGTATTTCATAGAAACACTCAGTAGGATGTAAAAACCCACTGAATTAGGACAAACAATAAGAATAGGATAAGAATAACAAAGGTTTATGAAGATGCCGCAACATCTGGACTAAACCAAGGATTTATACACCTGAAAGGTTAGTCGATAATAATTCCAACCCGCAAGTAAGGAAAACAACAATAAGGCTCCTACTACACATATGAGTAAGGAGGGAATGATAATCATATTAAAAAGCTCCAGACATTAAAAGTGAAAGGAGTACAATTTCTGCTCGCTGAACCGATCACCCGCAAGTGACTATACCAGAACCACCCTAGGGGTCCTCTTTTTGGAACCCTGCCATGCGTCTAGGATGCTGGCCCCACCAGTGCTTACGGGCACGATGGGCGGAGACTGATGACCTTCCGTAATGTCAACAATCTAACGTACGTATGTTGCCTCTTTTTGGGCAGTGTGGAACCGCAGTACCACGAATATTAGTGACCCCGCAAGATCAAGCAATGGCATAATTTGAGCATACTATGAATCCACTTCCGGAGAAATCCCGCAAGACCTCTAGTGGAGGAATCAATCAAATAATCATGATGAATAATAATTCAAAGAAATAGAGGCCGCAACGCTCTAACCACATAAGGTATCAATCACCGGAACAGACTCACATACGGAGTATAAGTGGGAATGTCACACAAAGAGAATAACACAATCCATACATACGTTCATGCTCAGCCCTAGATGGAAATCATATAGGTCTTATTGAAATATATAAATCAGAGACAAGGTATTAATGAGTCCTAGATGATTTGGATTCCAAATGGAACCTCAAACCGACACAAACGCTTTATCTTCAAATACACGATTACGGTATTCTTAACATAGGTATCACCCATCTATCATATTAACCATAACCCAACCTTACTGTGATAATCATAAGGATATAGTCTAGTATTGGTTACTAGCACGTCATATCATCTTCACATCTTATTAAGTGGTTTTACTTAAGTACTTAGTGTTTTCACTTGGATTCTGCTCACTGTCTTTTGCATAACAGTCCACTTCCGGCGGCTCTCAGACTCTGTACAGTTAATATTATCTTCTGAAATTTTTACTGAGAGTACCCTTAGGAGTCTAGTTTCTAACCCCACCGGTTTTATATTTTTCTGATATCATATGAATTAGTTATGAATTATTCACTGTCGACTGTCCGTGCAGAAACAGTTCTGGCCGAAAGTGAGAAACTTGATTAAACTTTAATTAACTTATACCGTACCACTTATAGATGATATTATACTCATGATAGATGATAATACTCCCCTCCTAGATCAATTACAGATCCTGGAATTAACTAGAATTACAAAAAGATTCCCTTTTTATCATGTTTCTCCCCATATAACACAACCTTAGACCAAATATCTTTCAATTGAGTCGATTTAAGCAAATCGATCATTAAAGCATAAGACTCAATCATTAGACATCATAATCAGAACAATATCAGAACTTTTATCTTCTGTAAAATTAATAAAGCATCCATCTTTGATGTGATTTACCATCTAGACATGAAGCATGAAGGCATATATGCATGTATCGCAATACACATGGAAAGACAAGACATAAATCATTAATCCCGCAAGATTCAAAGCAATACTCCAAGAAAATCAGTAAGAATACTCATCATATAGTGTGAGAAAAGAATAAGAAGAGAGGGAAAAACCATCCTACTCTTTATCACCAAAAGACGTCGCCTTTCTACGCGATGATCGTCTCCTCCGCTTCCTTCAAAGCTTCCCGATCCAAGCTCTTGAGCAATTCCCACAAGAAGAGGTCTTCTAAGAGAGGGATGAACGTGGGAAGGAGAGGGGAAAGCCTCTGGACGTTCTAGGGTTTAGTTTTCAAAAGCACAAGCCTAGACTCTATGGGTTTATATAGAGTTTTTAGAAGATCTTTGCCCAATCAATTCTACCATATCTTGGGCACTTTCCACCAATGGGAGAGTCCCTAAATCACCCTAGGAACGTGCAATATAAGTTTAGTTAGGATATGACATCTTTCCCAAACAAATCCGCCTCAAAATTAGTTAGAATTCGCCAAACCGCAACTGGCGATCGATCGGGCAATACGGCGATCGATCGTCCTGCCCTGATTACCAATCGCGCGATGGCGCCGATCGTATCCGATCGAAGCCGATCGATCGTGTTCCGTAAACCGATCGATCGTTTTCAGCGCGATCGATCGAGTTTATTCAATTTCCCATATCTTTTTACTCCGAACTCCAAATCACACAAAATTGGTGTCGTTGGAAAGCTCTTCTCACCAACTTTAATTTAAACACAGCACCACACGGTCAAATCAATCATTAAGAGGGTCAAATTTCAGTTTTAAGATACTTACTAATTTTTTCGGATGTTACATCCTCCCCTCCTATTTTACCTTAGCGCGATCGATCGCTCTTGACGCCGATCGATCGCGACTGTAAAAAACGAGATTTTCAGTCGGCAAAAACCGCGAGGAAAATTCCCACAAATTTCTTGGAACCCTCACACCACCACGGAATCAAGGCTCTGATACCACTGAAGGGTAATTGAGCCGCAACGGAAGCGAATTTAGGATTTGAATCCGTTTGATGTGGGTTCTCAAAAATTGGGTTTTTCCTAAAATCAACAAATAAAACTCAAAGATTATGAAATTAGAAACACCAACCTTCGGCCTTTGTGCCTACGAATCACTCCACGGATTAGAATATGTCCGAGAACACCAAATCCTTCACCGATCGAGTGTAGAACCTTGTGAAAAGCTATATTCCCCGAATTAGCTTTTTCACCCAACGAAATCAAGGTCACCAAATCAATGTGATTGCAACCAAAAGTCGCCCTTTGCAATTGGCATTGAGGGCGTCCCCTCTATTGCCCTTAATAAGGCATAAATCCGTTACAAATCATGCCAATTTCGGTTTCCCGAAATTGCTCAACAGAATTTCCAAGATGGTGACTCATATTTGACAATTCCATTTTGGTCGTACCAAAACGGCTAATTCCAAATAAGTGATTTCCGGATCGGTGATGATTACAGTGTCTCTTCCAATTTAGTGTGGACCGGGCCCACGGAAGCCTAACTACTCCACATGCCTACACATGCACGAGAGAGCCGACTCCTCTCAATCAAGACAAGTAAAATGGGACAAGAACCCATATTTACTTACAACAGCATCATCAGGAACAAAATCAGTTTAGTCTATCATCAAAGCAGAACTTTATTTTATGTTAATGGTACAATGAGTCAATGACAGGGCCTGCTTTGTTTCTAGCTAATCAATTCGGAATTCTATATTGCGTGTGGACTGTTCAGCATTGTTTATAACTTTTCTGTTCATGCCCGTTCACTGCTTATGCAACCCTGATTATTCTTGTTATAACACCAAAAAGAAAGTGATAATACTTATTCTTAGAATAATGCTACGCCTGTGTTCATTCACCAGCGAGATGAACCCATGACCATCGATCTGTATGGTCAATATAAAAACATGGTTGTGATCTGCTTGACAGCCGGTAGGTTATCCCGTCGATAACAGCCGGTAGTTTTAACATTTTTCACTGTACTTCACTGAATTATCGACGGGATAACCTCCATGTGTTTGCTCTTGCAACATACATAAAAACATGTATGAGAAGCCTTTTTTTTGTTCACTTGGAGGACGTCCGCCATGATGATTGACACTGCACAGACATGTACCGTGCGCTCCAGTAAACTACTGATGATAGACAGCTTTTGTTAATGGAGGATATCCTGGCAGACATCCTCTAGGCAACCTCAAAGTCTTTGTGCATATGATAGGTGGGCCTTGTAAGTTCACGAGCCGATATGCGGCTTTAAGAGACCAGTTGCCCTGCCTTCTAAGGACTTGGACACCCCTCCTTATCGAAATAAAAAAAATTCACATCATCATAGGGATTTAGGAATTGTTTCTTTTGTTCCATGCTACAATCAAAATAACTAGTAGTTCCATCTACAAGGGAAGCAGCCAATGGCCATGCATTCATACTAGTCCGAGCCGCACCATCAACAGCCAGTACACTTACATGTGCACTTTGTTTACGATGTGGAAAAGGCCAGCATGCAGAACAGAGCCCCATGTGAGTGTACAATCCCTGCAGTGGAATGCTTATCAATTGAGACTGCTTTAATGTGGGAATCTTGACCTAGACTACTCACTGGAAATATTTTTGTCGCCTGAGATGCTGAAGTGGTGGGCCAAATTGCTCTTGAGTGGTCATATCTTTGCCTGTTTGTGCGTAATATGATTCAGACTCTGTCAATTTTGTTTCACTAATTTAAGTGTAATAGACATGTCACCGGCCGTCCCCAATACCAAAGTTTGCTAATTGCTATTTCAGCATGGATACCCATTAAGGGCATTAGCTTCTTTAGCCACTTTTGCCCCTTTTATCCACGATTGAATTAATGTGGACAATAAATGATTTACCATATACCACCTCAATTTTGTAGAGTTTGGTCTATGGTGACTTCATTTCCATATGAAAGAAAAGAATAATGTGCTTAGATAAGTTACTCATAGTAGTGTATGGTATCAAAATTTAGACCAAAGTTAACTATAAGCCCATCAATATAATTACGATAAGGCTAATGAAAATGGTGGTAAAGAAGTCAGAATTAGGCTGTATTAAGTTGCCGTATAGTATTACCTTGTACAAACCTGATTAGTAGTGTCCAATCATAGTATATCAGAGTCGTATTCGCCATACACACCTCGCAATCCCGATGTCACAATCATTATTTCCCATTTAACCTAATTTTTTAGATTTGGTTTACATTTGTAATGATTAACAAGGGGATGCGATTTCGAGAGCCCTAATAGGATCATCATTTTTGTGAATTGGAATCGTATGTTATTGACAACTAAAATGTATGCAATATAATCTACATGTTGGAGTACAGTTACACAAATATTACACTTACTGCTTCCAATATAAAGCATGAATAAAACTAAGTACATCCATAAATAGTTGATTAAAAATACAAAACAAATCAGATTCAAATTATAAATCTCATAAAAGTAAGTTGTAAAACAAAGTATATTTAAACATAGTGTACATTCCAGTTATACAAATTACGATAATTGCAGTATCGATGGGCTCATATAATACTTGGATGTATCTTTCTTTAAAAAAATCAGAAAAATCAAAACATAAATGCTTACGAGGATAAAGTTCACGTGATCAACCATAATACAAAAAAACAAAAAGATTATTCAAATAAATGAAAAAACAGAAGCAAAACTCTTGAACAGCTTCTGCAAGTTGACAGAAATATGTGAATAAATTAGTGGTAAATATAAATAACAAGAGCAAGAGCAGCAACTCGCTTCATCACTCTATTATGTCATTTACATTGTTGGTCATTCTAGTTGTAATTCAGTAATTCTTCTCTGACTCGGACAATAAACTTGGGACGACTCGGACAAAAGTCCCTCTTGCCATCTCCATTCTGCC
Organism: Houttuynia cordata; assembly: GCA_039654745.1. Lineage (NCBI taxonomy): Eukaryota > Viridiplantae > Streptophyta > Magnoliopsida > Piperales > Saururaceae > Houttuynia > Houttuynia cordata. The sequence goes on from CM077508.1 coordinate 27,674,943, forward strand.
CACCTCAAAAAAGCAATAATCGCTCCAAACTCACAATAGGATAACACTCCATTAGCCATCCACATGCGATTATATCCCGACGTATGACAGGTAAGCCTTGTATGTGCCCGAGAGGATTAGTGGCGGCATATGGTGCTCTAAGAGGTCAGTTACCTTGCGCCTAAGTCGTCGTTGAGGATTCGGACGCCACTCGTTATAAAAAAAAAAAATTTGCACCACCGTTTGCTCCGGTTCAACGAGTCGACTCAGCAGACTGAAAGGCGGTCTCAACAGACGGACTTGTCGTAGAGGAGCGGTCTCGACTCGGGCCACCAGTCGGGGCCACGGGCTGGGGCCGAGCACCTCCGGAAGTCATCAGCAGCGGTGAACCGGGCTGAACCGGAGTCGGGCCGGGAGACGAACTGGAGGACCTCCTCGAAGACCAACTCGTCGCAGGGGATGGCCAGCGGACCGGGCTGGTTGGCGAACCCATACTCCTCCTCGGCCTCACTGAGCAGCTCCTTGAAGACCGGGTGGTTCAGGTGGGTGGCCCGGACCACGAACCGGCGTGAGCTGGACCCGACACATACCGCAATGTGCCCGGCCGGCACGTCCGATGGTATGCAATCCGATGCTGCCGCTGAGGAGGAGGCCTTGCACCTCCACCTCCGGAGAATTTGCCTGAGCCGGACAATGTGCCGGATCTTGCTGCATTTGCCGAGGCCACCCGACATTTTTCCGGTCGGAAATTTATTTTTCTGAGCCGGGTTCGGTCTGAGGTCTGAAGGAGGAAGGAGGCCGGAGGAAGTGGGGGAAGGTGGAGGAGAGGTTGAGGGGGGTTTATATAGGAAGATAATACAAAAATGCCCCTGCTTTGTGCTATATTTACGTTGTAAAGGAGTTGGTAAGAGGTATCTAATCTAATCAAATCGATAATTAGGTAGTGGCAAAGCTCCCATGTGGTGAAGGATCCACATTAGGTATCTAATCAAATTGTCTAATTTGTCATTCCTAGCCTTTTATCATTGATTAATACTCCATCTGTCTAATATTACCTGCTTTCATTAGAAAACCAAAATTAATCAGGAATCAATTACATTAGAAAACCAATATTATGGATGGAGGGAGTAATTTGCTAAGGAAGTTTGGAATTAGGAATATCAAATGCGAACCATCGATGCCTGACATCGGGGATCTTTGGCCATAAATACAAGTGGTTAATTAGGGTTACAATCATGAGGAGGTTGAGAATTGCATCTAGTCTATGTCATTGATGTCCATTTGATCGTAAATTCACCATTCTTCTTGCATTTGGTAATGAGGGTTATTGGGATAATGTAGAGAGAAACTTTGGTGCTAGGCTGAAACCAACCACATGGAAGGAAAAAAAGGGAAGGGTGGGGGAGCTGGATAGTTCCTTTTTGGAAGGTGCGGTAGGAGTTCTAGCCAAAGTGCCTACATGTAACATGATAGATAAATGCCTTTGAAAATAGTTTTATATTTGTACATTTAATTGATATGTGTAAAAAAACAAAGAAGAGAAAAACAGTTGGATCTTTCTGGCAGCCCACCCATGTGAAAATGGAACGACCTTAACGTCCATTGGAACTTTCAGGTCTCAGGTATGAAGTAAAAAATAAATTTTTTTATTGAATAAAATAATATTTTCATAGTGGAGTTATATTTTTTGGAACTTTTTTATATGAAGAATATTTTTTGGGTATAACTCAAGTAAGAAGTAATACATAGTAAGAAGTAATACATTTGCTATAAATATATTGTCCTTGGTTTGGTACATGAGGTTTTATTGGAAAAAGGACGTTTTAAGGGGGTTAAATGTTGTCAAATTCCCTTTCTCAGTAGAGGTGTTCGACAACATTTAACCCCCATAAAACTCCTTTAGCCACTTACAATGGCCATCAGATAAATATACCTTCCACTAGCCATCAAATTTTGAAAACTGGGCCATTCATTTTAGAAGCCCTAGTTGCTCCTCATCTCTGTTTCTTTCTTTCCCTCTACCTCAGCTAATAGAGTAGTGGAGGCAGGGGGCAGTGCACCACTAGACCCGGGCCCCTTGGTGGGCCCTCCCATTTTCAGCTTTTTTATTTTAATAGAAAAAAGGTGAAAATGTTAAATTCTGTAAGGTAAAAAAGAAAAAGGGGCAGGTTGTAGTCTATATTGCCTCGGCTGCGACCACCCAACTTATTGCCTTCTTTGTCCTCTCTTTTTGGCTTGGATATCTTGGCGGGCATCCTCCCGGTCGACCTCAAATGCTTCCCTGCCTCCTTGATATTCGTCTGGATTTTTGCCATCATACGGGAGACGTCAATCATCAGGATCGACGGCACGGCGCACACTGATCTGCTGTGCGCTCCAGCAAAAAAGTACTTCTTGCTTGAGCGTACCGTACATCTGTATGTGTTGTCGATTATGAAGATTGAGCCTCGTATTGACGGAGGATAAGTTGGCGGATATCATGGACGTAGATAGAAAATGCTTCCAAAGAATCGAGGATTAGTTTTCAAGTCCCGGTTATATGTGCCTCAACTCATGAGTGTTCGGGATGGATAGCGAGCCAGCAGTGCGTGGTAATTGGGTTAAGGTGGGTCTGAGTCACCCGCCCGCCCATGATCAACGCATGTAGTCAGATATTAGTTCACAACACGTATTTTCTACAGTAAGATTGCTATGAGGGACAATGTAAGTGTATTTTTGTGGTAAGAAGCTCACAAAATATGGCGTTATGCATAATCTCACTTCTTTTTCTTAAAAAATGACAGAATTGTAGTAGAAATCTAGGGTGCATTTGGAAGCTAAAAAGGTTTTACGACAAAAACCTTTCACGGCTGAAATTTGTCACTTCGAAAGGATAGCTAACTGCAATGAATAGCTTTCAGCTGTGAAAGATTTCGGTCACATCTAATGCTCATTATTGTGTATTTCAATTTTCAGGTTTTTTATATCTAAAAGGGTGAAAGGTGAAAATTGTTGATGAATTCTCATCACCACAATTTTTACCTTTCACCTTCCAAACGCATTTCATGTCTTTCACACTTGAAATACTGATTTTTCACCTTGAAAAATTAATTTTTTTAACTTCCAAATGCACCCTAATAAGAGTAACAAAAGTACTCAAACTAAGGGTGGAATAATGTTGCAAAAAAAAAAGAGTGCAATAAGGTTAATTATCATTATTATTATCATTAACAACAAGCATATCTTTTTTTTTTAACAGAAAGAGGCCCACAAGAATGGACCGATCAGAATTCTCATCTTGAATTTAGCTTCCTGAGCAGTGAGAAGAAATGTAGTAATAGTGTTGTGTCACTTCCTAGCTAAATGGGCTCTTGGGATAGTGAAAGAGCAATGAATGTGAAAGCAAATTCAGGTAAAAAAATTTATTAGCTTTCATAATGAATGGAAAATATGTTTGGATACTGACAATTTTTAGATGACTCTAATTGGCAATGACTTTAATTGACAATGTATTTGGATAGTAAATGTGATACAATGAAAGAGATATTGAGGAAGTGACCACTTTACCCTTCATATGTGGGTGAACAATGCAGCTGTTCTGCACTGTTCTAGTCATAACAAAAACAAAACAATAGAGAAGGGAGAAGGGAGACAAAGAAGAAGGAAGGTGGAGGGCCGTCGGGCGATGGCAGACCTCAGCAAGGAGTCTAGGGAGGGGAGGAGGGTCGTGCAAGCCATAGTGGCGGCCATAAAGGCTTTGTCGCTACGACCCTTTTCCTCCATCAGATCTGCCCAGACCATGGGCAGACAGCGAAGAAGGTGAGGAGGAAGAGTGGAGGTCCTAACGGTGAGCCTAGCAGCAAAAGTTGTTGCTGCTCAAGCCGCCTTCGATGCATCAATACAGAGGATTAAGAGGCGAAAAGGAGAGACAGGGGAAGGCAGGGGCTTGCAAGGCAGAATTGTATTTTTCGCAGATGAATGATAGGCCGTACACTTTTCAGGTGAAAGTTTTCATAGTGAATTTCTGGTGAATTTCTAATTCACCTTAAATTCATTAAACAAACTTGTTTCACCCTCTTTCGCAGTCCCAAAGATTGAGCACTATCACCAAGGAAAAAAAAGCTCTCTTACCTACTGCATGGATCATTAATTAGTACTCTTTGGGTATCCAACCTATTCACGGCCTAAATGTCAAATTATATGCCAAACTTTCCAAGAATGGACAAAAGTGTACATGTTGATCATTAACATATGGTCTTAAACGAAAAAATTGTTAGCAAAAATTAATATGTGCCCTAGTTCATGCTCGTGACGCGTGCCAGGGAGGGAGCGATCCGATGGTGCGTGTGAACTGTGAATGCAGAGGTCAGGCAGGTGATTCAAACCCGCCTTCCCCCTATATTGACGCGGGCCATCAAATTGAAATCTAATGGCACAGATGCCCCGTCGCACGCTGACGTACATGAGCCAGGGGAGTTAGTTTAACTTGCAAGTACGCTGATCTTACGTACTTTCATGGCAGAAACAAAAAGACGAGAGGTCGAGGTAGAAAAAAAAATTGAGTGGAAGAGTAAACATGGTTCGGAATATAGGGAACATCTTGTAGGATGTGAATGGATGATTATGAATTGAAAAAAAAAAAGGGAAAGCTGCACATGCATTGAAGGCATATTCCACCAACCTGGACATCCCATGTTCTCCAAGGACTACCATTTGTTTATTTCCATTTTGTGCAAGCCTTGAATGAGTCCACAGGCCCATGAAAGCATCACCGTACCAGATGATTCTCCTCATACATGGAACTCAAAAATTCTTCCATGAGTGTTGTCTTTCTAATGCTATCATTGTATCCGCTGATTTTTTTATCTTCAAACTCGATATGATTCTCCTCATACATGGAACTCAAAAATTCTTGCATGAGTGTGGTCTCCCTATTGCTATTCTTGTACCCATTGATTTTTTTATCTTCAAACTCGATCGAACCCGGTTTCAATTATTTGCTGCAGCAATCATTTGGGAAGGGATCAAGGAAGTAGGCAGCTTATTTGGTGGAATATATTTGAAAATGTTCTATTTAATTTCCAAATTCTACTCAAATGATTGGGCATAGTATCCATATATTCTAGCAGTTAGCTTAATCATGGCTTTTGTCAAACTTAATTTGGCTCTCTTTCCGTAATTGTAGTTGTAGCTACTTGTATTAAGTTGTATAGCAATTTTAATTGATAAAATATGCAATCGATCAGTTATATGTTTCTTTCCGAATTGCATTTTTTTTGTTATAACTTGAATGCATAGATAATTCCAACTTATTCAACATCTTAATTACATTATGATTTTCATATGGCAAGTAATTCATTATATTGGAGCCCTGATATCATGTAAGATAATTATCTTTCCCAACAACTCAAGCTTTCCGGACTTGGTTATCTTACATGGTATCAAAGCTAAAGTATACTCTAAGTGTGGTCCACATGCCACACTTTATGGACATTTGCATGTGAAGGGGAGGGGGGAGGTGTTGGAGTATACAACAAAGAAATACTCCCTTAGGTTACTTTTAATAGATACAATTTTTTTAAACTAAAAAATCAGTTCATTTGAAAAAAAAAATTGCATCTATTAATAGTGACTCGAGGGGGTAAGATTTCCCTTTCCTCCAGCTCCAGGAAACATGGTTATCTTACAATATCAAATATATCTAAACCAAAGGAAATTACATGCTGCATCTTGTTTACAAGTGAAAAACTCAGGCTCGCAAGGAAAAACTTCCATATTGATTTACCCAAAAAAAAAAAATTCCATATTGCGCAAATCCTTACTATAAACTCCTTAGTTATTTCCATTCTATAAAGACATGAAAGGGTTTGAGAACTTCTCCTCTATTTGACCGGAGGTGATGCGCACAAACGGAGCAACAATAGCACAAGAAGCAGATTGCTCAGACACAGAAGCCTCCACCTTCTCCTCCTCTACAATGGTATCCAGGATCGTCGATACTCTTCGCCTCGCCACTCGGACCATCCTCGGCGGAGCAGCTTCCGATATGAACCTGGAAATGGATACTAATGTTGCCATTTTCAGTAAGAGCAAATAAGCAATTACAGAAGTGGAGTGGCACTTCTGTGTTGAGGTGGTGGGAATTTATATAAGAAAGCTGCATAGGAATGGATTATGGATAGGATAAATGGATGAGTGTGGTTCCTATCATCCACACTCTCTTTATCTTTCTTAGTCGGTGTCCTCTGGTCTGTTTCAGTCTTAAATGGAGGTCGGCAGGTCTCCATCTGTTACTTTTCCAATTGAATGCAGGGGATGGGCAGAGCATTGCAGATCTCTTTCAACATCGCTTGATACTGTAGAATGACTGAAAATAATACGTATTTCTCATAATAACACGGGAGATTTACATGTGTTCATGTCACTGTAGTAGAATTTACATATCTTCACGGCGTGGTGAAGAAGGATATGAATTTGTTTATAGGAGAGCTGCACATGCAAAATCATCCCCAGGAGGTCTTACCTTTTCCTCCTTCCGTCCAGAATTATTATTAACATAAGATTTTTCCAAATGAACTAATTGTTAGAAGTGGGTAAACTAACCCATGTTTAAAACCCACTTACTATGAGATGAATGAGTGAATTGGGTGAAGGATGAATAGTCCCACATCCACACCAAGGATGGGGTCCGGCCGGCTCGGCTCGGTTCGGTTCGGTTTGGTTCGCACGCGCGGCCGGGCCGGGTCCGGTCGGGTCGGTTGGGTTGGGTTGAGTCAACAAGAAAATATTATTTGGGGACAAATTCAATGGTTTGGTTTTATAATTTATTTTGGTTCAACCAAAACGGGTCCGTTTTATTATGACCGTTAACGGACGGACGCGTCCGTTTAACAGGAAAGGGTTTCAACCATGGAATGTCGTATCGGATATCGGTAAAATATCGGTCGGCCTAAGAGACGAAATATCGGAGATATTGTGTAAAAAAATATCGGTCGTCAAAAACTAGTTTTTACCATATATTTTCACAATCTAACTTCTAAAATGAGTTATACTAATTTAAACAAAGAATAGATTTCAAAATATGCATATTAGGATAGAAAACAAACATGAAAGTTTTTTTTTCCCAAAAAAAAAAAAATATTTGAAATTTTTTTTTAAAAAAAAATTTGAAATTTTTTTTTTAAAAAAAATATTTTTTTTTTTCAAAAAAGGCCGATATATCGGTTCCGAAACCGATATATCGACGATATATCGCCGATATCGGCGATATTTGGAAAAAACCTTAAATCCGATACTTAATAGTATCGGTGTATCGGTTTGTGTCCGATACCGATATATCGGCGAGCTGGCATTCCATGGTTTCAACGGGCTTTATCTTCTTCCTTCCTCCTCTCTTCTGTGAAAGCATTGCATACTTGTGGTTCGCTGCGCGTATTGTTTGGAGTGCTCTTACAATACGTGGTTGATCGTCTTATCCTGGGAGGCAGACGCCCAAGAGTCCTAAGCACCGTAGGGAGGGCGCATTCTGTCTTAAGGACAAAGTGCTTCGCTTGATTCGATCAAAACCTTCTTCTAACAGATTTTTTATCATCTTTACAAAGGTACACAGATCTATCATCCTTAAGACAGTAGCAGTAATAAAGTAATTTTAATAACAATCTTAAGACAGAATGGTTACTGTTATTTATGATTACTGTGTTGTACTGTAATATACTGTCATTTGTGTATTTTACTGAGATAATCTTCTGTCATTTGCAAAGTTACAGAAATGGCTACTGATGGTACCATACTTATTCCCACTCCGGTGAATGCTCCTGTTCAAGTTAAAGGGGAGAAACCAGAAAAGTTTAGTGGTGTGGATTTCAAGAGATGGCAACAGAAAATGTTGTTTTATCTTACCACGCTAAATTTGGCCCGATTCCTTAAAGAGGAAGTACCCGTTCTCACTGAGGAGAAACGGGAAAGACAAAACAGCTATTGCGGCAGTAGATGCATGAACATGCAGATTTCTTATGCCGTAATTATATCCTTCACGGATTGGACAACACATTATATAATGTGTACAGTTCGATGACAAGTGCTAAGGCACTGTGGGAGTCTTTAGACAAGAAGTATAAAACTGAAGATGCTGAAACGAAGAAATTCGTGGTTGGCAAATTTTTGGACTTCAAAATGGTGGATTCTAAGACTGTGATCAATCAAGTTCAAGATCTACAAGTTATCCTTCATGAAATTCATGCAGAAGATATGACTTTAAGTGAGTTTTTCCAAGTGGCAGCAATAATTTAAAAATTACCACCTTCCTGGAAGGATTTCAAGAACTACTTAAAGCATAAGCAAAAGGAAATGAACTTGGAAGATCTGATTGTGGGGTTAAGGATTGAAGAGGACAACCGTTCTTCTGAAAAGAAAACCAGGGGTCATGGCATGGAGGCCAAAGTCAATATTGTGGAACAAGGGCATAAAAGCAATGGCTTTACCAACAAAAAGAGGAAGCATCCTGGGGGTCAGTCAAATAATGACTCTAACAACAACAAGTTCAAGGGCAAGTGCTATGTGTGTGACAAGATGGGCCATAAGGCTAAGGATTGTTACAAACGGAAGAAACAAGATGGTTTCAAGAAGAAGAAAGCACAAGCCCATATGACCGAAGTGGAGAATCTCTCCACTAATGTGCATGACATCAACCTTTCTGCTGTGATTTCGGAAGTGAATATGGTCACTAACGATAAAGAATGGTGGGTGGATACTGGGGCTACCTGTCATGTGTGCTCAAACAGGAGGATGTTCTCCAATTATCACTCCGTGGAAAATGGTGAACAACTGTTTATGGGCAACTCTTCTACTGCCAAGGTTGAAGGAATTGGAAAGGTGGTGCTGAAGATGACTTCGGGCAAAGAACTTACGCTCAACAATGTGATGCATGTGCCAGAAATTCGAAAGAATTTAGTGTCTGGATCATTGCTGAGCAAGAATGGCTTCAAGTTGGTGTTTGAGTCAGACAAATTTGTTTTGACTAAGGGTGGGATGTATGTGGGAAAAAGGGTATCTGAATGAAGGGCTTTTCAAGCTCAATGTATTACCTAATGTATCTGTTTCTAATGTTATGAATGAGAATGATTCTTCCTCTTATATGATTGAGTCATGTGATGTGTGGCATGGTAGATTAGGGCATGTTAATTATGATGCTTTACGTAGATTGATTAATATAGAATATCTGCCTAAATTTAATATTGACTTTAATCATAAATGTGAAACTTGTGTGGAATCTAAATTAACAAGGAAATCATTCCAAAGTATTGAAAGATGTACTGAACCTCTTGAGTTAATTCACAGCGATGTCTGTGACTTAAAACTTGTTCAAACAAGAGGAGGTAAAAAGTACTTTATTATATTTATTGATGATTGCACTCGTTATTGTTATGTGTACTTGCTGAGAAGTAAAGATGAGGCTATTAACATATTTATATTATATAAAACAGAGGTTGAGAATCAACTTGGCAATAAAATAAAAGTTCTAAGAAGTGATAGAGGTGGGGAATATGAATCACCTTTTGGTGAATTCTGTTCACAACATGGTATTATACACCAAACTACGGCACCTTATTCACCACAGCAAAATGGAGTTGCTGAACGGAAAAATAGAACTTTAAAAGAAACGATGAATGCCATGTTAATCAGTTCTGGGTTACCTCAGAACATGTGGGGGGAAGCTTTGCTTTCAGCCAATTATATTCTCAACAAAATACCTCATAAGAAAACCTTGCAGACACCATATGAGTTATGGAAAGGTAGAAAGCCTTCCTACAACTTCTTAAAAGTTTGGGGGTGTCTAGCAAAAGTGGCGGTCCCTAATCCCAAAAGGATTAAAATTGGACCAAAGACCATGGGGTACTAATAAAAACTTTATGGTAACAAAATTTAGCTTTACGACCGATCAAATTAGAAAACAAAATTCAGTTTAATAGTTACCTTAATTACGAGAGCATGACATGAGATCCATCGATGGTGGTTGAACTGGACCATCTCCACTTTAAGTCATTCTCACTTTTGTAACCTCTATTGAATGGAGGTGGCAAGTCACCATCCATGGTGGTCCAGTTCACCCAAGAGGATCCAAAGCATGAAGAACAGCACACAGAGGCACTTTTGCTTTTTTAAATTCTGACGTACTGCGCAGGGAACGATCTATTTCCTTAATTCATGTAAGTTAAATAAATTATGGTAAAAAGTTACTACCTCACTACATTAAAAAATTTAAAATTGCTTCAGGGAAACAAAGAGAAGTTAAAACTGGAACTTTTCTTGACAAGGTGACCTAGAGGGCTAGAAGCATATGATATAGGAAATGCATTTCTGATCAGGGGCAACTCAAATTAGCAAGAGAGAATGATAAGAAATATTGAAACCTGTCTTTGTCATCATCAATAGAAATGTTAAAGCATATCGAAATGGTAAAGCAGATAATTACTGCTACTGGACATGATCCTCTAAGGTTAGGCCTTTTTTACTGATATTTTTGCAGCTGGTAAGAGAATGAAAAAATATTCTTACCTTTCCTATGGCTATTAAAGTGGTCCAAAATTTCCATAATCCGATATTAGTCCATGTTTGCAATTTATGTATAATGAACACAAAATTCACTTTCTTTTCAAGAGTTGTTCATTCATTATTTCCCATCAATAGCACTGTCACAAAGTCGTAGCCTGGATCAAATATGCCGGGGGATTAATGCATATTTACAAGAAATATGGAAAAAATCGTATAAATTCGAGAAAAATCGGGGGCTTAATGCATAAATAAGTTCACTCTTAGTCATTATATAGCTTTAATCGAATGTTAATTTCATATTACGTAACAACAATAATGCTTTACCTAAGAAAATATAAGCATTAACTGGCTATATTTTTCTATTTTAATGTTAAAAAAGAAAAATGATGACTAGGGGCATAAAAAAAATTCATGTTAAAAAATGACTACACTATTTCCACATGTGAGTATACATAATTTTGCACTGTAAGAAATCTATTTTTTCTAGCATATCGATGCCTAGATCAGTACTAGTTGATATTCATATATATCAGTCACGTTAGATTTGGGAAAACAGATAATTTTTTTTTTTGCCATGAGCCCTTAGATAAATTCGAAAAAATCGGAGATTTACATATTAAATCGTCGATTTGGCAAATCAACAGATTAATTGGAGAATTGTTCTGCTGACCTTCAATTCATGGATTTTCTAAATTGTTGTAGATAATTTAAGAGAATTTTGTGTCAATGATCAATAGTAGGCTAGAGATATTACAACAGCATGCACGATTTTGCTACCCAACAAGTAACCAAAAAGGCTGAACAACTCTACCTCTTTCTTGTCATCAGCTATATTGTACTAGAAATGTTTTGGTTAAACCATTTTATTTTCCGAACTTCAGCAATCTATGGTAATATTATCATTATCTCCTCAGTGAAGTGTGAGCATATAGGCACCTCGTCCTAAGATTCCGCATTGCTAATCTTAACACATGATTGAGCTCTAATCTCGGCAAACATGATCTCGAGCTAGTAGCTAGATGAAGCTGCAGATGGTGGCCAATCTAAGAACATAAAAGAATTACTGGGTGGAGTTATTTTTGTGATCTTGATTGATCAGCTGGTGGGATTTCTCCATGTTAAAACTTGGAGGAAGCCATCAGCATGTTGGCCACATGGGTTGGGCCTTTGAGCTTCTCTCACGTGGTTAGGACGATTGGGCCGGAAGCTGATATACGTGCGACAAACCCAGAGTTTTTTTCGTATTATCAGGCCAATGAGCCAGAAATTCCATATTACATGGAGTTTCTGCCAAAATATCATATAAACTGAAAAATACTTATTCTTTCCAAAATGCCATCCTAACACCGTTAACAGTTTTACACAGGCAAAAATGCATCCTACTACAAAAGTTGAGATATACCGATAAAAAAACACTTGTAACGGCCGCTCATTGATGTTCGAATTGCTTGTGACCATCATAGTAGAGCATAAAAAAATAGCATACCCGTAAAATACTCGTCGGTGAGTGGCGAAGAACTATTTACAAAGTAGTCAACCTAACTAGAAATTGAGTAAATAACTTTAAAATATACTCATAAGGAGAAAGAAGAGAAAAATAGAAAAGAACGCAAAAAGAATTGGCCAAAATAGATAAAAAATAAGGGAGATGTGACTTGTTAAATTTTGTCCTTAAGTTGTGTAGTTATATACACAAGCCAGTGTAAAATACACTATAAGCAGTGCTATCATGTACACAACGAGGACATTCACTTCGAGAATGAAAATGACCATATAACGATCATTCACCTACTAAATGTAAATAAAAATATAAATAGCCTCCCAAACCATTTTTAGTGGAAAATGGTGAGAAATGGCCTCCCAAACAGCCCCTTAGTGTTTGGACAATGGAAATGAATTGGACTGCAGCCGTTCCTTTGAACTTGATGATGGAGGATCAGGAGTATCTTTGTATTGTGTGGCTCTTACGCTTGTGTTTTGTGTATGGGTTCATTGTTTGATTTGGAAGGTTGCGGCTCTAAAATTGGATTCACCTTCAGCTTGATTTGGAAGCAGTTTTGGCTCGAGTTGGGATTGGAAAAGCCGAAATATGGATAGTCCTTGCCTTGGAAACTTGCAGGATCATGCTCGTGGTCAGTCGATTCAAATTGGGACTCCTTTCACAGATAGATTCGTGGTTGATTTTGAATTGAGTTTGAGTTCATCCATAGATTAAAAGGGGCTCGGCTTTGAACGCCTATAAAACATAAGTGCTACAGTAAATTTAAAAAACAAACATGATGGTTGGGGAAGACGATGAATAGTGAACAGTAGTGGGACTTATCTTTACAGTAAAAAAAAAAAAGAGGAAGAGTAGAGCGGCTGGTGCGAGAGGAGTTTGGGTTCATTGTCTTCTCCAGCCGTCCTGCTTTTTAAAAAAAAACTGTAACGTGTATGTTTTATAGGCGTCCAAAGCCAAGCCCGTTTCAATCCTTGGATGAACACGAACCCAATTCCAAATTAACCACTAATCTACCCGTGGAAGGAGTTCCAATTTGAGTTGACTGAGCGCGAGCACGATCCTGCAGCTTTCCAACGAGGACTATCAATATGTTGGCCTTTCCAATTCCAGCTCGAGCCAAAACCGCGTCTAAATCAAGCCATAGGTGAATCTAATTTCAGAACCGCAACCTTCCAAAATTGAACACACCTCTTCCAATTTCAGATTTTCTCAGTTTGAGGATGAACCCAGCTTCCTGTGCGCTCCCAAGCTTCTATCCGAGCTCAAGCCTAAAGTTTCAGAGCGGCTGAGTTGTGCTCAGGCTATTTTTTTTTTCATTTTAAAACCCGTTGTATTTCACTTCTCCATTAGATCTTATCTTTGCGGTTCTTCACTTTAAAACAAAATGCATCTTCTTTTTAGTAGCAATCAATGGTTAAGATTATTTTTGCACTTGATTTCAGCCTTCAGATAATTTGGAGCTTTAAAACCTGTTTTGGCCTTTGTAACCGTCGGATCTTCTATGTATGGATTTCTTCGCAGAAAAACTCGTTTGATGCGCAATAACTCCATGATGATCTGCAACTCGAGCTCATGAAATCTACATAAATAAAATTAAATTTATTTTAGATGCGTAATAAAATGTATTCCATTAAATCCAATTAGTGAATCTAAATTATTCAATTAAACACAAATTAGTTATTAAACACATAATTACTAGATTAACACCAATAACCTAAATTTACTCTTATTTTATTAGAAAATACGACCAAAATATAGGTAAAAAGATATATAAAAATGTATTTATTTTGTGTATATCATTTATATATATTTGTTCAGGAAAAAAACATAGGCTACCCTTTCAATGTTCGACAAAACCCGAGTGTATGGATTTGGTGTAAGATTCGGTGCAGCATTATCATTTTTCGAGAGTAAACAGGGTAGCAAAATTATAACCCTATAGGAGGGAATACTATATAATCCATGTCCATGCATCCGTACAAGGATTTAAAAGAGAGAGAACAATCCACCTAATATAAAATAGAAGATAATTCATTTCTAAAAAATACAAAATGATTACATCAAAATGAAAAATTTATTTACACTCATGTAAATGCCAATCAAATTTACTAATACTCTTCCCTTGAGCCACTTCTCATCATAATTCACAACTTATTTTCTTTTATTCTTTCTTTCCACATATGCATAGTTAAAATAAAATAAAATAAAATGTCTTCAGAAACCTTTGGTCATAGGAACTAGATTTTTCAATTTGTCCAAGTTATAATTGATATATAATGAGTCCGATCTTATTTCTACTTTCACAATACTACATACTTGTGAGGAACTTATTTTATTGCAGGAAAGTCAGAGAGTTCATTAAAAGTTTAAAGTAGGCTTAGGGTTTGCTTAAGTTTATATAAACATGTATTCCCTCCACAAGCCTGTTTGCATATGAAAAAAAACCGATCCATCAGTAGGGGGAATTGATAAGCTTTATAAAACAGCTGGTTATTAAATTATGCATCATCGTGGTCGTAATTGTTCCTTCTATTTCTCCGTAACACGGATCTTTCATAGTTTATGCCATTTCATCCATCTCTATGAACCATGTACCCCATTCTTCCTCCAAATTACCATCCAAAACGTCGTTAGATTCTCACCAGTCCATATTAGCTTATATATTTCATATTGTCCCTTTTCAATGTTAAGGTTTTCGTGCAGTGACATGCTATAGAGTTGTCAATATTACTCTAAAGTGTTCTTGTCTAGAGAAACTTGAAAGTGTTGTGTAAATTTCTTAACGCTATGCATATGTCACTAAGAAGCAGCCAGATTTTAATGTTTAATCTTTGTAAGGGCCTTCAATAAAACAAAAAACGAAAAATCTTTGTAAGGGCTGCAATGCTATGTCATTTCACACTCAAATGCCTGAGGATATTGTGTATTAAGAAGCAACAATGTTTAGGCCTCTTCACTTTACATATTTACTCACTTCCCTACAAATTGAACTTTTTTGTGTGATATGTATTTATGGTACAACTGGCATCTAACATGGTCAGGAAGACAACATTTTAGGTACGTTGTGGGCTAAAAAAACTCCAGTAACATATTTTCAAAAAAAAAGAAATTTTAAAAATTGTATAGAAATTTAGTTGCAAAATCTGAAGATACAATGTAGCCTATGTTTTGATTGCAATATTACTTTTTTCCACCACAAATTGGTAACAATTTTGTTTTCCTTGAGTGAAATCCAAAACTTTACGTTGACAAGTCTTTGTTTTCTGGTAACGGTTGATCATAAGTAATTGCCAGGACAATACGGTGGATAAGCACCATGATAGAAAACAGACGCACTTGTTCCCCAGCATACCTACAGCTTTGCAGTCTTTGCAGCATGTCACAGTTCCACGTCCATCATCATTGGAGAGGAGCCCCCACAAGTGCTTTTCCCTTTACTTTCCCTTCCTTTGGCCTCTGCTTTTCCTCATCCATTCTGTCTTTTCTTCACCAAAGAGTAAAGACCACACCCATAATCCTAAAGTTCAAGTTTTGATATACTATTATTTTGTGTTCGAAAACACGAAACACATTGCTATTGTGTGTTCACAATACCAGGCAGTTTGGGCCAAATGGTGAAGTTTGAAAATTTTGCCCACACTGAACTAAACCGAGATACTTTAGCTAAACTCTAGCATTTGATGCAAATTGATGGCTTGTGAAAGTGGGAGCAAGTCCCACTAGGTCGATCTTCAACATCAGTCCGTTCAGAGTCTTCAGACCTTCACATGAGCTTCATCTTGGCCATGGATAGATCATCGAGGTTCGAGTCCATAGGCGGTCACAATTGCCCTACGAAGACTCACCACCACTATACGGCGATGGCATCAAAGACGATCTAGTTTGCCCAATGAGTATGGCAGTTTGGAAGAGAAGGGTTGCGGACATTTATTGTCAATTACAGTAGTTACATATCAGCTAAAGTCATTCTATCTCATAACATCATCAATACTTATATATCAACCAAACTCTCCCTCTTAATCCAACCCCAATTAGCCACAGAAATCATCACTAAACACCACACTTTGTAAAGTCATATGGTGATTGTAATTGGGCTAATTCCACGATGGGGGGAGATCCAAGAATTCGACGAAATTCGAAATTTTCCAATGGGCTTTTGGAAATCGGGAATGGGAAAGCGTGCTAAAAAAACAAAGCCCTTTTCAGCTTTTCCCCATATGCTTTGCCATCATTTTCCCCACCATCTTTACCCCCGGAAGCCTCACTACTCCATCTTTGCGTCCATCTCCACCGTCCAATCTGCCCACATACATAGGCCTATGTCTAATCTCATCTCTTCCTCCTCCTCCCCTCTATCTTGGCTGCTTTTGCACATGATTCTATCCTAATTCCTTGGCATAAGCTAGTCTTATTAGACAACCCCACACCCTAAATGCGTTAGCACATTGGTCATTGTTCTTAGGGCCGTTTAGGGTATAAAAAATTATTTTGTGGATGTTGTGTTAATAGATTATATTCACTTGGATATTGACCGGATGCTATATTATTTGGGGTATGAAAATAAAATCTACCTTATCATTGATTTGACTTTACTTTGACCATGTACTTTTAATAAAATAATCCACTAATCTTCAGCTCGTGATTAATGGATTATCCCATTTGTCTACTTTTTAGCTGAATTTTTCTAAATCAAACTCCAAACACTCGGGCAATCCACTCTAGATTTGGAATAATCCAAGTGGATGAACTGATTTTCTATGCCCCAAACGGCCTCTTAGTCGAGAAAATCTACGTTCAAGGGTCGCCGCAGTGCAAGTGCAAGGTAGATATTAGATCAGTAGGTTTTGTGTGAGCGAAAGCTAATCTTTTTTAGCTTCTCTAATCATCAGATAAATCTGATAGCCCAATGATTGGCTCCTCCGTAATCTCAAATACGACTAGACACTAGTTCTCTTAAGTTTCTTTCCTAGATCCCTCCACTTCAATCAGGACCGTACGATCATCTGGACCCACACAGAATTCCAACGAGATCCGTTGTTCGACCTTTAATTGGGTCCCGCTTGGTGTTCTCTGCTACACTCGCGTCTAGCCGACGCGCTGCGAAAGGCCACGCTGCGGCCTCGGGAGGCGCGCTCGCGTTGTCGTGCGCCGCACGGGCGACCAACGGTCAACCTCGTTCTCGGTTCAGAATTCAGATATTAGTGCCCGGTAAACGACAAAAATAGAAGTGGGGCCGGACCGGAGGACCATACAAGTTCTGTAGTTTGCGTAGCTCGCGGAACATTGGCATCATCTTTTGTCAGATCCTGGCCGTTGGATTTTCGCCTTGGTGGTCTGAGATTTTGGGGAGGTTGTCGGGTTATGGACAAGTAGGGGCAATGAACTTGCCCGGCTTGAATCCGACTAAAGAATTGAGGACTTGATAAATTATTTTGCTGTTGCACTTGAATTATGTTTTACTCTCTAAATTCTCCTCTAAGCTGTTATGCTAATTATAATTACCGTCGAGTAGCAAACTTTTTCAACGCTTTGTTCTGTGTCATCCTCTCATTGCAAAGCTTTTTCCGCCAGTTTTTAGTGATCAAAGTTGTCTGCCCCTGTAATTAACGGGGACCATCGAATCTAAATTCGACAGCTCGGATTGCCTTGGCTCACCCCAATGTGCGTGAGCCGTGGCTCATATAAACATGACTCTTTAAATTTATGTTAGACGATATTTTTTTCTCACTTCTTTTGTAAAATATTTTAGGACATAGAAACAATCAACATTTGCTTTAAGTTAACGAGATGAATCCGGCTCAAGCCATATACCGTTATTCAATAATTAAAAAAATACTAAGCTTACAAGTTTTGACCCACGCAATAAGGTTTAGACTCTGCAATAAACTCATATTTCCATAGCCTAAAATTGCAAGCAATGGTTTTACATGCTCATAGGTTCATTCCTAATGAAATTTAAAGCAAGTAAAAATATAAGAAAACTATAAAACATTTATTAATTCAACATACATATTGAACCAGACTACTTGCCACCGGTAACCATATCATTATCCTGCCGTGCGCATTAATGCATTGCTTTCGATTCGACAATGGCCGAGCTGCGGTCATGACCGGTCCATGATCCGTCCCCGACATCCCATGTTTGACAGTAGGATCTTCCCGGGGGTTGTCCTCCACTTTATAGGAGCCGTTGATTGTGAAGATCGACAGTGCACACACTGGACATTGTGTGCATCATCATCAGTTCATCACTGATCAGGTAGAGTTCAGCTGGTTTACAGTTTCAGATAGCCTTCTTTCCTGTTTTTTAACAGTAAAAAAAGAAAGAAAATCCTGAGTAATACGCAGAACAGTCTCTTTCTACTAGGAGCTCAGCAGCTTTGCACTTGCATTCCGTTCAGTCTCCTGTCTGCCTTTCGTGTTTGCATCACCTCCTCTGCTTTCCTGCCCTCCCGTATAAAGCTGCCACCCACAACCAGCTTCAGACCACTGTGCAAAGAACAGAGAGAGAGAGATAGAGGCACAGAGCTGATAAGTTGGCAACATTCCATTGTGGCAGAGACGAGACAGAGGAGCTTAAAGAAAGGGAATGTAGCTTGCAGGTATTTGCCTGGGAGCTTTTGAAGGGTCGGTTTCCATCTCCAAAGCACAAAAAATTCCATCCCACATCGTCCCGTCGCTGTTACATTTCAAGGTTGTTCAGCTTGTGGGTCTTTGTATTTTTGCTCACTTGTTGGAATTCGGTAGCTTTTGGATTGGAGCTCTCTGTTTCTGGTGGAAAGATTGGTTTTTTTCTTTACTGCTTTGAGGCAGGCTGCATGTTTGCTGGTTTGTTTGGTGTGAGTGGATTGGGTTGGGGTGGTGACAGTTGATGAGAGATTGATGAGGGCTCCATTTGGTCTTTGGAATGGGCAAATTATTGGAATATGAGTTCTTGAGGTGGTGCTCCGCTCCCTTGAGTCTGTCTCTTCTGTTCTTCTTTAGCCTTATAAGAGCTTCTTTGCTTCTGCATTGCCGGATTTGAGTTGTGGACAAAGATGAAATATTTATGGTGTTTGATTTTGATGGATAGTTCTGGCCATTTTAATGGCTAAAAGTTGCTAAATTTTTGCATGGCTGGTGCATTTTGTGACATTTTAGCTGGTACAGAATATGTAAAGAAGGTTAGAATTGTATTGGCCCACAATTCCACCATTTTTTTTTTCTGAAGTTTACATGAGATTCTGCTTGAATGGTGAAAAAACTGCTGATGTTTGAGGGAGTTTCATTGTAAAGGTTTTTGGTTTAGAAGAAAGATGGATTCTGTATTTTTTAGGCGAAGCTGTTGGCTTAGACAAAGACGGAGTTTGTGTTTGTGTTTGGCAGTGGAAGCTATCTGTCCAACAGATTAACTTCATTTTCATGAATCCTGTACAAGAGGAGGTCCCGAAGCCCGGTGGGGTGAGGAGCGGCTCCACCCTACTTGAGGAAATGAAGATCTTAGAAGAGATTCAGGGACAGACAGGTGAGCATTTTGGATATGATTGTGAATTTTTTTTTGAAGTAAATATTGTTAAAAGTCTATTTTTCTTCACTATATTGTTTAATCAATTTCAAAATTTGTTTGTAATTGACCATGTTTTCCTTGTGGGTTTAATGATTAGATGTTCAATAATTTTGTGGGTATATTATGCTGTGTATCAGGAATGAAGAAGACCTTAAACTCAGAGCTTTGGCATGCATGTGCGGGGCCTCTTGTGTCACTGCCTCAAATAGGCAGCCTAGTGTATTACTTCCCACAAGGTCACAGCGAACAGGTACTCCTCTCATTGCTGTGAGTTTGATAGCTGTTCTGTTTGGACATTAGTCCTTATGCACCAATTTATCTGATCATTGGAGCCATACATGAGGTGTTAGGAGGTGTTTGATAGCATTCATTCTCGTGTTTTCAGCTAACATTATGAAATTTACTTCTCTGTTTTACAGGTAGCAATCTCGACTAGAAGACCCACAAACACTCATATCCCTAACTATCCAATTCTTCCATCTCAACTGCTGTGCCAAGTTCTCAATATTACGCTGCATGTAGGTGTTAATAATTATTCAGAACTCAGTTATCTTTGTACCTATTGAAATTGGAAACTATTTTCTTATTGTCATTCCTGATATATAGTTTTTTCTTCGCAGGCCGATAGAGATACTGATGAAATTTATGCTCAAGTAACCCTTCAGCCGATAAATTCTGTAAGGATGTTTTTCCCTAGTGATGACTAAGTTGTGCTTGAGACAGATTTGACTTTAGCTAATGCCATATAGTGTCAGTATGTCTCATTTGAGCAAACAGAAAGATTATCATTCGTGAAACATTATATCTTCCATAAACTCATGCTTATAAAATCTTCTTGTCAGGAAATGATTTATTGAAAAAGACTTTAGTGTACTACCATTTTAGCAGTCACAGCTAAATAAAAACAACAATAGCTGTTCTGAATCAATGCTAGGTCTTAAGAAGCTTGTTACAATCTTGTAACATTGTCATGAAGGACAATAAGCCCCTGCGTGCTTGAAGATTCAAATCCTTCAGTTGTGGGCTCCACACAGGTCCCATGAAGGTGAGACCAATTATGTCGGAAAGGAGCTATTTCAATACTGGGGGTCACCAAATCGAGAACCATTCAGCATGTGGGCCCTTCCATCTTGGCATGTAAATTCAGACAAATTTTAGCCGTTTAATTCAATTCCAAAAGGGCTGAAACTTTACACGCCAAGATTGAGGGTCCCTCTAATCCAAATGAGACCAAATTTGGTGTCACCCACTCTGAAAATTCCTCTTTCAATCCCAATTGTTCTCACTTCTGTGGGCCCGTGGGACCTATGTGGGACCGATGATTTAACAGGTTCTTATATGATCCTCTATGCAAGCGCTAGAGAATATCATATTTTCCTTACAATTAAATTTTCTCTAGTATATTGATACAAAACTGGTGGTAACCATATTACCAGGATTGATCTCTATGGCGGTTCTTAACAATGACTATATACTGAAGCTATAGCATCATTGCTAGCAAGCTATTCCTTATATGTACAATTTTAATGAAAAGAACATCATCATCATACGCCTTTTCCTAGCTATACGCCTTATCCCAGCTATCTGGGGTCGGCGGCATAGATTATATATTGTGTTTGACTCTCTTATCGGAATCAAAATGGTACAAAATCCATACAAAGAAACATAGTGGCAAGTTTTTACCCCGGATGCCCTTCCTGATGCAACCCTCTGAAGAGGGGACGATGATAAGAAGATTCAACGTCATCATATTCATCATACACCTTTCCAAACATGTGGATTGGCTTCATGACATGATGGTTGCACATGAAATATTAATATAGCCATCTTCAATCACAAAGCTGGTAACAATGAAAACCAGTCTGCTTTTACATGGGAGCATGGCACAATGAAAAGAACATGTAGTGAAAAATTAATTAACTGGGTCAATGTAAAAAACAATAAAGTATCAATCATTTTGCTGCTTCTTTGTTTATCAGGAGAAGGACATTTTGCCTGCTTCGAATTTCAGACAGAAGCAAAGTAAACATCCAAGTGAGTTCTTTTGCAAGACTTTGACTGCAAGTGATACGAGTACTCATGGTGGTTTTTCAGTTCCCCGAAGAGCAGCTGAAAAGCTATTTCCTACATTGGTGAGATCTTGTTGAAACTGTAGTATTGTCTGTGGTAGCATGATTCGCTTGCGCTCATTACTTAGTAATGATAACTTATTTGTCTGTGGAAGGATTATGCAATGCAACCTCCAACTCAGGAACTAGTTGTTAGAGACCTGCATGATAACTCGTGGACATTTCGGCACATATACCGTGGTGGGACTCTCTTTGTCAAGTAACAAGTACTATTATTATATGGTGTTAGGTAAAAGAGATTTTTTTTTGGTGTATACATGAGATTGCTGCTAAATTACTAGGCAACATATTGACACCATTTGTCTTGCTCTTTGGCTATTTGTTTGGCCAGAACTATCTGCTATCAATTGTGTATTCAGCACTTAAAGTTAGTCCTCAGCATTACATAATTAGTTGAAACTTATTCCTGGATTGTTTCATAACAAAATCTGATTGTGCTATTTTACCCTGCACTGTTAATATTAAAGTGAACAAGATCTGCATTGGAAGGAGGAAAAAAAGAGTTAGCCCTCAGCTGTACATAAGTAATTGAAAATTGTTGCTGGATTCTCTCGTAACAAAATCACATTGTCCTTGTTTGCCCTGCAGTGTTGATGTTAAAATGGACAAGATCCTTGTCTTCTCCTTAGTGAGATACCTGTCAAATTGTTATTGATTATGATTATACCAAATGCAGGACAACCAAGAAGACATCTCTTGACAACTGGTTGGAGTTTATTTGTCGGAGGAAAGAGGCTCCGAGCGGGTGATTCTGTTCTCTTCATCAGGTAATTTGAACTTTTGATTATATAGCTTCTCTTGCTTCACGCTTTACATTTCTCGGGTTCTAAATCTCAACACCACCGTCGAAAGGATTTGCATATTCATTAGGTTATGTTCCATGACAATCTCCAGTTGAGTGGTTAAAATATTACCACTTATGGTTATATTTGGTTTCCTTTTCCATTAGCCTCAATGATGGGGATCTCTCCGGTAAAGCCAAAAGACATGTCTCTAGCCTAATGATTGTCTTATTGTTATGTAGGGATGAGAAGTCACAGCTCCTTCTTGGTGTGAGATGTTCAAATCGACAACAAACAGCATTTTCATCCTCTGTGCTCTCAGCTGATAGTATGCATATGGGTGTCCTCGCTGCTGCAGCACATGCAGCAGCTAATCGAAGCCCCTTTACAGTTTTCTACAACCCAAGGTATTTTATAGGGTTTTCTTGTTTTCAGTGACTTTTAGTGTTCAATGTGAATTTTGAATTAACGCGTGGAAGCTACCTTATTTTTAATGTGTAGGGCGTGCCCCTCCGAGTTTATTGTTCCCTTGGCAAAATACCATAAATCTGTTTATGGGACCCAGGTTTCCGCCGGGATGAGATTTGGAATGATGTTTGAAACAGAGGAGTCAAGTAAACGCAGGTAAATTCCTTTTTCTCATCTCATAAGATTTTTAGGTCCATATGTATCTGCAACAATGACACTTGATATGGAAAGGAGGGAGTATATTGCAATATTGTTTCACATCACCCATAAATAATAAACCTGTTCAGTACATATTCCGTACATTCTGGATTTGTATCTAGATGTCTACAGAAATGATCTATCAAGCTAAAAATGCTTTCTAATGCTATCAGACAACTGTGGTTATCCTTCTTGTTTTTACGGTCTAAAATTGCTGAATGGGTTGTATATTTTTTCCCTTGGAGTCTATTGCACAATATGGTCAAAGCAGTATGTGCATTGTTTTAATAGAGTGCCTGCGATGATAAGCTTCCCTGACATGCAGATTTTTGGGCACAGTTGTTGGAATCAGTGATTTGGATCCCATAAGGTGGCCCAATTCGAAGTGGCGTAGTGTTCAGGTTTGTCCTATATTATCTATCTCCACTATTGATGTATTAAGCAGAAATCATGGTGCAGATACCGCTCAAACCTGAAATTAATGTCGGAAAAAAATCCTGAAATTACAGGTGGAATGGGATGAACTTGGAAATGGCGAAAGACCAAGTAAGGTTTGCTTGTGGGAAATTGAGACTCCTGAATGCCCCTTTATTTGTCCAACTCCTGTTTCAAACCTCAAACGGACGCTTCCTCCTGCTTTTTCAGGTAATTCTGGGGTTCACTGCCCAAATTTAGCCTGTAATTTCTATGTTCTTATGCAGATTGTGTGATGCGATAAAATTTTGCAGATGTGCTTGTACCTTTGTCTGAAATTCATGCTTCTTATGTTAGTACATTTTATATAATATACATCACGGATAGGTATTTGCTCTAAACTATGAAAGCCATCCTAAACACATGCTTAAGATTAACTTAACTGCAAAATGCAACAATCAACAGGTAGAGATAATGAAAATTACTATTCTATTCCATAAAAGGGCAGAAATGCTGATTGGATCTAAACCCAATTTTATGTTATAAAAAGAAGAAGAATCAAAGAAAAGAAACTTATGTTGCATGTTTATTGCTTTGATAATAATTTAGGATTGATAGAATGGTTCGTCAACTTAACCCAAAGAAATAGATAGCCAATTATCTTTTTATTCTGTTTCAGTCTTGTTCAAAAGATTCTCTTCCAGTCTTGTTCAAAAGATCCTAATTTAGAATCTCCCCTCTTTCAATGCTTCACTCCTAATATTAACTTCAGACCAGCAATCATTCTTGCTTTGAGTGGTATATTACAGCTGAAACTATCAAAGAGAAGGGCAACTCGTAATGCTGTCTTAGGTGCTGGTAAAACTATGGAGCAACTGATTTTGAGAGGCGATAAAATAGACTGCTCTCTCTCTCTCTACACATACATGTCAGAAGCTCTAACTTCCCCCCCCCCCCCTTATTAGAAATCTTACAGTGAACAGACTAAAAGATAAGAGATCCATCACTGCAAGTATATTTTGCCCTCAAGTATTGTTAGAAATCTAGGGTTTGTATGGTGTGCAATGGCTTACTACTAACATTTGCATGTTATGCAGATTATGGATGGGACAATGTACTCAAAAGATCCTTGGGACGATTTTCAGGGAGAGGAAATACTGGCCTACAGTATCCCTTGCTTCAAAATTTAGGATCTGACTTTATGAAGGTGCTAGCTAATCAGCCACTGAGCTTACCTCCGGATCCCCCAATTGAGCTAATGGAAGCTTCCATCTTGCAAACTCTCAGAAGCACTGAACTCAACAGAACCTTGCCTTCCCCTTTATCAAGTTTGCCTGTTCAAGATCTGGGAATCCCAGCATTATCTCAGCAGACAAACCAGCACTCGTTGCTTGAGGACCTTTTATCACAAGACCAGAATTCTCAGAACTATCAACATTTCCTGCCATTTTGCGGTTCAAGCGTAGTGTCTCATTTGGGAATACAAACACAAGAAAATGTCATAGATGAGTTGCCGTTTGAACAGAAAAAGGAAGATTTACCGAATAAGCACGATGAAAAACCTGATATTGTGCATAAAGATCCAACTGCATCCCATTCTCCAAGCATCTTATCAGTGTTGGTCCAGAAGGGTACCAATTGCAATACCATGCCCTTGGAGAGCACTGAAGAAAAATGTATTTGCAGCCCATTAAACCGTCAGAATCTTTTGAGTCAGATGTATCCAGACCAAGACTTGTCACTATTGTCGCTGTCACTAGAAACCAACAACTTAAACACCTTGCTCTCATTTACAGGTCACCAGTTTCCTCCATATGGTGATACAAGTGATTGGATGTTGCAACCTAATTCTAGTCAATCTTTGAACAGCATGTTCATGTCTCCTGAATCTCTATCTGCGATTAATAAGCCAGCTCCGTTTCTCTTGTCTCCATCAGTGAATACGAGTTCTATATTAGATGCTCCTTCATCAGTAAGTTTAGAAGTGACCAACACAAAAGAAAGCCATCATATTCTGAGCACATCGACTTCCACAGGGTCCCAAGAGTTTGGTTGTCTTCAGCAGTTAACATGCCCTAGATTTCCTTCTGAATTTAAAGACTTCTCTGAAGACAGTATCAATCAAAGTGAGGGTTATAGTAGTCTTCAGTTCGAAGCTGACACTTCTGTTTCACAGTCAGGTTTAGAGGCTTTTTACACTGTCAAGGGTACCAAGGGACAAAATCATTCTGAATGTCCATCTGGTTTATACACTGCAAGCCAAGATGTTCAATCTCAGATTACTTCAAGAAGCCTCAGCAATTCTCAACCCTTCTCAGTTCAAGACTTTCCTGATGACAACTCAGGAGGTACTTCTTCAAGCCATGGGGAAGGTGATGGTCACTTCATGCAGCAAGGAATGCTGCAGCAAGTTTCACCACCATTTCGAACATATACTAAGGTAACAGATGTTCTCACCTTGCCTAGAAAAAAGAAAAAAGCAGGTGTTTTCATAATTTTGATATGATTTCAAGAACTAACACAACTTCTGAACCATTGCCAATTATTTAATTTGGGCAGGTTCAAAAGCTGGGATCTGTGGGACGGTCAATCGATGCCACAAGATTCAGCAACTATAATGAGCTTAAATCTGCAATAGCTTGCATGTTTGGAATCCAAGGTCAGCTTGATGACCCCAGAGGTTCAGCATGGAAGCTGGTATATGTGGATTATGAGAACGATGTTCTTCTTGTTGGAGATGATCCATGGGAGTAAGCCTTCTCTCTCTCTCTCTCTCTCCCACCCACACACACGCTCACCCACAGAGACACGTGAGAAGCTCTAACTTCACTCACCATGACAGGGAATTTGTAAGGTGTGTAAGATGCATCAGGATATTATCACCTTCCGAAGTTCAAAAGATGAGTGAAGAAGGCATGCAGATTCTTAACGGCACCATCAATCAAGGAGAAGAGTTTGTTGCCTGATGGCACATTGTACTTGTTCAGAATGTCATAATTTTCCCAATGAGAGAGCTTACATCCAATCTAAATTAGCACCGATTAGAACTTTCTAGCCAGTTAAATGTAATATGCTCAATGTTATAGTTGGAGAACTATATTTGGACAGTATCCTTGCAGTCAGAAAAAGCTCCTTTGAAAAACCAATGTTTTGCCTGATGCATGAGAATGTAGGATGGGGTTTAGTTCTGTAATATAATCTAACACAATGTTTGTTCAGGTGCAGTCTATTGACATGGTACAAGGTACACATTCTCAGATGGTACTCCTGTTCAGAAATAGAGCGAGGATTTGAAAAATGTGGTTTGTGTTAACCAGGTTTTCAGATCCACTCTCTATTTCTGAACTGAGGGAGAATTTACGATGTAGATGCAAGTGAGAACTGCTAATCTTAACACAATGTTTGTTAAGTGCAGTCTATTAATGTAGGAATTAGGTAACATACCCCTGCTTGCATATTCGAAAATATGCACCTCGTGCATCACGAGCCATCGGATCGCTGGTGTGTAGCATGGGCCAGGGCTGATCGAAATTGTGTGGTCTGAAAGCATGCCAACGTGGCCCTCTCCCAGAGCAGTGAAATGAAAAATCAACACAAGATGAAAAGGCAAGGCTCAAGAATGGCTACATCAGGATAAAGTTTCTTCCACAGAATGTACCAACCGAATAACATACATAACATCTTCAAAAATCGGAACCGAACAGAACACACATAAACAACAAATCCAAGTGCCATAAGCAGAAAAGAAAAAAAACAAGAAATGCAAGCAGATTAGTTAGATTAGTCCAGTGTACCTTCTGTTACAATAAAACTATTGAAGTACTCCAGAAGTTAGATCTGTTGCATGTCAATCTTTCTCTCCTAAGTTAGCTATCCAAACTCCCTTCTTTTGGTACAAGCTCTCCAAACTCTCTGTTCATACACCATGCATAAAACAGCAAGTTCATGTATTACCAAAACAATGTCCAATCCTGAGCCTTTTCACAACAATTTGAGGTCTGCGACATGAATCTTACACCGCCATTCTAGCCTATTTGGAGCAAACTCTTTCATAAGAGATAAGAGTATCCAAATCATCCACTGCAGAAAAGCCACAAACAACATAAAAAACACTACTTCAATTTCATCTTCTTACAGGTTTCTGCAGAACAGCAGACAAATAAACCTTGATCTTCCCTGATCCATCATCCTTAGCCCCAACAATCCATCTCAGCTTCTTGTATCCAAACCTATCAATCAACCTAGTCAGAGCATTCTTCTTCTCATCATCCACACAAACATAGTTATCCAACCAAAGCAATCCATTAGCCCTCAAGATCCTATCCATGTCAAACATCAAGAACTCCATCTTCTCCCCCTCAATCCCATCCCCCAATCCACCTAAAGCATGCACCAGATCAAAAACCTCATCGTATAATGGAAACCTCTGGTTCCCGCTCACGAACAACGGAAACAGCCCGCGCGCCGCGACAAACTCACTGTAAGGAGCACCACCATCCAGAGTAGATGTTATAATAGTCACATTCTTTGCAGCCATTACAGCTGCAAAGTTCCCAGTTCCTCCATTCATATCAAAACCAGTTCTAATTTGAGTACCTCCCATGGCAAGAACATCATCAGCACTGAAATCATTCCTTCCCCTGGGCTTCACCCATTTCTGCTTCTCATACCCGTTGTTCGCCAAATCGAACTCCGGCGCGTCGCCGCTTTTGCCTTTGACAAGGCAATTGAGCTTCTTGCAATCAATTCCAGCCCAGAGGGAGAGCGGAAAAGGCAAAAGACCAGTCTTTGTGGCGGATTTGGAGAAGCATCTGCGGCGGGGAAGCGGCTCGCAGCCCTGCAGAATGAGCTTCTGGACGACGGCGGAGTCGGCAGGGCAGGAGGATCCTGGCTTGTAAGTCATGAACTGAGATAGCAGCTGGGCGGAGGCGGCGCAGGAGTGACCGACGGAGGAGACCATCTCGGTGATCCCGGTTTTGGAGTCTTTGCCGAGAGGGAGAGCGTGGCGGCGGAGGAATAGCTTGAGCTCGGCCTGGGCGGTGGGCTTGCCGGCGGGGTCCGGGATATCAAAGCCGAGGAGCTGGTTCTCCATGCGGGCGAGCTTCTTTTGGGAGGAGTCGATCTCCCGGAGGATGAGGGAGAGGTGGTCGGAGATGTTCTGGAGGTGGTGGTGGTCGGGGGCAGGGCGGGAGGTGAAGGCGTAGAAGGCGAAGAGGTTGGTGGCGAGGAGGGAGAGGAGCATGAGGAGGCGGAGGACGGAGGGGCAGACGGAGGCTCTCCTGAACTGGGCCGTGCCGTCTCCGATGCTGAGAGAGACGGAGCCCATAGTGGCGTCCGGCGGCGCCGGTGGTGGAGGCGGCACCGGAGATGGAAGCTCCACTGAGGAGAGTGGAAGATGGGAAGACAAGGGTCTCAGGACATTTGGAAAGACACAAGACTAGTTTATACTCCATTCTGTTCCATAATAATAGTCTTATTTGGTTTTCAAAATGAGTTGATTTCGGTTCGTTCATTTTGGAATATTAATAGAAGACAGGACTAGTTTATAGTCTGTCCCATAATAATAGTGTTATGGTTCATTTTGAAGACGAAATAGGACTATTACTGTGGGATGGAAGGGGTATTTGACCTAATGACTAAATTATGGATTAATTGTTCAATGATAGTGTCAAAGGTGCCACTTGTATTATCTATTTTAACGTAGTTTGGAAAACAAAATAGGACTCCTTATATTGGACGAGCAGAGTATTTAATTTTCTTAATGATTAATGACTAGATTTTGGTAATGTTTGCTGCTATGAATTGAAGAAGGTAATAGTGGCTAATCAGGATAATCAATCATGTGCTGATGCCAATGATGTAACTTGTGTTATACTCCCTCTGTCCAATTTATCTGCCCGGATTAGAAAATAAAAATGAACAGAATTTTTAATTCAGACAGGTGCTTTTAGATGGAGGGAGTATATTTTGTTTTCTGCATGATGCATGCTGGAGATTAGAATCGATCATGAGAAACATGGGTCAGATGGCACTATCAAAGGGAGGCTCTAGCTAGGGGAACTTTGTTTTATATGTGAACACAATTGGAAAACGAGTCAGTTCAGGATAGATGAGGCTGATGAGGTCTTGCTGGCTTCTTAAGATGAAAACAGCCGTATTAGGTGAGCCATCAAACACTGCATTCTCCATACTGGGCCTTTTTAGGTGGGCCTACAACCTGCATGGGTTGGCTGATTGTGAAACCATATAAAGCCCATTTTGCACATAGACTTTAAATTCTAGAATTTCCTTTTTGTATATCACTTTCTGGAAGAGTGTCTAGAATATGAGTTTACCATAACAAACTTACTCCTCATGAGTTCATGCATCAAAAAAAGCATTGTGCCCAAATATAACTAGAGTGAGAAAAAAAATGCGAGCACCATAAAAAAGCGTGAGGAACAACAAAAGGTGTGTCACAACATTGGAGTGAAACTTTGAAAGTAATTAGAATATTATAAAATAGGCTTTCATTCTAAGTAAATTCTTTGTAATAATTTCTATCGGAATGGATAGATAGAGTCAGCGCACATGATCTGACGGCTGCTCATGTTCTAGCATTGTCACGCCCCAAAATCCTTAACCTCGATCGGAGTGCGGAAGTCATCAAAACACCATCTTTGGTGAGGTCGGTACTTTGGGACGCGACTCGGATAGTTGAACCAATCAGCCAATTACATTATCACAAAAAAGGATGTGCAATTAAAATTACCAGGAACTCTCATGAACGTAGGAACTCATCATCCAATCTCAAAATAAAACATTGTAAATGTATCAAATGAATCCTACTTAGTTTTTATTACAGTGAAGAACATAAATTGTCAATCAAAAAAATTCATTAAAACTATGGCACACAACGGCCAACAATGACATCAAGTTTATCAAACTAAGCAAGTAATTGAAAACTCACTAATCATCTTCGAGCTTCTGCGTCACCTTCCTGCTCCTACACCCATCCTGTCTTAGTTATCTTTCGCACTTGCATCAGAGGATACATGAGTATTTCATAAAAACACTCAGTAGGGTGTAAAAACCTACTAAAAAATAAATCAAACGAATGAAGAGAAATTTATAACAAAGGAATACTTATATTCAATGATATCTAGACTGAACCTAAGGTCTATTTACTTGAAAAGAAAGGTCAGTCAATAACAATTCCCGACTCTTAAATATAGGGAAAGAATAATGAATCATAAGACTCCGAACAATTAGCGTAAGGAGAAGATAATAATCATAATCATAAACAAGACTCCGAACATCGCACGTGTAGGGAGAATATAAACAATCTTAATACCTCTAGGCATCTAAAGTGCAAAGAGATTCAATTTTTGTTCGTTGAGTACCAACCATGTGGCTACTTACTAGAACATCCTAGAGGTTCTCTCTTTGGAACCCGGCCATGCGTCTAGGGATGCTGGCCCCATCTGTACTTACGGGCACAATGAGCGGAGACTGCGGACTTTCCGTAATATCATATAGCCTAAACATACGTATTTGCCTCCCTTCGGGCAATAAGGAAACCTTGTTCCATAAATATTATAGATCAACATTGATCTAGCAATGGCTCGTGAGTATACTATGATTCCATCAGGAAATCTTCAAAAAGAACTTTAGTGGATGAATAGGTCAATGTCAAACTGGACAATGATTCAACAATAGTAGGTCTCAACTTTCTGATAATATGGTAACTCTTACCACAATGACTCACTCATAGAGTATGAATAGAACTTCAAGGTCTCTCAACAATATATGACTCACTCTCTGGAGTATGAATAGAACATCAAAGTCTTTCAATGACACACGACTCACTCTATGGAGTAACAAGGAAGTTCATATCTCATATGATAACAAAACTCATCATAAAACTTATAACCCAAACATTTAATACTTTGAAACATATATGTTCATGCATAACCTTAGATAGTAACATTCAAGAAAATAATTGGTTTTATAATATGAATATATATATCCAAAGTCAAGATTTAAAGATAGGTCATTGATGATTTGATTTCCAAGTGTAATCTCAAACTGGCACAAACGCTTATCTGAAAAACGGAAATTATAATTCACTCAATCACTCAGACCTATCCTATACCATTGGTCTTTTTACCCATCCAACCTTGCTATGATAATCCATATTAAGAAATATAGTGAATAGTAATAACACTTTTTGGTTCATATTATACAATATTGCGTAGTTTTACTAAATATTAATGCATAGTATTATGATCCTATTAGGATTATGATTAGATTAGATTAGGATCCTATGTCTATTAGGACTATAGCTTAGGGTCTATCATATGTCAATTACGATTATAGCTTAAGAGCCTATAAATATGTAAGAGGTCTTCCCTACTCATTACTGAAGAATCAATGAAGAATTAGTTTATTTTATGTATTTTACTTTCTTAGTTATAGATGTATTATTCTATGGATTATCATGTAGATTACGGTCTACATCGTTGGTATCGAAGCAGTCGATCTTCGGCTCCCACCCAACCCACCCTTGCTGCCACCGTCACACAAGAATTAGAAGCGAAATTGGAAGTGACAATCGAGAGAAAACTTACCGATTTGAAGCACGCACTCCAACAAGCAAATGATCGTCGCCTAGTCGCAGATCTAACTGTACTTGCATCGCCTGTCATTGCATCGCGCGGCCCCTTGGCTGGGCATAGCACCGTCGGGAACCTTCACGGCGGACTCAACACCGTCGGGTTTCGCCTAGTCGCCCGCCTTCGGTTCGGTGGTGTTGCCAATCCATGCCGTGCCACTCCCGCAATTTGCCAGCGCCGTGGCGACTGCATCTTTTCCGGCGATGTCTCTGTCGGGTCTGTTGACTGCTCCCCAATCCACCCAAAGTAGTGGCTTTCCAGGCCCGAGCACCTCTCAGTTTTTTGCGAGACCACCACCCATGCCTCAAGCTGCTTCCCTTGCCACTGTCGGAGCTTCGGTTGACCTTCCGTTGCCATCGCAGCCCCCGCCGTACCCACCAGCACCGCAACCTCCTCTGCACACCGGCCCCAAGACTATGCCCACCCCCGACAAGTGCTTTCATCTCCACACTATGCCGCCACCAACGTACCCGCCAGCTTCCTTTCCTCCACCTGAGATTTCGCCACCGACTCTCCCAATGCCGCAGCCTTTGACATTGAATCCATCGCCACCACCGTGCCCGCCAAAACCCTCTCTGCTTGGTGCTGCTTCACCGCCATCTCCACCGCCGCATCATCTCCGTTTTGCCAAGATCGCCAAGGTGGCACCTTTTCGACGACTCCACCCTCCGTCCAACCAGATCTGTCGTCACCGCCACCAAAGCCGCCGCCTTTTACGACTATGCCTCCACCAAAACTACCTTCATCCGCTCACACCACCGCTGCTGTTGTGCTGCTGTCATCGCATCCGTGGTACTCTGCGCTTCATCTGCTGGCCGATATACCGATGTCGCCATCTGCGCTACCTCTGCCGGAGCCGGAGCCGCCTCCTGTGCGATGCCCAAATCGACACTTCCGTCGTCGCCTGGACCTCCCCTGAAGCCGCCTCTGCCACAGCCCCAATCGCTTGAGCTTCTGTGGACGACAAAGTCCTCTGACCACCGTCGCCTCTTCTCTTCCCCGAGAGATCGTCCATCCCACCCCGGCCTTCCCTTCTCTAGTTTGAGGAATAGTTTGAGGAGGACGAAACAACGCCCTTTGTGGGTTGATCCAACGTGGAATGGGATGATCTACACTTGGGCTGGTTCACCAGCTTACCCTTTGGGTTGGTTCAAATGCCGGTTCAATTGCTTACACTCGGCTTGGTTCCTCCCTACTAGTTCAAATTTGGTTCAAGTTCTAGCCATCGGGTCGGTTCAGCAGCTTCATGAAAGGCCATATATTGTGTGCCGTGTTTCCTAATCCGAAGCTTTTTCCGTAAGCGGATTCTTAGCGATTCGTCTACAAGAGCTTTCATGGGTCTTCACATATTTCGATGAAGTTGAGTTTTCGCATTCCTGCCTTCACTGCAAAAAAGCCAAGAGCACCTCGAGGACGAGGTGATGCGGAAGCGTTGGTGGAATGTTATGATCCTATTATGATTATGATTAGATTAGATTAGGATCCTATGTCAATTAGGACTATAGCTTAGAGTCTATCCTATGTCGATTAAGATTATGGCTTAAGAGCCTATAAATATGTAAGGGGTCTTCCCTACTCATTACCGAAGAATCAATGAAGAATTAGTTTATTTTATGTTTTACTTTCTTAGTTATAGATGTATTATTCTATATATTATCATATAGACTACGGTCTACATCACATAGTCTTAATTATACACAACCTGTGTCCAAAAAACACTTGTTCAAACACAAAAGCTCAGAATACAGACAAACAGGGTTGATGATTTTATACTCCAATTGGAGACTCAAACCGAATCGACACACAAACAAGTACTAAAGACATTTGGATTCTAAAGACACCGTGAATTATATACTCGATATCAATCCTCAATTGAGTTATGAAACACTGGGTCTAGACTTCAAAGATAACTATTTTAAAAGATGAAAAGTGAGATTCGAATTCCAATTGGAAAGTTGAATCGAGTCAACACTACAAGTGAAGCACACAACTTATTGAATATTGAATACCAACCACCCTTCATTAGCCCACGATACTAATTCTTATAACATAGTCCATTCTAATGTACCAGTCAGTGAAAAGTCTTGTACGATATATATAAAGTTCTTAGTATACTTATTCTAGCATATGCTAATGCTTTAGTAAAGTTTTCCTAACTTTTACCTTAATTACAGTGTTCTTCTTTTACATAACAGTTGACTTCCGACGCTTCTCAGTGTTAACACAGATTGAATTTGATCCTGATACTTTTACCATAGATATTGCTATGAGCCTAGTTTCTAACTCCACTAACGGTTTATTTTTCTGATTTTTCTTCAATTAGTTGTGATTTAATTACTACTGACTGTTGGCATAGAAAGAGTTCTGTCCGAGATGATAAATCATACTCATACTGAAGTATTTTGTATAACCAAACCTTATTAGTGTTAATAGAGTATTATTAGAAGTAATTACTCCCCTTCTAGGTTCATTATAGATTTTAGAATATTCTGGAATTATATAAATATACTCTTTTTATCATGTCTTTTACCATACATAGCAGTTTTAAGTAACTACCCTTTCAAATAAGGACAATTAAATTAGGACAGCACTTATGACTACTTGAACCAATGAAATTAAAGGACTAAGAGACAAAGATTAGAACTTTGGACCTCAATACGATCAGTAAATATCAAGCATGGATAGTATTCTCATCTAAGAACATAGTATGAGCATAGCGAAGACATAATCAACAATATGACTAGTATAACTAATCATGTATCAAATTCTATTATATATATATATATAGGGAAAAGTTTATATGAGATCGCTCTCATATTGCTTATATGAGGCCACTTTGAATCGTAGCCGTTGGATCTTGATCTGACGGCTACAAATATCCATACTGATCTCACCCACTCCTTGATATGACACACTCACCTACCCATTGATTTGATATCCACCCTCCGATCAGAATCTAACGGCAATAAAGATTGGCCTCATGCTCCTTATATGAGAACGATCTCATGTAAACTCTCCTTATATAGAGATGAGTTTACATGAGATCGTTCTCATATAAGGAGCATGAGGCCAATCTTTATTGCCGTTAGATTCTGATCGGAGGGTGGATATCAAATCAATGGGTAGGTGAGTGTGTCACATCAAGGAGTGGGTGAGATCAGTATGGATATTTGTAGCCGTCAGATCGAGATCCAACGGCTACGATTCAAAGTGGCCTCATATAAGCAATATGAGAGCGATCTCATTTAAACTTTTTCAATATATATACATATATATATATATATATATAAATGATATGAATGAATGAATTAATACTCATATACGAGAAGAAAAGGAATAAGAATATAATAGGGGAAAGCCATCATACTCTTTATTTCATCAAAGTATCGCCCTTACGCATCGTTCGCCTCCTTAGCTTCGCGATATGAATGAATGAATTAATACTCATATACGAGAAGAAAAGGAATAAGAATATAATAGGGGAAAGCCATCATACTCTTTATTTCACCAAAGTATTGCCCTTACGCGTCGTCGCCACCTTCGCTTCGCGACAATGCCTCCACTCCAAGCTTTTGAAGGAAACTCACACATAGAAGAGGCTTGAAAGAAGGGTGAACGTGGGAAGGAGAAAAGCATAAGCTTTCTAGAGCTAAGGTTTGATATAAATAGCACAAGCCCTCCCCTCTCATGGGTTTATATAGAGTTTAGGGTTTTCGCCTCTTATGCAAATCCTCCCTTATCCTTTTCTCAAGAAAATCCTAACAAAATCCCAATTTTCGTATTCAGCCTTCGCCGGCGCGACCGCGTACCTCGGCGATCGATCGTGTACCCCACCAGCTCGATCGCATACCAAAATTCAAACTAACATAATTTTTTTGCTCCGAACTCCAAATTGCGCACCGGAAAGCTCTCTTCACGTACTTCAACCCCAAAGTGCAAAACATAGGAAAAAGAAGTATTAAAATTTAATATTTTTAGATCAATCAATTTTAATAAGCATACCAATTTTTTTCGGATGTTACGAACATATGTACCATGATGATGGGGTTCGGTCACGTCAAGATAATAAGGTCACGATATTAAACATTATACAGTGCTAAGATTATGTATAAGATTGATCATGAAACACTTATTAGATGATTATTTCTTACATTGTTCAATTACGATTACTGGTTCAATACATCCTACAGAATTCGATACACTGCCTCAAAAACACGCCTACTGGTCATCCATGCTCATCCCAAAGTCAGTTCTTCACTGAAGCTAGATAAAGTTTTGGGAGATAATGCCAATATCAGATCATTAAAAATTGACCTGCACTAACTTTTGTAAATGATCAATTTGTCTACGTACCCCTACAAGGAGAAGTTGGCGCCATATGAAGGACAGTGTATTTGAGGGCCATTTTTGGTAAATCCTCTAAAACACATTCAATCATCTCGTTGCAATTGATATTTCAGCAACTAGACATTGGTTTGTGCGCGCAGTTGTACTTAAAGAAATTAACATAAGATGTGTGATAACAGGATTTAACAATTTGAATGTTGAAGCACTAAGTTCAATCAGAAAAAAAAAACAATCATCTTAGAAGAGCTGATTGATCGCTCGCTATAAAAAAGAGGACACATTACAAGCATAAGTCCAAGCACTACCATTTAAGTTATCTTCCTCACATGAATCCATGAGATGAAAGTTGGCATGGCATACAAAAATTTGCCATAAATGTCGAGAACCATATGCTAGCAGGGTATAGTTTGTGATCATTACTACAAGTCAAAATTTCATAAATCAACAGTTCTCCTTCTCTTTGACCTGTGCTGCTGCTCCAATTTCGAGGAATATGCCCCATTGCTAACCTTCCCAAGAGCTTCCCCTTGTGTATCTAAGTGCACACTTTTATCTTTGTGTTTCCTGGAATTCCTGCCTCACAGCAAGATATCAGTCGAAGAATGAATTAGAGATAATTTGTATATATTAGCAGCCTTGACTTAGTAAAACAGATGGAGCGTGTAGGTGGTAAGAAGGTTCAAGCTGTACTTATGGAGTTGACCAAACAGAGAGATGGTTGTGCACCATAGGGCTGTTTACCAGATACGGGGAAAAATAAAAATACTGAATCCATGAGTTCTCTTGGTTTACCCCATTCACAGGTGGCTTTAAGTTGGATTCAGGATGGCTTGAGCTGTCTCAAGCCAGACTTAAATTTTTGTAAGATCTGCTACTCGGCTAAGATTCAGGTTTCAGGTTACATTTTTGCCCAAAATTTCTCCGCGAACATGGACTCAGGCTGGTGCATAACCCAAAATTTTCCTAGAGGAAGAATGAGGAAGAATTTAATTTGGGTCAATCCACCCTATCCGAACAGCCCCTAAATTATAACAGTGTGTAGAATATTCTTTCTAACAACGACTAGGAACTAATAAACGAAGGAGAAGTTCTATTAAGTCAAGATACAAACTGATTTATCTGTGATTCTTCTTGGACATTTCTAGTAAACAAATCCATTCCACTTGCATACCTGAGATGTGAATTTTCTTCAACAGGTTTGCTCATTGATGCCCTTTCAGTTGTATGATTGTACAATGAAGAATCTTCGGTAGCATGTTGATGCAATGAAGCATATTCCTTAGAATGTTTGTATAGATATCGCATGCATCCAGTGCGACTGGGGATTAAAGAACCAGATATGTGGAGCACTTCCTCGTCAAAACTATATGGTGAATGCACAAATCAGTCACCAAAATAATTATCATTTATGCTACTTATTTCGTATATACAATGGACTATATTGTGACAGAACTACTAAAAAGTTAACAAGAAGCTAAAATGAGGAAACAACAATTACAGAGACATTTTAAAGATTATAAAAAATTAAGAACTTTGAGATTATTTTACAGTTGATAGGAACCGTCCACCAAATCTTGCAGCACTTAACAAGATAATGGCACGAAAGCATCCATGGAAAGCAAGAAACCAAAGCTCAAGTAAACGCCTTTTTGGGACTGATGTAAATTTAAGCAAACTCCTTTCTAAAGTGATGTAAACCTTTAGCATCTCTTTCATCAGTTTAAACAAGATTCAAAGCTTCACGGAAGAACCAAGCATAAAATACAGAAGCATCCTAACCTATTATGACAATAGTTAGTGATCCAAAACAAATATGAATTCAAGAGCAGACTTCTGGAAGGCTCTGAATAACTTCAATTTTTAAACCGTGATGATCTTTAATAACAAATATAACTAATTTGCTCATTTAAATTCTTTCGTTTGAACTCAGGAAGAACTTAACTAAACAATAACAGACAAAGTTATTCCAGCTCATGAGAAAACTAAAAGAAAAGGCTACTGTCAGAAATGCCAATACCTCTTCACTAAGAACCTTAACATGGTTCCGACTTTGATAACATGTCTCTTGTGAGATCTACTGGAAAATACCCCTTCATCATTTTTCTGTAAAAAGGTACATCGATAGATAATAGCAATAGCAAGAAACAAAAAAACCAAACCACAAGGAATGTCAAATTGATAATGCAGATTCTTACAATTTTATATTGAAATTCTTCACGAATATCCTCTGCTGCAATGGCAGCCGAAGCAAAACCAAGGGCAATGACATGGATGAACTCCCTTCCAAGCTTAACCACCATGCCTTCTGGAGCAATGATATATACAACATGGTGTGTTCACCATGCCTTCTGGAGCAATGATATATACAACATGGTGTGTTCATATGGTATGCATGAATTGCTAACTCAACTAAAAAATGATTTCTCTGATAGGTCGTAGTGCTGCCAGCTTCTAAGCGTCATAAGCAACCAAACACAAAAACAAGCAAAAAAGTTCCCAAGATAATGCCAGATAACATTTAATTAGGGATGCCACCGAGTTGGGTACTGCCAAGCCCAACCATGGACCATTTACCTGAACTTAAATCCAAACCCACGCCTGTCCCAGACCTGACCCAATGAAGTTTAAAGAATTTAGTTCTTTAAATGGTGTTGGGTTCTAAGTAATTATGCTCTCTCATTAATCACTTTTTATCTTTGAGTAATTTAGCCTTCATTAATCACTTGGGCCTTTTTATAGGCTTTACATAAGAGTCCTAATTTGGAAATTAACAATCATACGATGAGATATTCTGAACTTATAGAAACTAAATCTGAAGTTCTAAACCAAATATCTAAATCTACTTAAAAAAAAAATCAAATAACTAACAAACCTTTATAAATAAATCCCTAACTTCATAAAACTTCTATGTATGCATCCACATCATCTCAACCTAAAAAACATACTCATTCCGTCCAATAAAACCTGTCTGCATTGGAAAAAAAACGATCCATCATTACATGGCTCAATTTGATCCATGACGAACAAAAACACAGGAGGGGGGAAACTCAGTTATTTCCTATGGGACAAAGAGTCCAATAAGTCTAACTCATTTTCAATTGCAGACAGCCGTTTTTGGAAATAGGGAGTAATGGTTATCCTAAACATACAAGGATATTTAGCTATACACTTATAATCCAAAATGAGTAAGGAAGGGTTGTTACTGAAACCAGGTCCCGATTCAAGTTATTCGGGCCAAAATTCTGAACCCACAACAGGACCATTAAGGTCAGATCGGGTCAAACCTCTCATCGAACCATTTCTTATTTTATTTAATTGATTCAGAAAATATTGTCCGCTCCAGTAAAAAAACAACTCCTGGTTTAACTCTGCTGATGATGCTTTCTCATCCATATTTTAGGACCATAACTAAATAAGAAAACTAAAAACAGATGAAAGTTGTGCAAAGTAGCTATTTTCCTAACATAAATTGTTTTTCCTTCACAAAATCTTGAAAACTACTTCAGTAAATGAAGACCCTAAATCCATTTTTTTTTCTCTGCAGACTCCAGCCAATAAAGCCAAAACATGTCTAAGCCTCATAAAAAACTCCTCCACAGCCAGGGTCCATATTTTCCCAATGGGATCCCAGAATTTCTTATTCCTCTCACTCTGACAATTTGCAAATCTGAGTTAAAGTTCAGACTTGACTGAAACCTGAGGTCCGGATACGTCTAAAAACAGTACATTTCAAGGATAGCAACAACTTACCTAAAAACATATCAGGTTTCGGATAGAACAACAAAAGATTCAATTTTACTCTCATACCAAAATAAGGAACAATTCCTGGAAGAATCTTGGCAGATTTATCCTTGACATTCACTCTGTAAGCTAATACAACCCCCCCATATGCTTC
Organism: Houttuynia cordata; assembly: GCA_039654745.1. NCBI lineage: Eukaryota > Viridiplantae > Streptophyta > Magnoliopsida > Piperales > Saururaceae > Houttuynia > Houttuynia cordata. The sequence goes on from CM077508.1 coordinate 27,715,386, forward strand.
ATCAAATCTACAAAAACAAATTATTTTCGCATCAGGTTCAGTGTTTACACAATGCTCCACTAGCGAAAATAAACAAACTGCCTTTACCTCTCCTAAATGATTTAAATACATATAATCTAAATAAATTACCCAAAAAAAACTACATAATCTAAATACAGACCTTCCTCCATACAATTCAGTTAAAATTCATGGCCAAGTCACCAAAATCCAAATTTGAAGCCCAACCAATGATTCTAAATTAACAAAGTAAACAAACTTCCTTTACCCATCCTAATTAATTCAAAATAAACAATCTAAGTACAGACCTTCAACCATTTAAAACTCATACGCAAGGCACAAAAATTCAAACTTGGAACACAACCAATGAATTCAAATGAACAGAATGAAAAAACGAACTTCCTTTACCAATCTTAATTCATTCAAATAAACAATTTAAATACCGTCCTTCAACCATTAGAACTCATGCGCAAGCGACAAAAGCCCAATCTTGGAACTGAACCAATGAATTCAAATGACCGAACTTCCTTTACATGCTAATTAGAATTTAAATAGATAATCTATATACAACTTTCAACCCCTTAAAAACTCATATCCATTTAACAAAAATCCAAACTTGGAACTCAACCAATGAATCCAAATACACAAACTTCTTTTACCAATCCTAACACGGACCTTCAACCAGTCACAAATAACATCAAATTAGAAAGACAAGAAGTCAGGGGCTTACTGGAAAAGCAGAGAGCTGAGCTGACGCAAGACAGCCTGATCAATCTTGTTGGCCTTTGACGGATGTATGTAAACGATCAAACTCGCGTCGGCAACCCTCAATCCTTCCATCAGTCCAAACCAGATTTGCTGGGGCAAGTCCAGGCGTGAACCTTAAACCTTAAACCCTAAACCCCGCCTTCCTTAAACCCAAGTTCGTTTTGGAAAATGGCAGAAAAGCCAAAGCCCAAATCCCACGCGCTCTTACCATGTGACGGTCAAGGGCGTGGGAGGTGGCGGAGCCGAAGGTGGCGCGCGCGCGCGGCGAGGGAACACGTGGACTGATTCGGACGGCGAAGGTGCGGTTCCGGCTTTTGCGGCGCTGACTGTTTTTGTCAAGCTGGGACGAGTCTTCGGACCGACAAATGACGAATTGGCGGGACAATGGGACATTCGTCTCTGGCCCATAAGGATAGGCCCATGGTCTTTTAAGCCCATAACAGTGTCGGCCCAATGGGGTGAATTAACTGGGGTTTCTGCAGCCCTCCGTCCAACATAAATTGCCCTATTTGATTTTTCTAACTTATTTATTTAAACTATTGGATTTCAATCGGACGGTGGGTAATCAAGGGATGGGCAGGTTTGAATCCCCTGCCGCGTAAGCCAAGGCGCCGGCCACCTGCTCCGCCTTCAACCTCCCCTCTCGCCGCTCCCATTCGTCCCCCCCGACCCGGCACCACCCAACCGTGCTGTAAGCCGGTGTTGAACTACAACACCGGAGCCGGAGGCGGCAGAAACGGAGGCGCTGGCGGAAATCTCGCCTTGGCTACAATCTTCCCAGATTTTGCTGTGAAGGCATCTTGTTCGATGAAATGCCTGACCGGAACTCTGAGCCATGTGCCTCTACTCTTTGAATAAGCTCATGGGTTTCATTCTACTCTTCTGTGCAAGATGCAGGATTATTTCCTTGTCCTGCTTCTGAGGCAGATTGAATTATAGAATGAAATTTTTCTACAACAGAAAGAATTATAGAGTGGATTCTAGAGCGGTCACATTCGTGGACGATGCGGTGTTATGAAACGGGCTTCCGGCTCTATATTGAAGCAGCCGACAGTGAAAGCACCTCCTGGATAATTGGGATGAAAATTTCTGAGCTGGAACTGGAAGGTGTTCCAGGGAAATATAGGTAATGAAACGTAGATTAGTTAATCAGGTGAGTGAAACAATAATGTTGAGACAGTTGTGTTTTTTTATGATTAACTAATAGCTTGAGAAGTGCTTCGAAACATTGATAATTACTTTTGAGATTTCAGACTATAAATTTCTTGCATAGAACACTATTAGGTCAGAGAGAATGGGATATTGAGCATGAGAAGTTGGGATTGAAGCGTGTTGATATCTTTGTTTTGACATAACAAAAAATCATACTCCCTCCATTCAGAAATAGATAGAGGATTTGAAAAACCTGATTAGTGTTAATAATACTAACCATATTTTTCAAAGGGAAAAGTTTAAATGAGATCGCTCTCATATGGCATATGAGGCCAATTTCATTCGTAGCCGTTGGATCTTGATCTGATGGTTACAAACAGTTACATGGAACTCACTCACCCTTTGATGTGACACACTCACCTACCTACTGATTTGATATTCACCTTTAGATCGGAATCCAATGGCCCAAAAGATCGGCCTCATGTTCCTCCCTCTATTTCTGAACGGAGGGAGTATCATTTATCCAACAAATAAATTGCAAAAGGCTGTTGCAATTTTCATAATCCATTATGTGTCTGGTGTTTGGACTTCAAGAAACAAGGGTCAACAAGCAAGCAACACTTACCAAACCATGCTCCTTGTGTACTGCATTATAGGTGTCTACTTAAACTAGGATCTGATGTATGTCCGTTGTTTAAATTGCTTATGTTTTCGTTTTCTTGTCAGTTGAATAGAAATCAAGTTTATAGTTCCCTTAATCATGGAATTCCGTATCGGATATCGGTATCGTATCGGTCGGCTTAAGAGACAAAATATCGGAGATATATCGGAGATATTTGTAAAAAAATATCGGTAGTCAAAAACTAGTTTTTACCATATAATTTCATAATTTAGCTTCTAAAATGAGTTATATCAATTTAGACAAAGCATAGATTTTAAAATATGCATATTAGGATGGGAAACAAGTGGGAAAGTTAATTTTTTCCCCTTTTTAAAAAAAAAAATTTTTTTTTCGAATTTTTTTTCTTCCGAAAATATCATTTTATTATTAAATAGCGATATATCGGTCCGAAACCGATATATCAGCCGATATATCGGCGATATTTGAAAAAAAACAAAAAACGATATTTGCCCGTCTCGTTTTATCGGGTGGGGCCCGATATCGATATATCGGCGATATATCGCCGATATGGAATTCCATGCCCTTAATAGCAGGTGATTTGTGCCTTGGATCATACCAAGTTCTAAGCTCACTATGTCATGGTGTGCAACTTCTATTTATGGCCATGAACGCTTTATTTTGGCCTTGAAAGTTATTATCCTTTGGTTGCTGGGAGTTGATTGCTCCTATCCAAGCTGCTGTTGATGTATAATGTCACTCCAAATGCCATAGTGGCAAATTTCAATTAATTTCTCCAAATATAAAGGAGTGAGTACACAAATCAAGTCTTCTATCTTTTACGGCCCTACTCTTAGAGACCCTGAAACTTTCATAAGATACACGCTTAATATAATATATGATGGCTAATTATCGTGATTATAATTTTGATTTCATATGCATTTGTGTTCTATAATTTAATTTCTTAATATCCTTTGAGTTGAGTATTCTTGTCGATATTTTTCAAAAAATTTCAACTTGTTTGATTGTTGTATTGTTAAAATACATGCTTAATTTAATTTATAATGTTAATAATTGGGCTTTCCATGCATGTTTACATGACAATGTAACTTTTTTGTTTCCTTCATTCCAAAGGGCATACATTGTGAGTCAAAGTGCAAGAGAAAGCTACTAAAATTGAGTACATATAAAGTTTAATAAAATGTAAAAACTTAGCTTGTGATTTATATAATTAAAATTGTGTTTCTCTATAGTCATAAAAATAATAGTAATAATGTATTCTCTGTAATTTTTAAGGCAAAAGAAAACTCATACATAAGTAGATTATTTTCCAGTTCTCTTACATTTCTGACCTGCTGTTTGAATCAAGTGTCTGAAAAGACCAATTTAACCCACCCAATGGGTTAAATGGTCTTTTGGAGACCCATGATCTTAAGAGCTAAGGTGAGATTGTATTGAGTACCGGAAGAAAATCTCTAAAGTAACTTTTTAACCTTCAATCTAATGCAAAATTTGTATAAAGGTTTTATTAGCATATTGATAATAGATCCTAAATAACTGAGACATTCCCACCCCACATTTATCATATATACTGTATCACTATCAAATATCCCCTTCCTAAATTTGTCTTTAAATATCACTGCTTGTAAATTTTCTATGAACTATAGTTCATAATCATAATAACAATCATATAACACATTTTTCTAACTATTTGGGGTGGAGACATGGATCTTCCACCTTCATTTATGCTTGTTTTGTGCCAACTCTTGTATAAGAGATAATAAAATCATATACATTTTTTTATTAACTTAATTCAAGATATTTTAGATCTCCATCTCTTTTGGCATTATTTATATGCATCCCACAGGATCTATCTATTTATCTTCTTTACACATGCCCCCTACCAGCGCAACCTATATTCCCTCAATTTTTTTTCTTCAAAAACTACCCATAAATTTTTACAAATATATTCATTTTTAATCCCCTTTCCTAATTATCCCATTTATCCACATTAATATTCCCATTTCAACTACATTCAACTTATCTATATGTCTTTTCTTTAGTGCTCAATACTTATAAAGAAACATAATGGCTGTCCTATAAAACTTATTTTTAAACCTTTTTGGATCAGGCTATCACACAAAACTCTCACAATTGTTTTTCTTCGCAATTGTTTTTCTTTATAAGAGAGAATAGAGGGATAAAAATTTATTTCTCTGTATCAGGCTTAAACAATTAAACATCCCACTCGTTGTAAGCATCGAGAAAACAACAACCTGCAGTGCCACCAAATACCATATATTTTGTTAACAACAAATTTTATAGGGACAAAAAAAAAAGTAAAACTGTCTTTGCCTACGCATGAAAAAGTAAATTACAATTGCGTGGGCTCAATGGTGTGCCTTTGCCTCATCTTTCATGTGTGACTTCTTTTTTGCCTGCAAAATGCTTAGAAGGTTAGCAGCAGATATTCGACAGCAAAATCGTACACACAAATTCAGCCTAATATACAATGTATACAAATTACAAGGTAAGCAAGGAAAAACGTTTTTTCACCCAAACGGTAGTATTTTCAAAGGAAAGCAAAGCACATTAATTCAAAAAACTTCAAGTAAATCACGCCCAATTCTTTACGAAGTAGCACCATATTTCAGAGAAACTTATCAAAATTTTAGTGCTAATTTATTGTCAGATAACTAGCAGTAAATTTTCCAAGGAATATACATCAACCATAAAAAATGAAAAACAATATTTAATTTCTGGCATCATTTAATGGCAGTGATCCCTAAATTTCCAGCATATTTATACAATGTAGGCTGCATAGGCAACTAGAAAATGCTGACTAAATCGCGGTCAACACACAAAATGCTGTCCATGCTTCACCTTATGAATGTGTCTATAAGGCACAAAGATGAAATTCCAGAACTTGATAATAACTATTTGACCATTTTAATTAATTAATACGTGTTTGCTATAGTTACAGACAATACATATATTATCTAATTTATTTGTAATTAACGAAAAGAAAATTTACTTCCAAATTGAGCCGATTGCAAAACACGGCATACAGTGTGAAGACCATAAAATAAGCTGCAGAGCAAAGAAACACATGTAGATTGCACTGTTACTGGGGATAATATCAACCAACAACTCATTCATCTCATCTACAAACAGAAAGAAGAAACATTAGACTAAGCCAGCAAGCATTGCTGTAACTTATTATTATTACGAGTCCTGGGAGGCTGTAGTAGTGTGCACCTTAAAATGGAGGAGGTGGGGTCCAGGGTTGAGGTGACATCCAAATCATTGTGACCGTTGGATTTTCTGCACTACAGCTAACTTGGCTATAGACTACAACATATTCCTTATTTCCAATTATTGTTATGAGAACATAAGATGGAATTGCTTCAGAAGTCTGACTGTTGATAAGAACACGTACAAAGGTAAAAATAAACTGCATACAATATGACTTGAGGAAGCGGACATATTTTCCAAATTGACTTACTTTAGATCCACATCCACTAAGCAAAATCACTTTCAAAGCAAAACAATACTTGTAGGCAACAAAAAAACCATTCAATATGTTGTCATTCTTCCTCGTAAATGTCACATTGATTGGAAGTTATATATTTAATGTCAGCTAACAAGTCATTTGGCACTTCCGAAAATGGAAAGAAGAGCCACTAAACAAAGCCAGCATATGTTGTTTTAGCTTATGATTATGTTGAGGACTGAAAATAAGAGTCCATCAGAACTCGACCGTCAATAAGCATATAAATTTAGGTGGTTGCCACCAAATGAGATAATGTTAACCACCAATACAGATTTGATGCAAAAAAATATCACAAAAAATCATATGAATCTCATCTATAGACAGTAGGCACTATTTAAACAAACTGCTGTTATGTTTCCTAGAACATAATTTTATTAAATTTCTTACAAATTTCAGCTAACAATTCACTTGTCTCTTCTACAGATGGGTAAAAGAGCCGATAGAGAAAGCTAGCAAATGTTGCTTTAGCTTATGAATATGTTGAGGACAGAAGATTAAAATTCATCAGAACTCGACCGTCAATAAGCATTTTCCTAAAGAACCAAAAATCTCAATTGGTACCAAAAAGTTATATGGTATCTGACAGCTATCAAGTTAATTATCTCTTCTGCAAATGGAAAGATGAGACAATAGACAAAGCTCGCATCTGTTGCTTTAGCTTACGACTGACAATTAGAGTCCATCAGAACTCGACCGTCAATAAGCATATCCATTAAAGTGGTTACAAGTAAATAAGATAATGTTGACTATCTTTACATATTTCATGCAAAAGACATGTCATGGAAAATTATTTGAATTTTATCTATAAGATATTAAGCACTATTTAAATGAACTGCTATTATGGTTCCTAGTGCAAAATTTTATCAACAACTAATTTTCTAACTAATTTCAGCTAACAATTCACTTGTCTCTTTTACAAATGGAAAAAAGAGCCAATAGAGAAAGCTAGCAAATGCTGCTTTAGCTTATGAATATGTTGAGGACTGAAGATGGAAATTCATCAGAACTCGACCGTCAATAAGCATTTTCCTAAAGAACCAAAAATCTCAATTCATACCAAAAAATTATGTAGTATTATGTCAGCTAAAAAGTTAATTCTCTCTTCTAAAAATTGAAAGATGAGACAATAGACAAAGCTAGCGTCTGTTTCTTTAGCTTACGAATATGTTTGAGGACTGAAAATTAGAATCCATCAGAACTCGACCGTCAATAAGCTTATCCATTAAGGTGGTTTCAAGTAAATAAGATAATGTTGACCATCTTTACATATTTCATGCAAAAAACATGTGATAGAAAATGATTTGAATTTTATCTAGAAGATGTTAAGCACTATTTAAATGAACTGCTATTATGTTTCCTAGTACAAAATTTTATCAACACCTATATTCTTAACTCATTTCAGCTAACAATTCACTTGTCTCTTTTACAAATGGAGAAAAAGGCCAATAGAGAAAGCTAACAAATGTTACTTTAGCTTATGAATATGTTGAGGACTGAAGATGGAAATTCATCAGAACTCGACCGTTACTAAGCAATTTCGTAAGTCAGCTAAAAAGTTGATTCTCTCTGCTGAAAATGGAAAGATGAGACAATTGACAAAGCTAGCATCTGTTGTTTTAGCTTATGAATATGTTGAGGAATGAAGATTCAGAACTTGACCGTCAATATGCATTTTTTCTAAGGTATTTATAATCTTCTACAATAAGTAGTTGGTAGACATTCCTCTGAATCAGTTTTTAGTCATCTCGTTCGGCTAATTGATAGAAAAACGTCACTGCTATCCACTTAAATAGGATTCAATATGTACAATCGCTTTCCGTGGAGGTTTAAAATAATTCTCATGAATTTTCTCAGGCGAATACAATGTGTTAGGGAAAGCCGAGCCGCTTGACAAAACCTTTAATACGGTGTATCAAACACAATGAAAAGAGATAAAACACATTCGGCTGCAAAGCTAGGAAACTGAACAAAATTTGATAAATTGACATGTGCACACAAAAATCCTTATGATGATACAACCAAAGGAGATGAATGCAGTCGCATAACACTTCTTATGTTAAATAAAAGAAGCCACAAGACAAAGCCATAGATACTTTGGCTTACGATTTAGCTGAGAGAAGAGATAGAACATTAACAAACATTAATGTTAGAGTGGTCATTACCTACAGAAGTTGCTTGATTGGCCATCACAATATAAGTTGCCATGAACATGAAAACCAAAGACATATTTTCAAATTACAATTGCAATCACCAAGTGAACGCTAAACACACTTGAAGGTTAAATATAACTACAACTCGAGATGCATATGAACAAATATATGTTTCAAACTAACAAAAAAGGTGACCATTCAATTATATTTACACATTGATCGTCAACATTATCAAAGACCTAGAGTTGCATTCAGTAAAGATACATACTCATTAACAGATTCCAATAAAAAGGACGCACGCAAATGCAAGTGAAACTATTAGTGCACACAATTATGATTAGCGCTTCAAAATTTATACAAAAACTAAATGAGCAGAACTCAGCAATCTAACTCTGGGCGTCCTGCAACAGTAGACAAAAATTGTAGCCTCGAAAGATGAAAGTCAGCAACCTTCAGAACATGTATTTCTGCCCTAATGAATGAACCTAAAAAAGACAAACTTAAACATTCTATCTTTCTTCCCAACAGTAATTATCCGCACTGAAGTCCCAAGATCACTTCAGGAAAAACTGTGAAACTTTCAAGGTTCAAGTTATCAAAGAACTAGAGTAGTGGTGAGTAAAGATGCAATATCCACTCATAGATTCCAATAAAAACAGATGCACACCAATGTGACTAAAACTATTAGTGAACACCTTTACAATAGCGTTTCAAATTTTATATAAAACCTAAATGAGCAGAACTCAGCAATCTAACTCCGCGTCCTGCGATGGTACACAAAAATTCTAGCCTCAAAAGACAAAAGCTGACCACCTTTAGTGTTATATAGGATACATTTCTGGCCTTATAAACGAACCTTAAAAAACAATTTCAAATATCCTAATTCCCTTCCCAAAGGTAAACATCCACACTCAAGCCCCAAGGTCAGTATTGAAGTCTAGTTCGACAGACTTTCAGAAAACTACACATAACCAATCAAGCCACGCGCTCGCAAAAAACCCAAAATCACATCAGCAGAACAGACGATTCACACAGATCCACCTCAAACCAACACATCCATAACACTACCAGACAAACACATTACATAAAAAAATCAACCATCTCAGCCAGCACAACAAGAAGCATAAAAAGGAGCGAAATTAGAGGAAACACAAAGGGACGACCTTGAGGTAAGACAGCTTCATGCTACCGTAGACGAGACCGACGGTGAACATGGATACGCGCGCGACCTGCCCAAATGGTCCAAACACCCCAAATCAGCAACTATAAAATATTCAAGAAATGGCACAAAAATAATCAAGAAACTATGGCACAATAATCAAAGAAATGGAGAAAAGTAAACAGAGGAAGAGAGAGAGAGAGAGAGAGAGAGAGAGAGAGAGAGAGAGAGAGAGAGGTACGAGGGCGAGGGTGCTGGTGCCGGAGTAGGGACCCGGAGGCGGCGCCATTGGAGCTCTCTCTTGCTCGATCTCTCTGGTTTTGGGGGAAGCGGCAGCACCTAGGGTTTGGATTCGTGGGGAGGTGGCGGTGTGGGCTGGGCTGGGCTCCAGTGTGGTTATGGGCCGAGTGTCCACATCCTAATTGACCCATCCTTCCGTCCAAAAACCCTAGCTGCATTCGAAAAGGGTGCTACTTTTCGGCACCTTTAGTTTTTCTCAGGAACACTACGCCGTGTTATTTTCATTTCACAATTTTATCAATAGGTCTCCACCGATGGCAGGACTCCACCGTCGCATGTATAACAGTGGACCCTTACCGCCTGGTTGAACTCAATAGAGCATTTCTCCTCTATATCGGTAGAATGCTACTGAGATTTTTATCGGTTGACGCCTACTGTCATTGACTGGTATTGAGCATGCTAAAAAATATTATTCTCTCCGTTCTAAAATACTGTGTATATTTGGAAATATGTATTATTCTAAAATATTGTGTACATTTTGCTGAATCACATGGCTTCTTCTTTCTAAAATTGGAGGAGACTTGGAAAAATTGACTTAATCTTAGTTTGTGAACGAGCATACGAGTTGAACGGGATATCAAGCAAAAGAAGTCTGTGACTTCCTTGTACGCTTTATGGTTAAATAAAAATAAGAATTTTCTCAAATGTACACATTATTTTAGAACGGAGGGAATACTTTTTTCCAACCCTTATGAAAGTGGGTGTTAACCGAGAAACTTTAAGCTGCTAAAAAAGTATCACCCATTTGAAAACGAGTTAAGTTTATTGATCAAGCCTCCACTTAGTTTTAAATGAGGACTGTAAATGCACAAGATAGTTTTCAAGGATGCCTTTCTTCTATTGGTATTGTGAGGTCATCTCGGAGGTTCTGAAGCCCTGCACATGCACATTCATGATGATCTATTGGCTTAAAGGGAAAATTCAGCTACTGAATATTGATCGGTAGTTTTTTAAATGCAGCTAAGATTTTTTGGATGGAGGGAATGTATGCGCAACAGGTCAGATGCGGCCAGTGGTGGATTTTGATTAGAAGGCGCATGCTAAGTTTTATCGCACATTAGGCAGGCTTGAATAACCCCACACCCCTTGATTACTGCACACTGTTGGATCAACATCTGATGGCTCATATATATTCCCTCCAGGTTGATCAATTGCTGGCGATTTTTGAAGAATTGGTCCAGGGGCAATATCTTCGACTTCAATTTCATATAGACAACATGCAGCTTGATCAACTATACAACGAATGTCCATCATGTTTGATACTGACATGGGATTTCAGACTCGACACTACAACTATAGAGGAAATTTTCAGGATTGAGACATTGGAGGAAATTTGAATTCATCACTGCAATACCATTGCTTGTTGCACAGCTGAACCCCATCATGAAGACTGCCCACTTGCATCCTGGATTAGCATGGGGCATTATGTGTGGAAGTTAATTTCAAGGAGTTGGATTTTGCCAAGTCCCCATTATGCAAGTAGAGCATCAGATTGATCCATTACTGTCAATTTTGAAGAATTGACTTGGCCAGCACACACTACAACAGTGGGATCAGACCTTCAACTTTAATCTCATGGAAATAACATGCATCTTGATTAATTATACAATGAATGACCATAGAAGAATTGACATCGGAGTTCGGACTCGACACTACAACTATGGAAGATCTTCAAAATTGGCTTGATGATTATGGGAAAGCATTATAAAAAAAGTTCCTTTGCCAATCTTGTTTTTTAGAGTTTATACTAAAGGATGTTGATGTCATTTCTTTTTCTTTTTTGGGCAAAAAAAATTTGCTTTCTATTTCAGTACATGGTGAAGTAAATATTTCCGCTCTTTCAAATACTCCCTCCCTCTTCTTTCAATAGCTCCATCACAAAAAAAGACAGTTCCATTTTAGTTGTGCCATTTGGTCAATGTAAGTTGATTTCGAACCTTTTGCTTCCCCCAATTAGTTGGGGCTTCCACCATGCAATATAAGTCAACATATTTTCTTATGGACCTATTAAAACAGGATGGAGTGAGTATTTTCTTTCTCTGTTGCCAAACACACTATCTGTAAAAAATCCTCGCTTAAGGTTCGAAGGTCACATTCTGTATGAGTACTTTTAGCGGTTACAACTTTGGGGGTTTCCTAATTTTTCTAGTACGTACTTAGGCAAATTATTTTTTTGCTAAACACAGGCAAATGCAATGAAACTTATACTCCCTATGTCTTGTTTTAGATGCTCCATGTTGAAAAGAGGATACTCCCGTTTTAGATGAACATCAATATAAGTGGATTTTGTACCTCTCATTCTCCATTAGTTAGGGATTTTACCATATAATTAAAATAAAAAATTGAAACTATTTCAGATTAAAATTGTAAAATACACAACCTTTCCAAAATGTTCAGCCCATTATTCAGGTAATATGGGCCAACGAAAGCCCAGGCCCATTGGACCAGCAGAGGCGGCCAATAAGACGTATCTCTTTCAGCCCCCGCCCCCGCCGCCGTTGAATTGCTTGGCTCTCCCAGACCGAAGATCACGGAGGCGGCGAAGAAGCCGGTGAGGGAGGAGAGACCGGCGGCGGCGGATCGGAAGCGGCGTAAGGAGTCGTCGGAGCCGGATCGGAGCGGCAGCAGGAGCAAGAAGCGGGAGAAGATGTCGTCCGGTGACCAAGTGCGGGCGTCGCACATCCTCGTCAAGCACCAGGGGTCCCGCCGCAAGGCCTCCTGGAAGGATCCGGACGGCCGCGTGATCTGCGCCACTACCCGCGACGCCGCCGTCGTCCGTCTCCTCGCCTTCCGCGACGATATCGTCGCGGGCAAGGTCCGGTTTGAGGACGTCGCGTCACGCCACTCCGACTGCAGCTCTGCCAAACGCGGTGGCGATCTCGGTCCGTTTCACTTTACCCCATTCCCTATTTTTTTATTTGAGAATCTCGCCCTTCGCTGGTTACATTTTATGTCATTTTAGTGCTAGAATTGCTTCGTCTGATTATCATTACACGTATTAAAATGCGATATCCACCGGAAATACGCGACTAGGTCAGGCAATTTAACTTGATAGAATGCAAGATTTAGTTCATGGAGATACCTGCTTGGTGTGGTTGTGGATTGCATTAATTTTTCTAGGTCTAATTGTTCTGCTGGGTTGTAGGTAGTGATGTATTTGTTATGATAGTCGGTAGCTTTTTCCATAATCCATTTGATCCATCGGCTTTCTAATTCCAAATCAGTTAATGAATTAGCTCTTGCAATGATCGGTTGGGCTTTTGAAAAGAGGTTATAGTGTCTTGTATCTCTGCAGAAGTATATGAGGATGACCTGCTAGTTAAGTTCTGCTTGCTTCATCTGACCTTTGTGGTTTGTGTTATTTGATGAGGTTAAGATTGAGGATGTGACCAATTGGTTTAACTATTTGGGAAAGAACTCTCCATTAGGGTAAACAATTTAAGTCATGGTATGTCATTGTTGTTATCACAATTGTGTCATGTTTTATGGGAGCTATTTTTTAAGGTGCTCGTTGTGTTGTTTAATGGGTGTAGTTTTATGAGAATAGTAATATTGGGAGAAGATGCCTTAGTTTAAAACAGCTGTACGAGCATGGGCAGACGTCAGTTCTCTTCTTCCTGTAGTTTCTGCCATACTTTTCAAATGTTTATTGTATTCTTTCTCACACATTGGATTTGTAAATTGTCATCAATTAAGTAACTTTCGCATGTATAAGGAAAATATGAACATGTGATCTTTGTTTGATTAGTCTTGTAGCTCTAATTAGGTGAATTTGTGAATCAACATTGTCAAGAAGCAGGTTGACTTTGTTTGACCTCTGAGGGTTATGTTGTGGCTTGTGAATAATTGTTTGAAGTCCCTCTCTGGTGTGGGCACAATTGAGAGATTTTCTTATTGATAGCATCCTCAATGTTTATATACTCAAAGTCTTAAATGTTTTTTCTAATGACTAATTCTGTACCTTGTCTAACTTGCATCATCAAGAAAAGAAACCGTGTATAGACGATTCTCTATGGCTGTGCATATACGCAAACAGATGGTGAGCACACTCTTTTATTTAACCATAGGTTTGGCTTCCATAGTGGGATTAGTGATCATTAAGCCTTTGTTTGGATGCTATACGCTAGCACACTATGTCATTAGCAGACAAAACTTGATGAATTTGGTCTGAAATGTGAATTACTAAAATTGTGCTTAGTGATCAGATTGGTCTACAAGGATGTGTGATTATGTCAATATTATGGTGGAGATGTATTACCATTGGAAGACTTTAACGAATGGTCGAAAAAAAAACTGTTGATTTATTCTGACAGAATCTCTGAACTAGTCACCAAACTCCCCAATTTATTGGACATAGCTGGAAACTGTGTTGCAATGCCTAATTTTTTTCACGCGTGTCTTGTGGTTTTAGCAATCACTCTCTCTCTCTCTCTCTCTCTCTCTCTCTCACACACACACATATATATATATATATATATATATATATATATATATATATATATATATATATATTGGGTAAAGGAAGCTGATAACTGTACACCGGTGCTGACATACATTGGTGATGTGGCAAGTATTTGTTGGACAGTGGAAAAGTGGACCATGTGACACTTTGAAACTTCTCACTGTTCAACAGACACCCGCCACATCACCTGTGTATGTCTACACCTGTGTATGTCTACACCTGTGTAGCAATATCTTTTTCCTTGGGTAAATTATCAATAGTGTATCTGTGTTTTCTTTGAACTTTTTTATTGTACACTCATCAAGTTGAGGTACTTTCTTATTGACACCAGAAAGATATATGCGAAGAATTAGCCTGTTTACACAAGAACAATTGTGCACCTACAGATTCTGATGGAGTAGAACTAACAGCTGTGTTCTATAGGAATTGGGCAAAGGTTTTGTATCATGGGAACTGTGATATACTTCTGTCGAGCTTAGTTCTTAATACATCTTTTGATTGTGATATGACACTATTATCGTGTTTTCTTAGAAATTTATCGGTTCGTAGTCTTAGCATATCTGATTGGTGTTGTTCAAATGCTCTAGGTTAATTACCCAAAAAAAAGCTCTTGGAGATATGGAAGTATTTAAATATGTATTGTGGGTCGCTAATACTTTCACTTTCTCTCCTTCTTTTTTAAAGATGGAGAATTGCCATTCTCCTCTACCTAGTCCTGCAATTTGAACAAAATATGCCACACTGGTTCAAGTGTTTTTCCATTTTCTGTACAGTCAGCCATGGATATATTGCATTATGGAACTAATCTAGAAGCACTATTGTAAAAAAATCATGGTGTATTTTAGAAGATAACTCGTCCGTGCTGTCAATGGTATACAGGACCCTTTGGACGAGGCCAGATGCAGAAGCCTTTCGAGGAGGCTACATATGCTTTGAAAGTCGGTGAGATGAGTGACATTGTGGAAACCGACAGTGGCGTCCATATCATCCTCAGAACTGGTTGATTGTTTTGGCCATGCCCATGCTGGTTGAGGAAAAATTTCTGCATATCACCGGAGTTGTGTTTGATTTTCTTTCTGTCATTTGCATGATTAAATTTTTCAGCTGCCACATTGTCACTTTACATATTCATGACTGTCATAAGAACAAACACACACTAACAATATGTGAGATGTCTACATATCGATTGGCACCAGTATTGGAGACTTCTATTAAGTGGTTCATTGATTTGAATTTTGACAATGACATGGACCATTTTATACTCTAGGTGTACTTTGTTCTCCTTTTGCCTTTTACATATTTTTGCTAGGTGCTTTCTGACTACATATTGTCACGTTGCTTGGGTGTGTCGCTTGAGCATGATAGCCTTTTTTTAGGATTAAACTTTATAGTCCTTTGCTTCATTTTCTTGTACGAGTAATAAAGAAACCTCTCAAAAGGGGGTCACAACTCACAAGTGGGCAGCTAATGCACATCTTGTTGGTATGGTTGGAGCCAGACTTGGCCTATCAGTTACTTGGGACCTGTAATCTAACTCATTAGTTCTATTTGGTTTTTCAAGCTATATCAGGAACTATTTCATAAAAAAAAAAGCTATATCACGAACTATGGAAAACAAAGTAGGACTATTAATATGGATTAGAAGTATATATCATGAACTAAGGGGGGAGTTTTACAAGTATTCATTGTACAAGAAGATTTTGATTTCATCTCCTTCAGTTGGCGCCTACCCCTCACCATTGACAGGGGAGTCTAAATTATGTACTCTCTCGGTCCAATGAAGGCTGTCCGCATTTTATAAAAAAAGCGGTTCCATAGTTATATAGCTGACTTTGCTCCCTCACTAGTCACTACCAAAAAACACATAATGTGACAAAATGCAGCTTTTTTGCTACGGGCCTTAGTGAATGCAGGCAGGCATCTTCAAGCTGTCCCGAATCAGCTTTTATCCACCTTCCAGCTCTCCGCCAGCCTATCCTCCGTTAATACATGCTTCGCCTCCTCGATCGTAACCGTTCATCTTAGGCATGCCACCATACACACAGGCCTGTGTGATCGTGGTGGGAACGACCATACATATACATAGAGTGCCTCTAGCGTGACCGAGTTTGAGGACCAGATCAAATGACCCCATGCCACGTTGGTACGGGGCCCCGTACCAACGTGGCATGGGGTCATTTGATCTGGTCCTCAAACTCGGCCCCGTACCAACGTGGCATGGGGTCATTTGATCTGGTCCTCAAAACTCTGTCACTAAAATATTTCCCATATACATACATGCCTGTTGCCACCATCGTGGTTCAAAGTTCAAACAGGTAGCCGTTTGGGGAAAACTATCTTTCCAGCAAGCCAAGAGCCGTTGAGAGACGACACTGGTGCCGCCAGCTCTCTCACAACACAATCCCCTTGTTCAATTTCATTATTCAATCCAAATTAACCCCGTCTTAGTGGTATCTTATGGTGCGAGGTCCTCACGTGCATGTAGTAAGAACTTGTATCATTGTTGATCAGTAAAACGACATCTAACTCCTCTGTCCAAATATTGTTCATTGCTTTAACGATCTGCACGTTTTACTGCATTTGGGTCACCCATCATGTCCATCATCAACTTTTCTGGAGAGTCTTCCTAAGTAGCAAATGTCTTGAGATCAACCTGAAGTAACCAGGTTCAATAACACGGTGGAGATTATTTTCTCCACAAACCTAGGACATAAGTGCGTGCCATGTCTTAGTTGGTACATTACCTTTCGTCTTTGTCCAGAGAACAACGACTCTTGTTTTTTGTATGCATCCTGCTTTTCCTTGGCTTTTTTTTCCACCCAGTGCCCATATTTCAATCTCTAGAAGTTTGGCTTCCAAAAGTAAAAAACCCTAGAGCAGAAGATAACTACACAAATTTAGTTTACAGGAGATGCAGCAAAAATAGCTCTACTCAAAGCTTAAGCCATCTCCATTGACCTGTTTGTTTTCTTTGAAGGTCCCAACTTGACTTATTTGATAGAACCTTGAAAAACATAAAGTAACGCATTTCAAACTTCACAAAGCATCGATAGGTCGTGATTTAAGATTATCTGACAACATAACTAATGATAATGTTTTGTTACAAGCCATGTGTATACGTGTATATAAAAAACATTTTTTTATATTCTCCCTTGAGATTGTCATAATTGGCCATTTTATTACAGAGAGGAGGTGTTTGATCAATTGAGTTTGAGTTTCCCACTAACAACTGCCCCTACCATCGAAGGGGTTGAAAATTATTTTGAGATCGGGGTACCTAAGAAAGCACTTCAGAAAAGCAATGACTTCATCTTCCATTGATCTTGAAGCTAAATTATGGATGCTTCAAATTACTCACTGCAGGCTGAGCATTGTGAAGCTTGCGTATTAAAACGATCGTTGTTTGTGTCTTCGTGTAAGGTGCTCTACCAAGTCTATGAAAGTGGCATTTGGAAGATTGAAAACACACACTGTGAGCTGAACCATCCCGCACAATAATTTCAGAGGTAACAGTTTCACGGATTTGGGGTAGATGGTAGAAGAACATGTACTCGCATGCACTCCAATAAATACATCGTTGAAAACATACACATGCATCTAGGCGCAAAAATTCAGTTTTTTTTTTATGACTTGTGCTGGTTAATCATATTCATGACTTCACCAGTTTGGAAAATTAATTGTGTTCCGGCCAATCCAGCTGCTAGTGTGGTGGTTAGGGCTCTCTCTAGGGCAAGGTCAAACAGGTGTTCTGGGAAACAAAAGTCAGGTAACATGCCTAGACCAAGTTGGGCATTGCATCCAAGATCCACGACACAAATCAGGTTCTACGCGAACTAACCAATGTAAAAGCAACAACAGTTCCCGGAATTTGTTCCCTGTAATCTCTGGTTAATCAGAGGTATAAATCCTTCCGATACTCCAACGCAAATCTTTCTAGTACTCTTACGAACTGATGCTGACGGCAGACCACTTTGTCATTGCTTCTTCTCCTCTGCTTTTCTAGGCTGCCAAAAAACCAACAATATATTTATTTACTAAAAATTGAGGAAAGCTTTAGAGATAGTGCTTTGGATAATAGAGGTAGTGTTACTGCCAAATAAGCAAGAAGTTCCATCCAGTCATAAATTTTTTTAAAGAAAAGCACAACAAGGAAAATATTAGACAAGATGGTACATAAACATAGCATATTGTGTAAGTAGGTAAGAAACATAAATCATGTGAACACTTTAAGATCAAATAACTTATAATCAATGGCATACACATAGTACTCTTTCAGTGAGAGATGCACGATGCATGAAATCAGAGTAAGATTGGTGCGAGAAGTTTCTGTAGAAATGTGGAAATTATGATGACTGATATAGGCCTACAACAATGTGTGATCCTCCGTCCAAAAATATGTGTCCTCATTAGAAAACCAAAATGTTGGGTTTTCTAATGAGGACAGATAATTGGGACGGAGGGAGTATAAAACAAAGCCATGGAAATGCATGTACTATCAATATCTTATGTCAGTAAGGAGAATCAGTTGCACCCCAATCCATACTTCCGACTTGATAGGGCATGGAATACTATGTTGTTTATGTTTCTTATCAAAAGAAATCACATAATCCCTCCATTCCACATTAATAGTTCGACCCTTTTTCCAACATGAACTTAACTTTGGGCTTTCCAAATGAGTAGGATGAGATAATAAATACTCCCTCTGTTCCAAAATACTGTGTATATTTCGCCAAATCACGTGACTTCCTCTTTCCAAAATTGGAGGAAACTTGGAAGGATTGACTTGAACTTGGTTCGTGAACTAGCATAAGAGTTGGACGGGATATCAGGGAGAAGAAATCATGTGACTTCCTTGTAGGCTTCATGGTCCAATAAAAATGAGAATTTTCTCAAATGTACACAGTATTTTGGAATGGAGGGAGTATGTGTTTGGTAAGCAACTGCCTAATTAAAGCAACATGCACAGCCTGGTCCATCAAATCAAGCTCCTTCTGAAGATTCACCTAGTTATTAATTGAAAAATACTGGAAACCTTCTCTCAGACACCTTATTTACATGAATCATAACGCTCAAGTACTCATAACATCATAATTCACCTAATTATTCATCTTTTAAAACTCCTTTCAATTTTTCTACATGGAACTAATGAAACCAGCTTCTAGCATCACCTTAAGTTCCAAAATCTAAAAACCCCAAAATAGATACATTGAGAACTTCATCTCAAAGAATCATATGCTCTATTCAATTTACAAATTCTACGTGATGGAAGCATCATAATGCTACAAACATCTCCAATTGAACCAAAAGCTTGCTCTAACAAGAAAGTATTTTGTGATTTCAATGGACCATTCCCCAAGCATTTAACTGGAATCTTCAAACAACAGCAGCTGTTAGCTCTATAGCTTGCACTCTAGTGCTTACCACATTCGGAATCTTAAAAAAAACACTAAACAAAATCAAACATTGATCAAATTCACTGAGCAATCATTCCAGATTAAACTAACAAATTCACAATCAAACACCTTATTTCCCTTAATAGCTTCAAACTAATCCATGTCTCATAAAGAACTCCTAACAGCTACTTTAAATATAAAAAAACTAGTCCCCATTTTCATCAGTCTCCTAAAACACCCACCAACTGTTCGACGAAATCGAAACCCGAACAACGTGATCGCCAACAGTTTGTTAAAATACCACAACCAAAACAGACAAGAACGAAGACCCAGTTTCTGAATTGTGAACATACCTTGGTACCGGGAAACTTCTGGTTGATCTCCTCCTCCGGGATAAGAACAGGCCATGACTCGCCCGCCTCGCGGAACATCTGCTCGGTCTCGAGCATCTGGCCCTTGTCTAGGATCATGGTGCGAATCTGCTGGGCGGAGGTGGAAGTGGCGTCGAAGACCTCCTCGATGCCATTGACGAATGTGACGGTGATCTGCGGCGGATGGTCGTCGGTGCGCCGCTTGACTAGCAGCTGGCACGCCGGGTTCGACTCCTTGGCCTTGCGCGCGTTGCACTGCGCCAGGAACTCCATGCACGCCGCCGTCCGTGGGTCGAGCGCATTGAACTCGATCCGAACCTTCGACAAGAACTTCAACATCTTCTTCTTCTTCGGCGACTCTCTTTCTGGTTTGTGTGCGGCGGGCGCAGGGTTGTTTGGTCATGCTCAAGGGGCACAAAAGGTGTTCGGACTCCCTGACCGGAGAGAAATTATTGGGTGCGCCGTGCGTCCCACGTGGGTTTGCGACATCAAATAGGAGGACCCCACGTAGGAAGAAATTATCGGGTACAACAACCTGGCTATGTCACTTTATGCAATGCGCCAATACATTTTTCAATGCATCTACGACACCAGGCTGGCCGTGTGTGTCGCCAATCATGGGCTAACACATTAGTCATCAAGTGCTGTGATGGCTATATTAGGGCCCACGTGCACGTTGCTCTGTGAGTGTGGGTCATTCTCGCTTGCACATAAGGGTGTTCACCTTGCGAGCTTTTTCGGTTCGATTCTACTCGGCTCTGCTCATGCTCAGCTTGACTCGAGCTCAACTCGGCTTGACTTTTTTCGAGCTTGAGCCACCCTTTAACTCGACTCGTATTAACTCAAAGCTCGATTCGAGAATCAATTCGAGCTTGACTCGACTTTTTTTTGTGAAGAAGCCTTATAACCTTTGTTTGTGTTTATTGTTTATTATATTTTTTGGTTTATTGTGTTATGTAGTAAATGTCACAACCAAACTACCCAAAAGCCTATAGAAAATTGGACCGGTCATCGACCTTGATTGATGGCTGATTGGCAGGTTTGGTTAGACCGCGGGTGAAACTAGATTGACCCGGGGTTTAATATTATGAGGCAGCATTGGTGAAGTTGACCAACGAGGTGTTTGTGTGATGGATAGAACACGCTTCTCTTAACCGGAGGTTCTGAGCTCGAACCCCCACTCCGTTGGCCACCCACCCGGGATTATATCCTGATTTACACAGTGCGTATGATGGGTGTGCCTTGTATGCACCCAAGGAGATTGGTGGTGGGATGTGGTGCTCTAAGAGGTCAGTTTTTTTGTCCCTTCTAGTCGGGTCCTAAGGACTCGGACACCCCTTGTTATAATAAAAAGTCATTTAGTGAAACCTACTTTAAATATGTAATAAATATTTTTTTGTACACAATGAACATAAAAAAAATTGTAGTACAGTTGGTTATTGTGTGCTGATATGTTGGACTTGTTTTTGGGTTTGAATCCCCACAAAAATAAACTTTTTTGCCGTGAGTTATAAAAAAATGAGCTGTAAAATTCTATAACGAGCCCAGTTCGAATTGCTAAATCTTAGGCTCATCTTGAGCCGAACCAAGCTCGAGCCAAAAGTCTAGATGTCGAGCTCAAATCAAGCTAAGCCAAAACTCGATTCGGCTCAGCTCGTGAACAACCCTACTTGCAGCCCTTCTTGTTCATCTTCTTAGTTAGCGACTGTGTGTTTTAGTTTGTGTGTGGCAGACGTAGGGTTCGTTGGTCAAGCTTAGAGGCACCAAATGGTGTTAGTGATCCTTGACCCGAAAGAAATTATTGGGTGTGTTGTGCGTCCCACGTGGGTGTGTGCTGGCCTATAGGAAAAAATTTCAATGTGTTTCCTACACCAAGCTAGTGTGATGTCACCATTCATGGAACGACATGTTAGTCATCAAGGGTACGTTTGGGAGGCAGATTTTAGGTAAAAAAAAGCCGCTTTTTAGGTAGATAAAATAAGCGATTTTCATCTGACAAAAGCGGCTTTTACTCGAAAACTGGTACTAAAACCACTTTTTAGAAAATCTCTACACTAACCTTGTCCCCTTCGCTCTGCCGCCGCTCGTCCCCTTAGCTCTGCCATCGTCGCCTCCGATTGGACAGCCGCCGACTCAACGTTGTCTCCGATCGGACATCCCCTCTTTCGATTTCTGCGCCGTCGTCGCCTCCGACTGGACAACCGCCTGGATCGCCGCCGTCTCTGATCGGACATCCCCATTTTTGGACATTTTATTTATCATTATAAGAAAGAGCACTAACAATGAGGAAGAAATAAAAAGAGTGGATCAAAATGGATAAAAAATGGGTAAGAAATGCATCGTTGAAGTTTGACCCATTAAAAAAGTTATCGTGTAATCAATTACACGATAATCAGTGTTATCGTATAATCGATTGAGCTATCGTGTAATCCAACACATGATAACTAGGCAATCGTGCATTGGATTACACGATAGGCTATCATGCATTGGATTACACGATAGCTCGGCTATCGTGGAATCGATTACACGATACAATGAGCTATCGTGTAATCGATTACACTATAAAGTGTGCTATCGTGTAATCAATTATACGATAGTACACTGTATCGTGTAATCCCCATTAAAATAAAACAAACTTCAACATTTCATATCTCCCTCATTTTTAGTTCGTTTTCGGCTTTTTTTTGTTCTTCCTTATTTTTTATGCTCTTTCTCAAAAATAATGAAGAACAAAATTTTTTTTGCCGAAAACGGACTAAAATGAGGGGGATATGGATTGTTGAAGTTTCTTCTATTAAGGGTCAAAGCGTCACAAGAGCTATTTAGTTTTTTTCTAAAATCTGCCCCATTCAAACAAGCTTTAGGGGGTGACTTTTGACAAAAGCGCTTTCGGAGTAGGCATTACCATACGGATCACGATTTAGTTTTTCGTTAACAAAAGCGGGTTAAAAAACCATTTTTTAAAAAACAAAAGCGGTTGCCAAATGCACCCTAAAGGCCCGTCCTTTCTCCTAGAGAAAGGGGTTTTAAGGGGAGAGAAAAAATCTTTTGCTTAAAAAACTGTTTAGATGATACTTTTATACCAGAAAAAAAATTTATCATAAAGGGGAGAAACGGTCCCTTTTCCTTTCTACCAGAAACCTCCTCATGAGGAGGTTTATGGTAGAAAGTCCCTTTCTAGTAGTTTTCAAATGGAATAAATCTTTCTGCTAAAGGAAAAATAAGCCTTTCTACTAAAGGAAAAAGATGTGCCAAACATTCTTCTTTTTCTGCTAAAGGAAAAGGAGGAAAAATTAATTTTCCTTTCTTCATTAAAAAATATCCAAACGGGCCCTAAGTGTTGCATGGAGGCTGTGATATAAATTGTCACTGCTTCCATGAAAGTTACACACATGGGGAGCTTAGTGTACTAAATACATTGAAAAATTTAGCTTGCCAACTGTGGTGTGAGCTTTGTGAAATTTATATTTTGCTAAAACCATGAGAACTCCTCGTTTTGAGAAATTACTGGGTATAACAAGTAACCCACGTCACCTTTTCTACCACTTTTGCAGGAGCTATTGATTTTCAAGATTGACAACGCATATGCTATACACCTGCACTCCAGTTGTTTGACACCAATTTGTTGAAGAGCATGCTATGGTCCATGCGGCATCAATCTCTTATATCGACGGCTCTGTGGTGCCCTGGAGTATTGTGCCAAAGATACTCAATAATTTCTTCGTCTCATGTACGGCAAAGTCTAAGGAAGTGACCATCTAGCCTGAGTCCCATCATATGGAAGAGTTATTGAGCACCCCCGCACGTCCCACATTGATTTGCATTTTGCCTACTGAGGACCCCCACCCATTCCCTTTTCTTGGCATTTGCATGGGTGGGGACTTTCTAATGGCTCAGGGCAAACTTGATGTAAGGCGCCAAGCGTGCCTAATACTTTTCGTGACAAGAGCTAGGAAGTACGGATATGAATACGACAACACGATACGACATGGACACGGGGACACAACATTTTTTCAAAAAGTAGGATACGACACGGCTAATAAAAAATTATTTATATAAGTTTTAAATATATTTTTGGTATTGTAGCAACATATTTTTTTTAAAACCTTGTAAAAATTACAACTATAAACTTGTGATTGAAAAATTATTTTTTGTTCATAATTTCTAGCCGGTAAGAATGTCACACAAAAAATAGCTATGCGTTAGACAATAAACACTTTTTAATCTATTTTAACCGCGAAATAAAAATATATACTTTATGCGGGATGCGACAGAATACGCATGCAACCATGTCGCTGCTACGAGAGCGATTTTGCCATATTTGTGCTTCCTAGTATGAGAGTATCATTGAGTGTGTCTAGCATGGCATGTGGCATTTGCACCCACATTAATAGTGCATACACCAATAACAGCTGGAGCACACGCATCTAGTGTGACGATCAACAGCAGCTTTCTATCATGTGGGCAAGTTCAACATGGCGCACCCAAGGGGCAATAAATAGCTTATCCCTACCCTAGCCAAGATTCTCTACACGTGTACATGAAGGTAAATGTTGTACATAGCTGTGTGGCATCCACGACAATGGGCTAGGGCGTCTAAATGGCATGTGGTACAAGTAAGGAGAAAGTATTGGGTGTCCTTGGCACATTATTTTAAGGCATCAGGGAGCCGTCGATTTCCAAGATTGACGGCGCACTCGCACTCAGCTGTTTGGCGCCGAAACAGCTGGAGCGCCTAGAAGCTGATATGGTGAACCCAAAAATTTCTCGCAAGTAAGATATTAACTCTAAACCTACTTGTATAAGTGGGCAATCAAATTGTAGTACTATAAGCATGCAATAGATCGTCTGCTTAATCATTACATATGTGATTATTATCATCAACAAAATAGGCAGTAATCAATATGCATTCAAAGCTTCAAGTACATAGCATCTTGCTTATAAAAAAAGTATGCATGTACATCTAGATAAATGATTCGCAAGGAACTTTTTTATTATCTCTTAATCCTCAAGCCATTTTTTAAAATCTTCTCCCATGATTATAGTGTCGAGTCTGAAATCCCATGTCAGTTCCTCAAACATTGACGGCTATTTGTTGTACAGTTGATCAAGCTCCAAGTTCTCTCCATAAGATTGAATTTGAAGATCTGATCCCACTGTGTGCTGACCAAGCAATTCTTCAAAAATGGGGAGCAATGGATAAAATTGTTGTTCTACTTGCATGATGGGAACTTGGCCAAATACTGTGTTTGCGATAATTGGCCCATTTTTTTCCATTTGGAATCGCATTAGTTTTCTCATACCCTGTTCATGACGAATTTCTTTGTGGTATTGTTGATCAAGTTCCATGATTGCGAATCATGTTGGATGATGGCCTTGTTCTCTCCTTCACCAGCATCCCCAAGAGCTTTGTCTTGCCGATGCCGAATCTTACAAATAGCATCTTCTTGGAGTTGTTTCTCATTCACCTACACAAAAAAAAAGATTAAATAATCAAGTCATTAAAGCCTTAGAATAATTGATCAAGTTGTATGTGTGCATAAGATTGAAGATGAAGGTCTGATCCCACGGTTGGAGTGTTTGCTGGCCAAGTCAATTCTTCGAAAACTGGCAACAACGGATCGACATGATGAATCCAAGTCCTTGAAATTAAGATCATATGTCGGATGACACATAATGCCTCAACCGTAACTGTTAACTCACGACACAGGCAGGCAATCTTTACGTAGGTTCGGGACTGCAACAAGCAATGGCATTGCAGTGATGATTGAAAGTGAAACTATGAGGGAGCTTCCATTTAATTCATGATCTGAGCAACGATGAAAGGATGGCCTAGATTTAATCACACAAAGAAAATACAAGTGGATGGGAATCAGGTCTAAAGGGCATAATATCATACGAAACACCATCTTGAAGAAGTATCGCAATGCCTCGTGTCGTTATTTCTTTCAACAAACCAGCAAATGAAACAAGAGTTTGATTTGGCCTTTACCGGAAACTAACCATTTTTTTAATTGGATTTTAATGCAAACCATGGTCCAAAGCAAGAGATTAACATGCAATTAGATCCCAGCTTTAAGGATAACTCACTTGAATAGTCGAATCATATCAAGTAATATACTCAACGGGCCATTTAAGATGAATTTCTAATTGATAAAGCGCTTTGAGGCAAATACCTTATCATCTGCATGGAGAAGAATTGAATGAACAACCATATTTACCATATTTTGGCCCAAGAATGTGTCTTAGAAGATTCACGTTATAATTATGAAAAAAAAAGATACACGTTGTGAATTAAATAGAATCCGCTTGATTATGCCTGTACAAATTTACTTCCAAATGTGTAAATATCTATCATCTATTCCTTTAAATCGTATTGTTTATCCAGCTTCATATTGTTTGCATCATGTTGGATGATCAACGACCTTGTCCTCTTCCTGACCATAGTCCTTCTGAGCTTTCTGTTTCCTGTGCCGTATCTTACAGATGGCATGTTTTTGAAATTGTATCTCATTTGCCTAAAAAAATGGGAATAAATAATCAAGTCAAGTATAGCTTCCTCAATTGGTCTAATAGATCAATGATTATCAAATATAGTCTATAGTACACTGGAGTTTGTAAGAAGAACTCACTGTATTAGTAGCCGAGAGAGTGAATTCATGCATGATCCAATTAGTCTTTTCAGCAGTTCCATCAGTGTTCTTGTAGTGGTATTTGAATTTCCCCACCTCGCCAATGATGCATCCCTCATTATTCTTCACATCCATTTTCCCTGTTTTTTTCCAGTAGCCATTCCCAGCTGCCCTCATTGCATTTTTACCATAGTCATTGCTATTGCCATTCCGGTCTTTCCTCTTTGAAGTCCTCTTAGTGAAGTAATACTTTTCATCCATCTCCCCATCCGGACCATTGGCTCCTAATTAAAGATATAGCACAGAAACCACAACTTTCAATTAGAATACTACTATATTTTTTGTATTCTAGTAATGTAAATATACTTATCTTTGGTTGATATAAACACAGCAATTACAATGTCAATGTAACATTGTTCATCCATCCTCCCATTGGGACCAGTGGCCTCTAATTACACAGAAAATCCACAACACGCAATCACAAAACCTCATATGCCATCTTTGATCCGCTATAAACATTTTTAATTAATCAAGTACATGAACAAGAGGCTTGTTACTATGCATCCACCCCGGCTTGCATGCCTCCGCATACGGGTGGGCATCAGGGGCCATCGGATATTCATCGGACAGCGCATGTTAATTCAGGACCCGGTCGAGGAATCACCCGCTCACCCCCTCCAAAAATGCCTGCCCTTGATCCGACGGCTCATAATTATGCCCCGGCCATGATTCATGTTGGCTCGTAAGTAGTGTTTAACTTTTCCTAAACATAATTAACAGCACTTTTCTGTAACATATAATGAATTCAACAAGAGGAAGAAGCGAACCATACCAGTGATTACCCATGGCTCCATGTCGTAAACACCCCCTATGCGTTCTACTATTTTGTACACTGCATAAGATGGGAGTACAAGACTTTTGTCATTTCTGTAGAGGTAGAATAGGAGTTCTTGAGGGGTGGGCTTGAACGCATAACCCACCGGCGTAAATGGATAATCTGGGGGAAGCTGGTTATGAAAATCGATATCATTTGGCATTGTGGGCATATTATCATCTTCATCAGCATCGTTACGAGGTTTACACTTTATGATGCATATCACCTGTTTCTGAAACTGAGCAAATATACACTCCAAAGAATCGAAGACATTATTACATTCTAAATCAATTGATTCCGTAAAAGTTTCAAATGCACATATCTAGATTAAAGAGAAGAAAAAGAATATGTATATAGACTGTGATAGACATGCAATTAACAAATCATATATACACCAATTAACCTTTGGTAATTATTAATTTGTCAAAATATGAAACAAGTTAATTGTTTAATTTACTCTCTAATTAACAATTTAAGCTATTGAGAAACGGTGTATATATCTACATCACAAGAGAAGAAAAATAATATATACATGGGTCACGATAAACATATCATTAACAAATCATGTAAGTACTAACCTTTGGTAATTGTTAATTAATTTGTCAAAATATAAAACGATTTTATTGATAATTTGGTCTAATTAATAACTTAAGCTATTGAGAAACGAACGTTATGTAACTATTGCTTTATGGTCATGTAAACCTGTTAAGTGAAGCAAAGCAACATATAGTAAAAGAATATAGGTATTTGAGCAGTGACACCTGGCACACATATGCTTGCAATTATATTTAAATACAAATGAATTACGTGAAAAGTAGCAAAGAAAATCTTCAAATAAAAAGTTTATATAGAGAAATTAAAATTAATATAAACCTACAATATTCCTTTAATATCGCAATTCGCAACTATATCAAGCGAAATAATATAAGAACCGGCTGCAGTACAAGAAAAGAACATATAACACAAATCATGGTAATCTTTAGCAAACAGACAAGAACTCAAGATTAGTAAGCTAGCTAGATGATCATATATTAATCTGTAAAAATGATAATAGAAAAAAAAAACATGCATATTTAAACAATATATTACCTCATTAGCCTTTAGCTCATACTCATCCATGAGCCAGTGAGTCTTGCTGCCCTTCTTCTTTCCCGAACTTTCTACATGATCCTCTGCATAATAAGCAAAAGCTCTCTTCTGGGCAACTAAGTTAGGTGGGATGTTATCATCATAGATGTCATGAGGTTTTTGCGTCGCCCTCCAGTAACCCTTCCCGGCTTCCCGCTTCGGCGTCTTCCCACTGTTTTTCTTCTTTCTTTCGCTGAAATAGTAGCGCGGAAACCCTATCTTGGCCGTCCTTTCTTGTCCAGCCCCTATACAAAAATCAACATAAATTAAGAAAAGTAAATAACACAAAAAATCAGCATACATGACTAACATACACATGATCCATTACCAGTTAAAATCCAGGGCTCTTGGGCATAGATGTTGCACCCCAAGACCACTGCTCGGGAGGGAAGGGAGTTTTCACCATTGTTAACTTTGACTTGGAGGTAGTCCAGGGCAAGAACCAAGTCCGATGGATCAAACCGGAAGCCCAAGTTGTATCTGAACATCTGTTTTCCCCAAATCCTCAACACCTCTTCTTCCTCCATGATCATCTCAAGGCTTTGCTCTGATGGATCAAACGGCAAGCCCAAGTAGTATCGGAACATCTGTTCTCCGCTAATCCTCAACGCTTCTTCTTCCATCTTCTCAAGGCTTTGCTCTCCTTGACTATTGTTCTAGTCTGCACTCTTCTTCTCTGCTGCTTTGAGTTCGTAAATCACGTAAAAAAACCCTTTGCATGCATGCATGGCCCTGCATGGGGGGGGATTCTTAATAGCTTATATAGGTTTGCTAAGTTGCCTAAAAGAGGATTATCTGGAAGGATTAGGACTTGAAAGAGAAAGAAGCGCCGATAATTTAGTTATCTTATATGGGTTTTTAGGAAAGTTAATTGGTGACTCCTTGTACTACTAGATCTGGAATTTGTTGCAATGAAGCTTCCTTACTCGTAAGTTCATGTTAGAAATTTGTTTGAGTAATTTGGAAATATTTTTTCGCTTTATGGAAATTTAAGCAATTTTATGTGGGACCCACTCAGAGTCCGTGCCGGCGGTCAACCAATCGGCTCTCCAGTGACGGTGGCTGCCGATGCAGGTTAGTGTATGAGTGCACGTTGACTGTGAAGATTGGAAAGCCCACTAAGGCCCATTAAGTGCGGCCCAGGCAGTAAGTGAAGGCTGGCCCGGCGCCATATGGACCTTCCCGAAGTACTTATTACTAATGCATACTTCCTCCGTCCAACGAAACATGTCTGCATCTGAACTTTATCGAACTCTAAGGCCCCTTCAAAAACACAGAATTTCCCACCCTCCCGTGTTTTTTGTCGTGAGAGAGCAAAGTCAGTCAATGACGGAACCAGTTTTTTCAAATACAGACAGGCTTCATTGGACGGAGGGTAATATTAATTGTCCTTGGCGTTATTTCCTTCTTTATGTTGTACACCTAATGAGCAGAGGTAAGAAGAGGCTTTTTCTTTGCCAAAAAAAAAACAGAGGAAGCTTTTGTGTGGCCTACATGGGTGTTCCGATATCCTTGCAATTGGAACTTGGAGTTCAGTTACTTTAGGGTGTTTTTTCAGGTACAATGCTTGAGGGGTATCAGGTATGAGCGTGAGTGAGCCTATTCAGCAGTCGCCTTGCAATTTCAACCATCCTGTTTGAGAACAATTTTTTGTCGTTCAGGAGGATATCCTGCACTTCACAGGAATCGTTGATCAGGTGATCAAAACCACACCCGCTAGCGCACGCGCGCTCCAGCAAAGCTTAGCTACCATGTATACCACAGTGTGGGAGTTTTAAGGATCATATATTACAAAGGTTACAAGTCAGATTCAGCTCAAATTTGGTGAACCCTTCTCAAATTCCAATGGTTACTATGTGCCAACAACCCATACCTTTTTGGCTCTCAAGATGGTGCTGCTTAGTCAAGAACTAGTAGTACGGAGTATATCTAACACCAAGTTTTAGCTTGGGGCTCATGTAAATCATCTTTCACGTTATGCGCTTAAGTTTGTTCCAGAGAGAGAGAGAGAGAGAGAATAAACCATTCAATTCAATATCATCCTCATTTGAAAATATAATTTGAAAATATAATTCACAAGATGTATATAGTCCACATTTTTGGCCATTCTTGTTTTCTATTTTTTGTTTTCACAATTGATGATTCCGGCATCTTGCCAAAAAGAAATTGAATATTCCAGGAAGGATGCATGTGAAGTGCTGAGATTAGTGACAATGCACAAATTGAATATTCCAGGAAGCATGCACCACTTTCCTAGTGCAAGAAGACGACGAACGGAAAAAACATGAATGGTATTTACCGAGCAAATGAAGATGAAGGAAACCAAAACAAATGACTCCTCTAACACGCTTATGTAGCAAACTCGGAAAGAGTATACACACCCATCCGGACTGAAATACAAAATTTAGCTTCTCCCTGTGATCTCCCCCTCCAATTTCATTCTCTTTGCACTTTGCACATCTGGCAGAGTATTCATCCTTTTGTCCACACCCGAGTCATGCAAGAACATGCAATTAACACCATTCCTGCACCCCTTGGGAGTGTTGAAATACATGCAAGGCTTAGGGATCTTACCCCTAGAATCTCTTGATCTTGGATTTGGCTGGGAGGATTCGTTTGATCTTAGCATGTCGTAATTAGGCCGGCTACCAAACTGTAATAAAGTCAGATTTTGAGCTTCTTTCTTTTCTCCTC
Source organism: Houttuynia cordata (assembly GCA_039654745.1). Lineage (NCBI taxonomy): Eukaryota > Viridiplantae > Streptophyta > Magnoliopsida > Piperales > Saururaceae > Houttuynia > Houttuynia cordata. The sequence goes on from CM077508.1 coordinate 27,746,638, forward strand.
CATGTTGCTGTATCAAATTCTTGTAGTAGTTTAAGTCCTTAACAACAGGGGTGTTGGTTGTCATGGATGTAGATGCAGCCGATGTGATCAAGTGAGGGTTTACTGAAGTTGGCACAACTGGTTTTGTTATTGGATGCAATTGATTTGAAACTGTGGGCCCTAATGATGGTGGGCTCGATAATGGCACATCACTTTCAACGCGGAATGCAGGTATGGTTGGGGGTGATGGCACAGGTGCTGGAGCAGACATTGGGTGGGGCAAGAGTTTAGAATGTGTGCTGGAAGAACCATACTCTTTTAGCAATTGTTCTATCAGTGTAGGGTCGCTGAGGATTTTAACGAGTAAATCACGGTCGATTAAGCTTCCTTCCTCATTAGTTCTCATTATTGCTGTGAAGGCTGCTTGGGCAGCTGCCAATACATCTGGTTTGGCACCCGTAGGCAAAACCTCAACTACAGGTTTTGTGTTAGGAATTATATTACCTGCCAGGTGCTGCACTTTAGTCGGTGGAAATTCCAGCGCTGATCCCTGGACCCTCAGATCAGGTAAATTTTTTGGTAGGATACTTGACTGCTCCGAGATCATAGATAGAGTGACTGGTTGCACAGAATCAAATGAATCCAAATTTTCATCGTCTTCAACAGGAATTACTGGAATAGAAGGAGTCTGCGAATCATCATAACGACTTGCAGTTACTTCAGCTGAAACTGTAGGGCTGCACAGACGTCAATCACCAAAACATCAGTCTAGAAGTAAGGAGATTTATCAACTATATGCAAACAAAACTGTTTGCTCATCGCAATTCAATTGATTTAACTCCAGAAAGAGAAATGGAAAGGGAAAGAGAATAACATATCAGCAGCAAGATCACACAGAAACCTAGCTGCAACATATATATGTCCTTAAATTGTAAATGACAACCATAATGAAGCCCAAAGAAAAAACATATCACCTAGAAGGAATAGCAGATGGACGTGGATAAACTGCTTCAAGCACTCCCAGCTCTCTTTGTTTTTGTATCACCACTTCTTTGCTTTCTTCTCCTGTTGCTACTTGCCAAGCAAGATCCAATTGTATCTGCATATTGAACAAAGATAAAAGCTATAAGACTGGAGAATTTAAAAATGATCCTTTTCTCAAGCAATAACAATTTTTAAAAAAGAATTGGGAAAAAAACAGAATGAAGAAAATTCAACTATGACAAATATTAGAATGGTTCAAAAGAAGCTATTGAATCTTAGCAAGCTTACTCTGGGAGGGCATTTCCACTTGATTGGAGGAATCTTGGGGATGGAAGATTGTGGGACTCCAAATCCAGGTGGAAGGACGTCAGCGGAGCCCACTCCTGCTGAATGCAACAGCCATGATGTTTTTGCCTGTAAGTGATCTTGAGCTCCAGATCCGGATTGTAAAGGAGCCTCTTCTGACAGAAAAAGCCTCACCTGGAGAAAGAAATAGAAAGCACCAATTTCAGATGCTTTAGAGGCAGATGCATCTTTCATTGAAAATCAAAGAGCAGAGCAGCACAATTAGACTTGTATCAACTAAGATATACTCCCTCCGTCCTAAAATACCACACTACCCACTTTTTGAGGATGTGGCAGGTATTTTAGGACGGAGGGAGTATGATTTATCATATCATGACAACGTTTAGAAGAATTTAGTGAGAAAGTTGGTTTTTACTGCTTGCTTAAACTGGCAATAATATCACATTAAGAATGTCTCCATACAAATCAGAAGGTAAGAACGTTAGTTACTAGTCACTTTAGAAGATAGAAATTACAAAAGTAAGTGTCCCACCCTATATACCAGATTCAGCAGTCATCCCGCTGACTGACTTTCAAAAAAACTTCAAATTTTAATCTAGTATTTTCACATCTTTAGGGAAAAGAAATCTACATATGGACTCTTACAAAGCTCCAAGCATTCCGCAGAGGGCTAAAGGCAAATACAAAACCACTTTTTAAAGGAATTTTTCAACAATAAAAATGATATCTGCATTTGCAACAACATATATGATAAAATACTGGATCTTTTAATAGGACGAGTCCAAGAACTTCATCATTGGTAAAAGACAACTGCAGTAAATCCTCCAACTTGCTTCCCCATCGCATCCTCCACATATGCAGGAGAGCATGTAATAGAGGAACTTCAGCTTAAAATGCAACAGGTTTACCCGAAAATGCTAGCCTCTAGGACATATCTACCACAAAACAAGCCAGAATATATTGAAGGAATAATAGTAAACATCAAGTTGAATTTGGTTTTGGAAAAAGTATCTATAACAAAAATTTACAATGAATGAGACATCTAGCCATCGTGTCGAGCCTTGTAAATAAGGACAACTTGTAAAGATCGTTCCTTAACATCAACAAGATCGTTCTGGCTAAGTGATGAGACAAAATTCATCAGCTAATAAATGCCATCTTCATTCATCTACTGCAACTAAGATAATTGCAGCATCTTTTGCCTAATTTTGGACTTCAAATCTTACGAGCAGAGAGACAACATTGGGATAACAGCAGAACCCGAATGTCCCCCAAAATCCTCATGTCCACATATGCCTCATAAGGAAACAATCATATTGCCAACCATGATCCAAATAGAATCAATCTTTCTCCTCTGGAAGTAGACTATAATTAAGGCACTACACCATATAAAAGATAACTAATCAAACTTGGCTATAACAGAAGCCATATACAGCTGGAAATTAAGCATAAATTTGTCACTTCCTATCAGCTTAACCTAACGGTGAAGAGAGGTGAAAACGAAAATGTTGTAAATCAAGAATTTCAATGTGTAAGAAATTTCATGTGCCTCCTGAAAAACATTAAGAGTGGTCCTGCTTACATACCTTTCAATTGCAAGTGTGAACTCATTGTCAGGTAAGGGCAAGAAAAGCTAAGCCTAGGATGTTACTTTATTCTCTGACAACACTTAAACTACATACAAGTTCACCCTCTATAAAATCAAAAGCAAAACTATGGAATTGCCTACCTATGATACTGACACAAAGAATTTTCTTTCTTTCCAGGGATATAAACTTTAGAAAATACAATGAAAATTATCCTCTTCTTGTCAAGAGAACTCGTGTGTATGAATTTTGTTTCCAAACTTACATTATCAATCTCAACATCATCATCACATTACCTCCAATCACAACAAACTGTCTTGTCAAATTAACTTCAGTGCTACTGTCTTTTTTCAAGAATATGAAAGTATACCTTCTAAATGTACAACATTCACCATAAAAACTTTATTTTATTTACAGGCTACATAAATGACATACTAATACATTCATCAACGGATAGCCTCCACTACCTTGCCCTCGTACAATGTTGGTATAAAAGGAAAAGGGTGCCTTCGTATCAAATCAAAAGTATAACTCAACAACTATTCCAGTTCAATAACTCACCTGAAAAATGCTCACACTCATCACCATTGAAGCAAATAAGACCAAATGCCCAAAGGTTAGGGTTCAGAAGTGATTTATGATGATATAATTTGAATGAAAAGCTCGCCAAATTTTGTACATTCTTTATTGATGCTCATAGAAAAAAATTAGGTTGAGACAACATTGTTCTTCAAGATAATTAGCTAATTAAAATACTGAAGAAAAAAGAGCCCATCAAAATCTCATCCTAAGGAAACCAAGTACTTGAGCACCAATGAAATAAAGAAAAGGCAGTTTGATTAGCCAGGTAGGAAACTTTCAAGCAATAGACTTTTTGGTCTGGTAAAATCTTTCCCTGTTTTTTTCTTACTTTCAAGGATTGAGGATATGAAATTTATTTTATCGGTGCTCAGATCTCTTTTAGTCCCGTATTGAGGATTGACTTTACTATCTCTTACAAAAGAGGTAACCCAAAACAGGCTGGAATGGAGTAAGATCCGTGTCGCCGACCCCAAATAGTTGGGAAAAGGCGCTACTTGATTATGATTATGATTATGTTTTTGAAAGTGGTTATGGTAATTTGGTAGAACAAAATCCAGTTTAACTCCATGTAATAGTAATATGCATCACTTTGATACCAAGACATTCCGGTTGTGAAATGCGCAGCTTTAGGTTCAAATTCTTCACTAGTTGTCTATCCACTTATTCACCAACAGAACCACATAAGTAAATAAAGTTCTAGAACAAATTTTTTTTATGTTTTTAAAACTGGATTTTTGCTGAGAACTAAAATTTTCATCCTTTTTCAATCATAATATTGACTTCTCTACTTGCCAAAAGAACTCATGTGCTTGTCATTTTTGTTTCCAAAGCTTAACATCATCATATTGCCCCCAGTCACCACAAGACGTTCCTGTCAAATTAACTTCGGTGCTACTATCTATTTTCTGGAATATGAAATATTCCAGAAAATAGATAGTAGCACCGAAGTTAATTTGACAGGAAAGTTTGTGGTGACTGGGGGCAATATGATGATGTTAAAGTTTGGAAACAAAATGCATGCACATGAGTTCTTTTGGCAAGTAGAGAAGAATATTATGATTGAAAAGGATGCATGAACATAAATCCTGTAAAAACTTTCCCTATATATGTCCATGGTTACCAAGGGAACAATGAAAGATTGGAGAACCACGAATATAAATATATTCCAAAGCGAAGTCAATTTTTGTAAAATGTTCTGGTGCTCTCAAAATCGTAACCAAGTTCTCAAAATAAGAAGGCACAATCAACAAGACACTCTAAGGAACTACTCAAACAAGAATCTTTCAAAGAGCGGTAATCTTATGCAAGCTACAAGTATTCCACCCAGCAAGGTTTTGATTAAATTTCCAGCATTCAAACATGATCCTATTTTATTCTGGCAGTGAATAAGAACTAGCTTAGCCGAGAACATTTAAATTTGGCTTTCATTTTTCATAATATGCCCATCAAAGCAACGACAATTTTTTTTTAAAGCCCATTCTAATTTCTTCAATACAAAGAACCCAAATTCAATCAGATCCCTTTCTATGCTTTAAATGTCAAATTTCCAAGAGTGAAAATGGTTTCTCAAAAACACAATTTTACATTCAATGAAAATCTCGATTTTCTGACAGATTGATCCAATGGAAATTTCCCCTTTAACATAATTGAAAATATCCACAATGTTACATTCCTTTTTAGTGTCAATTCACAATGTTACATTCACTTTTCATTTTCTGAAAAGGGTCTGCCCTTTTTCCATCAGCCTTTTTTATGATAGCTTTTCTCATTGGTTATAACAGTATATTTTCAAATATGACTTTTGCTCTGGTATACCTTCATATCTTGATTAATCATCTTCAACCATAATTTCTTTATGTTGATGAACAATTTTCCACCGTTCACACGTTTTTATTTGTCCTCCGAGCTAATTGCTGTCTGAATTTTAACCGCAATTCACATGAACCATATTGCCGTTAGGAACTTGCCATGTCTATCTGTGATTTGGTTGACAAAGTACCTTAATCGCTTGTTAAACGTAAAGATTTTTATTTAGGAATAAGAGAATATGCATGGAATTCAAACATATAAGCAGCATGTTATTCATCTGTTCAGGAACAGATTTATATGACTGTTGATATTTTTGTCCAACTTTCTCATCACAACTATTTGTTCTGCAAACTGTGTGTTGCACGGTAAAGATTCCAAGTCCTAAGTTGATACAAATAAAAAACCATCATTACTTCTCACTTATATCTAAATTCCTCATAAACTGAATTTGTAAGTTTTTATTCAGCAAGTATAGCATCTCTTAGATGCTGGCCAATTTAAATTCAATGTTGCAAAATTGGGATCAAATTCATCCACTTCCCACTTCCATAATATGATCCATTTGTTATCTTTTTTGTTATTATTACTATTCGTTATCACTATTCTTTCTGTGGTAACATTCAGTATCACTATTCACTGCTGAAAAAATGTCTATCTATAACTTGAAGAATTCAACACATTTATTTTTTCGAAGAGACAATTAATCATATACGAAGCGTTTTATTCAAAATTTGAGATTAGAAGATTGAGCCACACACCTGTTAAACACAAGAACTTGTGATGTCTCACAATTCCAATAAGAGTCGTTCTTTCGCCTCATATACCATTAACACGCAACTCCACTATACAGCTATAAGGAAATCCTAATACTCACTCCATCTGGAACTAATAGATACATTTGTTTTCAAATGAAATGATTTAACTACTTGACTCTAGTTCATTTTCAACCCCCAATTCCAATAAAAGTCGTTCTTTTGCCTTATACACCATCAACACACAACTCCACTATACAGCTATAAGGAAATCCTAATACTCACTCCGTCCGGAATTAGAAGACACATAATTTTCCAAACTGCACTTCACTTATTTAGCTACTGATTTTTAGTTCACTTTGGAAAAACCAACTTTTCTACTAATTCCTCACTGACGCATACCATTAACACAACAGTACACGACTCATCTAAAGAAAATCCCAACTCCAGTCCAATCCAGCCTCCATTTTCACAAGATTGTCTCCGATTTCAAAATCCGTAAGCCATGAAATTGCAACAAACTCTAAACTTAGAAAAATGGAAATCGTGTTCTACCTGACAGAGATTAACATCAGGTGGCCATGAAACCCTCTTCGTCTTCTGCACCGTCGCCATCACCCGATCTTCCAAGAATTACTACTTTAATTTAGTACTTAAAAAAAATCACTAAAAAACCCCTAATCGCTACCGATTTCAAGAACAAGACCCTAAAAAACGATCTACCGATTTGAGTTGCAGAAAACCCTAGACTCGAGGATTCGCAGATTCATCGTCATCTTCTTCCCATCGTCGTCTTTGAATGGGAGATGGGGGAGTTATTGGTAATTTCAATTCAGGAGCCCTAGAATGTACGGCGCCGATTTCCCCAGCCACGTGGGAGCGACGACGTGTCAGACGTCAGCGGTGGGGGGTGTTTGACCTTATCGTGACCGTTGAGAGTGTGAGGCGGATGAGGAATCAGCGGTCGTGGATAAGGGCGTAGGTTGTTCGTGAGATCTTACGTGGGGGATATGTTAGTGCTCTGCGTGGGAAATTTCTTTTGAATCATCACCGTACGTGTGTTAGTGTGGGCCCTCTGATCTACGGTGGTAGACTAGCTTTGATCCCTTTGAGTGGACCCACGAAGTTTGGACTGTACAAAGGGAAAAGAGTGGTGAGATGTCTGGATACGGAATCCTTAACAGATTCGTGCCGATTCAGCCCGAATCTAATCATTTCTACTGTTTTTGTGTTCGGTTGCTAAGATGGAATGAGAAATTCTATCCGAAGGAAGATTCAGGTCCTAATCGGCCTGAATGGTTGAATCTCCTTATGAGAATGGAAGGTTGTACCAGTATCGAGGGGTGTATCGATGACCACTGATGCAAATATGTAGGCTAGCTATGTGCTGAGACTATGGAATGTCGTATCGGATATCGGTAAAATATCGGTCGGCCTAAGAGACGAAATATCGGAGATATTGTGTAAAAAAATATCGATCGTCAAAAACTACTTTTTACCATATATTTTTACAATTTAACTTTAAAATAAGTTATACTAATTTAAATAAAAAATAGATTTTAAAATATGCATAAAAATGTATATTAGGATAGAAAACAAACATGAAAGTCTTTTTTTCAAAAAATACTGATATATCGGCGATATTTGAAAATTTTCAAAAATCCGATATTGTGTGGTATCGGTGTCTCGGTTTGGGCCCAATACCGATATATCGGCGAGTTGGCATTCCATGGCTGAGACAGGCGCGGAACCTTTCGTATGGATTCAATTCGGCCAATGCACTATTGGCAATGGATTCTGATTTAAAGTACGTCCTTTAGTTTGATTGAGCTTCAATTGAATAGCACCAATTCCTTAAACCCATAGTACTCATTTCGTCCAATTTTATTCCAGACTCATGCATACAAACAAAGCACTGAGGTAGCAAACATAAGTGGGCTTATGCACCAATCACACCTATGAATGTCAAATACCACGAGTCTAAATCAGGCTGCTGCCAAATATTAGGCCCGGCCGCGTTAGTTCACAACGCAAAAGATAACAGATCAGTCAAGGTTGAAGGAAATTCAACTCGATGACTTTCAGTGGATCGAACACTAGGAAAAGGCTTGCGTACACAGCCAAAAAGAGAAGTCACATGGCAATCTCCCTTGTCAAGTGGATCTCCCTCAATGTTTGTGAAAACCATGCACTAAGCAAAGTCTAATTTACACTAGTCGAGGTCCTCCCCCCATCTCTCTTTGGTTCCTCGTTGCATTTGGAGGCTCAACTTGGAGGTTTTGGATAGTTTACTATAGTTACATGTCAAAGTCCACTCACTAGTGGGCCTAACCAGTCTGGACCAGTGGACATGCCCATGATTCAGTGCCCGATGAACAAAGTTGGGTTTGGGGTATGCAGCCAAACATACAAACCTGTTGTAACTGAACAGTCATGAAATCTAATTCTCACCCCTCTCAAAACTCATTAGAGAGCTTATTCTCATTGCCACCTTTCTTCATAGAGAGTACTATGGTTGCATGCATTATGTATGCCTCAAAGAAAATGCTGAATGCACCGCTACTAGGAGCGTAGGAGCACCACTATAGGGCCAATGTGGAGGTATGAGGCTTATGCATCATTGGTACCTGAGAATGTGAAGCACATTACTTGGGAAACGATATTTGTACAGCAGATTCCTACACATTTTCCATACACATCAGCTGTGTATGGAAATGTATAGGAATCTGCTGTAGGGTTATCACTGCCCACATTACTTAGGGGCTGTTTGGATACTCATTTCCCACGGAGAGTTGTAGACATACAATAAAGAGAGCCGTTAGGCAGATACAACCCTACCCTTTTATTATGGTGGCTATATGGACCCCAAGAAACTCCTCGACACCCTATCTCTTATGTACTCGGTAATGTGGTTGGGAATCTCTCATGTATACCCCAGAATATAAGCCCGGCACCAACCTGTCTCCCTCCCACCCAAAATACAGGACAAGTAACTTGTGGTTCAAGTCCAAAATACCGCCATAGCCGGCCTTGACCAGAAGGCAATCATCTCGGTCAGATAAGGAAAAATTACTATGGAAAGAACTCTGTATTTCCATGTCCAGCCACGACCATTCTACATGGAAAGGAAAAGGTAGACAAATATGGAAAGGCCATGTTAAAAATGTAGCAAGGTGGACTTCGGTGCCAACAGCAGAGAAGGAGAAAAGGAGGGGCTTTTTAAGCTGGGGTGAGAGGTGAGAGAAATGATGGGTAGAAAATGGGGGCAATGACTAATTCAAACACTATTACAAAAACTGTAAATATGGGCTAGACAAAAGTTTTTTGGGGTCTATATCATTTTTTTAACTCACCGCCATACCTTGGTCATATTGAAATCTCTTAGGGTGCGTTTGGGAACATGGATTTGGATTTTGCTAAAGGATATAAGAATGCTTAGATTTCTAAATTGCTGAAGATAAGGATTTGTATTTATGTATTCACTATTTGGCAACTGATGGGATTTAACTGTGGATTTACAAATCTGCATGGATTGTTAAATTTCTTGTTTGGGAACTTACATTGGTAGAATCAGATTTGGATGTGAGAAAAAAAGTCTCCTTCTCATGCATTATTAGATTTTCTCTTAATTATTTCAATATTTTAGGAAAGTGATTCCTCATCTCACTATAGTTCATAACACTATTTCATCAAACATAAAATATCTCAATTCCAAAGCATAAGAGTTTTTTTCCTGTTGCAACACAATGCCCAAAAGTAGAAGTCTTTCATCATTCAACATTACAAATCGATCCATTTACTGAACAACAAATTCATAAACCTATAGAAACTTAAGTACTTCACACAAGCAAAAATCCACATATCATTTTAGTAAATTGGCATCACAATCATTTAATCACCTACAAGCAAAAATAAAAAGTTGATGAATCATCAAGTAGTTCGTAGTAAGTGGAAGTACAAGTTAAATCTAAAAGTTACATTGCCATGAACAGGAATTTTCATCAGGTAGTTTATCTTGGATGAGATATAAGTAGTTTCAAGTTGTTCTCATGTCTAAAGATGAGGTTGGTCAAGGAGATCCTTTATCCAAAACGCTTTTTTCTTCAGGATTAAAACTTAAAAGCATCTCAATTAAGGATGGATCACCTTCGAGGTGAAGCCTCAAAGGTGTGCATCTACCACTTGATATGTAGTTGTGATATCAAATAGTTAACCATCCATTTTGACCATCTTGTATAGTCGCGTGTTGTAATTCATGCAGATTGAGACTGAATTTGATTTTCCTTCCCCATCCCTACTTCATACAAAAGCACTGTAATGTTAAGACCTGTTGAAGCATACTAGTTTTAAAAGACAATCATATCACTAAAAACTAATGAAATAACATATTGGTGGAAATATAGAAGCCAATAGATTTGTTCTTAAAGCTAATTCAGCCACTTAAAATTGAATGTAGATAGTAATAAGCACCAATATTTTCACGCCAAACAAAACTCTCAATGCTAATGTGGAAAATTTTTGTTGTAAACAAAGAAAATTGATAAGTTATAAACAAAACTCTCAATGGTGACAGATATAGGGAATGTGAAGTAAGAAAGAATCTAAGAAAAAAATGTCCACAAGATTAGTTTTACATTTATAAACAATGTAGAAAAAGAAACTCTATATTGGCCCTGATATAGCTTAACGTAGAAAAATACTTAATAGTGCAAGACAGAGAACAATTTAAATTTTACCCGTCACAAAATTGACAAAGGCAAGCTGATGATGGATAATGACTGGATATGATTTGGCTTCTAGGAGTGAGAGTTGAGCCAGAACCCTTACATGCAACCCTTACATGCAGGGCATTTCATCAACCCATCCTTTTTCCTTGTAAGCAATAGTTCGAGAACCATGTATAAACTCCCAACTTGTACCCACTAATATTTTTCCAACTAGTTGTGATACTAGTTATTCCATATGAAAAGCTCAGCGTGTATAGCATAGACATTACTTGAAGAAGTATAATAAATTAAAAAGAAACTGTATATCTGACATCATCTAACTTAACTGCAAAAGAAGATAAACATTTTTGCAGGTTCATGAAACAATGACTCTGAACCCATTGCCCTCATCTAATGGTTGGTGTAGCTAGGGACTCATATTTAATCAGCTAACTAGGAAGTGAAGTTAACAGAGATTAAGGAGTATACTCTCAGGTATAAAGGAATCTTATCCAACTTATAACACAACTAGACAAATGATGCCTTTCTCAGAAATATCTTAGTGAGGAATCAGTTGAAGTATATATTGGTGATGAGGACAATATCAGCAACAAATAAAAAAACTACAAAGACAAAGAAAAAAATAATACTCTCTCCCTTCATTCATTTTGGAAAGCCAGATGTACTACTAATTCCATACGGAGGGAGTAGAAAAAAAAATTCAGCCTTTCCTTAATTCTAACACAATTAATAAAATTAATAGAAACCCACTGCACATAACTCCACAAACTTCTAATTAATCTTCTCGACCTTTGGACACAACTAGACAATTGATGCCTTTATCAGAAAATAATGTGATATGAGCAATATCAGCAACAACGCAGAATATACAAAGATGAAAAAGCAAAACTAACAGCATCCAATTTTTTTTAAAAAAATATTATGCACAGAACAGAGAAAAAATAGAATTATTTGACATGCGATATCCTGGGTGGCAGAGAACAATACTTGAGAGAGGTATATCTAAGATGATCACAAGACAAGGCCGATAGTGAAATAGATGATCTTCTTTTCCTGTTTGTAACAAATCGAAAAGCCACAGAGATGATCTTAGAATAGCGCAAGGCAAAAAGGGATTTATAGAATCATCATCAGAGGATAAGAAGGAAAGTGGGTGTTCACCAGGTCAAAGGGTTATGAAATTTCTCGACGGTAGACGAAATGCCGAAACCACCACCACGCGGTTTCGGGTTTTGCTTCTTCTTCTTCCAACCTTCCCCTTGTCTCTAAGGAGGAGAAGGAGGTGGGAGAAAGGAGGAGGGGGGTGGAGGAATGATCGAAGGAGGAGGAGGAGGAAGGAGGCGGAGGTGGGTGGGGTTAGGGATCTATCTCGACTCACCCCGACCCCAAACCCAATCGAGAATTTGTAAATGACGTCTCTGAGACGTCATTTCCAAATATGCACCTCAGTGATAAGAGGGGATAATTCGGAAATTATGGGAGATTTTGGAAAAATCCAAATTCTTAAAAATAAAATAGAATCCAATCAGGGAATTTGGATTTTGGACCTCCAAATCTAAATCTCCAAATCCAAATCCGCGTTCCCAAACGCACCCTTACAGATTCTGAAATGATTGGTTTCTTCCTTGTATCCAATATTTGAAGCACTTAAATTTAAGACACAAGAAGTTGATATTCTCACAAAAAACACCGCACTTATCTCTTATAAGCATTTTTCATACTTCAAAATGGGAACAAAAACAATGCTCAAAGCCAACTTTCACCATCTCCTCACTAAATGAATGTTTGCCACCCCACGGTGTTGCTAGCTCACCCCATTACAGGGTCCGTGCATACACACCATTTGTGTATTTTCAAACAATGAACATCATCTTCATATAGCAGGGGGTGAGGAGGCTAAACCGGGGGTGGTGAACTACCATAAAAAAGAAAAAAATTGGATGCCGACCGAACATTTTTTAACGGACCTGGACACGAACGCGATCCGTCCACTTAATCTTCTCAAAAACCCAGTTTCCCGGCAAAGCTAGAACTCTGAAATCCCCCCAAAATCAACTCCTTGAGATCCCCAAATCCCAAAACCGTCATTTCACCCCCTCCCCCAACCCCTATAAATACCCCCCCGCCCAGCCCAGCATTTACTCCATCCCACCACATATCTGAAAAATCCCCCAGCCCAGATCTCCACCGGCAATGGCCACCGTCGACAACCACCTCCACAACGGCCCGACCCCTGCCGCAGACGCCCCGCCGTCCCCCAAGCGCAGGGTGGCTCTGGTCACCGGAATCACCGGTCAGGACGGCTCGTACCTCACCGAGTTCCTGATCGGCAAGGGCTACGAGGTCCACGGCCTGATCCGGCGGTCGTCCAATTTTAACACCCAGCGGCTCGACCATATTTACGTCGACCCGCACAACGCGCAGAAGGCGCTGATGCGGCTCCACTACGCCGATCTCTCCGATGCCTCCTCGCTCCGCCGCTGGATCGACGTCATTAACCCCGACGAGGTCTACAACCTCGCCGCCCAGTCACACGTTGCGGTATCGTTCGAGATCCCGGACTTTACTGCTGATGTTGTCGCCACCGGCGCGCTCCGACTTCTTGAGGCGTTGCGGTCACATATCGCCGCCACGGGGCGTAGTCAAGTGCGGTACTACCAGGCTGGATCGTCTGAGATGTTCGGCTCCACGCCTCCGCCGCAGTCGGAGACTACCCCGTTCCACCCCCGCTCCCCCTATGCTGCCTCCAAATGCGCCGCGCACTGGTACGGCTGTCGCTTCCTCTGTCTTGTTCAATTTGGTATTGGCTTTTGAAGAATTGTGTGAATTGATGAATTTGGGGCAATGCAGGTACACGGTGAACTACCGGGAGGCGTATGGCATATTTGCGTGCAACGGCATTCTGTTCAACCACGAGTCGCCGCGGCGGGGGGAGAACTTTGTGACCAGGAAGATCACGCGGGCGGTGGGGAGAATCAAGGTGGGATTGCAGAAGAAGCTGTTCCTGGGCAATTTGAGTGCGGCAAGGGACTGGGGCTTTGCCGGGGACTATGTGGAGGCGATGTGGCTGATGCTGCAGCAGGAGAAGGCGGACGATTACGTGGTGGCGACGGAGGAGGCGCACACGGTGCAGGAGTTCTTGGAGGTGGCGTTTGGGTATGTGGGGCTGAACTGGAAGGAGTATGTGGTGATTGACAAGAGGTACTTCCGGCCAGCGGAGGTGGACAACCTGCAAGGTGATTCGAGCAAGGCACGGAAGGTACTGGGGTGGAAGCCCAAGGTAGGGTTCGAGCAGCTGGTGAAGATGATGGTAGACAATGACGTTGAGATTGCCAAGAGGGAGAAGGTGCTGGTTGATGCTGGCTACATTGATGCCCAGCAGCAACCTTGAATGGCTGTTGCTAGTTCACTGCAGTTGAGAGAGAATTGATTTGTTCTTTCCTTCTTGGTCAGGTTATACTTCACTTTGTCTAATCTCTATCCGTTCTCGAGCTGTCGCCGTTCTTGTTCGTGTTCTTCTTGTTTAGGAATTACATTTCATGTCCAACCTGATCCATCCTTCCGTTATTCTGAGTCTTAGTAAAATGAACTTTTCAGTATGCTTTCTGCTATTTGGAATCACAATTTGTTAGTTACCCATAAATCTTTCTGGATTTGTTGGTAAATTAGATACAAATCTATGTTGTTTCTGTTTTACTCTCCCTTTCAAATCTGTCTGTCTTGTATTCTGGTTTTCTTTCTTCACCCTATATCGAAATGTTCTCTTGAACTTTCTTTGTTGAAACATCTCAACTCATTCAATAGAACAAAACAACATACATTTTTTGGTTCATTTGCTCTCAGAATAGTCTGTGCTGTATTTGATATCTCTGATAGTCATCTTCTCCATTACTAGAATTTGGAAAGGTTGATTGTGGAAACCTCTGTTCACTGCAAACTTGAAATTTTCCGAATATAAGACTTGTGGGGGATGGAAAAGTATGCACTTGTTTGTGGAATGGTATACAGCATGTTATGTGAAATTGGAGTTGTTTTTAAGCTCAGGACTTGTACTGTACTTTGGAAGAGAAGTATCAGATTTATATACATTTTGTTTTTTTTTTTCAAGGAAATAAAAGCTCTTTAGTTTATGCTATTTTTGTGATTGGATTTGCCATCAATCTCCATTTTGTAAAAGTATATATTGAAAACTAAGCAATATCTCAAGTTGTGGCATGATTCACTAGCATGAGAAAAGAACATAGTTTTGCTTTTGAGACAAGATGCGCGCTTATTTTGTGAAAGATTACATTTTATTTTGTGTCGCATTAACTCAACATTGTTAATAATCAAAATAAAAAAAATTCTTAGCTGAATAAATAATGACTTGCCTAATTCTAATGATTCCATGACTGGACATCCTTGCTTCTCTCTAATTTACATTCCTGATTGAAGCCACAGCTTTGATTAAGACATGACACGGGGGTCAAATATTATGACACATTTTGCAAAGTATGAATAGCTCAAACATGCAGTGTCAAATTAAGTTGATGGTCACCAATGCTGCAATGTATCCTTGTACACAGCATCAAGAGTGTCAAATTGTTGCTTTCAAGAGCTTCCTTGCATTATCATAAAAAAAGGCTTTCTCGCGACACAGTGAAGTTGAGGTCTAAACCTGTAATTACTTGGTAACACGGCAACAACTTAATATCAGTAGACAGGCAAAACCATTCACAATAATAGAGTAGATCTACCTAAAGTAAATTAACTCTTGAGAATTCTCTTTATTGGAGTGGACTGGAAAGCTTCCATGTCACTTGCAGTAAATGGCTTAATTGAAGAACGCAGTGATTCAGGCCCCACAGCAGAAATTCTCCTGCATAATGCATCACAATTGCTTATGACTTCTGTAAGCCTTCCTTTCAACTCTCCTACTTCCAACTGCAATGGTTGAACTGCAAACAATCATGAGGTAACATCAGTAGAACATACTGCGTGTTGTAGTAGAATTATAACCATGATAATAAAAGTGTTATCACTCTGCAGTAAGTTTTTAAGAGTAGAACCAACAGACCCCATCAATTATAAGCTTCATATTCAGATTCATAAATAATAGGCAAGGAAATGGCGGAAAAGAGTTTCTCTTCTGCAAAGGCTAGTCAATCAAGATATATGAGATTGTTTAGTGCACATTAGCAACTCAAATGGTGCTCTGAATTTGACAGAAATTAGGCTTAAGATAGTGTTCATTTAACAAAATGGAAATCAACAACATCCTTTTTTAAATCAGGGTGGAAATACAAGCTCACAAATGGTGTGCGATCATTTTCAGAGAAATTAATTTGATAGAAATCAAGCAATTTTACGTTGCTGCAGCTTAAGAAAATTTACGCCTAAGAAAAGAAAATTAACAATATTTGTTTTTTTTAATAAAAACAGGGAGGAAATTACCGGCTGACAAATGGTGTGCGGTTGTCCTAATTGTTGATACTGAGTAATTAAAACGCTGGAGAAGCTTAACAGCCAGTGCATCTGCCATCTCTATTTTGTTTTCAATCTCCTCCTGTACAATTAGCAGGAAATACGCTTGAATGAACAATAAATTGCATGCATGTAAGGGCGGTCAATTTCTTAAGCTAGAACACAAGAAGACCGTAAGAATCAAATCATGAAAATCCTCTCAAAATTTTCAGCTCAAAGAATTACCCAAAAGGGCAGGAAAAATAAAAATTTATAACATGACTTGACCAAAAGATGCGTTGAAAAGGGAATGACAAAGAAGTTCTCATCGATAAATATGGAGGCTAATTGATGGGAAGAGGAGATCTATAGAAAGAAATTAGAGGAATTTTTCAATGATCAGCAGAAACTATTAACAGAGAGCAACATTCCCTTATACTCTCTCTGTCCAAAAATACAGGCAACATCTAATAATGAATTAAATTTGTTGGCCTGTAGGGCCCACAGCATTTTAAGCCTCCACTGAGCCTTGCACATGCATGTGCATGAGGATCTATTGGCCTGTGGGGAGATCCAGTCATTTAAATCTGGATCTGTAATATTTCTCTTGCAGTCCCTTTTATTTGGACGGAGGGAGTATTTTCTTACTTAAAAACATCATGTTGCTCTGTATAGCTATATAGTTTGGCATTAGTCATGAATTGTGTAACTCGTAACAATTATTTACCTGCTTCTTGCCAATTCTCTTTGCCCTCTCATCCTGCCAGTCTCCATAGATAGAGAAGAGTTCCTCCAGAACCCTGGGATGTAAATTACCTGTAACATTGCAGTATGGCGCGATAAGAATTGTCTTCATCATGAATTCCACATGTCCAGATGTACCACATAACAAGCAGAAAGAGAGCTAGCCTAAATTCGGGTGATATGCTCCCTTGAGACTCAACTGGTCAAGTAGAAAGAGAACCATCCAGTTAGCCAAATAAATGGTATAGTTGTGTTGTCGATATAAACCATTTTATTTAGTCTACCAAAACCTGTTCTACCTAAAAAGTTCGATTCATTGTCCTTATGATTCACCCAAATTTTATATATTACTGATATATTTGTTTTGTTCTTCACGACCCAGTTCCTATATACGCATCATGCACATGAAAAATTGGAAACACAGAAATGCAATTCAGAAGTTTCAGCAAATGAGTCAAATTGAAGAAAGAAATCTTGATGTAGTAGGACCTTGCCAAGAATATAGCTTGTTCTCTTTTAGTATCAATTATTTCCATCTAGTCACCATTTTTACAATTACCGTGATCTCTAAGCAATTCATGATTCATTTTCCAACTAGAAGCACTAATCCCAATGAGTATCATAATAATGATGAATTAGATTCTTTTCCCAACAATTTGAGGTCTGCAATATGGATCTTACGCTTCCATTCTAGCCTGTTTTGTGTTCGAAAGAGATAGCATATCCATATCCTTTCTTGTTAATTAGTAGTCCCAAAGACTACAATACCATAAATTCAGATATACCAATTTCATTTTCGTACATACTCTGACAAGTAAAATGCAATTTGAGGTTGGCCAACATGGACCTTAAGCCTCCATTCTAGCCTGTTTTGACCCAACATTTGCATATAGGTACTCCTAAAGACTACAATCCCATAAATCAACTATATCAATTTCATTATCGTACATACTCTATCGAACAAAAATGCAATTTGAGGTTGGTGACATATATCTTAGACCTCCATTCTAGCCTATTTTGAGCCAACTCTATCCATATCCTTTCTTATTAATTAGTAATCCCGTCAATCAGATATACTAATTTCATTTCATACATACTCTAACGAACATAAATGCAATTCGGGTCGGCCGATATGTACTTATACCTCCATTCTAGCCTGCTTTGAGCCGACCCTTTCATACGAGATATGATCGTATCAATACCATTTCATATGAACTAGTAATCCCAAAGACTACAATACCATAATATATCAGATACATCTACTTCGTTTTTACATACTAAAAAAATGCAAACACAACCTCCTGAGCAACAAGTAAATCACATACTTTTTTTCTCAAAAAAAAGAGGCATTTCACCTGGGAGGGAGGAAGCGGCTGGTTTCCGGACGAGAATGTCGGTCAAGCTGCTCTCCGTCGGAGGTGGAGATTTAAGAATCGGCGTCGCCTGAGACCCCAAAAACTAGCCTTTGTACTCAAAAACAAAAAAAAATCCACCGTCTGGAAATAGTATCAACATTTTCTTGACCAAAACGAATAGTTCACCTTGGAAAACCAAATGTTAAAACTACTTCCGGACAAAGGGAGTATGAAAGGACAATGCAAAGAAAGTGAAAATTTGAAATGGGAGCGTACGATCTTGAGGCTTCTGAGCCGCTCCAAGACGGGATCCACGCTCTCGGACCGCTCCGACACCGTCGTAATCCCATCTCCCGCCGCGGGCTTCTCACAGACGAAAAGGACAAGTTCAGAGCTTAGAGAGAGAGGAAATAGAGAAAAGATGGGAAGGGGAGGGACCTGATGAGCGGCGGATAGCGAGGAGTCGGAGGCGCCCATGGCCGGAGACGGGCGGCCAGCTTGTCGGCGGTGCTACCAACAACCCTTTTTGTTTTTTCTAACCGCCGATTATTATACATAGCCACTTTTAATTGAGACAATCAGTAAAATATGTATACCAAAATTATATGAAATAGCCACTTTTAATTGAGACATACCAAAATTAGATGAAATTATATTCTAATTATTTTCCGTAGATGCCTTTCTCCACTTGGTCTGTGAAGCTCGCAAGCGCTTTTGCACTCAGAGTCTTGCTTTTTACTGTCTCAATAAAATTGACAATCACGTGACAGTCTCAATTAAAAGTGACCGAAAGAAGTCTGAATATAAACTTCGAGACAGCTCAAATAGGGACAACAAAGCACAACACAAAACTAGGGCTGAGAAGAGGTGAAACAACACTAGTGACTATCAAATACTCCAAGGGGACCCAAAGAAAGCGTTACCAGTCATCGGACAGGCGAAAAGGATACGGAGGGAGGAGAAAGAAGCAGAGGGGTGATACCCAAATTTCAACAAAAATTATCCCCTTCTAATTCTTTCTCTTCCACGAAACATCAAACATTGGGGGCGTTTGGAAGCTGATAGGTGAAAGGTGAAAATTTATGTCAGCCTGAAAATAATCAAGGGTGTTTTTTCCTGATTGGTGACAGCTCGTTTGGAAGCTAAAAGTAATTCGGCGTCAGAGTGAAAATTTTCACACCTAATTTGTGAAAGGTGAAATATGTTTGAGAACTGAAAATAAGTCACGCTGATAGGAATATTCGTCAGCATATCGAGTAATTTGATACACTATAGTACTGCATATCGAGTAACTGGTTACACTATAGTACTGCATATCGAGTAATTTGATACACTATAGTACTGCATATCGAGTAACTGGTTACACTATAGTACTGCATATCGAGTAATTTGATACACTATAGTACTGCATATCGAGTAATTTTATACACTATAGTACTACATATCGAGTAATTTGATACACTATAGTACTGCATATCGAGTAACTGGTTACACTATAATACTGCATATCGAGTAATTTGATACACTATAGTACTGCATATCGAGTAACTGGTTACACTATAGTACTGCATATCGAGTAATTTGATACACTATAGTACTGCATATCGAGTAATTTTATACACTATAGTACTGCATATCGAGTAATTTGATACACTATAGTACTATAGTACTGCATATCGAGTAATTTGATACACTATAGTACTGTATATCGAGTAATCGATTACGCGATAACTTTTTTAATGGGCAAACTTCACCGATGCATATCTTACTCATTTCTAATCCGTTTTGGCCCATTTTTTTTATATTCTTCCTCATTTTTAGTGTTCTTTCTTATAACGATGAAAAAATGTCCAAAATAGACTAAAAATGAGGGAGATATGACGGGGAGTGGGTCCCTCGGCTTAACGGTGCGGCAGCGGAGGTGTCGGGGCAAATACCGGGGTGGGCACGGGTTCCCTCGGCTCAATGGGGCGACGGCGTCGACGGGGGGGGAGGGGGGGGGGGGCTCAACGAGCGTGTTGTGGTCGCTGGGACCACAAGGAATTGCCTGGCGGCAAGGAGGAAGGAGAGGAAGAATAGTAGAGGAGAGATAAGTTCTTAATTGCATACCCTCTTCACGAGGAAGACGATCTACATATAAAGGGATCAGATGGCGCATTGGCTAAGGCACCATCTGTCTATCTGATGGGCCATTAATTGGCGCTGATCTGATGGGCCACTAATTGGCACTAATTATTCTCTATCAGCCCGTTACCTAAAAATTAGCCTAAACGGGTCTGATTACAATAAATTAAATATCCTAATAATGCGTGATGGCCTGCTGGCCTCTGGCCTGCTGACGGCTGGTCTGCTGGCCTTTGGGAACTCACGTTCACAACACTCCACCACGCTTCCGCTAACGCCTTGTCCTCAAGGCGACCATGATGGAAAACGCGCCAAAAATTCATCCTCAAGGATCCATTCGGCGTCTTCCAACGACTTGCCTTTCCAAGCCACAAGTACTTCCGTAACAATTCGCCCCGCACGTCGCACCCGTCGTTTGTCAATAAGAGAAGCCGGAACTGGAATATCCGCTGCAGGAGGACCCATGTGAGGCGGGGGTGCACTAGGAGCGATCAATCGAAGGTCTCCCACGAAACGACGGAGGCGTGACACATGGAACACAGTGTAACACCCGAAAAATCGGTACGTTTTTGGAAAGTGCTATTTTAGGAAACTGGTCTAAATTAGGAAAGTTTTCGTAATCGACATGATTATTGGTCTGGTTTTTCGTTTTGGCCTTGTGAAATCCTATCTTGACGATTTTTGGTCAATAAAATTGTTTAGCCAGTTTAGGCAGGCTTTTTCGCGCGCGAGGACTGGGCCTGGCGCCGTAACCTATCTGGCGCCAGGGTTTGATACACCTAACGCCAGGGCCAGTCGAGTGACAGGGCTAGGGCTAGTCACGTGTGCGAGTACACGTGTGACGGGGCCTAGTGGATGTGTCACCAGGGCAGGACTCGTGCACGGTGGAACTGCTCTGCACGCGTGCAAGTTATCTTAACCGTTCATCTGCGATCTGTGTTGTTAGACGCGTGAGATCCTAAAGAGTGCCACGTGTACCCTGTAGTGGTGTGTCACCACGTGAAGATGTGGACACCCTTGGGCCCACGATTTGGAGGACCAAATCGTGGGAAGCATTTGGGATTGAAATCCCTTTTGAATTTAAATATCTTACCTTATCTAGTAAACCACTTATCCTAATTGGCAATCAATCCAAATTGAAAATTCAAATCATGTTGATTGATGAGGTGTAAAATCGAGATTTGGTTAATTGAGAAGATTAAGAGATTTGAAATTTGATTATGGAATGACTCTTGGATGAAATTGGGCTGATTGGCATAATGAGATTTCGTCCAATTGGGTATGCCATATGCCAATGGAATATACCATGGTGATTGATTCCATAAAGGGTAGTTCACAAAGATCTTGACCCTAATCAAAATTGATTCTCTAAATTAAGGGAGTGTAATTGATTAGTTGGGTGGCTGGTAGAAGTTTTGGAAGGTTCTCTACAAGATTGAATTGTCTATAATTGGGCATGATGATTGACAATGGACGCCCAAATGGTAAGACAATGTGTCTTGGGAAATTTAAGGTTTCAATTAGGGTAATCATCACCTCTACCTAGGAAAGGATTATCAGTTTGGATCCAATCATGGGATCTCGTCCTAGTCATGGGAGTTTCCCTTTTTGCTGAGCCAAATTGGGGCCGTTGGATCAAAGAAGATCAACGATGGTGGTGAGTTTGTAACATCTATAAATACCATGCTTTGGGAGACCGGATTTTCTTTTAGACATCAACCATCCCTTGAGTGTGGTAAGGAACCCACTTAGACCTCTCCTTCCTCTCCTCGACCAGTGGCCAACCGATCTCTAGTGGAATTGTGGGGTGACGGATCGGCAAGGCTTTGGCACGTTGAATTTGGGAGCAAGCTACACGTCAAGGTTCGGTACATCGATAAGAGGTAGGATATTCTTTTCCCTCGATTTATACTTCTGATTTCTTGCATAATCTTGAGAAGGTGTATGACTAATATTGTAGCGTACATCATGTTCTATTCGTGTGCTACAAATTGCTATTGCTCGATGCGATGTATATTCATGTTTCATATGGTATATGCTAGAGTGTCAAGTAATGTTTATGCTCGTGTTCTCATGCCGATCCTAGTTGACTCCCCATTGATTTCTTTGTCATCAATTGCTGACCGTGTCTCAAAGCAATGTCATGTTTGATTGCTGTCCAACGAAAGTTGGCTTCTTTGTAGTCTCTCACACCGATTCATGTCATGATCATTGTATATTGTAAATCGATGCTCTAATATTTGTATCATGCTATTCAATTCATTACCTCTTGTGTTACAATGCTCTTGGATGTGAAAAAGGTGAGACCTTTGGAGCATATCAGCTCATGTTGGTGTAACTTGGGTCCGGTATTATGGAATCCATATGGGTATGGACTTGTTAATCGACCAATAGTGCGATATACATTGATCGGGTAATGGAATTAGATAGATACAAATCTAAATAAAAGATCAACTTTTATCGACTAATTAGATCCATCTCCGTGGTACCAGAAGTGGTCTGACGTCATGTCAGAGCCTTTTTGGGTCGTGGAGATGTTCAAGTTTACTTGGCTTGTTCAATACTTTTGGTATAAAGGAATTAAGTTAAAAGATTAGCAATCGGGTTTTAAAATGTAACCTAATGCTGAGATTAAATTAATAATTTCAGAACCCTTAGGCTCTGTAAAATACATTAAGAAGAGGTTAATAGTGTCAGTAAGGGTAATTAGGGAATTACAAAAGGTTGTACAATTAATTAACTAGTATAACTTATGTTAAATGGTCTCGGCCAGGGGCAGTCCTACGCAGACAGACCCCACTATAAAAATGGTAACTAATTGTAGAAAAATCCAAACAGTAAACCGTTTATCAATCTGTAAACTAGACATCTGAGGGAATCTGAGATAAAAATTTCTTAAGTTAGTTCACTGGGTACAGGGCGTAGTGACCTTCGGAAGTGGGCTGTTCTATTTGGACAGAACTGGATTCCTGCGCGTATTAACCCTAAAACCCTAATAATCTTAAGAAACTTAATTTAAGATAATAATTAAAGACTTTAATTAAGAATGATACTACTTATAAGACATTGGAATCAGTGAACTTCAAAGTGTAAGGCGGATCCTAGAGTCGAACGGGGTATCCCTTATTAATTGTCCTTTGTGTTCTTCTCTTGAGTTATTCTTGACTCAAGAGTATCCAAAGCGTAAATCTTATTCGGAATCTCTGACGTGGTCTATTTGAGACACGTCATTTCATTATTTCTGTGTCGGGGATTGTCAACTCTAGGATTAGGCACGACGATGAAGACGGCGGAGCATGGACCTTTGGCGAACCTGTGGTGGGTCTCTTTGATGAGTCTTTCGGTCGGGTCTCAACCGAGTTCCCAGACCTAATTGTTCTGAGATGTTCAAACACTCCTTAGTGAGTCTATTTGAATTGTGATCGATAATTGTATTTTACTCCTATGAAGAGTTGAAATTCAGAAAGCTTTGAGTTAAGCCTTTTCAGAATAAAACCCGATGTTCTAAGAAACAGTTTCTCCGCTAAGTAGCATTTCTGAGAGCTCTTAGTCGGAATCATAGTATGCTCACGAGCCATTGCTAGATCCTGCGAGATCTCTGATGATATTGAACCTCTGTAGTTCAGCCGATGACGGCAACCGCGTGCGCTTAGATTGTATGACATTACGGAAGGTCTGCAATCTCCGCCCATTGTGCCCGTAAGCACCGATGGGGCCAGCATCCCTAGACGCATGGCCGGGTTCCTCTGTAGAACCTCTAGGATGTTCTGGTATTGTTTTCCATGAAGAAATGGACAGATTTGCGAGCAAAAATTGTTACCTCTGACACTTTAGTTGTCCAGAGCTTATGTTAATATTTTATCTCCATTACTCTGTGTAAGTTGGAGTCTTTGACTTTTAATTCCTAGACTATGATGAGTCGAGGATGTCAGATGTTTCAGATAAGTGAACTCAGTTTGTTAAACCAAGTCTGTTGACCTATATCTATTTTTGGAGTCATCTCTTGTTCTATCTGTTACACTGTGGTTTTTCTGTATCCTACTGGGTATTTCCTATGGAATACTCATGCATCCTCTGATGCAGGATTTAAGGAGGAGCAGAGGTGACGGCGATCAGCAACGTGAGTGGACGCTGGAGATTAGAAGACTTGTTTATTTATTTTATGATTTGGATGCTTGAACTTGCGGCCTGCGCGCCGTTTTACCTTATGTTGTGTTAAGACGTTTCAAGACCTTGTAATAACAAATTAGATCTCTTTTCAGTTATTCCATATTTTGTAAGTAATTATTGTCTAAGTCGTGATGATCCTGCATGTTCCCTGAAATTAAAAAGGGATAGTGGAAGTCTCGAGTATTCGGTCCGTCCCAGGTTTCCTACCCTTGACCTTCATTGGAATGTCGCTTCCGCGTAAATAGGGTCTTGGAAAATTGGGGCGTGACACACAGGGTGCACCAGTGACCCAGAAGGAAGAGCTAGACGATAGGCCACCGGTCCCACCCGTTCGACAACGGCATATGGTCCATGAAACCGAGCAGCTAGTTTATGATCAGCCCGAAATAAAGTTGTCTGGCGCTGCGGAAGAACAGAGACATAAACCAGATCGTCTACTTGAAAGACCGGATGAGAACGATGCTTATCATAGAGTTGTTTCATCCGGTTCTGAGCGGATGCCAAATTGGACTTTAGTTGGCGAAGAACCTCATCACGAGTCTGCAGCATATAGTCCACCTCCGCAATGGAGGAACGGTGAGGTACATAAGACAGAACTGATGGAGGAGGGCGCCCATAGACAATCTCAAAGGGCGTGAATCCGGCACGGGTGTGATAGGCCGTGTTGTATGACCATTCAGCCCAAGGAAGCATTTGTAGCCAACGGCGGGGCTGGTCCCCGACAAAGCAGCGTAAATACTGCTCCAAACACCGGTTGACCACTTCAGTTTGCCCATCAGTCTGGGGATGATAAGCCGTACTCATATGGAGCGCCGTACCTTGCAACTTAAAGAACTCGCGCCAGAACTGGGAAACAAATACCCTATCACGGTCAGAAATAATAGTCTGAGGCATACCATGTAATTTGGCGATGTCCTTCACGTAGAGTTCAGCCACGGTGCGAGCAGAGAACGGATGACTCAAAGCACAAAATGAGCGTACTTCAAGAGGCGGTCAACCACCACCATAATAACCGTCTTACCCTGGGCCGCAGGTAAGGCCTCCACAAAATCCATGGACACGTCCTCCCAAACCTTATCCGGAATGGGAAGGGGCTGAAGAAGGCCAGCAGGAGATGTGGACGACGCCTTGGCTCGTTGGCATATATCACAAGTAGCCACATAAGTATGTACCGCCTTACGAATACCGGCCCACAGGAAGCTTTGACTAACCCGTTTAAAAGTTCGGAATGTGCCCTCATGACCAGCCCCCGGAGAGTCATGAAAGTGGGATATCACCTGTCGACGTAATTCCGGAATAGCTGGTACCCACAACCGGTCCTTCCAGAATAACAATTGATCGCGCCAAGCAAAATGCGGTTCTGCCTGCGGGTCAGCCTGAATTCGAGCAATCAGCTCCTGGGTAGACGGGTCCGTCACATATACCTTCTGCAACTCTGGAATAAAAGGACAACAAGGAAGAGAGAGGGCGAAGCAGGCCCCTTCCGTGGGCCGTCGAGATAAGGCATCAGCCACCGTGTTATCCACCCCCTTCTTGTAGACCACCTCGTAGTCATAACCCAGTAACTTACTAACCCAGCGCTGCTGTGAAGGTGTAGAGACCCGCTGATCTAGAAAGTATTTGAGAGGTTGATGATCCATCCGTATGAGGAATTTCCGCCCAAGCAAATAGGGTCGCCATTTCTGGATGGCGTGCACAATAGCTAGCATCTCCTTTTCATATGCGGAGAGAGTCAAGGAGCGGCCCGATAGGGCCTTGCTGTAAAAGGCAATAGGACGTTCTTGCTGAAGAAGGACAGACCCTAATCCCGCATCTAAGGCGTCCGTTTCAATAACAAAAGGTAATTTGAAATCAGGAAGAACCAAGACCGGAGCGTGGACCATAGCCTGTTTTAATTTGTCAAAAGCAGTCTGGGCCTCGGCCGACCATATAAAAGCCCCCTTCTTGAGTAACGCTGTGAGTGGGCCAGCGATTAGCCCATAGCGCCCAATAAACCGACGATAATAGCCCGTGAGGCCCAAGAAGCCCCGGAGAGACTTCACACAGGTGGGCCGTGGCCATGATAGCATAGTCTCCACTTTGGATGGATCAGTAGCCACCCCATTCTGCGAAATGATATGGCCCAAATACTCGACCTGCGCACTGCCAAAAGAACACTTCGAGCGCTTCAAGAACAATGAGTTAGCCCGCAAGATAGTAAACACAGATCGGAGATGGACAAGATGATCTGCCCAGGATGAGCTATATATCAATATATCATCAAAGAAGACGAGTACAAACCGACGGAGGTATGGCCGAAACAAGTCATTCATCAGGCTCTGAAAAGTGGCGGGAGCATTAGTCAGGGCAAAGGGCATGACGAGGAACTCATAGTGACCGTCATGAGTCTGGAAAGCCGTCTTGTGTATGTCCTGGGGTTGCATACGGATTTGATGATAACCCGAACGCAAATCCAGTTTGCTGAACACGGCCGCCCCTGCCAGTTCATCCAGTAGTTCTTCGATCACCGGTATGGGATATTTATCTTTGACCGTAATGGCATTGAGCGCACTATAATCCACACAGAAACGCCAGGAGCCATCTTTTTTGCGAACCAAAAGAACTGGAGAGGAGAAGGAACTAGTACTGGAGCGAATGATACCTGTTTGTAACATCTCCCGGACCAACTTCTCAATTTCAGCTTTTTGCACATGTGGATACCTATAGGGCCGAACATTGGCGGGCGGAGCTCCCGGTGTGATCGGAATGGAGTGATCGTGGCCCCGGGCTGGCGGTAAGCCAGATGGTTCAGCAAAGATGTCGGTATGTTCGGAAAGGAGGTTGAGCATGTCGTCTGGCAACTCTGGTTGGCGCACATCTACGAGAGCACGCTGCTGTAGGAAAATACCCTGTGGCGCAAACCTGAAAAGAGAGCTTACCGCCTGTGCCGTGTGCAAGGTTCCCGGCTGTGCACCATGAAGACGTACACGCTGGCCAGCGACCTCGAAGTCCATGATCAGGTCCCGAAAATTCCAGACCACATCACCCAAGTCCTGTAGCCACTGGACGCCTAGTACCACATCTGCCCCCTTCGTGGGTAGGAGAAACAAGTCGGTGACGAAAGAATGTCCCTGGATTAAAAGCTCAACCTGAGAACACACGCCCATGCTGCGAAGGTGTTTGCCATCCCCTATCAGCACATCAAACGGTTTAGAGTCGGAGACATAACACCCCAACTGCTGGGCCACCTTATCATTGATGAAGTTATGGGTCGACCCACTATCGATGAGTACCGCAACCTGTTGACGCTTAAGCTGACCCTGAACACGCATGGTCCTGGGTGTGAAGGTGCCGGAGAAAGCATGTACGGAGATCTCCGGTTGCACATGGTCATAGAGGTTGGGCGCCTCTTCTGGCTCAGCAATTTCTTCTTCCTCAGCTTCGACGATGAGGAGACTACCCCTGACGGAGCAGCGATGTCCGGGCACAAACTTCTCATCACACTTATAACAGAGTCCTTTGGCACGCCGTTCTTCCATCTGGGCCGGCGTTAGACGTCGGACAGGAGGAGTAGTAGGACCTGGTAAGGCTGGCCGACTAAAGCCTGGACCAGGCGCTGGCGTCACGACAGGTAGGGGGTTGCTGTACGGTCGCAGGTTGGCCCCCCCACGCCCTCCTCGTCGCTGACGAGCCAGTTTTTCCTCCTCTATGCGAGCATGATGCACCACGTCCCTCATCGTGTGGCACGAAAAATGCCTCATTTCATCAGCAATCTCAGGCTTCAAACCACGCTTGAAGGTGCCAACCAGGGCCGCCATCGGCCAGTCGGGCAAGCGGTTAGCAATTTTCATAAATTCAGAGTAATAAGCCCGTACCGTAGTAGTTTGGCGCAAGGTGGACAACATCTCATTAAAATCTTGAAACTCATTTGGACCAAACTGGATGCACAGTTCGTCAGAGAAGGTCATCCACGTGGGCCGGCGCACCTCCTTTTCATAAGCCCGAAACCAAACTGAGACGTCTCCGTCCAAGTGAAAGGCAGCCACACGAAGACGTTCTTCATCAGAATAAGTGCCTTGATAAGCGAAGAATTTATCGGCCTTGTAAAGCCATTCAACAGGATCCTCCTCTCCACTGTACCGTGGAAACTATAACCGGGCCAGTCTAGGCTCAGCGCTGGCTCGCTGGCCCCTGCGAGTCCCAGAGAACTCCTCCATATCATCCTCCAACTCAAACTGCATATTGCGGGGGTGCGTGTTCATTGAGGCATTAATACGAACACCTTCCAGGCCCCGTGACTCCTGGCCGTTATGGCCCCCATCAGCGTCTAAGTGCATAGATCCAATTCGCATACCTCGTGGAAGAGAATGACCGATAGGATTAC
This sequence comes from Houttuynia cordata, assembly GCA_039654745.1. Lineage (NCBI taxonomy): Eukaryota > Viridiplantae > Streptophyta > Magnoliopsida > Piperales > Saururaceae > Houttuynia > Houttuynia cordata. The sequence continues at coordinate 27,775,561 of CM077508.1, forward strand.
CCAAGAGTGAGCCGCCGATTGGCTGAGAGCCCCCTGGCCGTTCTGGGCCGCCATGCCCTCCTGCTGACGGCGGTGGAGTGGTATTGAAGGTAGCCTGGGTTGCGATCTCAGCCTTCATCTCTGTCTGAGTGATTTCAACATGCTGTAGCCGCATGTTAATTGAATTGAGTAGAGAGAGCATAACCTCCTGTGTAGATTCAGTATTCGTCCGTGGACTGGTAGCCTCCTGCGTCACTTCTGGCTCAGACTGGGCGCCAGCACCCATAGCCGGCTGCTTGCGAGGAGGCATGATCGCCTCTGGATCAGAACTGCTCTGATACCAATGTTGTGGTCGCTGGGACCACAAGGAATTGCCTGGCGGCAAGGAGGAAGGAGAGGAAGAATAGTAGAGGAGAGATAAGTTCTTAATTGCATACCCTCTTCATGAGGAAGACGATCTACATATAAAGGGATCAGATGGCGCATTGGCTAGGGCGCCATCTGTCTATCTGATGGGCCATTAATTGGCGCTGATCTGATGGGCCACTAATTGGCACTAATTATTCTCTATCAGCCCGTTACCTAACAATTAGCCTAAACGGGTCTGATTACAATAAATCAAATATCCTAATAATGCGTGATGGCCTGCTGGACTCTGGCCTGCTGACGGCTGGTCTGCTGGCCTTTGGGAACTGACGTTCACAACAGAGCGGCGGCGGGGATGGGGGGGCACAGATTCTCCTGGCTCAATGGGGCACCGTCGAGGTGGGGGGACGAATCTCTGTGCGAGAGTTGGTTTTTTTCGTTGAAGAGACGAGAGGATCAATTCGTCAGCCTGATTCTCACTCGGGTGAGAATCAGCCTTTCAGGATGAAAGGTGAAAAATTGTCACCTTTCACCTTTCAGGGCTGATTTTTAGCCTTTCAGCAAACAAACACTTTTCAGGCCTGAAAGGTGAAAGAGTGAAAATTTTCACCTATCACTGTCACCGACCATTTTTCACCCTTTCAGCAAACAAACATTTTTCACCCTGAAAGGTGACAATTTTCACCTTTCAGGGCTGAAATATTTGATTTTTCAGCTTTCCAAACGCACCCATTGTATATGCATAAACTCAACTCATGAATAATATATAAATAAATATTTGATTTTAAATAACATATAAAGAAAATATAAAAGATTGAGTACTAATAACCTTTGAGCCTTAACAACAATCTAACAAGAAAATTAATAAATAAACACTAAAATATATATTTGATTGAGAGCACCAAAGACCGAAAAATAGTATGGGCACAAGTCAATTGCCTATGCTCCTCTTCTTCCCAATTGTAGTCTCAGTTATTTATTAATCATCAAGATTATGCACCAATGAGAAAAATACTTCAATCACTTTTTTGTGGAGAAAGTGAACCAAAAGTCGTATTAATTGGGGAGAGAAGTCCTTTATTTGCGAGGCAGTTTTTGGAGAGTTAAAGATTCCTAAAATTTCTCTAACAATTTGCTTTCTCTCTCTTTGTGGTTATTATCTCTAACCTACAAAATTTATCTTACACACACGTACACTTAATAAGAAAACTTCATAATTATTCTGTTTTGGGTGTCTCTTTCAAGTTGTGTGAACTCCACTGGGCTTACGGAAGCCTTGCTCACTCCACGTGACCATGCCTATTTGGTAGCAGCTTTTTGAAGTGGGAAAACCATATTCTAGGGAAGAAACAGAGGGATGGAAAATGAGTGTTTGGTTGAGAAAAATTAGCTTTTATAGAAGAATTTATGGCCAAATAGTATATTTTATAAATAAACATGGAAGACAAGGGCATATAATAAAAAAAAATGCATTTTCAATCATGAAAACACATTTTTTCCTATTATGTGCCTCTGTCTTATTTACAAAATTATAAAATATGTCACCCGAAAAAGTCATATTGAGGAATCACTACTTTTAGAAAATATCTTTTTGAGAAGATTTTCCTGGAGAGGTCTGATTTTCCTAAAAGTTGGCTATGCAGTGGAACCAAACAGACCCTAAGTGTATACATTCCTTAAGAAAAATCCCTCTAACAGACAGGTCTTTAGAGGATAAATTTCAGACCGCAAAACCCACCGGCAGATATATTGGCCAAGTTTGGTGCAAATGAGAACTCTGTGTATTGGTTTAACAGACCACCAGTTCAAGCCCAGCATGATGTTAAGCTATATGCTACCGGGCAATTATTTGCTCGAGCTCGTAGAGTGTAATCTGTAATTTCATTCAGTGTATGAAAAAAAAATTACCTATGGCACTATGATTAAACAAGGCTTTTTTTTGGCACTAGATTAAACGAATTGAACCTACTTATCCAGTCTAAAGTGAACGGATGACTTGAGGACAGCCCAAGAACATCCACATTACAACTAAATCTTCTCCAATTTATCTGCCATAGGCTGTGAAAAGCTCTCACGGGAATCACTATCCTAGAGAGATCAATGGCGATGGGGATACAGCCTTCTACTATTGTTCAATTCAATTGTGCAAAAAATACTCCAAGTCCGAAATAGATAGATACTTCTTCCTTTTTCTTGTGTCCTAAAAAGGTACATACAGGTACCACATAGGCTTTTTCCCACTTGGGGTTTCAGTGGTTTAAAAGATTGACTTTTCCACACAGCTTCTACCTTTTTTAGACAGTAAAAATGAAAAGAAATTAAATCTGCCGCAGAATCGTTGCAACTTGCAAAATGAATCTTCAGTACAACGAATTTGAACAAAAAAACCATTCCTATGAATGCTAGCCAAAGTAAAAAAAAACCTTATCACGACTCACGACCATTCCAATTAACAGCCAACATCTATTCACGGATTCAACGATCTATTATCAAAATTCAATCATAGAACACAGTAAACAATGCCCAGTCCATGTTATATGCACAGCTTAACCTTTGCACTTCGATCACAGAAGGTTGAACGGGTGAATAAGAGAGTTCATGATTAAGCTGGCCATATGACATGGACTTCACGAATTTCGACCACAGTAAACTGCATGATTTGAGTACTCAAGTTGACCATCAAATGGATGCAGTTCACTTTCTTTTTCTTTTTACCTCAAGAATGAGAGCGGCCTCCTCAGGGATAAATCATGCAGCAAGATGTTGAAAGTTTTATTACAAACACAACTCAACAACCTCTCTCCCCTCTCCTCTCTCACTCTCTGGTGTCTGAACTTTATGCATCTGCATGCCAAAGGTATTACAAAATTTGCCTGCACATCATGCTTTTCTCACACCAATAATAAGCACACCATAAGAAAAAAATAACTTTGCAAGCAACCTTCCATTTACACAAGAAGATTCGGTGTTCTATCTATGTGGCACAGTTGACTCAGATATATCAAATGCACTCAGAAGAAATTCTTTGTAAAAGCTTCATAAAACTTCCGAGCAAGGTCCAATATTTGTGTTTTACCACACTGCTTCTACGGTAAATCCCATCACCTCACCCATCTTCTCTCTGAAACATGCATGTCAAAAAGGAGTCGGAAATAGTAATAACGTAAACACCATTTCTAAAACGTATATTTGAGACTACACACTTCTTGGTCAAATTACCAAGTAAACTTCAGGGAAATTTAAGTGACCGTTTCTAACATATGTAAGTGAAGCAGACTTGAGGATAAAAAAATAGTATATTGAGAATTTAAAAAAGCATAACGTATTATACCATTATATGGTTTGCCAATAGATCAGATTATCAAGGAGACTCTTTCAATGCAACAGACAGATAATCTGCTTTCTTCCCATCTGTGTCTGGTGAGAATCTGCTTTGTTACACCAACATTAAGACTACTATTGAAGCCTCGGCTCCGCACTAAGCATAATTGGTCCCAGGGTGACAGTGTCCTATATCAGCTGCCTCACATTCCAATCACATTTTCATTATCTCGACCTTATTGGCCGTATCATAACCTCATACAAGTTAAACTAGATAGTCTTGACATACTAAAAAAATCATTCATACCAATTGCGCCAAAAGGATTTGGTTCTATAAATGACCATGACGAACCCAGTTTTTGTACCTAACTCAAGCATACTTGTTGAGGGTTTCCAATAAATTATGATAGGTCGGTCTTGAGTTGAGTGATCAACTTGAACTATCCATTTTGAATATTAAGTCTTATATAGTGTAAAAATTTCCAAACTATTAGAGATTGCAAACTAAATAAGCTAATAATAATGTTCAAAACTTACCAGTTTGAGGTGAATGGGTTTCATTTCCTTTTGCATTTTGTTGGACTTGAGACATTGATCTCTGCATCCGAGGTGACCCCTGCTTACCGTTAGAGGCTGGTAATGAATGTCTCTTTTTAACATTGACATCCTTCTCATTAACATCCGGACTTGTCTTTGGAGAATTGTGATTCTGGAGCTTAGCCTTTGCAGATTCTGTGGCTTGCATATAGTTTGGAAGTGAACTATTACTAATACTAACCCTTGACTCATGATCAAAAGAGTTTCTCCTTTTCCCACTTTTAGAATCTTTTGGCAATTGCTCTGTGCTATTTCTTCCGCCTGAATCTTGGCCAGGATTTGCTGGAGACCTCTTTTTGTGAGACTGCGGTTGTCGTTTAGGCTTACTGTTGTCAGATTTGCTCCTTCTAGAACTCACTGAGATCTGACTTGACGGTGTCCCCTGCAGTGAATCAAGTATATCAATGCGGCTTCTTGGAGATCCTTCTGCTGACAACTTTTCTACAATCTGATCAGTGCCTTTTCCAATTTGGACATCCAAATATAATGATGAAGTCTCCACAGGCTGCAGCTCTTCTCGCTTAGGTTCCATCAGGACATGAGAATCAGCAGAATTCTCGTTAACATCAGCCGTTTCAGTTAACATGTTAGCTTTGTCAGACACAGAAAGGACATCCGGCACAGCTGAAGCATTATTTTTTTTTATAATTACAGCTGAAGCATTATTACTTTTGTCTTCTATATATGCAAGATCAAATGTATCATCTGTTGCACAAACTGGATCTGGATCCACTTTTTCTGCCGCCCTAGATTCAAAAAGTGGCATCCCACTTTCATGTTCAAACCTATCCGGAGAGTCCAGTGTGGACGTGATAGAGAGCTCAGTCCCACATTCTGAACCAACATTCTGAGACCGAGGATCATTAGCATGTGAATCTTCCATAGAGCTGAATTCTTTTGTTTTAGTTACAGAAGTTGCCGAATCAACATGAGATGGAGGAAATTCCAAACCTGTATCCACTGACACATCATCACATGCATTAATTAGCCTTCCAGTACTGACACTGGAACTCAGTTCTTCAAATTTTGATTGGACAGCAGCAAATGCAGGATTAGGTGCCTTTCTCAACCCATATCCAAACTTCTTGACGTCAGTCTCCAGAATTTCTGAGGCTGCCCTTTTCACAGTACGCCTTGATGTCTCTCTATCGAGCTCAGGCTTTTCAGTAGCAAAGCCAAGTGACGGTTGTGAAGGCATACTGGACCAATCTGAAATAGAATCTGGGGTTTCCACAGAGGCAATGCTGGTCCTCATGAACTTCTCTTGATTGGTGACTGTGTTTTCATCTTTTGTTTCTGAAGCCCCATTATTGATTTCCACTGCAGAATCAGCTCTATTACCCACTACAGTGTTTAAATTGCCTACGTGGAAATCAAAATCATCAACATCACTAGTTCTGTACTTCATACTGCTTTCCACTGACTCTTCATTAACAGTTTTGTGCTCAGAGACAACTGCAATCTGTGCCTCAGTCCCTCTTTCGGTTGTTTTCACTTCTACTTCATTTGTTGGTGCTATTTCTGATGGAGAAATATCTGAAGTTGATGTAGCCATCCAACGAACCAACCACTGCCATGCTGAATTTGGTTTTGCAGGGTCACACTTAATGTTGATTTGTTTTGTATTGGACTTCGTTTCCAAAAGCTTATGCAAAACACAAAAGTTTGAAATGTCAGCCACAGCTGTAACAAGCAACCGGTACCGAATTGGGTATTGTGGACAGAAAGAACAGATCCATATAAACTACCTGGCGTGCAAATCCGTTGGAAAGCAACTTCTTTGTAGAAGAAGAATATGATTGGTTTATTTCAGCCCATAAATTGTCCTTTCCCTGAAATAGGAAGTAAAATATAAGACTGTTTTGGCTGGTGCCCACATAGTGGGAGGCCTGCAACTTAATACAAGTCTGAGACTTCTTAGCAACAACAAAAAAGAAAAAGAAAACATTAGTGTGAGACTCAACACTAAAAACAGAAAGCTACTAGGCAATTCATTGCAATAAACCCAACAAAAAATTCATGTGACTAAATGAGACACACATATTTGTGCTTTTAACTAGTAGAATTTCCTACCTCATCATCAGCGATTAGTTTCCCAAAACTATTCTCTTCAACAGCTGACCCTTTTGCCGATTTACGAGCATGCCGTGCACGCACAAGTGCCTGCATTTTCACAATGGCTTGGACACAACGTAGAGATCCAGCAGCATGTCTCCGAACCAAATGACCACGAAAAGTTGCCTGCAACTTGACTACGTTCTTCAGCTTGCAGAGAGTTTTTTGTGCCTGAAAATTTTCAAATGACATATGAAATTCAACCTGATAAGGCACTTCATTATGCTGAGAGTTTAGACATGTCAGAGTTAGTACGTACCATATACCCCCTAATAGCAGTCTGGATCACAATGGCAACAGAATCATGAATATTGTCAATGATGTTGCTGAAAACTTCAATGTTCCCTGGCTTATCAATGGAGGGTAGGGGTTCTGTATTATCTGTATCTGGTGAAATTTGGGATACCTCATCTGTTTTTTGTGACATAGGGATCTTTTCAGAAACTCTAGGACTGGTTTCTGCTGGGAATCCTGTTGCAGCTGTTTCTGGGCTCTCCTTATTGCCACCAGATGAAAGCTCTGAACTCACATTGTTGCTTAGCACCCGATGCCTTGCAGATTTTTTCCTGAAACTCCATCCTCGTTTGTCTGTTGAACCTTTGTTCTAGAGCAAAGATAGATAGAATTAATTACAGGAATAAGGCACTGTTGACTAGAATGTTTCCTTAGCTTAGCCTCCAATAAATGCAGGACAAAACTCACCATTTGAGGCAAAAAGTTTTGAATATACCAGAAACTAACATCAACTGACATACTAGTAAGTAAACACTCCATTACCACAACAAATTAAGAATTCCTGGAAAAAAGGTAAAATGTGCGGCTCCCCATTTCCAAATCACTTTCTATCCCCATCCTTCATCATTTAAAACCGAACCTGAGACTTTCAGACTGACTTACGAAAAAAAAACACAGTTAAATCCAGTTCGCCAGTCGCATTCCAGATCCTCTACAAACAGTCAATCAACCGACAACCTCAAACCAGCCACTCCGATAAAGGTGTGTACATTGTGGAGAGTTCAAAATTTTAAGCCTGACTGTAGCTACTTTTTTCGGACACAGGAAAAGAGGAAATGTACCTATTATTCTTGGACGAAGGGAGTAAAAAAACAATGCAGGATCCGGAAAAATCAGATTCAACAAAACGAAAACAAATACAACGGTCCGTCCGGAAATAGCAGTAGCATCTGGTTTTCCAAAATGAACTAAAATCAAATCATTTAAACCAAATGTTACTACTAATTCTGGACGGAGGGAGTAATGAGCAACAAATAGAGTAACATAATACTCTCTCCGTTCCACATTAATAGTCTGATTCGTTTTCTAAAACAGGAACTAAATTTAGCTCATTTTTAAAAAATCAAAACCATTAATACGAAACGGATGATCGCAAATCGGATTCAACAAAAATAAATAAATAATGAGCAACAAATAGAGTGACAAAATACTCCCTGTCTCATTTGCTTTTCTAAAATGGATTACAGGATCCGGGAATATCGGATTCAACATAAAATAAATAAATAAATAAAAACACCATCCGTTCCATATTAATAGTCCGATTTGGCCAATTTAGCTCATTCTGAAAAATCAAATCAGACTATTGACATAGACGAATTACCTCGAGCAAATCGAGCTCGTCCTGCGCAGCGGAGTCGGCGCCGGCGCCGCCGCAGGCAATAATCTTCAAGCAGGCGCTCGACGGCCTCACCATTTCAGCTCCAACTCAAGCAGCAGCTACCAGCTCACAAAAGCGAAAAACAAGGAAGAAGAAGATGATGATGAAGTGGCGGATGCGAGGGGAGGTATGAAATGGGGCAGAGAGGGCTACTTGGAGTCCGCCATTTTTATCTTGGGCAGGCGAGGGAGGAGAAAGGTGGGAGATCTGCGACCTGCAAACGGTTTTGTTTTTGTGGTTTAATTAAGTGGAAACGGTGGTTTTTTATTGGATGACAAATGGGATTAATATGTGATTAGTGAGAAAATTGATGTTTTATCTTTTCTTAATTAAAAACAAAAATTAGTGGTTTAAGTCGGTTGCGACTCACGAGACTTTGGACGGGAAATTGGGTGACGAAGAGATGGAGGAGATTTTGACCGTTGGGAAGTAAGACACTAAAGTTCGATCATTCTCAAGCTAGTGGTTGCCATTCCACCACCACTCCATCTACACTCGGAAGTGGACAAGAAGAGGGACTTTAATTAGTTAGTGTATCATATATGTAATATGTTGTTGCTGATGTTGATTTATGATATATGTTGTCGGTTATGTATGGATAGATTATGATGAGTAAACTTTAGACTGATGATACAGAGTTTGTTAACCATGTTGCCAAAAGAGGAGTGTCGAGAAAAGAGTGTACTGATGAGTTCAAATGACATAATTATCACAAAACACAAAAAGTTGGATAAGATTCAAAACACATTTAAAGAAAATGGGTTGTCACAAAAAAATGTCGGTATTTCCACCTCACTACTAAAAGGTCGGCGTACCCTAATAGTAAATGAGGGCGATCAGAGAGAGCTTAGTGAGGTAAAAATACCGACATTTTTTTCTCTCTCCGGTCGCTTGGAGGTTAAAAAACACCCCTCCCTACCTCCCTCCCTCCCTCCGCCCCGGTGACCCCCCACTTCCCCCCCTCTGGCTCGACGCCCGCCCTCCCCGGCGACCCCTCTCCCTCTAGCACCCTTCCTCTCCCACCCCGGCGACCCCCCGCTGTCTCCTCTGGCTCAACAGGGCATGTGGCGATGGGGCGGCGAAGCTTCGTACGTCGGAAAACTTTCACTTTCTTCTTTCTTCCTATTTTTTCTTCTTTTTTTATCGTAATATATCTTCATGAGGTGAAAGAGGAGGAAAAATCAGGAAGAACCAATAAAAAATTGGCAAAAACGAATAAAAAAATAAGTAAGTTATGATATTTTGAATATTGCTGTAAAATTATGATTTTACTGAAATTTTCAAAATGCCATAACTCGCTCGTTTTTTATCTATTTTTGTATTCTTCCTTACTTTTCCTCATCTTCCATTTCATTAGGATAACATAAATAGATATAAATTGAACTTGTCGCTCGCCGACGAGTATTTCACGTTTTTACTTATTTTTATCCTCTTATTTGATGTCCACGAGCGGTCGAACACCAATTGGTGGCCTTTATATGTGTTTATTTACATGTAGATCTCAATTTTTGTAGTTAGGCGGACTTTTCTGCTGCTCTTACATCAAAATCTCTTGATCATAGTTTTTTTTTTGGCGTGGGTGATCGTCGACTTTGGTCTAGATCGCAGCGACGTTCAGAGCTTCGCTAGAAAACTTATACTTTCTTCTTTCTTCTTATTTTTTTTTTCATCTTAATATATTTTCATGAGGTTGAACCTGCCAGCATTGTGCAGCGTAGTGCATTGTATTGTTAGCAACCGGGCCTACATGGGCCCACTAATCTAACGACTGAGAGCACTACAGCACAGTAACATTTTTCCAACAAAAAAATATGTAAAACAAGGGCGGTGCATTGACTAATTTGTGTGTTATTAAGTTACACGAGCCATTATGGTCTCTAAAGAGTTAAGCTAGCTTGCGCTATAGCACGACAGTGCAACCGTCAGATCAATGGGGCCCACATGATCTGACGACTACCTTCATTGTAGGGTAGGGTAGGTTTTTCCTCTTTTAAATGCTTGTTATATACTCCATCCGTTCCAAAATACTATGTACATTTGAAAATATTATTATTCTAAAATATTGTGTACATTTTATCAAATCAAGTGGCTTCCTCTTTTCAAAATTGAAAGACACTTAGAAAGATTGACTAGAATTTTGTTCATGAACGAGCATACGAGTTGGACAGGATATCAGGGAGAAGAAGACATGTGATTTTCTTGTAGTTTTCATGGCCCAATAAAAATGAGAATTTTCTCAAATGTACATAGTATTTTGGAACGGAGGGAGTATATATTTTTTATTCTCAATGTCCTTATCTTTCACCAAAAAATGAAGTTTTTTTTACCAAAATACACGGAGACCATAACATGCTTTCAATTTTCAAAGATGTTGAGGGGGAAAAAAGGCATGGGGAAAGAGGAACTGCGACTTTTCCATTGGCACGAACCTCCAACCTCCCTTCGCCGATCATTGGACGACCGATGACCGTTCGACCAGCTTATCACGCGAGATGTACGAAATGGGCAAAAGAAAAGAAGAGCTTGATTAAAGATAAAGTAAAAAAAAGAGATGAGGTGGGGGCCCACAGAGGGGGGACTTTTACATGGAGAACCCATGTGAGTACCGAGCTGGAAATAGAAATACGAGAAAGCAATTAAAAAACAAGGGCAAAGACGGTGGACAACGAAGCCTGTCTCAGATTCCTGGACAGTTTAACAAGTTATATTGGGCCTTGGCCCATGTACCTTAAAAACCCCACGACTTTGACATTTGCCTTGGATTCTACCTGCTCTACACGTGCCACCTGCCATGTAAGGCAGGTGTCAAATCAGAGGCCATGTGAGTGTGAATCACCACCTGCCTCGCGAGATCAAAATCCGATGGCTCGAAATGACTTTACTCATACATATGCACGTGAACTGAGTCTCGTCTAATTTTTTTTCCATAAAAAAGGGAGCATTAAAAAAAAATATAGCTTCTTCGGAGGGATTGAAGATGAAAGATTAATTATGTTCCAAGTGCTTCTAATGACAAAATGGCACAAAGATTTGTAAAAAAACACGGCACAAAGATTTGGTAGGTGGGGTTTTCCTGCCCCTTATAGCCGAGTCTTAACAGCTCAGATAGCCCTTATTAACAAATAAAACAAAATAGAATCAATCATGCATTTTGCATAACACAATGTATATAAAATTGTTAAAAAGATACTCCATCCGTTTTAAAATACTATGTATATTTAAAAATACTATTGTTCCAAAATACTGTATATATTTTGTCAAATCATCCTATTTTCTCTTTCCAAAATTAGAGGAAACTTGGAAGGATTGACCAAACTTGGTTCATGAATGATCATACAAGTTGGTTGGGATATAAGGGAGAAGAAGTCATGTGACTTTTTTGTGGGCTTCATTGTCCAATAAAAATAAGAATTTTCTCAAATGTACACAATATTTTGGAACATAGAGAGTATACAACATGAATGAGAGAAAGAAGAAGTTAACATGCAGTCAGGCTCCTGTGCACCGAGGTGCGGCGAGCCGTTGGATTAAATATCAACAGTGTACGCTACTAGACGGAGCTGCCGGAGAAGGGCTGGCGGAGAAAGGCCGGTTCTCGGTGATGCTAGGGTATAGGGGAGGGAGAAGAAGGTGGTGCTAGGGCACGGGAGAGGGAGAAGAACTGAAGAAGGCATTGGGAGGGGGGATTATAAGGTAACAGACAAGGACGTTCGTGGACTGTGTCCGTAGCACCCTATTAGAACGGAGAGATTGCTCTCGTTTGTGTCCAGTCCATGGTCCATACGGACTATCCGTTATTTAATGAACACAGACACGGACGGACCAACGGACACGGACATCCGTGAACACCCACTGCCTTTGCGCTAACTGCACCGCCCGATCAAAAATCGAATGGCGTGACATGCATCGGCGCATGCCATGTCTGAGCAGGATACTAACGGAACTCGATGAATGGTCGAGACTAATAACGTCGGGACTCAATGAAAGAATAATTTTGCCTTATCCATGGCACAATGAGAACAAGATTGGTCGAGACTAATAAGGTAACACACACAATGAAGACTGCAAGATGGTGTAGTATTTGCTTGCTTTATGCGAAAAAGGCAAAATTGTACGAGTTCAAACTTTGGAAATTGTGGCTGGAATTTAGATCTTATGTGTGAATGAAGCCTCTTACTGGCTGTCGCCTTGTGGCCTGTGGGGGCACCATTGTTTGTAGTACACGAAGCAGGGAGATTCACAGGCATGGCCCCGGACAACCTTTCAGCCTCCAATGATTTCAAAATTAGCCAAGGAATTATTATGTTACCAGACTATTGACATTAACTTTGAACAACCAGATATTGATTTTGCTTCACAAGATAGGTTTGGTGTTATGAGCCTTTACGATTAATGGATTACACCTGATTACATATATATTTTTAGGGCTGATGAGTCTCACTCTTCGGATTGGGTAAGTCATAACCATTGTCACCAACCTGCTTTTAACTTAAATTGTTGCAGAGGAGCATAGGTCATCAAATCAAGTCATTCCTTTTCCAAAATGGGGGCCATGAGCAGCTGAGACATCACCTTCCATACAGAAGGCAAGCATGCTTCAGAGTTATGCCTTTTGATAGCTTTCCCCATTCTTCCAACTCAACTTTTCCTCTAATGATGGAAGATGCAATGTCCTATTTTCCAAATGGTCCCTTGATGGCCCACATCACATGGCTCTGTACTCTGTAGTATGGACTATGGAGAGGTAATTGAAAGTCTATCAAACAGCTTATATTAGTTCTACCACAACAAAAAGGTTGAGTTAATCCTGCCAGTGTTTGATCAGGCTGCAGATTACATAGAAACACATCAAAACACCATCTATGTGGATGGGTAATGTACCATAGTTCAATCAATATATTGGACCCGAAATGTCAAATTCAATCCTGCAAGCATGTGATACAAAAGCAAGAAATGGGACCAAAAAGATGCCATCTTAAATAATCATTGGTGTACAACGTTAAGAGGATGCTAATTGCATATGGTATATTATAATAACAATAGTTGAGATCTGATTATTTGAGTATTCTTTTAAAAAGAAATTGACAGATTCGTTTACTCCGCTTATGAATGAACATGTTCATGAGAATAGAACTGGAACATGGGGCCACCAGTGAGCTGTGCTGGTGGAAAGCCAAAAGACAACTGGAGTCTGGATAGAGCAGCTTGACAATGGAGTTTGCAGAAGCATTACGACCTCCCATCTATTAAGTCTCCACTTGCAAAAGACTAGAATGAGACTGTGATACAAGAAATTGTAGAGGAAGAGTGTTCACAGTAACGCCTTGGCACATCAAATGATACAAGTGCAATCAGTTGCCACTAGAGAGTACAATGCCAATATGCCATCAAAGGCAAGCAGCGATAAGGGTAGATGGAAACAGACGAGCTAGTTTTCGTGTGTTGAACCATAGGCAACTGGGTGATTCAAAGCTGTTTATCGCTTCAGTCAATTCACGGGAAACTATTCATGCCACGCCCTGGTCACAGTTGAACTATGGATCTTACTTCTATGAATCACAGTATGCACCGTGATGGGACAGAGATGTGGGCGGCGTTATTAAATATATGCACTGAGGGCATAGATGAAAAGAAGACAAGCTATTCTCTTGCACCCTTGAGCTTGAGGCGTATTGTTGGAGAGCATCACTCTATTCATGAGGTAATAGACAAAGCATCTGCATGATGAGAAGAAGCACCATGTTCAGTGCACAAGCTGCTCAAGCCGAAGGGGTGGATTGATGGCTTCCATGCCAAATCTTTTCTAAGCATCAGGCATTGGTGCAGTTTCCATGTCAAGTATTGTTGGCAAAAGGCAAAAAGCGGCCACCTCCGCCTTCCTGCTAGTATACATTAACTGCATGCAGCACCAACATTAGCAGTATCACCACTCACCAGCTTCTCTCAAACTTATCAGCATAAAAAGAGACAAAACACACCTGGATAAGGCAAGGATGACAGCAGGTACTAACTGATATTACTTTCAACCTTTCATCTAAACTTTCAAATCAACACTATAACAGTATACAATGAAAATTAAAAATACTTCACCACGGAGCCTTTGCTCACTCTTGAATTGTCAGTAAGGCCAATAAATATCTCATTTTTTTATGTATTTAGCAGATGTGCTAAGATAAATACAATCAAAAGTGATTAAGAAATCAAGTTAGCCACCATTAAAAAAAAAATTGTGATGAATACAAAAATCATCACTTACTGGGCCTCCCTCTCCTCACAACACTTCCTCTACCCCGGCTTGGCTGAGAGGCTTTTTCTTCAGCTTTTGGCCGCCCTCGACCTCTTCCAGAGCCACCTTTTTTACCACCTCTTCCTCGGCCTCGACCTGAACTCTTCCTTCCACGCTGTCTTATGGCTTTGGTTTGGCCATTCACATTTCCACTACCATCACTTTCATTAGCATCTTCATCTTCAGACTCTGAAGAATCATTAGATTTTCTTTTTTTCGAATTTGAAGAATTTCCAGCTCCTTTCTTTGTAGGACTTAACTTTGCAGGAGTTCCAATCTTCTCTTCTCCACCACCCCCTGCATAAATTCCAAAAGTGAACACCAAGCCCAACAAATTAGCAGACCATAACCAGTTCTTGGTTTCAGAAAAAATTCTATAATGAAAATAAGAAACACCTGGTACATGATTATGAACTAACACATACAACATATTTGCAATATAACGCAAAAAATGAACTTCTGATTCTAACTAACAGGAAGTATCAAATAAACAAGTACTCCCTCTGCCTTATATTCATGTCCTAATACCGGGGGTGTAGGCAGTGTAATGGAATTTTTTCACTATTTGAGTACCACAATAAGTAATCAACTTGTGCAATAAATGCATGATATGACCAGGAAGCATACCTTCAACCTCAGTTTTACCATCATACACAACAAGCTGCAAGGAAACAAAATAATAATTTGATTTAGATACACTAACTCATAATCATCAACATTCATCCAAAACATTATCTTAAAGGAAACCTTGGTAAAAAATTAAAAACATTTAAAAAAATCTTCTTCAATTGTTATAATCCCTCCGTCCAAAAATATGTCCACATTAGAAAACAAAAATAAACTGATTTTAGTACATTTTGATTTTCTAATGAGGACAGATATTTTTGAACGGAGGGAGTACAAAGGTGTACTTGATTGACATTGACCAGAGGTACAGTAAAGTTCAGATTGTTCTCATCCCAACTAATGGACAGAACACTAAACAACTAGGGCCATTTCTGATACGCATAACCTATCAAATTCGTATCCAATTATCACCCTTTAATCTGAGAAAATGAGTACATGAGTTATTATCCCAGCTGGTTTTCACTTCGATTCAAAGTGAGATCCCATCCTCAGGCTCATGAAAATCCAATCAGTAAAATATGAGTCATGACAAGCCTCTGCAAACAAATACAAAACCTTCCACACACCTGGTCCAACCTGTCGCTGACATTTGCTCGATCAACTACAACAAGTGCATGGCCCATACCACAAGCAACACTGTTAAGAAAGTGACAAACTTCTATATTGAATCAATACTCATCACCAGAACAAAAAAAGAAACAAATAAACAAACAGGCACAAAATCACAATTCTCTACACAGACAAAACACAAAAGAAAAGAATCCCAATAAAAAGGCAATTAGAAGAGAATTCATACCTAATAACGTGCATACCCTCAAGTATGTCTACCTTTTTTGGATTAGCAGAAGATCTGCAAGTTAAAAAATTGAAAACTAAGTACCAAGTCTTCCCGTGAGGAAAAGTATAACATGCCAAGGAATTGATCAAATTTGGGCAAACGTCAAATATCCATACTTTTGCTGACCAGAACCATATCCTAGTTCTCCATATTGAGCATGGCCCCAGCTTATACACGAGCTATCAGCACCACAGAAGTGGAACATCTGACCTGAATCCATGCAACGAATATTCCATCCACTGATAGAAGAAAATTCAAAAATAGATGAACACAGACAACTTAACCAGGACAAAAGCCACACATGTTTGGAAAAGAATAATGTACAATTGGCATCAACAAGTCAGCAATATACTTAAGATGCAGAATATAGATGTTTAGAGAACAGAACTACTCATCAAAGTGATTATAGAGCAGTTCAACATAAGATGAGGTAATGGTGGTTGACCTTAAATCCAAAAGAGGCTTGGGATACATCCAGTCGTCACCTGTATTCTTTAGTTTACCCCACATATACAATTGACCACCACCTGAATACATGCAAGACAGAATTAATCAAAGTGCCAAAAAACTGCGTACCCACCAATTTTTGTTCTTTCTATGATACTGTTGTCATGCTAATTTTCCTACTCTTTACATCATACTCCCTCCATTCCGTTTCAGTGTCTTATTTGGTTTTCAAAATGAACTAAATTGGTTATTAAGTGTCTTGTTTGGTTTTCGAAATAACTCAATTAGTTATTTTGAAAAACCAAAAAGGACAATGAATATGAAACAGAGGGAGTACAAATTGAACATGCTTGTGTTGATAGTTCCATTTGATTTCTTTTCATGACAAGAATGTCGAGTTATTGATATTGTTAGACTATATTTGCTCGTTATTTAATTAAGTCAGTGTTAGTCTCTATACTATGGAGGGTATTTTAATCAGAGCAGGTTATTTTTCTTCTTTTTTTATACATATTTTGGTTTTCAAGGTACAACTAATATCCAAACTAAGACCACTTGATATCCACCTTGAGAACCAAACCCTATGGATAACCCTCCTCTATCATTGTTTCATATCAATAGAGGTGTATATAAAACTAAACAAAAATAATTTATAGAAAGAAAGACGTGCACATGATTTTATCAAGCATTATAAATTTGTCTCAAAATTAAGCACCAAATACAGACCAGCTGTACATGCACAATTCGCAGCTCCTGCTGAGACCACAGCATTTGGAGGTAAAGTGTTATTCCTTTGAAATATTTCAACAAGACGAGGAGCCCATTCATCCTTCTGCTCCCGATGGCCAAGCCTATCAACCACAATTGAGCCAAGTGCGTGCAATTAAATTCTAGTTACTACAAAAATGTAACAGAATTTAGATGTTAATCCACATGTATTAAACAGGCAATATGTCTATACAAAGACACTGCTGCTAACATCCACACCTCCCATGTCCACCGAATCCCCACCTGCATTTCAACAGATATGACAGGGAGTGGTTAGTAAGAGGCGGCCAACATAATTAGACAAACATGGAAGAAATACTATTTCATACCCGAAAAATGAGGACATACATTTTTTTTCGACCAAAACAAAAGAAGTAATCAAGCAACATACCAACCAATTAACATAAAAGAAGCTAAGAATGAGAAATGAGGAAAAGTATATGTTTATCCGCATTTTGAGGAAGGAATTAAAATCATGTATTCTCCCCCCCCCCTTTTATTCCCACAGAATGCTTAACCCATATATGCATATAAAGCAACCAAACTAGAGTGCCAGACATAGTTTTTACCAATATATAGGCTGATACATGACTATATTCTTGTTTAATGATCTTCTGCTCAAGTTAACAGTATATGGTCGGGTAAATGCAAGTTTGACTCTTGGAAAAGACCTTCATTTTCTTTTCTTTTTTTTTTCTAATCGAAAGACCTGTACTTTCTACTCAAATCATCAAGCTTCATTTTTCGATGTCCATCAACTTTCTACAGTATCTGATACAAATTGCTTTTCCATTTAAGCATCCTAGAAACTGGTGACTGAAATTAGTTCACATACCAATTAAGTAGTGTTACGTGTAAATCTAAGAAAAATTCAGATACTGGAAACAAATCCATAAAGTATTCACTGCTTTAGACTAGCAAATATAGATCCAGCAATTATGGCATAATGATAATGAAATACCATTTACAACATAAAAATATCATCTTTTGCCAACAGCAACTGGACATGAAATTAAATGGAAGTTAAGGATACATACGTGTAAACAAATCCTTTCAAATCCACAGCAACTGTCAGATTGGTAAAAAAAGGAAAAAAAGGGGTTATAATCCAAATTATCCAAAGAAACAACAGGATTTGGCGTGTCAACAACATTAATTAGCTCACCTGTATGGTTGGATCCACATGCAACTTTAACAACAGCAGTTTTTGCAAGAGTTGCTACTGCCTTCGGACGAGGTTGGGCCTCATAAGCAAGCCTCACTGAAGCATCTTTTACATTATACTGAAAAAGGAAATAAGACCTTTAATAAGATGACAAAAAGAACTAAACAACAAGCACGCTTTTCTTTCAGACTGTACCTCATTGTCTGTTCCATGTCCAAGTTGACCATACTGTGGAAGTCCTGCAGTTCTGTAAATCAAAGCATGGGTTTCCAAATAAGAAAGCAGATTACTGAACATGACTCTCTCTTTATCATGCAAATGTAATCAATGCTAGTATCCTTTAGAACACATTTATGAGAGGAATTTAAAGCATACAATATAGATGATCCTTCAACTGAAGATAGCCAAACAGTAAAGTCTGCCCCACACACGGCAGTTGTAACTTCAGAAACTAGGCAACGAACAGGGGAAAGCTCAAGTTCTGCATAAATTTAGAAAACATAAGTAAGAATGTAGAATGCTGCTGGATGAATACAAGAAAGTGGTCAAGAAACACAATACAAACACTCATCATGAGAAACAAAATTCTACAAGGTTTTGACTAAATACATAGGAAATGGTGTGTGTTAATAAAAAGGTTATCCCTTCGACCCTTCCCCAACAGCTCGAGCAGTTAGGAGAAGTGGTTAACTAACATGGTGTCTGATAATGTTTAAGTAAGCCTCGCTGGACGCAGGTGTGTACCCCTAGTACTTGCACGTGCAGTGGAGTAACATTGTGTGTGGTTTAATATAAAGGTTATCCCTTCCCTAACAGCTTGGGATTTTAGAAGTGGTCAACTAACCAAAAGACTGATTGAAAGCTTTGTTTTCACATAGATAATAGAATAAGTAGGTATCCCTACGCTTATCTTTTGGTCTCAATAGTTTAGTTAAGTTCAAATAAAACGCATGTATGTTGTATCAGTTAAATAGGAACAAAGACACAAGAACACAGCAATTTGCTACGATAGTTAATACTCTTTCCTATGTAGATCCTCATTAATGAGCATATATGCATGCACCAGCTGGCCAAAAACTTACCGTTCCGTACTGAGCCAGAGCCCAATTGTCCATGCTTATTCCAACCAAAAGAGAAAGAATTTCCATCTTCTGTTACAACAACAGTGTGGCTCCTCCCAGCTCCAGCTCGAACAATTTTATGCCTGTGTTCATCAAATATATTTTAAGTATCATTCTTAAAAAGCAAATAAAGGAATCAAACGTACGATTTCAAGAAGGAAAATATTATAGTATGCCAAGCAATAACTAATTTTGTAGCATTGCCGAATAAACAAGGACCAGAGAAATCTATTATTGTATGCAAGAAGATATAGAGTGCTTAACGTTAGTGATTTAAAAAGCTCTCCGGAATAACACTCGTGCACCAACTTTAAGTTCTTAATGGCATCATTTCTCAAATACCTAGTTCTTTAACTCCATAAGGCTTTCCTTTCAAACAGAATATAGTATTAACATTCAGCTCACTGAAGACCTAAGGGGCTGTTTGGCTATCCTTTGAGTTGAGTTCCAAAGAATTTGGGCTTAAAGGCCCTTTCTACCTTAACCCTCCTCATGAGGAGGGTTGGACCTTAAAGAAGGAAAGGATGGATGGGACATATTGGCTTGAATGAAAAACCCTAAAGAAAACTCTTTAGTCCTCAAAGGGAGTGCCAAACAGCCCCTCAATATCTACAGCAACAAGCCTTTCCTTTAAAGGGCTCAAATCAAGGTTTTTAAAACCGGACCGGCCATCGACCCGGAAATTTGGCCGGTCTGGTTGGACCGCGGTCAAACTAGTTTGACCCTTTGACCCGGAATAGATGTTAGGAGAGAAGACTACTGATGGCCACTTCATAAATATAATAAATATATATTATGCAAAATAAACATAAAAATGTCAAGTGGTCCAGTGGTTAAGGCGTTGAGAATGATGGTTGTCAGTCCTGGTTTCGAATCTCGGCAAAAACAAGTCTTTTTACAAAAAAAATACTAATTTGACCCATTAAAACTCCTAACCGAACCGGTCCAGTTTGTCAGTTTAGCGAGTCAACTGGTCAGTTTATTTCCAAACCGGCCGGGTCAACTGATCGGGACTAACCACCCTGACCGAACCGGTCTATCTACCGTTCCAGTTTTCTGCTATCGACCGGCCGGTCCAGTCCGGTTTTAAAAACCATGGCTCAAATGGTACAATTGTAAGTTAAAAAATATTAATGACGAAAAACAAAGACAAAAGGCAAGTTAAAAAGCACATAATCATTTGAAAACTGAAAATAGACTTTTTTCGCATACGTAGGCTCCGTTTGGTAGCCTTCAAAAGAAGCTGGATTCAATTCACTTCTTCCGGTGGCATTTCTTATAATTTTCGAGAAAAGACGGGCGTTTATAAAAAAAATGCGGTTTCATACGAAACCGCGATTTTTAAAAAAAAATGCCCTTCTTTTTTTGGAAATTACAGGAAATGCTACCGTGACCTAAATTATTTTGGAAAGTGGATTCTTGCCAACCAAACACCTTATTTCCACTCCTAACTTCTTCCCTAAAATCCTACTTTCCCACCCCTAAAATCCCTAACCAAATAGGGCCGTAGAAGTAAGAATGCCTGGTGATCAATTAGCTAAAGGAAGGTGCAGCATACTCCTGATGTAGATATCCTAATGAAGAATAGTACCTAATTTGAAAATTATTTAAAAACATAACATAAATGAAATGAGTTAAAAAAAATACATCAGATAAGACTAAAATATTTGCCCCTACTTACTCTAAATATCCATCAAATGTGACTTATAACCAGTGTTACTAAACTGGACCGGCTGGTTCAACTGCGGACACCCGGACCCGGCATAGGTCGGGCGATTTCACTGGGTCACTTGACCCGGCCGGTTAAACTGGTGATCCGGAGATCCAGACAGGTTTGGTTTATTTCACTTAATTTCTGAGACAAAATTTTGAATCCAGGAGGATTCGAAACTGAAACGCTTTGCTCCGTTCACGGGCGCCTTTTGCCAACTGACCTACTGTTGTTTTGTGTATACCAGAACAGCAATAAATTATAAATTAATTAAGGGGATCCATTCATTCTAACTACTGATGTCATTAACTGGTCAATCCGGGTTGAGCCGTGGTTCAACCGATTTGACTCGGCCCGGCCTACATTTCGGTCAGTGGCAGGGCCGGGTTTTAAAACATTGCTTATAACCAGCACATATAACACGCACTCATATGTTATCTTCTTTCCTGTCAGCATGCTAAAGTAAAATGGTGTCATGCAGAGAGGATCATAACTCATAATTTTTCTAGAATGCTTTTCTTCTATACACCACTACTCATGCCTCTGAAAATGCAATTTCATATCTCGTCTCCGGCATACCAAAGTACATCACAATTCTTCGTAAAGATAATGTACGCAAGGAAGATACTAATAATATAAAGCTATTTTCTTGTGTCACCTCTCATTTCATATAACATGTTACGTGATTTGTATATGTCAAATCTATTTCTTCGAAAGGACTTTCATCCATACCATAATAAACTAATCATCATATCTAAGAGTTAAATTTCTTTATAAGATAAGTATACAAATCTCAAAAAATAATAAAAAAAGATAATCTGAAACTTACTTTGACAGTCCAGACACAACTGTAGGTCTATCACGTTGAAGGGCATCCCCATGTCCCAGCTGTCCTTTCTGTAAAAGCAAAATATGCAAGCAATTGGATGAGCAAAGAAAAAATGTGTTCAAAATTCCAGCAGAAGAAATACCTCATTCCTTCCCCAGGTATAGCAACGCCCTTCAACATCCAAAGCAACACAATGACAAGAAACTGCAAAAATAAGTACAAAATTATAAAAAATTATAGGTTACATGACCCATTGAAGCATGAAAAACAGTGTCAATCCAGCCATAAAGTTTTGAACATGGCCTCGTCACGAGGTCCCAGGCTCGATTCGCGCCAAAAAAAGAAGAAACAACAAACTAGTACAGAAGAACATTTATAGGTGAGAGAATGAGAGCCTTAAAATTTTCAATAACATTAAAGATCAAACTAATTTAAATTACAGCACAAAAAATTTCAAAGTATTTAGCCCTATTTAGTTCAGAAAGTACTATTTACTAGGAAGCATGGATATGGCATTTTGGCCATCGGATACAGATACGCATAGATACAGCTGCCTGCAAAAACCTGCACTTTGCCCTAGTTGTCCCTTCCGACTGCTTCTGTTCTCCCCTTCTGACTAATTTGCCTCCCCCTTGCTCCAAGGCCGCCACCAGGTGAATCTCTCGTCTCCTTTCCTCCTTCTATTTCTTTTATATGTTTCCCTCCCCCTCTATCTTCTGATTCTTCTCCTATCAAGGTCTTCTGCCACGGTCCGCTTGACGCCGCCATGACGTGCTCCGTGGACTGCTCTATCCTTGGTCTTCATTGGTCCATTTTGGGAGACCCCTCCCTTGTCACCATTTCTTTGATTTCATATTTCTGCAATCTTCTATGTTAAGTTGGGTTGCAAAAATGCAACTTTCTTTTGCATCCTATCTTGTTTTATTGTGTCTTTTTTGTCTGCCCCATAATTTCATTGTTGGTTGTTTGATTTCATTTCATATTGGTTACATTGATTGACATTTTGAATTTACAACCATATCTTATGATCTTATTGGTATAAAAGTCTGCAAGTTTGGCTTTCACCATAGGAGCTGTAAAATGGTTTGCATATGAAATTTGATAAACCATCTCACAACTTGTACTTAGACTCTAAGATAAAATTTATTAAACGCGTGCCTCTATGATTAATGATATTACATCAATGGAATTGAGCTTATGATTATGATCTCACAACTTGTACTTAGATTATTCTTCATCATTATTATTGTTTGTTTTTACACTAGGACCATCCTAAAATATATTTGAAAATATAAAAAAATATCTTTCAATAAACAGATCCCCGACGTATTGTATCCTAACTTTTTGAAAATTGCTGTATCGCCGTACCCGTATCCGTGCTTCTTAGACTATTTAGAATGTTATAAAGATCATCATTCTTTGAAGTATTATTCACCAAGCTCATAGCAAATCCTACATCTAAAATATGGAGTTCAGCCAGCATTATTATGCCATTGTCAGCCACCAGAGTGTTGCATAACATCGCATGTAAACCCTGACCAACCCAACAAATGTACTCATTCACTCTCTTTGATGAAGTGATTATGCACAACAACAATCTATTACTAATGCACATGACCACATTGATCAAACAGAACCTTCAAATCACTCGTTCACTCAACGGAATCATTTAGAACCTGTCTTGAGCTTGAAAGCTGAAATTCAAAGCTGAAACTGCAAATTCTTATCACTGATACTTGCATCATTATACAAAACCATGGCCATGTGCAACCAATCTATGCTGCCAACCAGAAAGTCAACTACACAAAACGCTCAAGTACCCAGTCCTTTCCAGATATTCAGCACATGAACTGTAAGCAAGACCCGCATGGAGTCTCTGTATTACATATGCATTCATAAGCAGCATTTGTATTATACGTTAAACGTGCTGAATTTCTGGTTAATACAACCCTTTGAAGTTCAAGACTACAAAGCACTCCCGCCAACCTCATTCCCTCCTAAAATTCAAAATTGTAAACTTTTTCTTCACCAACTAATCAAACTAACATGCTAAAACACAAATCTTAACGTAAAACTAAACCTCAATAGCTTCAAAGAACGCTCACCGCAACCGGAAGCCACGAAGCGGATGTCGACATTGACAAGCGGGCGAAGACGAGTAGGCGCCACTAGGTTCTCCCCCGCCACAGCATTCCCCTTCCGCCGCCCAATTCCATCCCAGTCCGTTCCCCCGCAGAACAGTAGCTCCCCAGCCGCCGGCGCCTCATCCTTCTTCCCCCCCTCCGGCTTCTCAGCCTCCACCACGGCCGCGTCCGACATCTCTCCCCGGAGCGAATCGGTGGAAACTCGCCGGAGTCCGGTCTTGCACGGCAGCGCTCGGCGGCTGACCTAAATCTGGGGAAGGGCTCGTCGGGAGATGGGGAAAAAAAAGAGAAGATTTTTGGGCTCGATTTGTTGGCAGTTGCTTTTCGTAGGCAATTAATTAGTGGATTAATTGATTTTGTTTAAATTGTTTATTAGAATATTGGGGGGTTTGGATATTTGAGATTTTCCGCGTCTGGGGCCAGGCCAGTGCGAGGCAGCCAAAATTTAGGCGGAACAACTTCCTTTGACATTCTAGGCGTATTTATACGGTTTCGATACGGTGGTCTAACAGGGGTTGACCTACTATTGTACTCAGCTCATGAAGGTTCACCAACGTCGTCGCCGGCAAAGGTTTACCGGTCATTGACCACCGGGGATCGATGGCGGATGGTAGTTTGTGTGTGGCGGGTGCACTAATGCGCGCTATCGATCCGCAATTGTGAATTAATGCGAGGGTGAGGCAGCCAAATTTTGATTTGCTTTGCTAGGGGCAGTATATACTCCCTACATTTCATAGTTACTGTCTTATTTGGTACGGAGGGAGTAACAAGTATTTTACAGAGTTGGATACGGTGGTTAAGAGGGGGTGACCTGCTCTTGTGATCAGCTCATGAAGCTTAAACAACATAATAGTTGTTGGTTGGAGAAGTTTTACCAGCCATTGATCACCAGGGATCAATGGTGTATACAGTAACTAGCGCATAGTTTGACTCCCCGACTTTAGTTTCACTCTCGCTATCAATCGCCGATTATTTGAATCAATATTAGTTGGCGCCACAACATGAGTAGTATACAATGTGAGTTTCATAAAAGCCTGTAACACTGTAGGCGTTAGATAGTCATGCCAATTTAGCACATTTGAGAAGAAACATCCCATGTCCAACAAAGCAAAGAAATTGTCGTCCAAGGAATAATACATACTTAACAGAAAGGCAAGCAAGATTTCCAGTGGGCTAATTAGGGGTTGAGAGCATAGTCATGGTCATTCACCTTGCCCTTAACTCCTTATGTCTTCCCTTTGGTTCAATTCAGCATATAGTTCCTTAAATCGGTCCAGGTCATAAATTTGCAATGGTCATGGTTTATAAATCAGTCCTATACTACAACAACATTTCTCATTGAGCAGTGCTTGCTTTACACGATTAGACTGTGACATAAAATACTATGTGGAAAATAAGATAGAAAAGCAACGAGACTGAAGGAGATAAAAGCAGAAAATGAAGGCTCCTAGCATTTTCTAAGAAAACTTGAACGACATATTATGGTTTGTATCTACTTCACTCAAAAATGTTTTTACAATCGACTCAATTAATTGCTTTTTTCAGGTCAAAATCTATGGTGACTTGAAATTGACAATTGACTGTATCAAATAAAAAGAAATTGACAACTGACTGTACAAATGTCATCAAAGTCCGTCAGCTAATACGAGATTTTACGTATATATATGATAGTCTGCTTTCAAAAATGTATGAATTTAAACATACAAAAGATGATTAATTGTTTCTCATAGCTGTAGAACAACCTTACATTTATAGGTGTTTACTTGGTAACAAATATTTATATTATACTTAATAACGAATTAAGTTACTTAACTAGGATTGATATTTTTGGCTTTGTCAAAAAGAGTGATTGATATGCAACTTATTTTATGAGTTTTATTAATACGTATAACTCCGTTGAGGCATTGGATCTAGGTCTCGAATAATTACAAGGGTTTTAAAACATTGGTATTCTTTTTCCTCCACAAGCACTAAAAAATTCAGTAGCAAGATTAGTCCTCAGGTCACAAACCCACCCCCAAATCTCATGGAAAAAACTTAACATGCACCCTGGTCTCTGTCTCACGAGCTTAGAAGTGAGTCGCGGCATCACAGGCCATCGGATTTCCAGGGTTTGTGAAAGTGATTCAAGCCCGCCTACCCCTTGTATTAATCGCACGAGGCCTCGACACTCTGAAACACGTATGAGCCAAGGCGCTTATAAATAAGACTGTACATATACAGAAACTCACATGTATCATACTAATCTTCCAATATAATTTTACATACCAACTTTGTATATATAAATCAACGGGTGTTGGTGTCATAGCCGCGCTCCATTGTCTATCCGCCCAGATTATATCCCGTTTTACTCGGTGCATATGCACCAAGGTGACTCTAAGAAATTGGTTGCCCTTCTCCTTCTAGTTAGGTCCTTTGGACGCCCGTTATTATAAAAAACTTTGTACATATATACATAAGCTCACATGTATCATACTAATCTTATAATATACTCCATTTGTTCCAAATATTGTGTACATTTAAAAAAAAAACTTAGTTGTATTGGACCATGGGGCCCACAAGAAATTCGCGTGACAAAAAAAATGTTGCTTTTATCTAAGGAGATTCCTCTCCTCTTCTCTTTTCGTTGCTTCCCCCCTCGCCTGCCTCCTCACCGTCGACGCCACATGCTCCCTCCGCATCCACACCCTCTTCCAGCCCCTCCCACCTTAAGGCCCTCGAGATCTCCGCTGACGGCCGCCTCTAGTTCCCAATCCCTGTCGTATTCTTCTTCTCCCCTCTCCCCTCCAAGTCCCACCAAGTCCGGTGGCTCCTCCTCTCCCTCCTCATCGGCCTTCTCCTCAACATCCTCCTCATCGGCCTTCTCAAGTTTCTCATTCGCCGCCCCACCCCATCTACAACAAGGGCATGCACCTCACTGTCGTTGTCGACCTGGTCCTTCCCCAGCAGCCACTCCTCCTGCATCTTCTTCATCGCATCCTTCTTGTCCCTCTCCTCAACATTGCATGAGGAGGTCGTGGCGTAGTTCAGCGGCGAAGAGGTGCTTACTACTTGGTAAAGGCAGCCTTTTTATGGTCGGGTCGACGTTGGCGTCGCGGGTGTTGCTTGGCAGGCACTTCTTGGGAAGTGCAACAAGTGGCTAAAGCTCGATAGTTTGCCATGGTAGCGGTGCTTCCCTCAGATATGCCGGCAAAGGTTCTGATTCCAGTCGTCGTCAAAATTGCCTTCTCCATCATCTTCTCAATTTTCTTCTTTACGACCGTCAGCGATCATGGCCAAAGGCATGGCCCTTTAGCCACTCTGGCTCACTCTGGAGTGGCCCAAGAGGCTAAATGGATCTATGCGGTCTCTGACACGAGCCAGCCTTGGCTGACGCGATGACCTTCTCCATGACGGTCATCAACTCCACCGCCAACGTGGCCATCATTGCTGATACAGTTTCGCGGCCAACGCTGGGGAGGTGGTGGCTTCGAGTTTCGCAACTGTTGTTGGCAAGGGAGCTCCCTCTACGGCTTGCCCGGCGAAGCTGATATCACGAGGAGAGTTAGTGTGGTTCATCATTTGTCATTTTTCTGTGCAAATGGGGGCCTCCGGTAAAAGAGGGAAATGGGAGCAGAAGAGAGGAGAGACGAAGTCATGTGACATAGCCAAATGTATACAATATTTTGGAATAGAGAAAATTTCTAAATGAACATAGTATTTCGGAAGAGAGGGAGTAAATATTTTTTATATACTTTTTATATTACGCGTGAGTATAATTTTAGATAGATATGTATATGTATAAACACCCTCATTAAATACAACTGCGTGGAACCCAGCTTTATTCTCCAATAATAATGGAAAATATTTTCCTAACCAACATTAAGTGACCAGCAAGTAGGACCAAAGGACAAGTGGAGGAGGGACCTAGGAATCTTAAGTAAAGTTGTAATTTTTTTTTATTTTGTCTATTTTTCCTCTTATATGATGACGTGACAAGTGGTAATGTGATGTTGGTACTTAGACTAGGCGAACGTAGAGGCCGTTTGGGGCGTGAAAAATCTAAAACATCCACTCCTAAATTGGGATTATCCACTAAGTCGCTGAAATACGTCACGATTTTTAGGAGTAAATTTTTGAGATTTTTTACTATCCAAACGGGCCTTCAATAAGAATCACTCTACACTCAAAAAATATTTTCCTAACCAACAATACGTGACAGGAAGAATGACCCAGGGTAAGTGGCGGGGGATCCAGAAATCTTGGCAAAATTGTAATTTTTCTATTTATTGAACCCTTTCTTCCCCTCCCTCTCATTGACGTGGTGGTAAAGTAATGTGGGTGACTAATAAGCTGGTCAGGCTATAGACGCGCTTGTTACACTCCGACACTGACTATTGACCAAGCTCCGCATCCCGACACACCCCCGCCATTCACGCGGATTCAGCTCCCCCCCAAAATCGCCTCGCCTTCCTCCGTCCCATTTCCAGAATCTCCTCCTCCAAAACCCTAAAAAGCACCTTTTCCTCGCCGGAGATCGCCACCGGCAAGCAATGGGTGCACCGGACGGCTCCCCGCCGGACCTGATGCAGCGGCTTCAGTCCTCCACCGGAGCCTCCTCCTCCTCTGGCAACCGGCGGTTCGGGATCCCCCCTTCTCACCCGCATTTCCCGCCGTCACCGTCACCGGCGGCGGCGGGGGCGCAGATCGCGGGTCAGGGTGTGTACCGTCACTCCCGGTCGCTGTCCCAGCCGGGGTTCTTCTCGTTCGATTCGCTGCCCCCGCTGAGCCCGCCGACTTTTCGGGAGCCGGCCTCGTCGTCGCTGTCGGACCCGATCACTGGGGCGGATGTGGCGATGGATGACTGCGACGGCTCCGCCAGCTCGCAGCCGCCGCCGTCGGCTGTTCCTCCCGGGAGTCCCTCGCCTTTTAGCAAATGTACTACTCTCCAGTTTGGAGGCGGCGGCGGAGGAGAGGGGCTTCCGCCGAGAAAAACGCATCGGCGTTCGGTTAGTGACATACCCTTTTCGTTCTCCGGTGGGGCGCAGGGTTCGTTTTTCCAGATTGGTTCAGCTGGGATCGGCGCGCCGAAGCCGGTGAAGCGGGAATTAGGGTGGAGTGGCGGCGTGGAAGGGTTGGGGGGTTTGAGATTGGAGGACGATAGTGCGGACGATGACTTGTTCTCTGCTTACATGAATTTGGATTTCATCAATTCCAGTGATTCTGGGCCAATGGAGAAGTCGCGGAATGAGCATCGAGATGAGTTGGACAGCAGGGCTAGCGGCACGAAGACGTGCGGGGCTGAGAGTAGTGAGAATGAAGCAGAGAGTAGGATGAAAGGAAGTGATTCTGGCATGAATTTTGGTTTGGAGAAGAAAGGAGCCCCTAAGAGGAGCTTTGGCGCGGATGGGAATGGGAGTGCCGGGCCCCGACATTGTAGAAGTATTTCAATGGATAGCTTCATGGGGAATCTCCCTAACTTTGGAGATGAATTAGTGACAATGCAACCTTCCCCTGGGGTGCCTTCGGGCCAGCATTCTCGCAGCAATTCACTCGATGGGAACTCGGGTGAATTTGGCGTGGATCTCGGCAATGGTGAATTCAGTGGGACTGAGCTGAAGAAGATCATGGCCAATGAAAAACTAGCGGAAATTGCAGTATCTGATCCTAGAAGAGCCAAAAGGTTATCAAGTCTCGAATCTTTTCCTCGCTGGATATGTTGATTTTGGTAGAATTGGATGGTTTGGTCATGAGTATGTTTACTTATTTTGTTCATCTTGAATTACTTCAGGATTTTAGCAAATCGACAATCTGCTGCTCGATCAAAGGAGCGCAAAGTGCGTTACATTTCAGAGTTGGAGCACAAGGTGCAGACTTTACAAACAGAAGCTACAACGTTATCTGCACAGTTAACTATGTTGCAGGTATGCAAAAAAAAAAAGTTTTAGTTGTAACTACATATTTCTCTATGCTGTGTTCATTGCATTAATTTTTCTTCTTTATGTTGCTTGTGGCATCTTTTTTTGGTTTAGCGGGAATCGTCTGGGTTAACTAGTCATAACAATGAGCTGAGGTTCCGTCTTCAGGCGATGGAACAACAAGCGCACCTACGTGATGGTACTCTCTCTCTCTCACATATGTCATCATTCTCTTTCGAAATGTCTACTAGGGCCCTACAATGACAAGGATAATTACATGTATGGATGTGGAAGATGATTATATATACAAGCTGGTCACAGTATAGACTAATATGAGAATTGAGCATTTTTTACGTCAAGTAATCACTTAAGCTTTTGTATCATTTGTAAGGAAAAGTACATATGGTGGTTTATTCTTTCGACTAGGCATGCTTTCCTAAGGATTCTGGACAAATAAATACGGATTGCCAAAGGTGTTTGTTGGTGGTGCATTAATGAATATCGTTGAACGGTTTTGTTAGATTTAGCTTGCTTGTTTGAACTATTAATGTGTGGTAGTAGTGGCATCCTATAAGGTTAATAATGTAGGTTGAATATGGTTGAATAATATTTTTGTAATGTGCTCTTATTGCCTTAGCTGATGACAGTCAGTGCACGTGGAGCTTGCACTTGTATTAGGGTTCGGATTTCCCTATGCAATTCAAGTAGGCATATATTTATTATATATTTGCTTTTGTGCAGCTTTAAATGAGGCATTAACGTCAGAAATCCAGCGTTTAAAGATTGCTGCTCAAGAACTAAGTGCATCTAACTCGAACAATAGATTGGGTCAGCAATTGCATGTGAACCCTCAGCTGTATCAAATACGTCAACAACCAATGCAGCCATCTTCTTATCAATTGCAACAACAGCCACCACACCAGCAGCAGCTGCAGCAACAGCCAGAACAACAGAATCAGCAACACCTGCAACAGCCGCAGGAACAAACCCAACATCAACAAAACAGTACTGCAACAAAGCATGAACAAAAATAGCAGTTCGATCAATTTCCAGGGTCAAGGGAACAATGAAATATGTTTGTCTTCAAGAAATGGTTGCTGTTAATGCTGTGATCATGTGAAACTGATCCCTTTAGGATGCGTACAGCTGCATTTTTTCATTTCTTTTGGGAGCTTTTTAGCCCTTATTATGTGCAATCCTTGTCTGGTGGAACTTCCTAAAAGCTCATATGTTTTTTGGATTTATATACATGTTGAGTTGATTCTTTTGTAAGTGCTCTGTCTCTGGCCGCCATAGGGGTGATTGTGTTGCTATAGAAAGAAGTTGAAACCAAAGATAAATTGTAGTTGACTTACGAAGGATTATGTTGTATTATGCTATGTTATTATTCTGCTAAGATATTCTGGTAACTGTTTATTTCTTATGGATGGATATAAGTAAGAGGGTGTCTTGTGAAAAGCTAAGGTGCAAGGTGCCTGACGAAAAGCCATCTCTAGAACTATCTATAGCCTGTGGTTGAATATTGCTTAATGTTCTTTTATTCTCCTTTGATGAGACTATTTGTTTTTTACTTCATCTTGGTCGTTGAGTATGCTTTATGTGGATTTGGCACATATGGCATCTGGAATTGAGTTTTAACTCTACAACCATTGTTCAAAAGTAGCTACCTATACATTGGGGATTCTAAATTCGTGAAAGTGCTTTGACTTTTGATGTCTGGCCATCTTCTACCACTCAGTTAGCATGTGCTTATGTTGTTGTCGTTGTGTAAATGCGATGTTATCAGTTCCAGTCTCCGGCTCGCACAAATCCTCCGTCACCGCTCTGCCGCCTTGGCAACTGCCAATGCTGCTGCCATTCCCGTGCATCACAGAGATCTCAGCCATGCTCCACTGCCAGTTGAAGTCAGCCTGGACGGAATGGGGGCCGAGGGGACTCATTCCCAATGATCAGGCCTGGTGACAGTGCCAAGGTGGATAACAGCTGCTTGTCCACGCCCGCGATAGCGCCATCGGAGGAGTTGTGGACAGTTACCGGAGAGGGTGGGGTAGTCAGAGGCCCATTGGGAGGCAGAGGGGGAGGACAGGGTGGAGGACGACGTTCTGGAGAGAAGAGCTTTAAGGCTTTAACTTTGAAGGGGTGCGATCGGAGGACACCAGGGCCCACTTGCTTAAAAAGTTTGTTTTTCTCTTGTGGTGATAATAATTTCGGACGGAGGGAGTGCATCTCTATATGTATGAGGTGCATAAACTTGATGGAACGCTCGTTTCACTAATAAAACTTTTATGTACACATCAAGTCCAATTGTGATTGCTCAGCTGGGAAACTGCTTAATCTACTCTCAACGAGTCCACAAAATTCTGTAACAAAATGCAGGCAAGATTGCCTTCTCTTTACCATTCTATTCAGACTTTGTGCACCAAGGAACAAGTGATGTTGCCTTTCGCTCCCCTTTTCCCAGGCCGAAAGAAGTTACAACTTACAAGAACCATTTTCTTCTGTTTCAGATCCTCATAAAGTAAACAAGTTTCCGTAGGAAAACATTGACTGCATTCCACTCAGTGTCAACATCTGTGCTTGTCTTAGTCACTTTATTGTGATGTAGCGGTTGGTACCATGTTTGGCCCAGTGATCTTTAAGATCAACAGGTAATGAAAGATCATGGCCTTCAGCAGCCAGCCGGCTCAGCAATTTGTTGAAGGCACTTCCACTCATCTTCCGGCCCCCAATGCGAGCATGCCTTTTGTTGGGCATAACTGGTAGAGGGTACATGGACAAACTTGTTGTGCAGCATGCCGATTGCCAGCCTCCATTTCCCCATTTGTAGCACTGTTTTATGACGCCAGTGCAAGAACAAGCAGGAACTGGCATGGTTGTTTCATCAAATGTAACCTGATTCAACCCTAATGCTTGACCTTTCCATTCAAGCTTAGTCACTGAATGCTGTCGGTTTAGATCCTCGCCTGCCATTTCTTGACACTTCCATTCAAGTTGTTTGACCACTGAGACTTGCTTGTTCAAGTCCTCACCCTCTCTCTTACCTTTCCTTGGAGTCTTACCCTTTTTCACTGAAATTGGGATTTGCATTTTTGTGTCTTTACGTGGCCGTTTAGCTCGCCGCGGCTTCACAACATTTTCTTCATTTGCAGAAATGGGCAATGAATCACTTGTATGCATCTCCCTAGAATGGTATGGTGGATGGGGCATATGGGTTGGGTGAAGTGGATTCTGAGGGTGGTGAATGTGCTTGGTCCCTCGTGATATTGTGCAGCCCGGAGGACAGTTTGACCCATTCCCGTTCATAGTATTTCCCCTAGCATAGTCCAGGGCAGCAAGAGCAGAATCTCGTTCCATGGTGACCTTGCCCAGTTGATTCAGTGCCTGGTCACGCTGTACAATGGCCATGTCTCGTTCAGCTATGGCTTGTTTCTTCTCTGCAACTGCTACATTCCTTTCCTGAATTGCAGCATCCCTCTCTGCCATGGCTTGCATGAGCTTTATGGCCTGGTGATCTTTCATGTGATTCTGGGATAGTATCCACTGCCACCATCAATTTATAGAAGAACTGTTAGTTAATGACAATTATCATTTTTGTTTCTTATCACAAGATTAGGAAAATAAATTAGCAAGCAAAGACTTTATGTTCCCACCTGCGCATGGGCCCCCTTATATTGATCACTTTTGTGTCTTCCATTCTCGCGTTGCACACTATCCTCCATTTGCAAATAAAGGATGCTATGAGTATGGGGTGAAAAGTCGATACTCCCTTCCCATCACATGAACACTGCAATAATGCAAACCCTTAGCAACACAAATTTCCTTTTAATTACTGTAGATTACTGTTTACTAATAAATCGATGTTCAAAATCATTCCGAATATAATATAATTGAAAAAAATTCTTTTCAACTCACATATGGCAGCTGATACAAACAAAAGATTTGCCATCTACAAGTACATCAGTGTCCATCTAAGAGACATGACATAAACTCTTCTAGATAGATGGAAGAGAACACTGAACACAGGTAAGATACAACTCAGGTTTTAAGGCATCTAGTAATTAAGGTAACAAAGCCAGGAATAGGTTCATCATCATCAAATTACTCTATTTTTTTAATACTGTCAGTATTCCATTTGTATGGGATCGGTGCTGTGGATTCTGTTCGACCATTCAGCTTTATCACAGACTAGACCTAAAACGAAGTCATACATCGACAAAGCTCTTCTCACTAATTCCTTCCAAGTCATCTTGTGCTGTACTCTTTTTCTTTTTGTCTTCTATAAGCCAATGATCACATAACAAGCTTTTTGTGGTCTCCTTTCAACATCGTCAAGCCATCTCAATCTACTTCCTCCCAATTATCACAATATCGGTGAATATGTAGTTACCCCTGACAAGGTCATTTTAGATGAATCCTAATAGCTTTCCCACTCATTCTTCTTAATACCCCCCCTACAACACTCATCTATATAGCTTGTATTCTGTCGCCCACCATTCTTCACCATACAAAGTACATCTCACCGTTGTCCCGATAGAACTTACCTTTTGATGTTTTAGATATGCACTCATCACAAGTACCCTAAAAAGTTACTGTCCACTTCAAAACCTAATCATAATCCTAGAAGAAGCATTATCATCCATTTCTCCATTTATATTGACATCGAATCAAGATATTTAAATGTACTACACCTAGGTATTTGTTCAGATTATTTTTATTTTAATACATTTGTCTATCTAATTTAATGCAAGATTCATTCCAGCCTTATTAAGATCATTCCATCCACATAGTCAGAGTTTTAGTCATACATGCATATGTATATTATTCCATTCATACTGCATTTTTTATGGATGGGCTAGATCATAGAGACAAAACAAATAGAGAAGAATACATTTAAGACAAGGCGCTTTGTAATGGTCACTAATCTACAAGTGCACATATAAATACACATACTGAAGGCAATAACAATTAGATGAAACAAAATAAGAGGCTGACATTATTATATAACTCTAATATCACAAACAAATAACTTATAGACAACCATATGGTTCTGCAGCATACCACAGACTTTTAGGAGTCCTCCCACAACCCAACACGAATACATATACTGACAAATCACTATCATCAATAATTTCTTCCAATATCTTAAGTTCTAATTTTCAGAACCTTGAAATAACTATGCCCAAAATAGGAACTTCACTCGGATGCCTAGGTTGTTCATCAGTTTACCAAAAACTGTTCTTCTAGATTGCATTAGATCTTCCCACTCACCACGATTTATGACCAGAAAACTTCAAAGGCAATAATTTGCTTTTTTCGTCTTGTACCGTCAAATACTGCGGCAACAGAACCAACTTATCCCTAATTGCTCGTTTGACCACCTATAACATAATCCATCCACGAGCAATTTCGAGTACAAGTATACTTTGACAAATCTATCATTTGTTAAAAGGCTCTATATCTGAAGCCTGAACAGCCAGAAACATTAGGGACAAAATTAAAGGAATTTAAAAAACATATTTGAAATCTTGGCATGAAAGAAAGTTTTTCAGAACTAGTTAATAAAAGCTGCTAAGGTTATGACAAACTATAAGTTAAGATATTTAATATGCTAGATATTATTTCAGCAAAAGCACATAATACCAGTTAGTGAATAACCGAAGAAAATAACATGTTTTGTCTGTTGTACGTTGCACTGAGCACGGTAGCTACCTTCGATGTTTTGCATTATTCAAGAAAAAACACAGCATTAACACCCCGTCCAATAAACTTGTCCATAACTAAAGAAATGATATTGCACTAAGTGCTTCTATTCTTACTGCGAACTCTAAACAGTCACGATTCTGTAAGGATTAAGTAAAAGTGAAGCAGTTCCTTCCCAACTAAACTTTCGATCAACAGAAGCATAGCACAATCCGTACAAGCAGCCTCATTCCGGCTTGCATCTACTGTTCACTTGTAAAAAACCTCAATTTTCGGTCCTCCACAACTCAAATCAGCATTCACACATTTTTTTTTATCTCTCGACAGTCTTAAAGATTACAACTTTGAAAGCGCCATTGCATAGGGCTCAGCTCAAGTCTCCGCTAAACAAGCGAAATGGAGCCCGTAAGCATATACCTCCACTTCTCCTAAACACTCAGATCAGCCCAAACATGGCAACCACAAACCATAAACCCCCACCTTTAAAATCAAGCATAACCAAATGCACACACAAAAACACCCAAAAAGTTCAGATTTTTCTCGACGCTGCAACCACAGACCACCACAAAAACACAGTCCACCGTCTCCAAAAACCAAATTTTGCAACAAAAAGGGCAAGAACACAAGAGAAAGCAGGATGTGAGAAGTGAAGGGCATACCACATGGAAAGACAGCACCAGCCCTAGCCACCGCCGGCCGGCGTGGGAGAAACACGGAAAGAATTTGGTGAAGAAGAGGCGATTCGGGAGGAGGAGGAAGAAGGAGAAGGGGCGTGGCTGAATGCTGGGCTGCTGCTTCTTGTGCTTACTGTTGGTGCTGGTCTTTCTCTCTTGAATTTGGGTGGATGGTGGCCTCGTTAATGTGATTATTATACTCCCTCCGTTCTGAAATAGATGCTCCATCCCTCGGTCCGATGGGTTATCTATTTCAGGACGGAGGGAGCATTAATTACCCATCAAAACCAGAGAATCATAACAGTCCTTCCATCGGATTGAGCTAGTCCGGAATCGAAAAAAGATGTGTCTAACATTACATGGCTGGATTTGCTCAATCAAAGTCCAAAAAACACTGCGAGAGAGACTATTCATTTTTACACGGCCTTTTGAGTGTAAACAATTTCATTCATTAATGTAGACGAACTTCATTGGATGAATGGGAGTGTACCACACACCATGGTGGCGGTGTATCTCACCATTCACCAACCAAGGGAAACGATATTTGTACATCAGATTTCTAACACATTTCCATACACATCAGCTGTGTATGGAAATGTGTAGGAATCTGATGTAGGGTTATCACTGCCCATTCACCAATTAGCACATCAGATGCCGGCTCTGACAATTAATTGGGAACAATGGTCTGGAGCCGTACATCTTAGAGATCGACGACACTCTAGCTGAGCACACTCTTTATTTCAATAAAACTCGTTTGGATTTGAAAAAATAAAGGATGGATCCAACACCAAGACCTAAGCATTTTTTTGCTACAACTACATCTTATATTACTTAAACAAAAAATACATAAGAAAGATCCTCCTCAGTGTCAACACTGGCAAAGGAAGATGTCATTTACACAAATAAATAAAGACAAAAATAACAAACACACAAGTTTTTATAGCATTATAGCACGATCAAGGATACACATAGTTGGACTGAGATAAAGACAACATATGTGTAATTTGATAAACAAAAATGGGTCCTCATAGACAATTAACCCATTGGGGAAATCATAACCATAACTAGGAGCATAAATAAGGAGCATCATCCACCTAAACCTATGACTTCAAGCTCTACCATCTCCAACACACCCTAAAGGGTTGACAAAAAACCAATTGAAAGTAGCCATCCTCCACAATTTTTGTAGAGACCTTTTTATCTTACTTGATGATCCATGAGATGCAATATTATGACATTACCTACAAGAGGCAAGAGAGGAGTAACGTGTCTGGCGGCAAGATTGATGTCGGTAGTGAGGCAACTACCACTATCCATAGCCATAAAATTATTATGCAAAGAGATAGAAGAATTCGAACTTAACACTCTGAATGTTGATCTCTCCATAAATTCTGATAAATCAAAATTGTCACTCCCTGGGCAGTAGACATCCCTGTATTCATCCTAATGGGTATATAGATACCTTTAACCACGTGCGAGAAACAACATTAGCACGCCCAAAGCTAAAGGAGAGCATGAGTGGAAACCAAAAAAGAAATAAAGAAGGGGGATGGGGAGCGCCTCCCGACCGGAACCACGTGAGACCAGCACTGGGTGGCTCCGCCTTAAGTCAACAAAAAATAAAGGCAGAGGGGAGATAAAAGTGGGCAGGAAGGTGCGGAGGGTGGAGGAGGATGACAACGGGGAGCGGAATAAAAGCCGAAGGCCCTCTATTCGTCCCACATCGACTACCCAACACCCTCTTCCTGCCCCTCCTTCTCTGGCCGATGCATCCTCAACAACCCCGGTTGCCGATGCTAGGTGAAAGTTACCCGACATGGCCACGGGTCCGGAGGGGGGTATGAGGGAGGAGAGAGAATTGGGACGAAGACTTAAACATGAAGAGGGGGAGAGAACTCTATCTACACTGCCTTTAGAGAGTCCAATAAATTTCACTCATTTTGTAATTGAGCTTCATTGGATAAAGGGACTCTATTGCACACCTAGGTGGCTGTGTATCTCACCATTCATGAAATAACATGTTAGTCAGATGCCAGCTAACAGTTATTGGGTACACGATGGTGCGCTCTAAGGCTCCGTTTGGTTGCTACTTTTAGAAGTAGGAAAGTTGGATTTTTCAAATAAAGTGAAAGTGGTGTTTAGTTGGAAAAAATATATTCTCGGGAAGAATTTAAGTCATGATGACATTTTGTGTAATTTTTAAAAATTGACAGGGTAATTTTTTTAAAAAAATATAATTTTTATTTTTTTTAGAAATATCTCTATTATTTTTTAAAAATTACATTAAATAACATTGCAAGAAGCTGTGCTGACTTATTTTGGAAAATCTCCTACTCAACTCAGCGCACGCATAAATGCGTGTTTCCTGGAGATCAGCAATCCTTGTCGCCCTGGAGTGTGTCGGGGACACCGAATAACTTCTCTCTTACATAAGCCCATGTGTTAATTGGCGACACACACGGCCAGCGTGGTGTGCACCATACACCAAAAAATTTCACGCTCAGACGAGCTTCATTAGACATAAGCACTACATACACGTGCGCCAGGCGTATTCGTGCGGCTAAAAACCTTTTAATAAAAGGATCGTTTCTTCTTTCTTTTCCGGCCATGGCTGGCTTCATCAGACACCAACCAGGAGGAAGAAAGGGCAAGGGGAAGGGCTTTGAGCAGCGACTCTCGATTGCAATCCGACGACCGTCGATCTGGCATGGCCACTCTTCTTTCTCCTTCTTCTGATTTGCACTACTCTTGTTTGGTTTTCACCTTTCGCCGGAGTTGGGGCGGCGACTCCGCCACTTGCATTGCAGGAGGTGTTGCCCTCCGTGCTTTGCAGTGGCTGAAAGCTAGGTAGGAGGAGCACCCCCCCGCCACTCTAAAAGTACCAATCTTTCATCTGCTTGGCGTCGATTTTAGCGCGTCGGAGCGGGGAAGAAGTAGCCGCGTTTCCCATGAGAAGCGATTTTACTATCTTAAGTCTGTCTGAGCATCTTGCCAACTTCCCCTGCATCACCTCACACAAAGGGTGGCTCATATTCCCCCCTCAAACAACAACTTTTTTCAAAAAAAAAAAAAAAAAAAAAATCCGTGACCGGTCCGGACCGGTCCGGTTTAAGACAAAAAAACCGGGGTTTGAAAAAAACCGGGTTCGAATCCCCCCTCAAACAACAACTTTTTTCAAAAAAAAAAAAAAAAAAAAATCCGTGACCGGTCCGGACCGGTCCGGTTTAAGACAAAAAAACCGGGGTTTGAAAAAAACCGGCCGGTTTACCAGACCGGGGTAAACCGGGTGAACCGAACCGGTTTCCAGCCCGGTTCCGGTTCTCCGCGGTCGGACCGGCCGGTCCGGTCCGGTTTTGAAAACCATGGTCGGTGCTCACTTTATAAATTAGGGAAAGCCAGGCCTCTTAAGCTAAGCATTGGCCGTGGATTCAACCATGGGAGCAATTCAGCATCATGGATTAGTATAATCATAAGCCCAACAAAGTTTTATTTCCTTTATGCGATATACCATATGATGGGTCAGAAGTGCGAGGGATCGTTGGTTGTGATGCCAAATTTCTCAAAATCAATCCCTTTTTAAATATCTTTTTCTTGCACATAATATCAAACAAAGCATACGTAAGATCTTATAAGCAATAATATGAACAAATATATGATATCAAATCATTATATCAAGATTTCAACGGAACGGATTGTATATTACTAACTTTTCGGCCTTTGAGCCATACGATCAATCCACGAAGAAGTACTCACAAGAATAGATAGATATGTCAGAGATCATTAAGGACTCAATTGTA
Organism: Houttuynia cordata; assembly: GCA_039654745.1. Lineage (NCBI taxonomy): Eukaryota > Viridiplantae > Streptophyta > Magnoliopsida > Piperales > Saururaceae > Houttuynia > Houttuynia cordata. The sequence continues at coordinate 27,815,615 of CM077508.1, forward strand.
TGGATGAGAGTGTCACTATTCTCATCGAGATAATGATCTATTTTTCCTCGTCGTATAGGAAAATAGAATGCCAAAATCTCAAGCGCCAAGATGAGAGAGAGTAAACGCCAGAGGGTGAGAGAGAATCCAAAAGGAGAGAGTCCAAAATTACTGTTCACGTCAACTTTATCCTCTCTTGTGTTCTGTATATTCCAGATTCAGGAGACTTGAGGATTTATTCAAAATCCTCTAACCGCTCCCTTTATCTCTCTTAGTGGTTATCTCTAACCACCCACTCCCACGTACTCCCATAACAGTCTTACTTAGGTGCCTCCTCCATCTAGTGTGGACCCCACCGGAACCTTGCACACTCCGTGTGACCATACACTACGAGATGGTTGACTCCTCGTATAATTAAGTTATATAAATATGGTCCTAACCCATATCTATAACCAACACCATAAGGGGTCTTTCTCAATAATTAGTCCAATATTATTCCCAAAATAAGACACTTTTGCATTGTTGTTACCATGGAATGCCGGCTCGCCGATATATCGGCGATATATCGGTATCGGGCCCCACCCTATACACCAATACGACCCAATATCGTTCTTTTAAATTTTTCTAAATATCACCATTTAAAAAAAATATTTTCAAATTTGAAAAAAAAAGGGAAAAAAACTCTCCTGCTTGTTTCCCATCCTAATATGCATTTTTATGCATATTTTGAAATTTATGTTTTGTCTGAATTAGTATAACTCATTTTAGAAGTTAGATTGTGAAAATATATAGTAAAAACTAGTTTTTGACCACCAATATTTTTTTACATAATATCTTCGATATTTCGTCTCTTAAGCCGACCAATATGTTACTGATATCCGATAGGACAGGGTTCTTACCACATAAATCTTGAATCATGTTAAAAAAACACATAAAACTTTAAAAATTACAGGTTAAAACCCCTTTATGATCCACCCACTCTATTTATTAGCTAAAATGGCAACCAATTCAGCTAATTCAAACGTCTATACAAACCTCACTCTCTTGCCCTCAAGACTGACCAATACCCACCCAAATCAACCCCAAAACCAATCAACTCAAGCAGTTCCAAATCCATCACAGAAACACACCCACAAAAACTTCAAAAACCCCTTCCATCAAAGAAGATAAACATGGAATGTCAAATGACTATAGCAAAAGTCCCATTGATCCAGCCATCCACATTGACGGTCCAGATCCAGCCCAAAGCATCCACAATCCATGTCTTCTCATTTCCACCAATCAGAGCCCAGCTTGAACCTTCCAGGCCAAGCCTGGGCCTGCGTTATTTAAATTCAGCTCAGTTCCGTTCAAACTCATCAGAAAACATGTCGGTGTCGGAGGAAGTGATCGGAGCTCCGGCTCCAGCGCCGGCGCAGCCGCCGGAGGTCCCCACTGCGGAGGAGAACAAGCCGGAGGAGCCCGTGAAGAAGGGTAGGATTAGGAAGAAGGCTCCTCCCAAGGAGAAGAAGCCCAAGGAGGCCAAGGCTTCCCACCCGCCTTACTTCCAGGTGAATAATCTGAATTCCTGAAGAACTTCATGAATTTCAATTGAGTTTTGTTGTTAATTGGATTTGTGTGTTCAGATGATCAAGGAGGCGCTGCAGGCTCTCCAAGGCAAGAGTGGATCGAGCGCGTACGCGATAGCGAAGTACATGGAGGAGAAGCACAAGGCGGAGCTGCCGGCGAATTTCAGGAAGATTCTGTGGCTGCAGCTGAAGAACTGCACGGCCAGGGAGAAGCTTGTCAAGGTGAAGGCGTCTTTCAAGCTGTCTGAGGTGGGGAAGAAGGCGGGTGCTGCCAAGGCAAGGGCGTCGAAGCCGGTGAAGTCCGAGAGGAAGGTCACGAAGCCGGAAGCTACTCCGAAGGCGAAGAAGGTGACCGGCAAGAGGACCAGGAAGGCGGTGCCGGCTGCGAAGCCCAAGCAGCCTAAGTCTATCAAGTCTGCTTCAGCTAAGAAGGCCAAAAAGGCTGCTCCTGCTGCTTCTTAGAGATGTCTGATGAGTGTTAATCTGTACAAATATGGATGTCTGGTTTTAACCTCTTTTTTTTTTTTGGGGTATTTTAGAAGAGAAGAAAACTTTGTTTGTTTTTTGTAAGTAATGGAGTCTTGAAAGACTGATCATGTAAAGTGACTTTGTAATATAACTAATAAGCTTTGCCTAATGTGCTCATGTTCTGATAATCAATTGAGTACGTGGAGCTAGATGAATATCGGAAAATGTTAATAATACATGAGACGAGGCATAAGCCGTCTGGAAAAATTGTTAGGTGTAGATAGGACACCGTGCTGGTGTCCTATCGTGGTGTCGATCACCAATGGGTGATTGACACCACAGCACCTTTGGTGGCCCTTATCCGAGCAAAAGTGATAAACACCCACACGAAGGGCCATGAGTGCTGTGACCCGTGATCGACACTAACGCGGTGTCTTATCTACACCCAATAACTTCTCCTGGTTTTGATCCGTCGATGTGTGTCAATGGAGACACGAGCTGAGGCACCACGAGCCGTCGGATTATGATCTGGCAGCGCACCTCAAAGTGCGGTGGATGATCTAGCTGGTCATGAATTTTGGTATTAAGGGGCCGTTTGGGGGTGATTAAAGTGGATAGGAAAAAATATGGATGTACATTGGATATGGAAAATCCACTGTGGATAATCACACCCTAGACAGCCAACATGAGTCGAGGCACCACAATTAATTGGATTTTTGGATTTTGATATCATGGCACGGAAGATAACAAAATATCGGAGATATTGTATAAAAAAATATGGTGATTTAAAACTGGTTTTTACTGTATATTTTTATAATATAACTTCTAAAATAAGTGATACTTATTTAGACTATAATTTTTAAATTATATATTAAAAATATATTTATAATTTAAAATATATATTTGCGTTTTAAACTCATCTTTTCACTTGGCACAGGAAAGTTGATTTTTTAAAATACCGATATATCAGACCGAAATAGATATATCGGCAATATTTTTTAAAAAATTAAAATAGATATTCCATTATATTGTTTTATTATATCAATATATCGACGATATATTGCCTATACAACATTCCAGACACTCCAGTCATGGGAGTGTCTTGTACTAAGGGGGTCATGAAATTTTCCTTGTAGGTGGTCATGTTAGTGAACTGTCACAAATACGCACACAATTGCCTTCGAAGATTATATGAAAAGATAATAAGAAATGCTTAGTTACAGGAGGGAGCAGATTAGTTTTTGTGAAAGAGGAATGAAACATCAGGTTACAGAGGTAATAGTGAGAGCCATGTCAATAGGCCTCGCTCGTGCGCAGCACAGGGCATCAGATTTGCGATCCAATGGCGGATGTTAATAAGGGAGGCAGGCGGGTGCCCCTGGATTAACATGCATGATCGGATTTCGATCGATGGCTCCCGCTGTGATGTCACAATGAGCAAGGTAGGCGTGTTTCAAAAAATGTGGGCAGGGTAAGAAAGAAGTTATCGATGTTTCTCTGGATGCAGTTTAGTCACTCAGACCTGCAAAACTGTCTCAACTAGAAGATAGAAGGGTTCCTCTCGCCGTGTCATAGTCTAAGCTGATACCGTGTAGCAACTATGTGAAACTAGAAGAGGCTCGATAGCAGGAGAGGACTTTTGTGATCAGAGTTTATTTGGGTATCGGAAAATTGATCTGACTAGCAGTTATCAAATAACCATCGAGTCACCCAAAAGACTATATATATATATATATTTGCTTTTGCCTTTGTAAAAATTGGAATCTTGAAAGGTTCATGAGGTAGATAACTTTTGGAATGACTCAGGTCCTCTCACTGTAAGGAAGTCCGTTCCTCTGTTTTATTGTGCCAACAAAATTGAGCAATCAACTTTATAAAGCTAATGATTCTAACAATACCTAATCCTAATATGAGGATGCAGATAGATAAGATGGAGCTTTTAGGTGATGTAGTGCAAGTGTACTACTGTCTCACCAGTTTAAACTTACAACATTAGAACTGATGAAAATAATAGCTAATGAAACGCTCAGATAAAACAGGAAGCTGTTTATATCTGTGAAGAGGATACAAACATGAGGCACCAGCTGTTTGGAGCTATCTTGAAAGGGAAAGAGGGTCCACCATCCTTGCCTGGAAACATGTGGGTGTCCTGCAGCATGGATATCCAACTGGACCTAAATTACAGTTGCGTTTAAGCTTTCTCACAATGGCTGCAAGTATTCATAAATCACAGTTGCTGCTAGCTCTGACCTTGTGCTTTTCTATCTGCTTTGTAAATGCTCTGATCAGTCTGATCTCTCCTTATGGTCAATGCCAGACTTGCTAAGGATGAATACGCCCATGACGATGAGGAAGGCCCCTGCAAACCACTACAAGAAAGATATCCAGCATGAGAAACAACCACATATCAACAACCAAAGGTTGAAATCATGTACCTAGACTGCCCATAAATTACAACATACAAGATTTAGCTATACGTTCTAACATTGGTTATAGAGTTCATAGCAATGACATTGGCAAGATTCGATGGGGTTAGAAAGAGGTGGCCATCAGCATGCGCCAACAGTTACATTATCTCTGATGACCCAATAAGCAGGGTAAGAAGCTACTGAAATTTTCTCTAGACATAGTTTCCTTCTAGACTTGTTAGCGGTTGCTATAATTATAGATTAGTTAATAAGACCAGCAATATGTCCACACTCCCTGCTAATCCTGCATACGATAATGTGAATCTAGGAAAGGATTGATTGTTTAGGCAAGAGTGATTTTTTAGTTTTAATTAAAGTGCGGGACATTGACTACAAGTAAGAAGGAGTGATTTGTTATTATTTGGTAACGGAGACTTGATCTAACTAGCAGTCATCAAACAAAAATCGAGTTACAGAACAGACAAAGTCGGTCACTTGAACTTCCATTCTTCATGCCTAAGCTGAATGTTAGTAATTACCCGAGAAGGTAGTGGCTCGTCAAAAAGGAGAACTCCAGCTACACCTGAAGACAGGAAGTTGGTGGCGAAGTTGGTTACTGTAGCTTGCAAAGACGGTAAAGCTTTCAAGCTGTTGACATAGCACCCCCACATTGTCACATTGAAGAATACAACCAAGCCATATTTAATAAGCTGCAAATTGAAACTTCAAGTGAGAAATTAAAGACATTTAAATGAATCCTTATGTGCATGCACTCAGGTGAGTTTGATAAAGATACAGTTATAGTAACAACTGCAATTTCAGTTGTAAAGAGTGGATGATCATTGTTTGTAGGCGATCTTACTCTGCAGACAGCAGCTAATTTCTTATCTAAAATCAAACCAGAATGACAGTCATGTTATGTGACGTGCAGAAAAAATTCAGCATTTAATAGAAGCATAGCGGTCCTAGAAACCAAATCACGTTAGGTGTTCAAAGATACACCATGACAACTCTCTACAGGTTAAAGTACCAAAAAAGAATATATGTACACTCTACATGTTAATTGCCAGAAAAAATCTCTCTACATGTTGATTAATAAACTTAGTGTTTTGCTCTAAAAGAACAAACAATCAAAGATGGACACTCAAGTAGTTGCGGTGATAACAGAAACTATTGCTATAATAAAACGAATAACCAAGGGTAGAAGCTGCAGCAAGGACAAATGGAACAAAAGCAACATGTATATTTTGAAGATAAAATCTATGATAAAGAATTGAATCAAAATTAACTTGACAAAGAAATAAACTAAAGTTGGTAACTTGGATCAGAATTTAATTCTCAGAGTCAACTTCCTGAGCCGACTATTTGTAGTGTAGTCAGAACAAATGCGATAAGGATGAAGCAAAATTAAAATACATTCTGTTTACCTAATTATGGAACCGAGATGAATTTCACATAAAAAACAGAATATACTTTGTTTAATAATGAAACTTGATACCTCTGCCATAGCTCCCATAAAAAAGGATAGTTCATCTAGTCCAGATTTTTGGTAAAAGAAACAGCCCATAACTTCTGATATTAAGGTTTCTTCAAATTTAGAAAAAGTAGTGTATAGGAATGGGAAGGCCCAACACAAAAGTTTAATGCAACTAGCAGTATTCGTAGACCTTCAACAAAAAAATCTCATTGAAGACATTGGAAGGCACGAATGACAACCAAACTATTATTTCCATTTAAAGGTTATGTCAAGGAGTTGGCAAGCATAGATTATCTCAGACAACCTACAGTCGTAACTATATACCAATTGTTTACAGTCGGGAATCAGCCATGTAGCAGAATTTTATATTTAGGTGGAAAACAACATTCTAGTCCAGCGCTAAAACTACCACAGGATTATCAAGCGGCTCCACCAACTCTGTTTCCCCAAATGTAGTGGTGTTCTTATCTTAATACAACAAATAAAATTATACTGGTTTGAAGCTCTAAATCCTCCTAGAAACAATGGAAGTCCCTATTATTTGTATTAGTACAGGAGTTCTGATAACAGTCACTCGGTGAGTCGGTGTATCATACACCAGGCTTTTTATTGGACAGTCAAAGTAGGCCTCATATGGTCTACTTCTCCACTGTCCAACAAACACCTTCCACATCAGCTATTGTATGTCTGCATCGGTGTAGAAATTTCATTTTCCTAGTTACAGTAAACCCACTCAACACCACGACCCCTTTATTTGAACTATCACAGTTTTCCAACATGAGTCTCTTCAAAACCAATCACTGCAAGCTTCAACATTCTTCATGGTTCAAAGAATATATGCCTCTGTATGAAAAAAAGAAGAAGAAATACCCTCCATTGTAATGTGGTCATCTATCCACCCTGCACCCTGATAGAAGTTTACTAAGCTCCCTCAGGACATGAAACAAACCGATAAATCTATCTTCAATTCATCCATTTAGATGAAGCGCTTTACAGAAAGCACAACCCTCCATGGTCCAGACAATACCGCCCCTTTTTTTTTGACACATAACAATACCGCATTATTTCCTAAGAAACTTCGAAAATGTAGCAAAGTACTAGATGTATTGTTTATTCTGAAAATGTAGCCTCAAAAACAGGCATCTACACACTAGTAGCATTAGCGTACCTCTTAAAAACTCTACCGCGTTGCGCATCCTATGAATGTGTATACTTGCTCTAGTAGCATTCCTTGTTTATTGAAGTGATCCCTACCTAAGTCTCACATCACTGTTCTAGTACTAGGAAGCACGGATACTCCAAAACAGGAGCCGTATCTGTTTGCTCGTCAGATACGGTTGCATGCGTGCCACCTTTCTATCAGACACCAACTACAAATTACTTCATCAAATCCTTATTAAGTAAATACAAATATTAAAAAAATGCAATATTTTTCATTATATTAAAGCTTTCAATACAACAACTACCCTAAAATATAACTAAATAGGTATAAAACCTAGTATTCTAATAACACCATCTCCCCCATATCGTATCCTGATTCTTCTAAAATTGCCATATCGCCACGCCCGTACGTATCGTGTACCTGTGTCCCATATCCGTAACCGTGCTTCCATGTTCCAGTAGCACATATTGGCAACTATTGAGCATGACTCTCACAAAAAACTCTGCTATGGCATTGCCTAATTATACAAAGTCATACTCCGTCCGGAATTAGTAGTAACATTTGGTTTCCAAAAGGCAGAGTAGTTCACCACCCCACGGTCTAGCCTACCCACCCTCATTATACACAAACGGTGAACATCAACCGCCCGTATAACCAAAATGTTACAACTAATGCCGGACGGAGGGAGTATAAGCAATCAAGAAAATCGTTAATCATAAAGAGACTAATCCAAAACAATGCAAAAGAATCAAAGGGCGATGGCATGGCCGGTTGGGCACTTGGTTACCTGGGAAGAAACGAGCTTGGCTGAAATGGCTGCCAGGGCGGCGTTCAGCCCGGCTGCCGCCGCCCACGCGTAACCTCCTCCAGTGACATTCCGTGCCATCTACCGGCCGCCGCCGATGTACTTTGGTTCGCCGGAATCACCACCGCTGCTGCCAATCTGGTCGCCGAGACCTGGAGAAGACGGAGGCTAGCTCGCCAATACAACAGTTGGGCCTGGGTCGACGCAACGGTGGAATCATTCTAGATTGAGGGCCCATGAAGTTCATTTATGTTTTCCTGGAATAGTCGGCCCAAGTCGCCCCAACAATGAAAGCTATGAATCTCCTCTTGAGGAGAAGCAATTGTTGGTTATCCCTGGCACATTACTCAGGGCACCAAAGCCGTTGATCTTAGAGATCAACGGCACACAGGCTGTAGGCATGAACTTTAGCAAATTGGTATCCAACAACTTGAGCACAGTCAATCTTGAAAATTGATGGCTCCTATAAAATGGCATAAAACAAAGTGGGCTGCCTGTAAAGGGTTAGGAAAAAAAATGCTTCTCTTGCAACATAATGGGACGTGTAATGAAAGGGAAGTGGCTTTAGAAGAAGTCACTTGTAATAACCCAAATTATTAACAAGAAGTTTGGATTATTATTAAGCATGGACCTCATTTATGGACTTAAATAATGAGTATCTACATGAGCTAAATCATAAAGTGAATTGAGAATACCCTTAGTATACAAAGAGAATCATAGCTTGTTTTTAGAATATATCCTAATATAATGAGAATATATATGTAACATTATATCATTTTGAAGATCTCGAAAAGACAAATCCAAAGACACTAAGTTTGCACAATTTCAAATTGGGGATCAAAAGTTATGGTCATTACAAGATTTGACAGTGTAGTGGTATTTTGGTAATTTTTGTCACCCACAGTTTGAGTTTCCTTTGGAGGCTATAAAATGAGCCTTCTTAGGGATTTATGCACAAAATTTAGAGGCCTTATGGTGGCTAGGGTTTTGGAGGAAGAGAAGAAGAAGAAGGATTTAAGGCCAGTTTGGTTGCTATTATAGAGTCAACTTTTAGGGGAATCAACAATTCTCCCGGGAAATATTCTCAAAAGAAGATTTTCCAAAAGAAGTGAGAATCGTTTCTTTGACTTTTTGAGGGGGCATATCTCGTAATTTCGTAAATAAGACAGGGGTATATAAAAGCAGAAAATGTATTTTCTCAGGAGAAAGCACGTTTTCTACTATTATGTGCCCTGTCTTCTAAATTTATTTATAAAATATACTATTGAGCCCTAAATTCTTGTCCAAAAGCAAATTTTTTCCAATCAAAGGCCCATTTCTCACCTCTCTAATTCTTCTTTAGAATCCCGCTTTCCACTCAAAAAATATGCTACTAAACAGGGGCCTCTACTTGAAAATTCTCGTGAAAGAGTTAGGAAAGCTAAATTGTCGATACCCCCTGTAATTGGTCTTAGGTATCACTTGCATGAATTGTGATTGCTGCATCTTTGGAGATTTGCATGTTTTGTGTTGGTTTTGCATGTATTAAGATATATTGCATGCTTAGTATTGATTACAATTCTTAAATGATATTGAGATATATATAAATAATATGTTGGTATTCACTATGATTGAGGGAGAGGAAGGTGAGTCTCCTTTTACCCAAAGGTGCGATTTTGAATATGGATGATTGCATGAAATGTGAATGTATGGAATTTGGATCATGTTTATCATTCGAATTAAAATTCATGATTTATGGAGATATGTTGATGATTATATTGCTATGCATGCTCTGGTTATCTTATGTGAAATGAAGAAGTAATGTTTGCCTCGATGGAGATCTAGAATTTTATTTAGTTAAGATTATACTCCCTATAGGAGTCAACGACAAGTCATATGTCATAGGACTACTTGTCACTGAACAAAATAACAGTCTGTTAAAATACAACGGTAGAAATAATGAAACCACTAAGAGAGGTATTAGTTTGTTTGGTAGTTGCATTAGTAGTAGCTGAATCGAAAAAAAACATATGTGAGTTCAACGACAACCTACCCAATGACAAGTCATGCATCATTGGATGACTTACCAGTGAAATCAACAATGAATATAAATAAAAAGGTATACAAAGAATAAAACCTTAGGTTATACAGAGAGCAACCATAAATGTAGCATGAGTGAGTTGTTTGACAACAAATGGGATGAGGACAACAACTAAATAATTAGACATTAATAGTGATATAATAATCCACAAGAAAACCAACACCAACAAAAAAAATGAAGAAAGTAGAATTCACATGTCATGAGAGCAACTGTGCCACTGAGAAGGTACAAAACCCTGTATCAAGGCTGGCTGTCTTAAGGGTTTTGATCTACAAAAGTTCAAGAATGCATATAGAGTTATAATGAAGTTCATGGTGCATGTAACTCAAACGAATGAAAACCATAAATTCTCATCGAGATCTTCTGCCAGGCGAGACATGGAAGAATACAGGTAGACCCCACAATAAACGAGACCTAGAAGGAATTGCCTGTGACATGAAAACTAAGGCTTATGATAAAATAGCGAAGCAGAGAAAAGTATAAGTCTGAAATGGAATTAATACGCTGTTGTGCTAGAATAACTTAACTCATGTTATAAAATTGTTTTATCTACATTAGTACTGTAGTAGTAGAATTTCCTATTGAGTTCCCTGTACCCAGCCTCTTTCCCCTACAAGTTTTAAAGAATGGGCATAAAATAGGGCCGCATTTTAGGGTTGGGTACTCGACTCTACCCGAGATAGGACCCGAGAACCTTAAACCCGACTTGAGATAGGACCCGAGAATCCTAAACCCGACCCTACCCGAGATAAAACCCGCAATACCCAAGATAGGAATCGAGATTTTAATAAAATTAATAATATAATTATAAAAATAGTTAATAAAATAATTTATATAATTATAAAATTTTTAATAAAATAATTTATATAATTATAATAATATTAAATATATATATATCTCGGGTATCTCGGTTCTTAAGTATTTTGAAGCCAAACCTGACCCGACCCGAGATAGAACTGGGTTTTTAAACCTTGGAACCGATCCTACCCGAGATAGGACCCGACCTGACTCGACCTGCGTTAATGTCGGGTCGGTTCCATCCGAGTTGGGTCGGGTCCAGGTTTTTGGTGCAGTTCTACGTAAAAGCATGGGACATGGGTGATAATAGAGACTAGAAGCAAGAAGAAAATAGGATATAGTTCATTTTAGTTATATTTAAATTCAGTATGCTTATATGCACGTGTGTGTGCCAATTAATTATTGTTGTGATAATTATTTATAGGCAGTGACATCTGCTGCTTCGACTTGGATCCTTTTTAATTATTATTTGATAGATTAATTATATAATTAGTTTTAAACTAAATTATTTTTTAAAATAACCAGAAGTAATGTCGTTGATTGTTTAGCCAAAGTTACGACTCAAATTAATTATGATTAATCGTTATAATTAAGTTTTTCACGAAACTTTATTATAAGCTTTCATACAAATAAATTTTGAAAATATGGGTGTTACATCACTTCTTTCCCCAAAACGAGCCCAATATAAAATTAGCTTCACAATCCAGGCAACGAAGCTAGCTCCACGTCTTATTATTGTTATAGGCGTGTCACATTGGATTTACGCCGATGTGACACAAGCCCATCAATCTCCAAGATCTACCCCGCACATGGAGGGGCTATGCACTTAAGCTATTTTCCATTAGTAGCTCCCTTTGTGTATGCTATTAATTTTCAAGATCAACGGTTTGTGTCATATTGGTGCCTACGTGGCACGACGGGTCTTCATGGCAATGATGGGTTAGTTTGGTTATGCTCACATCCAAATGTGGATTAGCTTGGTGCTTTAAATTGGTTTGCAACGTTTCCATGGTTGCATTGGTTGATTCCATCATTTCAAGGTTTAGATCTCTCAAGGTGACTGGCTCTAACACAATTTCGTGGAAGGGAGTGATAACCCTACAGCATATTCCTACAGATTTCCATAGCAGATGTGTATGGAAATGAGTAGGTGAACTGATGTGGGGTCACATCAGTTGTGTATGAAAAATGTGTAAGAATCTGCTCTACAAATATCATTTCCCTTATGCTTATGGTGCTTGCTTTGGCTGGAGCTTTTTACATATGACCTGGCGCCAACTTTGAGTTTTCCATATCACCCGGAATCTTTCTCTTTTTCCCATATGACTCGGAATCGGCACCTAGAGTACCAAAAATGCCCTTCTTTTACGTTTTTAAGCCTTTTGTATCCTAAATGCTTCATTCTTCCCAAAATTAGTGATTTACGGGGCATCAAGTTGGGGAAGAAGATATTCCGGCGAAGGTCCATCCATAATCGCGGTTGAAACCATCGCCGGCGCCGTCTAACTCGGAAAAAAATAAAATTTCATGCAAAAAAACTGTAAAATAGCGGGAAAGACGAAAAAAAATATATGATGAAAGGATTTTGATATAAGATCAGCGGAGAAGCCCTCCCAACAACAAAAATTAAGATCTACATGTAAAAAAATACATATAAAGGCCACTCATTAGTGTTCAACTGCTCATGGACACAAAATAAAAGAATAAAAATAGGCAAAAATGTGAAATACTCGTTGGCGAGCGACAAGTTCAGTTTATATATCTTTCTGTGATCCTAATGAGGTGGACGAGGAAGAAAAATAAGGAAGAACGCAAAAAAAATGGGCAAAAACAGATAAAAAATGAGCGACTTGTGACATTTTAAAAATTTCAACACGACTTGAACTTGAGTCGTGTCATATGCAACACGATTTTTCTGCAATTTTCAAAATGTCATAACTCACTCATTTTTTATCCGTTTTTGCCCTTTTTTTTTTGTTCTTCTTTATTTTTCTTCCTCTTCCACCTCATAAAGATATATTAAGCTAAGAAATGAAAAAGAAAGAAGAAAAAAAAAAAGAAAAAAAAAGAAAGTAGAAGCTTTACGGCGAAGAGCTTCCACTTTCTTTTTTCTTTTAATTTTTTCTTCATTTTCCAGCCTAATATATCTTCATGATGTGGAAGAGGAGGAAAAATAAAGAAGAACGCAAAAAAATGGGCAAAAAAATGGATAAAAAATGAGTGAGTTATGACATTTTAAAAATTTCAAAAAAATCGCGTTGCATATGACACGACTCAGGGTCAAGTCGTGTTGTCGAATACACGACTTGACCTTGAGTCGTGTCATATGCAACGCGAATTTTTTGTAATTTTTAAAATGTCATAACTCGCTCATTTTTTATCCGTTTTTGCCCATTTTTTTACGTTCTTCTTTATTTTTCCTCCTCTTCCACATCATGAAGATATATTAGGCTGGAGAATGAAGAAAAAATTAAAAGAAATAAGAAAGTGGAAGCTCTTCGCCGTAAAGCTTCTACTTTCTTCTTTTTTCTTCTTTTTTCTTCATTTCTTAGCTTAATATATCTTTATGAGGTGGAAGAGGAAGAAAAATAAAGAAGAACAAAAAAAATGGGCAAAAATAGATAAAAAATGAGTGAGTTATGACATTTGAAAATTGCAAAAAAATCGTGTTGCATATGACACGACTCAAGTTCAAGTCGTGTTGCAATTTTTAAAATGTCATAACTCGCTCATTTTTTATCTATTTTTGCCTATTTTTTTGCGTTCTTCCTTGTTTTTCTTCCTCTTCCACCTCATTAGGATCACAGAAAGATATATAAATTGAACTTGTCGCTCGCCGACGAGTATTTTACGTTTTTGCCCTTTTTTATTCTTTTATTTGTGTCCATGAGCGGTTGAACACTAATGAGTGGCCTTTATATGTATTTTTTTACATGTAGATCTTAATTTTTGTTGTTGGGAGGGCTTCTCCGCTGATCTTATATCAAAATCCTTTCATCATATATTTTTTTCGTCTTTCCAGCTATTTTACAGTTTTTTGGCATGAAATTTTATTTTTTTCCGAGTTAGACGGCGCCGGCGATGGTTTCAACCGCGATTATGGACGGACCTTCGCCGGAATATCTTCTTTCCCAACTTGATGCTCCCGTAAATCACTAATTTTGGGAAGAATGAAGCATTTGGGATACAAAAGGCTTAAAAACGTAAAAGAAGGGTATTTTTGGTACTCTAGGTGCCGATTCCGGGTCATATGGGAGAAAGAGAAAGATTCCGGGTGATATGGGAAACTCAAAGTTGGCGCTAGGGTCATGTGTAAAAGCTCCTTTGGCTGATATTCATGGTGGCTCAATTATCAGCTCGAGCTTTTAAGACTTGGCTCTAATAATAGTTAACTTTTCACTTGGAATACAATATTGAATTGCTAGACCTAATACTTTAGCACAACCAATTCAGTTAAAATCTTATTAAAAAACTAATTGAGTTAAAAGAGTCGGGCTACATCGCTAGTGTGCTAAGCAATGATAATTGGGGAAGTTGTGTCACATTGAATTTCCAAGATTGATAATGCACATGAAGGAAGCATCAATAAGAGATGTGCTCCCAATGTGTGTGCCGTCATCCTTGCTGTGTCATATTGGTCGGGGCAAGCATTATGAAGTGGAGGTCTTGAGTTTGAACCCCCATTTTGTTGGCCAATTGATCGTTTCAAATGTAGCACCCTCGCAAGTATACAAGGCTATGTAAATAGGCTAGTATAAATGGTTGTCATACCTCGGGACGGATGGATTATTCTACCAAATTCAAGAGAAAATGGTATTTTTATTTTTAATTAAATGAAAGTGTCATGCCCCGAAATCCCATACCTCGATCGGAGTGCGGAAGCCAACCAATGAGATACATTTCGAGGTAGAGATCCCGAGCACGCGACCGAACAGTCGATTTTCCAACCGATTACAATAATCTCAAAAGGATGTGTAACCGATTACGCTCGCAATCAGTGTAATACAATAACAAACATCAATAAATAATATGAAATAAATTTACTTAATAATAATCCATTTAAGAAAGTCAAATAAAATAAACCTATAAGTCTATGGCACACAATTGTCAATAATGTCATAAGCATCAATAAAAGCAAAGCAAATAACTAAATAGTCTTTAAACTCTTCTCGGCGCCTGCAATCCGCCTTTCCACTACTGCACTTCCTGATCTCAATTTTTATTTGCGCCTGCATCAGAGGATGCATGAGTATTTCATAGAAACACTCAGTAGGATGTAAAAACTCACTGAATTAAAACAAGCAGTATGAAGAGAATTAAGAATAACAAAGGTTATAGATATTCCACAATATTTGAACTGAACCGAGGTCGATACACCTGCAAGGTTAGTCAACAACAACAATTCCAACTCGCAAGTATAGGAAAAACATCAAGAAGGCTCTGAACAAACATATGTGTAAGGAGAAAATAGTCATCGTATCAAAGGCTCCATACATCTAAAGTGAAAGGAGTTATAATTTCTGCTCGCTAAACTGGTCGCTCGCAAGTGACTAAAATAATATACCAGAACCACCCTAGGGTCCTCTCTTCGGAACCCTGCCATGCGTCTAGGATGCTGGGCTCAGCAGTGCTTACGGACACGATGGGCGGAGACTGAAGACCTTCCGTAATGTCCACAATCTAACGTACGTATAGTGCCTCCCTTCGGGCAGTATGGAATTGAAATTTTATAAATATAAGTGACCTCGCAAGATCTAGCAATGGCATAATTGAGCATACTATGAATCCACCATGGGGAGAGTCTCACAAGATCTCCAGTGGAAGAAACAATCATGTAATCAATATGAGCAATATCTCAAAGGAATAGAGGTCACAACACTCTAAAATCATAAGGTATCTCTTACCAGAATAAACTCTCTCATGGAGTATGGATAAAAGTGTCAAGGTCTTTGGCCAATACATAACTCACTCATTGGAGGAGCATAGAATAACAAGCTTCTCAAGGCATGTAAAACACTATTGGAATAACAAGACAACCCAAACACTTCGAATAATAACAACACACCGAAGGAGTAACATACAATCAATGCATAACTTTCATACTCAGCCCTAGATAGGAATTCCTCATTCGCATTGAAATTTTATAATACAATTAGCAGAGATAAGAAATAAAAAAATCTTAGATGATTAGAATTCCAAGTGGAATATCAAACCGACATCAACGCTTTTACTGATAATACCCTCGTGAGTCTAGTTTCTAACCCCACTGATTTTATATTTTTCTGATTTTATTTGAATTAGTTATGAATTATTTACTACCGACTGTCAGCATAGAAACAGTTCTAGCCGAGATTAAGACTCTTAATTAAACTTGATTATCTCACTTAATAATATATTATAGCTCATAATATATCATTAACATACTATATACTCCCCTCCTAGACCAATTACAGACCTTATGATAATATGGGATTACTAAAGTACACCGCTTTCTCATGTTCCTTTATGTATAATATAGTTTTAACTATTAATACTTCTCAAATAAGACCTTTAATGCAAGACATACATTAAGACACCAAAACTCAACGTGGATCATAGTCCATCAAGAAATATCAGAACTTTTAGTCTCTGGAAAATAAATAAAGCATTAGACTTTAGGTGCGAATTCCCATCTAGAAAAGGAATATGAATGCACATATGATTATGATGCACTACACATAGAAATAATGACACAATTCATTCATCTCACAAGAATCCACACAATACACTAAGGTGCTGAATCGAACACTAATCAATATTATATAATCAGAAGAGAGAAGAGGGGAAAAACCATCCTACTTAATTCACCGAAGATTCTGCATTTCTACACGTTGCTCATCTCCTCCGCTTCCTCCAAAACTCCCGCTCCAAGCTCTTGCAAACTCCCACAAGAAAAAGCCTTATAGGAGGTGGGTGAACGTGAGAAGGAGAGCGGGAAAGGTCTCTGGACGTTTTAGGGTTAGGTTTTGCAATGGCACAAGCCAACTCTCTAGGGTTTATATAGAGTTGGGGGAGAATCCCTTCTTAAACTAATTTTCTATATCATGGACACTTCCAACCAATGGGAAGGCCTCAAGATCCTTCTAGAGATGTGCAAATAAAGTCCAATTGGGATTTGGTATCTTTCTCATACAAATCCACCCAAAAAATAAGCCAGAAATCGCAAAACCGCAACCGGCGATCGATCGGCTATAAGGCAATCTATCGTCGTATGCGTTGTTCTACACTACCGCGTTACAGCCGATCGATTGCAATAATTGCCGATCGATCGCTTTACCCAAAACAAA
Organism: Houttuynia cordata; assembly: GCA_039654745.1. Taxonomy (NCBI): domain Eukaryota; kingdom Viridiplantae; phylum Streptophyta; class Magnoliopsida; order Piperales; family Saururaceae; genus Houttuynia; species Houttuynia cordata. The sequence goes on from CM077508.1 coordinate 27,832,686, forward strand.
ACAGTTAATAATCACAGTAACTACGATCGATCGTTTTGATAAGGCGTCGATCGGTTCAATTTGCTAATCGATTGTTTCTTATGGCGATCGATCGCAGTCACGTTCAAACAAAATTCAATTTCTCATATCTTTTTACTCCGAACTCCAAATCGCGCATAGTTGGTGGCGTTGGAAAGCTCTTCTCACCAACTTTAATTCCTTAAGGTAAAACACAACCAAATCAAACATTAAGAGGGTTAAATTTCAGTTTTAAAATACTTACTAATTTTTTAGGTGTTACAGAAAGAAAAAACGAACAATTAATTCTAAGTATCTAAAGCGAATTTACTAATGGAAAGAATTTCAAAGGCACCGAATTAACCACTAATTAAACCAATTTTACCATCTCTCACTCTCTTGTGAAATTCGTAGTTGATGCAATTAACATATTCCGCTCGGACATACGTTAATTAACATATTCCTCTCATACACATGCTATCAATTCAAATTGTTATGCATACTCCTTTTGAACGTAGGCACTTAAGACGATTAAAACAATTAAACTAAAAACTCTCTCTCTCAAGCATAGAATCAATAAAATTATGAACTTTATTAAAAAACTACATCGGTTTGCATACATTCCTCTTGGACACTCATGTATTCATCGGATTAAGTCCGCAAAATCTACTCTACCCTCTCTCGAGCGCATAGAATAAATTTTAATAAAACTAATATTAATTACGAAATAAAAGTTCATACATCAACTAAAATAAGATTAGAGAATGAAAGATGTAAAACTAGTCTAATTAGGGCTTCATCTACGTCTTGGACGGGATTTAGCCTGCCATCGGACAATGAACACTATTCATCTTCTTCTTCGTCGAGCCGCGTGACAGTACTGTTCACCGTTCGAGAACAGTCCCCAAATCTCCTCCGATCCTCTTCTTTTATAGCTGCTCCCAAAACCCAAAATAAATCCACAAGTCTATCCATAGTAGGAATCCAAATCGATCCACACAACCCATGGCCAAATCCGCTTGTAAATCGAGTCCTTCAATTTCCCGTTTCAAATCCGAAATCCGAGCTCATCCAAGTCCGCATCTATCCATATTCAAGCCCATCTATTCAAGGAAAGAGTCCAAATTTAAAATAATTCTAACCTTCCAAATCCTGCACGACTTCTCTCCATATCGAGCACGCCACCGACGTCTTTCCTCATCTCGGTCGAGCTCCTCTTCTTCGGTTGCCGTCGCCTCTCACCGTCAGCATCCCCGAGCGTGAGCCTCTCGTCACTGGAACACCCGAGCTTTGACTCGGGTTTTCTCTTTCATTTTTTTTCTTACTGAACCACTGACCGGTAAACCGAGTCGGTTCCTTTCTTTTTTTCTTTTCCTTGTTTAAAACCCGTTGTATATCTTCATGTCGTTAGATCTTATATGAATGACTCTTCAATTAAGTCATCACCCGTCGTCTTTTTAATAACAAATCAATGCCCTGGATCATCTCAGCTCTTATTAAGGCTTTCATAAATTTGAGCTTTAAAAACCCGCCAAAGACTTCTCAACCGTTGGATGGTTAATGACTTGATGTCTTTGCATATAAACCCAATTGAAGCGTAATAAATCAATAATTTGCAACTCGAACTCTTCGAAACCTACGCAATCAATAAAAAATCAATTAAGCTCAATTTCTTATTAAATAAGTAAAGTCTTAATTATTGAACTAACTCTAATAACTCATGATTATTCTTAATGATCATGAGATGACACTGAAAAATTAGGAATTAGAGACATATAAATGTGTGTATTTATGTGTATATCACCAACCACCTGAGATTATATTCCGATTTATCCAGTGCGTGTGATGGTTGGGCCTTGTATACACCCGAGGGGATTGGTGGCGGGATACGGTGCTCTAAGAGGTCGATTGCCCTGCCTCTTCTAGTCAGGTGCTAAGGACTCGGACTCGGACATCCCTCGTTACAAAAAAAACTTTAGCACGTTTAATTCATTAAAAACCACTGATTAAATTTGTTTTGGCTGATATCCAGACGCGCAGGGCTAGCTCACTAACACGAACGAGCGCATTTTGCTTATTGGCCCATAGCCCTTCAATTCACAGTTAAAAAACATCGGTCCATCGAGATTCTCAGAAAACGCGCAGCCCAGTAATTTTCTTTCTAAGGAGGGGCCCATTAAAAGCAAATCCACGGTTTAGCCAGTCCACAACACCTATGCAGCAGAGGGTCTGGAAATACACGCACGGTGGAAATCCACCAACCGCTTAACTGGTGGGCGGGATAACAGGTCATCGATCCGCAGTCCTCAATACTGACCAATGAGAACGAAGCACATGGATTCTGTGTTTCTTCCCCGTCTTTGTCGCCGCCCGCCCTGTAACTGAATCGGCCACGTCCGCCAACTATATAAACCCACCCGGACCCCCTCGCTCGCGATCTTCCGTCTTCAACCCCGCCCCTTCGGCTTCCGCAATCTCCGCGGAGAGGTTTGAATTCGAAACCCTAGTTTTTCAAATTTCGAATTTCTAGAGCCTAGGATCGTCTTCCTTCTAGGGTTTCTGATTTGGGAGTTGTTCTTGTTTTGCGTAGCTTCAATTTGAAGGATTTCGATGGCTCGTACGAAGCAGACCGCCCGTAAGTCCACTGGGGGCAAGGCCCCCCGCAAGCAGCTCGCCACCAAGGTCTTTGATTCCTCCTCCTCTTCTTCTTCTTCTTCTTCTTCTTTAAAATTCGTTCATTTTGTTGAATCTGCGTTGCTGTTTGTACGGATGTTGAGGGGCTCTTGTTGTTTGTTAGGCTGCGAGGAAGTCGGCTCCGACCACCGGCGGAGTCAAGAAGCCCCACCGCTACCGCCCTGGAACTGTTGCTCTTCGGTATGAATCTCGGATCATCTTTGATTTGCTTGTTAATTTACGATCAAAGTTGGCAGATTGATGGGTTTTGTGATGGAAATTGTGTGTAATTGGCAGTGAAATCCGCAAGTATCAGAAGAGCACAGAGCTCCTGATCCGCAAGCTGCCCTTTCAGCGCCTTGTTCGTGAAATCGCCCAGGATTTCAAGGTTTGCTCCTTGGGACCAATCATCATCGTTTTAGCCTTGGTGCAATTTTGGTTGATATTGTGGTTAAGAATTATGTTGCTTGCGTGTTCCAGACGGATCTGAGGTTCCAGAGCCACGCTGTGCTCGCGCTGCAGGAGGCGGCGGAGGCGTATCTGGTGGGACTGTTCGAGGACACCAACTTGTGTGCTATCCACGCCAAGAGGGTGACCATAATGCCCAAGGACATCCAGCTCGCTCGGCGAATCCGTGGGGAGCGCGCATAAGCAAGTTAATCATGTCTAGGTCTCTAGAATAGTACTTACTTTTGGGGTATTTTGTTGATTTCATGAATTTCCTGTTCGTTTTGGTGTTTTGTATAGGAGAATATAATCTGGCCAAAAGGATGGTTTTATGAAGTAGTTTTGTTACGCTTTGTTGCCATTGGACAATCATTAATTCGTGATGTAATTGCAGTTTTATGGTGAATTTGAAATCTGTTGCTGCTATCAATATAATTAGTAATTAAATCGTTTCAATCTGTAAGAATGCCTTGTTTTTTTTGTTATTTACTTTGTGAGCTGATCATCTGAACTTGCCCTTGGGGGCCGAGGTTTGTGTTATTTGGATGGCGATTGAACTTTAGTTGGTCACTTTGTGATGAAGCGCGTGTTTATTAGGTAGAGATGACTGTACTTTGGATTGAATGATAGGTTTGTTTGGGACAATAGTCATTGTTTGAAAAATTTCCGGCTCTTTTTATAGAGTGAATACTAATCACCACGAATTATATCCGTAAGAATGGTGGTCAGGAAAAGCTGCTGGTAGGAGTGTTGTTTATTTCACTTAAAAAAAAGGCTGTATATGCCATGTTTGTGGATCTTCCTTCTTTGTTCATTCTTCTTTTCCAATGCGGCCTCTGTAAAAGCATAGTTATTTAGGCGATATGATTTTATAACGTACTCTTCCGCGAAATGCGTTCTCCATGTGGGGTCTATGCTGTTTGGCAGGCCATTTGAAGTTATTTAGGGGCTGCTTGGCAGGCCTTTAGAAGATAGTAGGGAAAGGAAAAAAAAATTATTTTCATTTGAAGCATGGGTTTTGGAGATTCAAAACGAAGACATAAACGATGGAAGGGTAATTATAGTCATTTGTCACAAGATTCCTATTTAAAAACCTATTTGACTCTTGGAAAATGATCATTCACTTACTAAGGGGCTGCTTGGGAGGTTATTTTTCACTTTATTTTCTACATCATTTCCCACCAAAAGTGTTTGGGAGGGTGAATGATTCTTAAGGTTATTTTTATTTTCGATGTGAATGTCCTCATGACTCATGAGGATATTTATTTGTCAAATAGGAATCTTATGACGAATGACCATAATTACCCTTCTATCATTTATGACTTTTTTTTGAATCCCAAAATCCATGCTTCAATCTTCAAATGAAAATAATTTTTTTTTCTTTTCCTACAAACATCAAATGGCTTCCCAAACAGCCCTTAAATGTAAAAGAAAATATAAAATGACCTCTCAAACACTTTTTAGTGAGAAATGGTGGACAATGAAGTGGAAAATAGCCTCCAAATAGCCCCTTAGTCCCTGTTTGTGGATCGTGCTTGCTTGCTCATTCTTCTTTCCCAATGTGGCCTCGTAAAATCATACATAGTGAGGCGATGTGATTTTATAACGTACTCCCTTAGCGAAATACGGTCTCCATGTGGAGCAAGGAATGTGAATGTTGTATTGGATAAATATCTAGATCAAGGACATAAAATATCGAAGATATTGTGTAAAAAAATATTAGTGCTTTAAAACTAGTTTTGACTATATATTTTCACAATACAACTTTTAAAATGAGTAATGTTAGAATATACAATAAATGAATAAAGATTTACCTTTCCTAACAGCTCGAGCTTTTGGGAAAACTGGTTATCTAACATGGTATCAGAGCACCAGGCTATGAAAGGTCATGGGTTCAAGTCTCGGTGGAGGCATTTATATCCCATTATGTTCCACGTGCTGCGCTTTGAGGACGCTTGCACGTGAGGGAGGATGTTAGAATATACAATAAATGAATAAAGATTTACCTTTCCTAACAGCTCGAGCTTTTGGGAAAACTGGTTATCTAACAAGTAATATTAATTTAGATAAGTATAAATTTTAAAATATGCATAAAAATATGTATATATAATTTAAAATATATGTTTGTATTTTAAACTATAGCAGGAAAGTTGATTTTCTTGATAGTTTTTTTTTTAAATATCAATATATGAACGAAATTTAAAAAAAAACTTCAAAATCGAGATTACACAATATCGTTTTATCAGTTGAAGCCCGATATCGATATATCGGTGATATATCGTTGATGCAACTTTTTATGATGTGGAGTGTATGTTCATTATATTTAGGCCCACTTTGGAAAGGGGCATAAAGAATCTTTTGTTTAAAAAGGTGTTTGGATAATGCTTTTACATATATTTTTTTGTTAGAAATTACTCTATTTTTCTTTTTGAGGAGGTTTTTTATTTTTGACAGTTTTTTTAGTGGTTTTCAAAGAAAATTAGTTATATTTTTAATAAATTTACCCCTTTTAAAACTCGTCTCCCGTTTGTCCCTAAATCACCCATGGCAAAAGAAGAAAGAGAAGAAGAAGACTTGGGCAGTGCGGCCACGCCGACGACTCAGTGGCTGCCAGGAGATGGCAGGTTTTCTATCGAAGTTCCAGGGTGGCAACAACGGTGGTGGCAGCCATCTTGCGCTTACTGTTGCTGCCATAAATGGAAGATCAGGGAGAAAGGAGGAAATGGGTAGGATGGAGGTGAGAGGTGGAGCTTGACAACACCTTAGGGTGGTGGATGAAAGGTGCCGCATGGCGGCAAATAACAACAGAGTTGTTGCTGCTCAAGCTACAAGACAGTGGGTGGCCATAGAAGAGGAGACCATGAAGCCACGCGGAGAAGAGAGAGAGAGACGGTGGATCTCAAGACATCCATGGTGGTGGCAGCGACCATCTTACTTGCCTTAATAGCCGTCATTAGAAACCATTGACTCTGTATAGTTACGAGGGATTGTAGCTAAACCTAAGAGAAGAGGTATCTTGATAATTTTTCTTTTCTTTTTGTATCAAGGGTCTTCAAGTCCTTAGAAACCAAGATAAGAGCAAAAAATATAATTTTATTTGATGGAATATTTCCCCCCTTTTCGCTAAAAAACAAAAAAGACAATCCTTCTTTTCTTTTGGAGATTTTATTAAATAATTTATATTAAAATAAATAATAATTGTTATTCTTAAGAGGTGGCACGAAAAAGAGAACAGGAGGACACTGCTTTGATGGCAGACCCACATGAAGGAGAAGTTATTACCTGCGCGCCGCGTACGGGAGCCCATCACTCATTGGTGATGAGCACACTGTTCCCACTGCGCGGCGCGTAGCCAATAATTTTCCCACATGAAGAGCAGCGCGACCCTGTTGGCAGAGCCTGGCGAAGATGATGTTACTGCAGTAGATGGTGGCAGGGCGGAGGAGAAGAGCTAGATGCACATGAGTAGGCTGGAGACGTAGAAGAGTGACTAGGAGCAGGAGGTAGTGGCACCGGTGGAGGAGGAATGTTGTCAGATGCTGTTTTTATCCAGTCGTATGTCTACAATGTGTTGAAGTAAATATACTGCCTGTTTGCATTTGTACATGGGTCAAAATTTATACGACTCTAAGGCCGGTACAAAAACAAAGATAGACCATAAATGATAGGCCTATTTTTTTTTCAAATGCAGACAGACTTCATTAGACGTAGGGAGTATAAATTTTTCTAATACCAGCGGTTATCTCACGAAATGGACGTAGAAATTCTTTTTGCACAGGCATTAGAAATATTGGGTAAGCAGTGAGGCGATTAATCAAATCACATGACTACCAAATTGCCTAACACCATGTGCCATAGTCGGGCTTTTTACATATTACCTGGCGCCAAGTATGGTTTTATCATATTACCTGGTTTTTCTTCTGACTTCTCATATGACCTGGAATCGGCACCTAAAGTACCGAAAATGCCATTCTTTTACGTTTTTTATGCATTTTGTATCCGAAATGCTTCATTCTTCCCAAAATTAACGATTTATAGGATCATCAAGTTGGGGAAGAAGATATTCCGGCAAAGATCCATCCATAATCGTAGTTCAAACCATCGCCGGCGCCGTCCAACCCGGAAAAAAAATTTTCATGCCCAAAAACTGTAAAAACAGCGGGAAAGACGAAAAAAAATCTATGATGAATGGATTTTGATGTAAGAGCAGTGGGAAAGCCCTCCCAACTACAAAAATTAAGATCTACATGTAAAGAAACACATATAAAGATCACCCATTGGTGTTCGACTGCTCCTGGACATGAAATAAAAGGATAAAAATGGGCAAAAACGTGAAATACTCGTCGGCGGGCGACAAGTTCCATTTATATATCTTTCTGTGATACTAATGAGGTGGAAGAGGAGGAAAAATAAGGAAGAACGAAAAAAAAATTGACAAAAAAGGATAAAAAATGAGCAAGTTATGACATTTTGAAGATTGTCATTTATCGTGTTGTCGACGACACGACTTGATTCAAGTCGTGTACTATTCAACACGACTTGAATCCAAGTTGTGTTATATGCAACACGACTTGAATTTAAGTCGTGTTGAATAGTACACGACTTGAAAAGTCGTGTCGTCGACAACACGATAAATGATAATCTTTAAAATGTCATAACTTGCTCATTTTTTATCCGTTTTTGCCCATTTTTTTTTTCGTTCTTCCTCTTCTACCTCATTAGTATCATAGAAAGATATAGGATAGAAAAAGAAGAAAAAATAATAAGAAAGAAGAAAGTGAAATGATAAAAATGGGCAAAAACGTGAAATACTCGTCGGCGGGCAACAAGTTCCATTTATATATCTTTCTGTGACACTAATGAGGTGGAAGAGGAGGAAAAATAAGGAAGAACGAAAAAAAAATGGGCAAAAACGGATAAAAAATGAGCAAGTTATGACATTTTGAAGATTGTCATTTATCGTGTTGTCGACGACACGACTTGATTCAAGTCGTGTACTATTCAACACGACTTGAATCCAAGTCGTGTTATATGCAACACGACTTGAATTTAAGTCGTGTTGAATAGTACACGACTTGAATCAAGTCGTGTCATCGACAACACGATAAATGATAATCTTCAAAATGTCATAACTTGCTCATTTTTTATCCGTTTTTGCCCATTTTTTTTCGTTCTTCCTTATTTTTCCTTCTCTTCCACCTCATTAGTATTATAGAAAGATATAGGATGGAAAAAGAAGAAAAAATAATAAGAAAGAAGAAAGTGAAATGATAAAAAATGAGCAAAAACGTGAAATACTTGTCGACGAGCGACAAGTTCCATTTATATATCTTTCTGTGATACTAATGAGGTGGAAGAGGAGGAAAAATAAGGAAGAACGAAAAAAAAATGGGCAAAAATGGATAAAAAATGAGCAAGTTATGACATTTTGAAGATTATCATTTATCGTGTTGTCGACGACACGACTTGATTCAAGTCGTGTACTATTCAACACGACTTAAATTCAAGTCGTGTTGCATATAACACGACTTGGATTCAAGTCGTGTTGCATATAACACGACTTGGATTCAAGTCGTGTTGAATAGTACACGACTTGAATCAAGTCGTGTCGTCGACAACACGATAAATGACAATCTTCAAAATGTCATAACTTGCTCATTTTTTATCCGTTTTTGCCCTTTTTTTTTCGTTCTTCCTTATTTTTCCTCCTCTTCCACCTCATTAGTGTCACAGAAAGATATATAAATGGAACTTGTTGTCCGCCGACGAGTATTTCACGTTTTTGCCCATTTTTATCATTTCACTTTCTTCTTTCTTATTATTCTTTCTTCTTTTTCTATCCTATATCTTTCTATGATACTAATGAGGTAGAAGAGGAGGAAAAATAAGGAAGAACAAAAAAAAATGGGCAAAAACGGATAAAAAATGAGCAAGTTATGACATTTTAAAGATTATCATTTATCGTGTTGTCGACGACACGACTTTTCAAGTCGTGTACTATTCAACACGACTTAAATTCAAGTCGTGTTGCATATAACACGACTTGGATTCAAGTCGTGTTGAATAGTACACGACTTGAATCAAGTCGTGTCGTCGACAACACGATAAATGACAATCTTCAAAATGTCATAACTTGCTCATTTTTTATCCGTTTTTGCCCATTTTTTTTCGTTCTTCCTTATTTTTCCTCCTCTTCCACCTCATTAGTATCACAGAAAGATATATAAATGGAACTTGTCGCCCGCCGACGAGTATTTCACGTTTTTGCCCATTTTTATCCTTTTATTTCATGTCCAGGAGCAGTCGAACACCAATGGGTGATCTTTATATGTGTTTCTTTACATGTAGATCTTAATTTTTGTAGTTGGGAGGGCTTTCCCACTGCTCTTACATCAAAATCCATTCATCATAGATTTTTTTTCGTCTTTCCCGCTGTTTTTACAGTTTTTGGGCATGAAATTTTTTTTTCCGGGTTGGACGGCGCCGACGATGGTTTGAACTGCGATTATGGATGGATCTTTGCCGGAATATCTTCTTCCCCAACTTGATGATCCTATAAATCGTTAATTTTGAGAAGAATGAAGCATTTCGGATACAAAATGCATAAAAAACGTAAAAGAAGGGCATTTTCGGTACTTTAGGTGCCGATTCCAGGTCATATGAGAAGTCAGAAGAAAAACCAGGTAATATGATAAAACCATACTTGGCGCCAGGTAATATGTAAAAAGCCCGCCATAGTCACCATGCCATCGGGTAGGTTAGGACAGATTCTTTGAGAGGGAGTGCTGCATTTGGTGAAAAGGTAGGACATATCAAATAGTCTATATACTCCGTGCAAGAAAAGACCTGCATTTGAAAATGAGTGAATTTTTCCCTCCATTGTCAAATTAACAACCTGAAAAGCCCATTCTATGGTTCTCTGGCCATCTTTTTACATTCAGGTATTAGCTAATACTTATCTAAGACTTCCTAAGTTTTCCCGGTATAACTAATTTGGTTTGGTAGTAAATTTGTATAGAGAAGTTTATGTGCGTTAGCAACAGCTAAAGAGGGCGGGGGACATGGTCCCAGACTCCCAGTCGGCATGCATATTCATGCTCATTTGGTACGTAACAAACGATCTTTGCCCAATTATGCATTCCTTGACTTCATTTGTGTGATCTGTACCATATGATCAATCACTAGAGCATGAGGAAGCATGGAATATGTGACAAGTTATAGCCTCCCCTTCACATATAGAAACCCATTCACTTCTCCTGCTATAGATTCGGCGGCGAGCTTGTCATGATTTACGTCTCTGACGATCCCAAATTTGCCATGGCCTGGTTCAGGCTCCGGAGGGAAGATCATCTCTACATCCAATACGGCATGTCCGTCGTGACAACATCACCATATCCTGGCCCCGATTCGATCGCCGTGGCCACCAACAAGGAGGTACTCATATTCCAATTCACCGGCCTGCAAAACCCAAAATTGGACGGGTTTTTCGAACTCTACAGCAGAGACGATATAAGATTTGTGGTATTCGGGAAGTGCGAGGCATTAACAAAGATCTTCCCTACGCAATACGGAATCTTCAGCACCCCGGCCAACTTCGTCGAGGCCGGACGTGCTCTGGTTAACTTTGTGGAATTCAGGAGAAACGTGTTTCGCCCAGAATTGTATCGTCCTGATATCGTGCTAGAAGACCTGGTGGTGGAGAAGGTGTTTGGTAAGGTGTGTCAGCTGCTGAGGATGGACGAGAGTCAGTTTGCGATGCCACCCGCTGTGGCGGAGTAGCCGTGGCATGGCCGGGAGCTGAGTGAGGAGCAGATCAAGTACCATGCAGCCAAGGCTTGGATTGGGGCCAAGCTGGGCCGGTTGGACATTCAACTACCATCCAAGGACCCGTCGAAGGCTTCATCGAAGCATAACCGTAAGGAAGGAGTGAAGCCTATGCATCCTGGGCCTGCGGATGCTCCACTCCCTTCACTTGGGGGGATAATCTATGTGCCTTCCTCCAAGTAGATAGCTATCCCTCATGTGTTTGCATTTTATGGGGTCATTTCATTTACAAATTTACGTTGTGTTGTCTTTTATCGGTCATGAGTAGAGTCTTCTTTGTTGCATTAGAGTTTTCTTCTGTATTGCACATGATCTGATTAGTCACGAGTAGAGGGTCTTCTATGTTGCATTCGAGTCCACTTTGTAGCACAGTTATTTGGTTCAATATATAATATTGATGAGCATTTTTATGTTACTACATAGAATCACCTTATAACCAGTGTGATGTTGGTGTGCTGCCCATGGTGCAGCCTAGAGGTCCTAGTTTAAACCCCCACTCCATTGGCCACCACAGGAATTATATCCTGAACTAAATGTTGCGTATGTGGTGTGGGCCATGTAGCGAAGCTGAATTCAGTGAAGCTGTTTGGATTAAAAATAGGCTTGTCCAACATTACATGTCTGGGTTTGGTCTGATCTCAAGAACAAAAACAAGGGGAGAGGGAAAGAATGTTATGTTTTCATACTAGCCTTAGATGCCAGTAAATTTCACTTCATTTGTAATGCGGACGAGCTTCATTGGACAGAGATAGTATAAAATAACGGCAATTATCTCACCATATGAATGTTGTAACTTTTTGTTTTTGGTACAAGTATTTGAAATGCTGCGTAATTAATTAGTTAATATATCATATGACTATCTAATGCTTGGAACACCAGATTTTACTCGACTATCTGATAATCGTTTGGACCTAAGTATTTTGATTCTTGCGGAGTCTATACTCGAAATGAAAGCAGAACATAATAGATGTTTTTCTTTTTGGATAAGTGAAATCTATAAGCTTATTAAAAAGAGCCAAATTACATAAGGAGATGACAAAAATCAAGCATTACAATGCCTCTCGCGAGTAAAGAGGAAATTGATTGATAATAGTTCTCAGTTTGTAGGAGTTGGGGATCTAAAGCTTGATATCATGCTCGCACTACTTAAGGAGCTAAACTTTATGAGAATACTGGTCTTGAAAAATTTTGAGATTGCATTTTCAATAATTTCAAAATGTTGATGAATGTTTTTAAATGTCCAATTCTGATCACAAGATATAAACCAACAGACATTGAATTAGCATTTAAATAAAAAAGTGTAATGTATTTAATCACATGCATCCATGGAAGTCATGTTATATGACGTGCAAAGAAAAAATGAGCATTAAAAAGAACATGTACTTATTACAACCATAGTGACAAAATTTCGGCAAAATTTGGTGAATTTCACCGAATTGGGCCCTTCCCTCACTTTGTGGTGAATGTTCAGCGATTGGCTAGAATTTGGCGGAATCCTTGCCCAATTCAGCAAAAACTCCATAAAATTCAGCAAAATTCGACTGAATTCGTTCCTTTTTAATGAATTTTGGAAAGAAATTAGGGAAAATAAGCAGGTTTTACTTGCTGTTTCTTCTCAAATTGTTCAAGTAGTTATATGTACGGTATGTAAGGGTGTAAACGGGCCAAGCCGGCTCGTGAGCTGATCCGGCTCGGCTCGGCTCAACTTTGAACTCGGGTCATGTAGTCTCGACCCATCACGAGTCGAGCTCGAGCGCAATGATACTCGACTCGGCTCGGCTCATTCAGACTCTCCTCAAATAAGCTAGGGAGCCAGCTCGAGCTCGGTTCATTTTATATATATATATATATATATATATATATATATACACATGTAGATATATATAAATACACGATAAATATATTAGTATATATAAATATCTATTTGTAAGATTCGAGCCAAATTCGAGCTTGGGTCAAACCTGAGCCTAGTAGGCACTCGAGCTCAGGCCGGAAAGGTTCGAACTATAAACGAGCTGAGCCGAACTTGAGCTTGAATTTGAAAATTTGAGCTTGAGCTGAGCCATGCCCAAGCTTCGCTCAGCTCGGCACGTTTACACCCCTAACGATATGACGAATTCCCCCCGAATTGCTAGCGAATTTTCTCGTACCGAATACAACCCCTGCATTGTCAAAGTACGAACCTGTAAAGCCCATAAAAAAAATTAGATTTAGGTCACGCAAAGACTTATCTTAGACTTCCTAAATTTTCCCGGTATAACTTCAATTTGGAGGAAATTTGTATAGAGAAGTTTGTGCGAATTAGCAGAAGCTAAACAGGACAGGGGCCATGGTCCGAGTTCCTTTGGCATGCATATTCATGCTCATTCGGTGACAACTATCTTTGCCAAACATGAATGCCTTGACCTCATTTGTGTGATCTGTGCCATATGTTCAATCACTAGATGAGCATGAGGAAGCATGGAATATGTGACAAGTTACAGCCTCCATTTGCCCCCCTTCACATATAGAGGTACTCACTATATAACAACTAGTTGAGGTACGTGAAGTCCATGCGTGCATGCATACGTGAACAAACTATAAATCAGCTTTCCTCTCAGTATCAGCATCTCAGCAGCAACTAATGGCGGATTCCATTGTACCTCCCTTAGCCAATCCATTACTCCGCATACCCCACGAGTTCTCCTGCTACAGATTCGGACGCGAGCTCGTCAAGATCTGCGTCTCCGACGATCCCGACTTTGCCACGGCCTGGTTCAAGCTCCGGATGGAAGACCATCTCTACACCCAATACGGCTTGTCCGCCATGCCTATGACAACACCACGCCCCCTCTCCAGTCCCCCACTCGATCGCCGTGGCCACCAACAAGGAGGTGCTTATATTCCAATTCGCCGGTGAGGAACCGGAATTGGAGGGGTCGAATGAACTCTACACTAGAGATGATATAAGATTTGTAGTGTTCGGGGGGAAAGAGTCAGTATCAAAGATCTTCCCTACGTATCCCATCGGAAGCCTCCGCACCCGTCGCCACTACGACGAGGCCAAAGGTGTTCTGGTTAAGATTTTGCAATCGATGAGGAAGTTGTATCGCAGAGAGTATAATAATACAGATATCCCTGAGATCTTGCTTGAGGAGATGGAGGCGAAGGAGCAGGTGTTTGGGAAGGTGTGTCAGCTGCTGAAGTTGGACGAGAGGCAGTTTGTGATGCCGCCGACGGTGGCGGGGCAGTCATGGCATGAACTGGCGCTGAGTGAGGAGCAGATCAAGTACCATGCAGCCAAGGCATGGATTGGAGGCAAGCTGGGGTTGTTGGACAAGGAAGGTGAGAAGCCCATGCATCCTGGGCCTGTGGGTGCTCCACTCCCTTCACTTGGGGAATAATCCATGTGCATTCCTCCAAGTAGCTAGCTATCTAGCTCTCATGTGTTTGCATTTTATGGGGTCTTTTCATTTCCAAGTTTACATTCAGTGTTTGCTTCTAATGAGTCATGGAGTAGAGTCTTCTCTGTTCCATTAGAGTTTACTCTTTCCACAGTTGCTTTTCAATATTAATGATAATCAATTTTACATGTGGGCGTTGTATGCCTAGAATTACCTAATAACATGTGTTCGAAATAACCAGCGGGGTGTTGGAGTGATAGCCAGGGTGTTGCCTTGACGCAGATGCTCTGATTTGAACTCTCACTCCGTTGGCTCCCCACAGGGATTATATCTCGATTTAAAAGTTGTGTGGACCGTGTATTCAGGCAAGAGAATTGGCGGTGGGATAAGGTGGTGGGATAAGGTGCTCTAAGAGGCTGGGTTCCCTGTCCCTTCCTCGTTATAATTTTTTTTTTTAAAAAAGGTCCAATGAAGCTCATCTGTTCATGAAAGCTGGTCTTCCAATTCTAACAACTGTTCCTTTGCCTGGGGGAACTTCATTGCTGGTAATGCTTGTAGCTTAAATGCTAAATCACCCACTTGGGGCTGAAGCTATAAGTCGCTTCTTCTGTGTCTATGTTGCTCAGCATTTACCCAGCGTGACTCCAAAGTGCTAATTGATCTTATAAATCAGGAGCATTTAGAGGGGCCTTGGTACATCAGAGGGGCTTTGCAACATATAAGGAAATTATTTATCAAAAAAAAAAAACATTTAAGGAAATTTAGACTGGAAAATAGGGCTTCAAACTTTTACCATATCTATAGGGAGCAAAATCTACTGGTTCTCAAAGTGTCCTTTATCTCAGTCTCTTCAAAAGGATAGCCTAGGATACTTATTTCCTAGAGCTGTTAGATCTAGTTAGTTGTTTTGTATTTCTATTTCTTGTATGAAAAAACTGTTCCATTGCCATGAAAGCTTGCATTGCATGATTTATGAGGGACGTCTATGATGAGAGATACTCCCACCGGCCACTTTAATAGATACAGTTTTGTTCAAATGCACTAAAAAAATTGTTCATTTGAAAAAAACTGTATCTATTAAAAGTAACAGGAGGGAGTATGAAACACTATTTTCAGGTTGTCTACAATGGAAATGAATGCTTGCTTGCACTCTAAGCTGAGGTTATTAGGGAAGATATGAAATATGGATTTATTATGAATGCTTGCTTGCATTCTAACCTTTACTAAGGAGTGGTTAGAACATCCTGCGTAGAGGAGACTTACAAAAGGTAGTAATAGAGAAGGAATTAGGGGAGGGGAAAATAATAATAATAATGAAAAAAAGAGGGAGCCTTCCCTCTTAGGAAAAAGATGGAAGGCCTTATCTCCGTGGAATAAGTCCAGAAGGACTGAACGCCTCGGAGTCAGAATCCAAGCTAGACCGGTGCATCTGCTCGTCACCCATTTGCCGACCCGCAGTAGGAGCCTTTGGCTCCCATGCGCCCGTGTCGTTGGTTTACTCATGAGCCGTGTTGGAATGCATTCAAGCCCGTGTTCTCAGGCTCTGGTTGCTTTTCCAAATGGAGCTATTAATATGGGACAGAGAGAATACAAAAAATTAATTAGGGTACAAGTGTGGAACAAAAAAAGCCGCATATATATAGAACAATTTAGTTGACACTTCTCTTATACGAGTATTTAAATCCGTATTTTGTCTTTGCAGCAGCAGGAGTATTTAAATCCGTAAAAATATTCATATACTATGGTTGTTTGTGTCATATTTTCAATCTGCGAAATTAAAAGCTGCACCTACCTCACCAATCACAAACTCTATTTTAAAATACAAAGAACAAATAATATGCAACTCCCACCATTTCAAGCCAGGATCAACTCCCAAATATGCAAATACCAATGTCACAATCACACACTGAACTCAAGAACCCTTTCTTCACTGCACTTTCTTCTTCTATGCTAGTCTGCCACAAAAGCAACCCCACATCAGAATTTTGTTCAAGTGACATGCAAGCAGGGTTTCTTTCACTAATATCATACCCATCATCTTCTTGGCTCAACTGTGAAGCAACCATCTTGTCAAGTGCCCTCCAATCTGTCACCTTCTCAACACACAACTTATTTGTTAGAGAAGTTTCTTTAACTTTGTTTTCTGATGAGATGGGTACCAAGTTTGAGTTATTCATCAAAGGAGGGGAAGGTCTCTCCAGTTGGGGAAGTTCAACGTAAGGATCTGAGTGCGAGTGATTGAGATGATTATCAGTCAACTCAGCCTCCTGCTTACATAGAAGAGTTTGCGGCATTTTTGAGGTGTGAGTGACTGAATCCATATGTGATTGTTTCTGGTAGTACAAGTTTGCATCCCACCGGACGTCGGTAAACTTTGAGTTGGGTCGTTTCATGAAGGCTCGGCAAACTACCCATCCCTCTTCCTGCACAAGTTATTATTCTACTAATTCAGGTCATGAGGAGAAGGAAAAAGGAAAACTGAAAAAACATCATGTACCTGATGTACTAGGAAAAAAGTCTATTTCTTTTGAAGGTAAGCCATTAATTCAAAAAGAAAGAAAGTTCATAGAAGGTGTAGCTTAGGAAGATGAGGCATAGAACATCAAGAGTATGATCATACTACTAGATGAGAAAGAAATAAAAAAGAAAAAAACTGAGAAAGAAAAAGTCATAGCCTCAGCTAAACATGGAACAGGAAGCCGAGGAGAAAATTAAGCAAGCATAAACACAACCTAAAATGGCTAAAAAATTGAAGCAGTCAGTCCCAGAAATCCACTAGATGAGCACAATGAGCGATTATTCGTTCGGTCTTTGGATCCATAAAATAAAAAAGAAAAAATCTGAGAAAGAAAAAGTCATAGCCTCAGCTAAACATGGAACAGGAAGCCGAGGAGAAAATTAAGCAAGCATAGACAACCTAAAATGGCTAAAAAATTGAAGCAGTCAGTCCCAGAAATCCACTAGATGAGCACAATGAACGATTACTCGGTCTTTGGATCCAAGAGTTTCTGATGAAAACTTAACTTGACCAATGATGGAAACTACAAGGAAACCACATAAGAAGATTGAATTTAATGGCTAAAGCTTGGAAATATCCTACTGTCTGCGCCACACCACATGGAAAATAAACATACTCCCTCCGTTCAACATTAATTGTCTGGATTAGAAATCAGATATGAACTAATTTTAGTTCATTTTTATTTGCATTCAAAAGAACTGATATGGGACGGAGGGTATATATGATTTAGAAATCAATAGAAGAATCAGGAAACAAAAATACAAGAAATTTTCAAATATGTTGATAAAAATGTTGTGAACCGGAGGCTCATGAAAAATTAAGTGGAGCTTCGATATCAAGCAAATGATTTCGCTAAAGTAATTATCCATTAGGAGATGATTAAAGGGAATTTATCTCTTAATGGGGAGCAAGACTGGAAAACTTAATAGCAGGATATCATGAGAGTGTGTGTAGAGCTTGCCTGAGGTGGTCCATTATCCTCAGACTCGAGCCTGTACTCATGCATGATCCAATCAGTCTTCTGCCCATTCGGCGCCCTGCCGACGTAGAAGACGAGAGTCTTTCTCATGCCGATGAGCCCCGCCTTGTCGTAGACAGCCTTATCCCGGCCGGTGGCCTTCCAGAAGCCGGTCATGGTGGCCCTGTTCGTCCTCCTCCCGGTCGGGTATTTCTTATCCTTGTGGCTAAAGAAGTACCACTCTCTTTGCTCCTCGTATCCAATTCGGCATCTCTCTGATCAATTAACTCATAAGTAAAAATTCAAACCACAACTGATCCATAATTGACGAAATAAACCAACAAATTTTCATGTATCGAATTATTTACCTTGTAAATCCCATGGCTCGATCCGGTAAAGGTCTATATCCTTGATCACATCTAGATCAATCTCCTGAGACGCCACCTTCTTCTTCAAGTAGTACCCAACCAGCT